>CM021109.1:528133904-528393293 GCA_007115665.2 Sequoiadendron giganteum | reverse complement strand
AGTAGAGCTTTAGAAAAAGGACAATTATCCGGTGCCCTCACTGGATGAGGTATTACAAATAGTTAATGGTTCTCAAATGATGTCCTTCTTAGATAGGTACTTCGAGTACAATCAAGTGATGGTGCAGTACGAGGATAGGCATAAACTGACGTTCACCACCAAGTGGGGAACCTTTGCATACAACAAAAAGCCTTTTAGATTGATCAATGCAGGTGCCACCTTCCAGCATGCGATGGACATCACCTTCAAGGACATAATTGGCAAGTGCATCATTATTTATATGGAAAATCTTATGGTATTTTCCAATAATAGGGGATAGAATGTCTCTAATCTATGTAAGATCTTCCAAAGGTGCAAAGAGTTCAACATATCCTTGAATCCAAAGAAATGCATCTTTGGAGTTACACAAGGTAAGCTGCTCGGGCATGTTATTTCAAAACAAGGAATTTCCATAGATCCTGAGTGCATCTAGTCTCTTTCAAAGATCCAACTACTGGGTAGTTAAAAAGAAGTGAAATCTTTCTTCGAAAAGATAAACTTCGTCCAGAGGTTCATCATGGGCTTCATTGAAATCGTCAGGCCACTCAATGCAATGTTGAAGCAAGATGCCAAGATTGAGTGGAAATCAAAAGAAAAGTAGGCCTTTGAGGAAATAAAAAAGGCAACTATTGATGCACTTGTGTTAGTCAGTCCAGAATATCTGAAGCCATTCTACATTTATTCCTTCACTTCAGACCACTCATGCGCTAGCATATTAACCTAGAAAGATGATGAAGGAAGTGAGCACCCAATTTATTTCATGAGTGCTCCATTAAAATATGTCGAGTTGCGGTATCACAACGTGGAAAAAAAAGCATATGCTCTTGTCAAAGGAGTCAAGAAGTTCAGACACTACATCTTGCAAAACAAGATATTTGCTAAAGTGCTTGACCCAACAGTGAAGATGTTGCTAATGCAAAATGAGTTAGGAGAAAGAAGGGAAAAATGGGTCACTTGTTATAGGAATATGATATGGAAATCCAGCCAATGAAATTGGTTAGAGGGAAAACACTCACCTAAATGATATCTGAAGTAGCAACTGAAGCCGAACCCAAGCTTATAGTTCAACAATATCAACTTGAGGATGTCTCCCCACGAGAGTGGTGTGATGATATTGTCTACTATTTGTTGAACCATCGATGTCCATCCCACTTATAGGGAGTCCATAAGCATGCACTTAAGTTGAAGAGTAGTAGCTATATGCTTCAAGGTTCCATACTTTATAAGAAAAATCAAGAGGGGATCTATCTCAGATGCCTGGGCAAGGAAGAAGTAGTGGGTGTGTTGAAGGAGTTCTATGATAAATTTGGTACTGGTCATGGATCAGGTCCCTGCACTGCTCATCAAATATTGTGAGTAGGATACTACTAGCACACAGTTTTCAAGGATCACATAATCATGTTTGGATGTGCCATGTTTTCTAGACCGTTGCGACTAGAGAAAGGAACGTTGTTGTCCCGCTACAACTTGTCTTGGAGGTAAGGTCATTCATGCAATGGGGGTTCAAATTCATTGGTCCAGTAAGCCCACTGTCCTCCGTGGGTCAGAGGTACATTCTAACCACTTCTGATTATTGTACTAAATGGGCGAAAGCTATTGCATGTAGGCAATGTACTGCAAAGGCAATTGTTGATTTCCTTGAAAGTTTCATTGTCAATCATTTTGGTTGCCCCTATGCTCTCATCTATGAAAATGTACCCGATTTTACCTCGTTAAAATTTACTAGTTGGACCTTCGATCATGGTATCAGCCTTAAATTATTATCCAACTACTACCCTCAAGGCAATGGCCTTGCTGAATCAACAAATAATAACCTAATCACTGTCATTAAGAAGTTGCTTGACAAGAATCCCAAGGACTGGCACACCCAACTCCATTTTTCCCTTTGGGAAAATCATACACGTCATAAGTTTTCCTTGGGAGACTCCTTGTTCCACCTCGTCTATGGCTTGGAGCCTGTGTTTTCAATTCATGTCAAAATTCCCACCCTACAATTCATCAATAGTTTCTATGAAGAAGGGGATCGAAGGGAGGCTTGCTTAGCTGAGTTACTCCACTTGGAAGAAGTATGCGATTGTGCTATTGAATTTTTTTTCCAAAAATCAAGGCGTTCAAAAGATGGTTTGACCATCAAGCCAAAGTAAAGGCCTTTAGAATCACTGATCTGGTCGTACGTTGGGACAAGGCCCATGAAAAGAAAGGGGGACATGATAAATTTGACAAGATTTGGCTTGGACCCTTTCAGATTGCTGAAATCCTTGGAGATAATGATTTCTGCTTAAACAATTTAACCGGTGAAGATGTCCCATTGCTTGTCAATGGGAAATGCCTTAAGCATTATTTCCTCCCCTAAGCTATTGTGGATCATCCCTTATAAATATCTATACATGGGTTAGGTTAGGTCTCCCTTGCTTCATTGTTTTTTTCCCACTTTTTTTTTGCTTGTTCCCATGCTATTTTTCTTTGTTGAGGGTGTCCTGTGGTCCCGATGCGGTGGCTATACTCGGTTCAACGAATGGTTCATCTTGTTGCCTACTTTTGTTTGTTCTCTGGATAAGCCCTCATTCCCAACTATCGATTTCTGAATGCCTCCAGGAGTTGGTTTCCTCCTTTGAAATTTGAACTAACCTAGGATTGCACCCTTGTTTTATCATGTCCCCCTTTATTTTCATGGGCCTTGTCCCAACGTAGGACCAGATCAATGATTCTAAAGGCATTTACTTTGGCTTGACGGTCAAACCATCTTTTGAATACGCCTTGATTTTTAGAAAAAAATTCAATAGCACAGTCGCATACTTCTTCCAAGTGGAGTAACTCAGCTAAGCGAGCCTCCCTTCGATCCCCTTCTTCATAGAAGCTATTGATGAATTGTAGGGTGGGGATTTTGAGGTGAATTGAAAACACAGGCTCCAAGCCATAGACGAGGTGGAACAAGGAATCTCCCAAGGCAAACTTATGATGTGTACGATTTTCCCAAAGGGAAAAATGGAGTTGGGTGTGCCAGTCCTTGGGATTCCTGTCAAGCAACTTCTTAATGATAGTGATTAGGTTATTATTTGTTGAACTAACCTAGGATCGTACACAAAACACACTTTAAATGCTTTCAAAAAAATTATGTGGTAATTGCTAGGAGGGCTAGACGAGTGAAAAATCTTAATTCTACCCCAATGACCATTGTGATTCCCAAACCCGTTGTAAGCTTCAGTGCTAACACAATTGAGCAAAAGAAAAGAAAGTACTACAAAGAAACATCAAAAGAGAAAAGAAAATAAAGGTAAAAAATCATGTAACTATATGGGTGTACAAATAACTCTACCAGGGCTATGTACGCCTGACTGACAATAGAGCTATGTTCGTGGGGTCACAACGATAACTCTGTCGAGGCTATGGACGCCTGACCAACAACGCAACAATGTCGAGGTTACTTTTGGGGTCAAAGAACTTATGTAAATTTCTCTTGCCTGATCAGTTTTCTTCTACACAATCTTTGAGGAAAGGAAATGATCTCACCTCGCACACACTTCCATGATGACCTTATAACCCGATTCAACCAAGGATCCCATCCTTAACCTGCCTCTTAGTTCACTTTTGGAAACTGGCCCCTGGTTTGCGAAGCCAGAGATTCTGGTTTTAGAATGAATACTTATTCTTAGAATGCCAGGAGCGTTCTCATAGTAGAGTCGCCATTTGTTGTGCCTATAGCACACACGCCCTATTCAGAACGGGGACCCTCTCTTTTTGCTTGTGTCGGGTCGCTATTGCTTTGCCTCATTTTGTGTGCCCCCTATTTTGTGCCCTAAATGGTCAAGGAACTCTGTAGAATCATCTTGAATCAACCATATTTTTGTTACCCTCAAATTTTCTGTGTTGGGTCTTCGCAAGATTTCCCTAGTTGATTGCCTTCAAGTCTTTGGACTAACGTCCTCTGACCAGTGCGGGTTCGCCCTCGCGGGGCACCCTTTGCAAATTTCTTTGATGCCTTCACCATTCTGAATGATGGACACCCAACGTCCTCCAACCTTGTGGGAATTGCACTCAGATTTTCCCTTTTCGTCGATGTTCATCCCTAACAGTTGACACTTGACCGCCATCTGCTCAGCGGACCCTACCGCCTCGAGTGCCATTTTTGAAATGATTGGCAACCAACTCTCTACGCTACCATACGAGCATTCAATAAGGGCATTAAATTCCATATTTTCTATAAATACCCCACCTGAGCTATCATTTTCACCAAATTCTTTTGCAGCAAAGTGTCAGAGCCCCAGCTGTTGCTGTCGTCGCACCTGCAACCTTCATTCACCGATTCAAGCAATTTTTGAGGTATTTTACTCATCATTCAGTGTGAGAGCCAAAGGTGAGTTTTACGCCACCCTCGCCATGTGAATTTTTCCTTAAAATAAAAAAATATTGAATGTTTGTTCAATAAAATGATGAAACTAGGCAAAGAAATCACCTTCTTCCCAAAACCCACAAGTTAAAAACTTGAAAAATCCTTTAAAATGATTATCTGGAGCTGACACAGAATCAATTTCCCTTGCCATTGTTCTTGGGCACGGTAGTCATGCCCCATGGGCCTGCATCCTACCCGACACTATTCCTCTCCCACGTAAATGTTAATTTTTTGAAAATGGCTTCCACCCCTCTCGAGCTCGCCTTCACAGAATTCTCCCTCCTTTTGACCATTCTAAACCTTGCCAAATTTCACAAAGGCGAAGGGTGGACCCTCCAACCTCCTTGGGTCTGTGGATGCGGACCTCCCAATGCAATTTTCCTTTTGGATCCATCATCTCAAAAGGCTGTTTGATTCTGCCCCCTTGTTGCGCGGGTCCTACCTCTGCGGTTAAAAAACTCAAAAGTTTCACAAGTTCGAAAGGCACGTCCTTCAACCCTGTTGGGTCTGACCATGCGGGTTTTTGCCTGATAACTGCTCATAAGATCGACCATTCCAAACAACTTATATGACCCATCGTTCCACCTATTGGGCCCCGCCCTTGCATCCGTCGTTTAAAATAAACTTGCAAAATTCAAGAATCCAAACTAACCCGTCGGCCCTTTCGGGCCCGCAAGCGCGAACCTCATCCTCGGGGAGCCGTTAGTCCCCTGTCGTCCTGAACAACCAATAGGTCACTGCTTCTTGTCAGTCAAAACCCAAGATGCTATCCTCCCTTTTTCCCTCTAAAAGTGATTAAGTCTTCACGCAATGCAGGTTGAGTCCTACATATTACTATCCGTGAGACTCCGTTTGGGTTTCACCATTCCAAACGGCCTTCGGTCTCCATCTCCCCATGTTGTAGAACCCACCGTCCTCCTCATCGTCAGGATAAAATGAAGACTCATGACTGATGCATCCTATAGGTCTGACCATGTGGGTCTCCCTTGTTGGATTGTCGTCCCATCACTGCCATTCTAAGCGACCATCATCTCGCGTCCTTCCGCACCTCTTGACCTGCATCCCTATTGACTGTCGTCCTCTGATCCTGCAGGTCTCATGTGGAAGAATGCCTCTTGCAGGATGCCACCTTGCCAACATTGTCTATCTCTGGTGCCTCCAAAACAACTGCCAACCCAGGGAATTCCGCACCCCTGGGCCCACATTGCCCAAATTCCTCCAAATGAAAGACGAAGATGATTTTTAGAGGATTTTTATGATCTTTAAAGAATCAATTGTTTGATATAATGCTATTTTTTAGGATTTTGGCTAACATTCCTCGTATTATTATGCTCAAATTATTTACTACTCCTTTGATTGTAGGATATATGGAACCAGCTACCAGATCCTCAAGGGCAGCTGCAGAGAAAGACAAAGGGAAGAAGATCGCCAAGGCACCTCGTGACAAAGAAGATAAAGATCAAATGAGGTACAAGTTCCAAGGGGAGCCCCTCAGCTCAAAGGTCACCACCACATGGAAGGAGATCTCATACACTAATCTGGGAAACATAGACATTGAAAAATTCAAACAGAGGGTCGAGCTCAATCCCAAAATAGAGAATGCTAGAAAAATCAGAGGTACTGGATTGGCCAAGGCCGCCGGATTCCCACCAGCTCTCATAGCCCCCAAACTAGTAATGGCCTATCGAGAGGCGTACAAAGAAGACACCAGGACAATAGTTGACAAAGATGGGAACATATTGGCTGACTTTGCCATGTCAATAATGAGGACTTTTCACATCCCTACCTTCAACGAAATGGAGCAGACACCCAAGGAATATGGTAAAAAAATGTGGGATGTTGATCCCCTTAAATGAAAGAAGCTCATCAATCATATTGGTTGAAGGAGAAGAGGGGCAGTGCTAATAAGGTGCCCTAGGAGCTCTTCCGAATCAAATTTTACAAAAATTACCATGACTTGGTAACTCTTTTGAGCAAATTTATGGGCCTTCTGACCACAAATTTCTTCCAAGAATGGATGATGTATTTAATAGAAGAAATAATTCGAGGAAATTCCAAATTCTATTAGGTGGGAATGATTAGTGACTATTTGCATGAGCAGTTTGTGGCAATGAAGAAAACCTCAAAGTTCTACATGATGTTGTATCTTGTCTACTTGCTTGCCGACCATGCCCAATATAGGGGATTATTTGTGGCACCAAATCCAACTCCAGGAAGGGAACTAAAGGTGTATGATAAGTACCCTCAACTTTAGTACATAAATTTCAAGGGCTACTGTCGAGTCAACGACGCCTTCATAGGCCACATCATCAAAATGCTTGGGGGTGACCTTGAAAGGAGAGTCTTGCACAGTGAAAATGCCTTCATCCACTGCTTTAGTTTCTTGTTTATACAGTTTCCAAAATTCACCTACATTCAAGCTGATGGTTTCTTTGATAAACCATACAAGTTGTTCCAATACCCAAATGACCGGATAGTATTGCTTGAACTCTCACGATAGCTATAGTGAGCACACGCTCTCTTGAGTGACAAACATAGAGAAGGAATTCCTTATCCCCTCTCCTTTGACCAAGGAATGTATGAGCTCCATATATATCAATGCATAGAATGCAGCCAAATGTGACAAAGATTGGGACACACTCACCTGCCGTTCAAAAAAAATGAACTTCTAGGTGCTTCAATCTGACATTTTAGAGTGGGACAAGCTTCATCCCTTGATAGGAAAATTTGTGGAGTATGCCACATTGCAAAAGGAGACTGGAAAGCCTATTATAGATGATGAGTTTCTCACTTTGTAGCTGTAGCCAAAAAGGAAAACAACAATTTGCTAAAAGACAAAAGAGCTACAGTGCTGCCACTAGAAGACAAAATAGGTAAAAGACAAGGATGTAATTTCAAATTGCAATATAGTTGGGGGTAGGTGAAACCCTAATGTAAAATGAATCTGGGCCACACAATGAAATTAAATTTGGGCCATTCATTTCACTTTTTGAAAATTATAAATAGGAGGTCTCCTCTCATTTTCAAGAGAGAGTTGAGTTGTTGTAAAGACATGCTACTGGAATATTAATAGAAATTCATTGACTGTGGTAGATTATTGAGTTCCTTTGCATGTTTCATGATTCTTTTTCTCTTAGTTAGTGAATTTGAGTATATTTGCTTTGCTATTTTATGTATTTTAGTTTGTTTTAGTAGATTAGTTAAATGTTGTCCATTGATGCTGGGGATTGCTATGGTGTTGACCTCTTCCTAGTTCATAATTTTGGCTACATATTGATGATCTACAACCGCGTAAAGTTATTTTGAACTTTACGTTATTGCTGCACTTAAAACTCATCTCTTTATTCATAATTATGGTGAATGAAAATATGAAATCTACAGTCCCTAGAAGATTGCACTAGTTTCATGATACTGTAGACTTTCTTGGTTAAGTGGAACTAAGTCTTGGGAAGGCTAGCCCGTTGTAGCAACCTTCGTTGTCACTATTCATTGCTAGTTTCAGATCCAAGAACCTCTTCACTCCCCTACACTTTTTCCATTTTTTTAATAGTGACTTTGAACAAGGTTCATTGCACATTGTAAGGCCAAATTTGAAGCTGAAATAGGAGTTTTAGACTGCTATTTGAACCTACAAAAATTGTACAACAAACTTCCCATCTTGAAACTCCATTGAATGAACCAATTCCTCCCAGTTTAACTTACGTAAGTCTTCCTGTTGGAATAATGGATGCTGAATCATCCAATGAAGCTGCACACACTTCAAAGGACCTGCCAAGAAGAAATTCAACCACACAGAAAGTGTTGCAACTAAGGGCATGCAAATAGAGATTATCTGATTGATATACATAATGATTTACAAAGAGTACATATGCCTGATTATATAGGCAAGTGTTAAACCTAGAATGCAAAGGATGTTGCCAAGTGTTCAAATCACACTTCATGTGACAACAAGAAACCCTAACCAACTACCTAGGGAATGATAACAAGATGGAGATAAGTTCTAGAAAAGACAACTCATCTTCTAGAAGGGAATCTTATCTCAACAAATTTATTATTTGATTAAAATTAACCTAGGACTAATATGATTAATTAATACCTAAGTTAACTTATGCTAGTGTAATAATTAATTAATTAATTACACTAACACCCCCCCATAAGTGCAACTTAGGGAGGAAATGAAAATGCAATGATTATGCATGATGATGATGGGTCCCGGCTGATGGCCATATTAGGTACCCATGTACATAGGATGAAAATGCAACTAATCTCCCACAAATGGAGAAAAGGGGAAAACCCAGTGGGAAGAAAACCCCTCTCCAAAAAAGGAGATGAAATGCAGAAAGGTGATGATTGGAGGACTCAACATCATCCCCCCAAGGACAACAATCATCACATGGATACAATACAATCAATGCCCCCCCCATAGGAGGGAAATAGAGAGACAATATAGCCCCCCCAAAAATGTGATCACCTGCAAAAAAGGTAAGTGTATGTAGACAAAACATGATCCAATGTCGACAAACAACTTGTCTCCCTTTCGGAAGAAACAAAACCACGTGCAAGTGTAGAGATGCTTCCCATTCCGGATAGGAATTGAAGGAAGGAAGAATGAATATGAATGCGGATGATGTCTCTGAAAGCTGCTCATGTGTCTCCTTGCCTGATGAAGATGAAGATGCCACAACCCACTCAGGTACATACCCAATCAATGTAGAAGGTGACAAATCAGGACGATGCAGAAACTGATGTTGAACATGATCCAAAGATAGCAATGTGATGGTCCTTCCATCGAAGGAATAGATGGAGACTTGATTGCCCCCCCATAATGAAGTGTCCTCAAAACCACTGAAGAAGACTGAATCCAATCCAATGGTAGATGCTGAAGAACTTCGATGAAGATGGAGAAAGTCTCATATATGAAATCTCTGAATAGGAGTGAGTGATATTCCCTCAAAGCCAATGTCGGAATGTGTCCTGATGAATGATGATGATGGAAGCCTCAATCAATGACTCTGGACAAGGAATCACTGAATGTGAAGGGATACCAACTGTCTCTGATGGAGAAGAAGAATCATCTAAAGCAACCTTGCCAACCTCTTCGAAAGATTCAAGGCAATCCAAAAAAACAACCTCCTGCATAGCAATATCATCATGGGGTACTTGATCTGAAACCTGACATTTTGAATCATGACCATTAGGGAAGGGTGGAGTATTTGAATCTCCATATATCTCCCAAAGATTAGTCCAAAGGATGTGAGGACTATCACAATGATCAATAAAACTCAAAACATCACAATCAAATTGCATTGAAATGATCTCTAAGACTATATATCTACTGCAACTCCAAGCAAACTCATGAATACCTTCACTTGGATGGGGAACTATACCAAATAGATGTGGCAATAAATCAAGTGATTGGAGATGGTGGATGATCCCATCCCGCCATTGTTTATAGTTTCCCGTGTGCAACATAGTCAAAGAAGGATAATATGCAAGCCCCATAATGTACAAACAAATTTCTCCAAAATTACAAAGATAATGACCTTCAATATCAAATAGAAACTTCCAAATCTGATATGCAACTGAAGTGATGCTACCCAAAACAAAAAACCTTTCCCAAGCTTCAGGATATCCAAGTTTTTGAACAAATGCACCAAATTGAACAAAACCAATGCAAGAGTACCTAGAGCTAAAACTGATCAAAGTCAATGGACGGATGAAAAGAGCTCTGAATTACCTTCCTGATGCCGCTGGAATCATTGAATTTTGATCAACGGTTGCCAAGATATGAACTTTTATGTCCAAACTAGGGTTTTGACTTCAGTTGACTGTAGATTTTGATAGCAAAATTCTGCAAAACTGACTACACCACTAGAAATTAGACCAAATCCTCTTTTCGACAATATCTCGTTTGTCAAATTTTGACACTGTGGCGTGAAGATATAGCGATTTGAAAAAATCTGCCCTATTAGGGCCTGCAGGCTAAACAGCTGCAAAATTTTAGCACCTCGGGCTAAAAAAAATTAGCCCTTGGTCGCTGATATGACCAGGAGGTAGGCTGGCAATTAAAAAAAACAAGCCACCGGATCGGTGGTGGCGGAGCTAAGCTGTGGTGGTGATGGGTGGCAGCGCCGCTTGATGAAGGGGAGGGCTCGGTGGGCAAAGGCAGAGCTCGAGGTCATCGGAGGAACCGAGAGACGGCGGCGATGACCCGGCGAAGAACTCCCGGCGGTGGTCGGCGATCGGCAGCGGTATCGGAGATGGAAGCCCGGTGAGAGAAGGGGCCAGTCGGTGAGAGATCGGGCCGGCCGGAGAGGATGACACAGTGGACGGAATGCCCAATGAGCTAACAAAAGGAGTACCCTGGCAGAAAATAAATGCGCTGGATGGAGGTACCTTCCCCTGCCAAAAGCTCGGCCAATAAGACAATGTACTCTGCAGACAAAACCGATTTGATTCGATTTTTAAATATTGCAAAAAGCAATTTAAAAATCAAGCCCGATTAATATTGATGCCGACAGATGAATAAAATGCAGGTTGCTCTGGATAATATTTTTTTGCAAACTATAGAGAATACCCAAATAATAATTTTTTTTTGTCAAATATGAGCCCGATTTTTTGAAATAAAAAATGCCTGCAGATCTAAAAAAATTGCCTTGTAAGAGGACTGAGAGGGGAGATATTTTTCTGCAAATTTGTACGGATAGTACAAAAATATTGCAAACCCTAGATTGTACCTCAACTGGCTCCCAAATGAAATATGTCCAAATTGGACGAATGGGCAGGCAATCTATAGGTTTTGAGGCCTTCTAAGTGCAATGGAGAGGTCAGATAGAGCTTGGTCTGCACCAGAAAACAACTTGGTCCCCGGGTAGAACCAACTAGCCTGCAAAGAAAACCCTCAAGCCTGCAAAAATCTCTGTAGCCCAACTTTCTTGATACTGGGATGAACCTTCAATGGAATGGCTCTGATACCATGTTGGAATAATGGATGCTGAATCATCCAATGAAGCTGCGCACACTTCAAAGGACCTGCCAAGAAGAAATTCAACCACACAGAAAGTGTTGCAACTAAGGGCATGCAAATAGAGATTATCTGATTGATATACAAAATGATTTACAAAGAGTACATATGCCTGATTATACAGGCAATGTTAAACCTAGAATGCAAAGGATGTTGCCAAGTGTTCAAATCACACTTCATGTGACAACAAGAAACCCTAACCAACTACCTAGGGAATGATAACAAGATGGAGATAAGTTCTAGAAAAGACAACTCATCTTCTAGAAGGGAATCTTATCTCAACAACTTTATTATTTGATTAAAAGTAACCTAGGACTAATATGATTAATTAATACCTAAGTTAACTTATGCTAGTGTAATAATTAATTAATTAATTACACTAAGACTTCCCTGTGATTACCAACAAGATCACATCTAAAACAACTAAGACATTCCAAGCATTGTCATGACCTGACACCCGAGAGACCTTGGGGTGATTTTCAAGAGAGGTGATGCACTCATTCATTACCTATGTTGAGAAAGTGCTAAAACACCCATCAACAAGAGGAACAACCTAAATTGATTCTTAGTGTGGATCAAAACTCAGAGACCACACATGGATGTAAAATATAAGCATTTACCATAAACCAAGGGCCTCCCTTGAGCACATTGTCTTGATCGACATTCAATTGAAAGATAATATTAATGAAACATAGTCCCAAAAAACTTACTTTTGGGCTAAGCCCCCTCAAAGTTTGTGAAAATCAAGATTTAATCTTCTCCGTAGATGACCAAATGCCAATGAATTTGTTAATAATCATGTTCTTTAGTTCCCCCCCCCCTTGGAATTGAGGAAGTTATATGGGATGTGAAGACAATGGATCTCCTTTGAAATATCCAAATTAACATTACCCATTGGAATTTGATTTTTGTTCCTTTTATACCTTTTGAACTCCTCCCTAAACTGAAAAACTGAGAAAAGGAGAGATTTCTTTTGTAAATCATTTTTGGATTCTAAATTTGTAAACCTAGAATTATATTCCTTACATTCCTATATTCCTTTTTGAATTTTTCTTTATCTTATTTGGGTCATTCACTACCTATCACCATTTTAATTTAAGTTTAGAGAATTACTTTAAAATTAATGAATACGTTTAATTAATTAACTAAATATTTAGAGAATAAACAAATTTCAATGAGTAGCCAAATATAAAAAATTGAGGCACTTAAATTAATATGCGGAGTTGGGAAGCTTGAAGGTCCTATCTGTTGGTTTGATTGTAACTAGTTAATTTCTACTAGGGGACTTAGGGGAATTATTCACACCCTAAGTCTATTTAGGTTCTAGATAATCTTCTAGAAGTATTAGTTGTCTTGATAAGATCTTATCTTATCTTGTTGACTTTTTTGTCAGGTTAGTTGTCTCATAACATAGGATTAAGACACATTTCACAATCTTATCTAATCATATCTCTCACCTTGCCTTTATAAGCAAGGCATATTATGTACATTTTCATATTCAATCTTGTAATATTACATCCATTATCATAGCAAGTTATTCTTTCCATTTTCTCTCTTGTGGAAGATATTTTGGTCTAATCATTGATCTCGAGGTGTTGGGAGTTCACCATTAACTCCTACATGGTACCGAAGCTCTAGTGTTGCAGATTCCTTCCCATATCTAAGGAATTTATCTTAATCTTGAATATTTTTTGGGTACATTTTGGGGTTTCAAGGACCTCATGGTTGAATCTAGGGCATTAAAGAAGGTTAGAATTGCCTTTTGTTTCATCCATTTTTGTTATGTTTTGAATAATATATAAGGTTTTCAATTTGAGGGTTACAATTGCTAGATCTAGGAGGTAGATGATTTTTTGGGGCACTTTGGGCCAAATCTAACCCTATCATTGTGTCCAGAAGTTCCAAAAATCCTTATTTTCATATAAAACACTTCATATTTGGGAAAAAAAATTGGCCCATTTTGGAGGATTTGGCAAAATCGACAGATTTTTTTTGTACATTTGTATAGAATCTATACAAATCGTATGGTCCATACTTGGATCATTTCATTCATTGGTAGAATTAGTACCGAGTGAAATATTCCTACGAGTCAACATCTCACGATGAAAATTCCCTAAGCTTGTGCAGGTCTACGTACTTGGTCTTGTATTGATTGCAATGGTATGATTTTTTTTAAATTTAGTGTTTTTAATATTAAAAATTTATGTTCTAAACATTAAAACATTGATAGGTTTTATTGTGGATTACTCTCCTGGTCATAGGCTTTGAAGCCTCAAGGTCACATTACAAGTGGGTAGCTTAAGTTTGCGGTCGCGTCTTGAGTGATGAGTGAAGCCACAACCAACCATGAGCACCACCTTGTCACCATTGCTTCAACGACATTTTTTATTTTTTATTTTTCTTACAAGCGGTCATATGGGCAACCACAATTAAGCACCCAAGGGCCTATATTTGGTCCCCCAAGCCCTAAATAGGGCCTTTTTTTCAAAACACAATAAATTTTGATCTAGGATGCCAAATTTTGAAAGCAAAATGTTGTTATAAAGCTAGCTCTGTAAATTTTTTAGTGGTGTAGGTGATTTTTCAAAATTTAGCAATTTGATGTCTATTTTATTAGCTTGAAGTCAGATCTTTCCTTTTAACCTCCAAACTCATTAATTTTTTCTCTAGACTCCATTTTTTATAATTCTTACGACATCTGGAAGGTATTGAGGAGCACTTCAATTTTATACATGCACTTTTTTCAGTTGTTTGGCTAGAATTTCAAAAATTTAGTTTAAAGCCAGATTGGTACTTTAGCATATCTTGTTGTAAATTTGTAAAAAGCATGGAATTTTATTTAGGACAAAAGGGTTAATTTCTTGTAACGCAAGGGATGATTTGTTGTTCCTGTTAGAGTAATCATGAATTAGTCTAATTTATTCTCATGCACTTAAGCTAAACTTAAGAGTGATTTACTATGTTAACTTGAGAGCTATTATTAGATCATTCTGCTATCAATTTCTTCATGTACATCATCACGGTGCTATCAGTTTCCTCTTTTTTCTATCAAAGAATTGTAGTTTCAAAATGTAGTCCTTTTTGGATATTATGGTCTTCTATTGTATGCATTTTTTATTATGCAAATGCATTGAAATAAAGTGCCTCTATATTACACATGATTATTGGGATCTTGCACATCATTTTGTGCCTTATTATACTCGCACTATGATATAAAGTGTCATGGGGGGTTGATGTTTTGCCTTTGTTTTCCATCACACCTTTCTCAAGTGAGTGTCCCTTCCATGACAATAACATCATGTGTGTACCTTTTGTTTGCACACCATTTATATTTGCTGGTACTATCATGTTTGCATGTTCTTAGTTCTTCTTCATGCACTTCTTTTTGGAATTCAGTTTCAGTGTACTTGTCATGGATCTCCCTTGTCAACATTATAGGGGGTTTCTACTATTGGTGCTAATGCTTCCTTGGGTTCATGTTGGAGTGAGCTACGCTTATAGTCTTTGTTCCTATGAAATTTTAGATGCAACGATTGCATTTTGGTGAGATGGAGCATTTACTATACGGACACTCTTGCATTCCTATTTTTGGAGGTGACCTTCCATTTTCATTCGATTAGTGTTTTTGAGAGTTTAGGTACTTGGATTTTGAACTTGCATCTTGCATGTTGAGTAGTGTCATTGGGGTCACTCGTGCAGATTCATGGACCATCTGTATCTTTGAATTTTTAAATTTTTGTCACCTGATTCAAGTAGTGTCATTGGGGGCACTCATGCAGATTACTATCTTCTTGATCTTGACATTTGTATCTTCGAGTTCTAGATGTTTTACCTTTGTTTTCCATCTGATTCAAGTAGTGTCATTGTGGTCACTCATGTAGATTATTGTTATCTTGATCCTAATCATTATTTATTTCAGAGGAGGTTCTTCATTTCAGCACTATATCAACCATCTTTCAATAGCAATCTACAACTTCTTCATGCTTCAATGATGTTCTACATGTTCCTATTTTTTGGGACATTGTTTTGGTTGGAGGCTTCTTAGTCCTTCACCTTGGTTTGAAGGATTTTTAGTCCTTCATTCACCTTTCTCTCTTTTGGAGAGGAGTTTTTCCCATGTGGTTTTCTCCTTTTCTCCAATTGTGAGAAATATTTTATTTGTACATGGGTACCTCACCAAGCCTTGTTTATTGGGACTCATCATGAATTCTCTTTTAGGGTTTTTAGCTACTCCCTAAGTTTATCTTAAAGGGGGTGTTAGAGTAATCATGCATTAGCTAATAATTAATATTTAATTAATTATTAGTATAATTTATTCTCATGCACTTAAGCTAAACTTAGGAGTGATTTACTATGTTAACTAGAGAGCTATTATTAGATCATTCTATCTCATTGCATGATATTTTTCCACTTGTCATGATCTAATCCCTTTCTTATTTAGGTTTGCTCCTATATAGCACTCAACCCTCATTGTATTATCTCTCGAGCTTTCATGCCTTTGATATAACTCTAAACCTTTGAGGACTCTTGTTTTCCTTGAAGATTCTCGAGGTTTATTTTGTAGCTTTTTCTTGTTGAGGATTATAGCAATTATTTGTTTGTATATCTCTTGCGTGGAAGGTGTCTTTATTCATTGCTTGATCTTGTGACTCATGTTTTTCACTATTTTAATAGTTTCTCTATTATAATTTTTTTATTTCATCATGAATTTACCAAAATTTGCACTTCTAACTCCATATAGCTATCATGAATGGAAAGAACAAAATGGGGTGTTATTGTTAAAATTGAAGTTGCAAAGAATCACATTTGGCATAGATCCATAACCCATAGGAGCTATACAAAGAAGAAAATGGTTTGATAGAAGTTATGTGTTGGCATATGGCTTCTAGTGTTGTCATTGATGGAAATCTAAGTCATTCATTTGATTCACATTTTAGTACTTGTTCATACCGACATACATAATGAAGAACACGACATCTGGTTAAAGGTAAAGATGTCGATCTATGTACTTCACCGAACCATTATTTTGAGTTGTGGATCTTAGAGAAAGGTATTTTGATGTTTGTACTACCTAATTCAAGAATTATCGAGGTGCGCATTTACTGTTGTTCGATCTAGGAGATCCGATGCATCAATTTTTTGATTATCTGTGCTAGAAGGCCGACTCGGTGAATATAAACATTGCAAATATCTAAGGAGTAATTTGTTAAATGTTTCTATGTTTCAGCATGTTTATTTGGGTCCTTACTATGCTATGACCGACTATGGGTGGTGCACATAAATAATTAGTTGTGGATTTAACCGACAGTTGGAAATTATTTTATGTTCTATAAAAGATGACATATGAATGATCAAATCTTTGATAGCGGATATAAATATGAGATCGGTTGTATCATTTAAGAGAAGCGAATGTGTGAGATGAAAATTATGTTAGTGTGTGATGCAAAATTCAAAAGGATAGTGGTGTGAATTCATATGTGCATGGATTTGTGATGCGAAGAGCAGAGCAGAGTGAAGAGTAGAATCAGACAGAAGGTCCAAAATCTGATCTATGAACCTAACCAAAACCATAACCTGACATGAGAAGATGCTATTATTTTAGTTCAATCTTTCAGATGTTCTTAATCTAAATATTTTGTAAGGCGGCGAGCTCTAGGAAGTGAGGTTGAATTAAAGTCCATTCCCTTTTGTACAACTTATATTTGAGTACTCAAATTGTGGATTAACCTCCACCATGGTTTTTACCCTAATAGGGTTTCCACGTAAAAATCCTTGTGTTATGGTGTTGTGGATGATTACTTTGTGTGTTTGCATCTTTCCTTTAGTTTAATGTTGAAATGGTTTAAATATCAGTTTAATAAAGATTAGATTTGCAGAACACTAATTCACCCCCCCTCTCAATGTTCCCTTGAGTCCAATAGTATGAAGACCTTAGTACTCTTATTTTGTCCATTTCTCTAGATCTTAGACATCATGTTGTATCTTTCACTCATTCTAATGATGTTTGGACTACCTTAGAGAGTCTCATTGGTAAGCTAGATAAAATAAGGAAATTTAAGTTGGAGAATGAAATAATGAGTCTTAATCCTTTAGATTTTGATAATATCCAATAACTATTCACTAAGCTAAATTCTCTTAGACTGCAGTTATCTGATTGTGGGGTCACTAAAGAGGATGAACAATTGATTCTTTCTATTCTTTCTAAGCTAGATCTTGATTATTTACTGTTTTTTTATACTAATCATGATTCAAACACTTTATAATCATCTCATTATTATTTATCCATAATAATTATCCTTGAATCAATAGATATTTGTGTTTATAACTTTAGTGCTTGTTGTTGTTTTTTATTAGTCTAGAAGACTAGTTTAAATTTTTAAAGTAAATTAATACCTTTATATTATGGGTTATCTTTTAGACTATAAAGGATAATCTTATGACCAATACTTACCTCACATACTTTTTCCACATCTAGATTTACCTCTATAGTATATTAGGCCTTATGAGAACCTCTATACTATAAAGGAATTATGAGGAAGCCACTTTCACATCAAATCTAGATGCTAAACTTGCTAAATAATGTTGTAACATATTTTGACTTCTCAATATAATCAATTCCAACAATCACAAACAACTCAAACTATCTAATATTGCATTGTGGTAAATCTTGAGTCTCTTTTATTTTGTCACATACCTGCCTCTCACTTGAGAGACAAACAATCCTAAATAACCTAGGATTTTTAAGAATCTTACCTCATACTTATGGGATATATTAAAATCTAACATGAGAGCTTCATATTGTATAATTTTATGTGCAAAAAAATGATAGATTAATAGAAATATTGAAAATTTCACCCCCAAATAAGATCTGAACAACATTGGCACCTAAACGATCTCTAAGATAGGTGCCATCAAAGAACATATTCCATAATTTTTCTTCATTAAAAAGTAATCAACATAGGGGACATCATTTCTTATGTGGTGGTTTTTATCAACACAATATCCAAGCATACAATCAAGACCCATATCTAAATACAAAAACTCATTTGTGACCTTATTAGGGTCCTCAATAATGTGTATCATTTTCTTTCTTGGTGAAACTAAAATTTCTTGTCACATTGAGAGATATTGAAATATGATATATCCATTTAAATACTACCAATAATGGATGATACCTACTTTATAGAAAATAACATATCCCACTTAATCTGATAACAAATAATAATAATATCCATCAAGAAAATATAACTTGGTTATGTGGCAAGTAGAATCTCTACATTCTTCATAATTCCTTCAAAGTTCACCTCCCATGAATCCATGGAAAAATACTTACCATAATATTAGACACTTACAGGCCTAAATAATTTATGAATTCAAAGGGAATCACATTAATTATAGAAGGGATCAAAGTAATCACCCATTTACCAATATAGAGGTTTAATTTTATGCCTACTAAGATGGTGTCTAGGATTTTTTTTTTGTCAAACTAGTGAAGAAAGATTAAAATAAAAACTTTTAAATAAGTATGCAAATTTGATTTTTATATATGCCACAATGAATTTCCCATAAAATATTATGCAAGTGTTTAAAATTAGCAATAATAAAACTAAAAAACTAAAAAACTAAAAAAATTACAACATATAACACTTGATGTACACGGATAAATATTTTTGGAAAAAAAATCTACCATCAAAGAGAGGCTCAATAACATATTAATATTCAAGAATAGAATAATATGGAACACTCTAAATTCCTTCAATTTGACAATATTCTAATATCACCTATTACATCTGAAATAACATAAATAAACTACTATCTCATGCCTCTAATTTATAGATAAATAGGAAATAAATACCAAAAATGTTTTTTTTCAAAATAATTTACCATCAAACTATGGTAAAATGTAAAAACTCACATGCATAAAATAAAGAGGATATTTTGAGAATAGTAAAAGTAACTTCCATGAGCCATAAATAGTAAAAATAACCTCCATACTAATAATATATGATTTTTTTGACTTTTAAATCCTCCATAATGACCCATATCCCACGGAAAGCATCTAAATATGCCACAAAACACATATTGGACCCACCAAAAAAATGTAAGGTGCTTCACTACTAAAATGTCACACTCAACTTGATACATATGCTATAAATGACATTGTAACTTGCACTATCTACTCCACCTCTGATTTGGAGTATTATGGAGTTGTTGGTACAAGAAAAGATGGAAAATATTTTTTTTTGGTATTTTCTATGTTTTAGTAAATTGCATTTTGAAAGGTCTTTGGAGCAGAATTAGGGGTCGAGACTATCGTCGATCACTTAAATGGAATAGTGTAAGCACTAATTTTAAGGGACTAAAATTAGATCTCTTTGAGACCTTTCCAAGGAGGTAGAGAAGTATTCAATTCGATCAACAGGCTGAAAGTTAGGACCCCGACAAGCTAATACCTAACTTCACAAGTCTTTTGAAAATTTTGGTTTTGTTTGTTATTTTCTCACAACCAACTATTCATTTCAAATTCCTAAGGCTATGATGATTGTTGATATTCCTAAATTTGTATATAGTCTTGTTATTTCAAAAAAAATGGCGACTTTGAAGGCATACAAATCCCTTTTTATGAGTTTTGTTATTTTATGCACTAATAACAATATCACAAGTTTTCATTTACACCAGATATTGTATTTGAATTTACACTCCAATTCAGATCAAACTCCCTCTTGGATGTTATTATAACTAATATTCCAAGTCAACAAGGAGAATAATAATAACATAATACTATCTCTCAACAATATGGGTGTCTAAGTACCCATTCCAAGATTGTTGAAGATTCAAAAAATAATTAAATTAAGAATACAACTAAATATCACATTATACTAACATTATCTCACTTGGTATTCATTTTGTAATGATATTCAAAGGGATAATAAAACATATCAAGTCTAACACCAAAGACCCATGAAATTCCTCCACCAAGATAACTTCATGCTCACTAGCTTCATGAGGGAATTTACAACATTATCTTGAGTTTCAATCTTCTACAATAAGACCTTATCATTCTCTATCATCTCATGCACAAAGTGATATTAAACATCAACACACTTAGTACACATATCACACAAGGAATTTTTGGCTAAATAAATAACATTTTGACTATCCCAATCAATTCCAACTACCTTGCAATTAAAATAAATACCTACACAAAGTCTTTGTAACCATACCATCTTCTTAGAAGCATGTGTAGTATCTATATACTCAACTTAGGTGTTGGATAAAGAAACCATGGATTGTCTCTAACTCATGCAACTTATTGCACCACCAAATAGAGAAAGAACATAGCCAATAGTGGACCTTTGACTATCCAAGTCACTTTCCCAATTTGTACTCACAAAGCCTTTTATCTCTAATGCCTTATCCAAACCACTAGTACCATGATAACATAAAAATTAATCAGAAGTCCCTCATAAATATCTAAAAACCCGTTAACATATGTCCAATGATCCTTACGAGGGTTAGACATAAGCCTACTCAAAACTCTCATTTCTTGGGCAATGTTTGGTCTAGTGAAAACCACTACATACACTAGACTACCAAAAAATAATAGAAAAAGGCATGTCAAAAATATACTCATAATCATCATTTAGTTTAGGAAACATACCTAAAGAAATATTGGTGTGAATAGGAAATGGAATGCCCATTGGTTTACAATAATGCATACTAAACCACTACAAAATAGTAGCAATGTACTAAATTTGAGTTAATCAAAGCTTTTTGTCATATTTCGTTTTCTTGCACAACTAAAATACTAAATTGAAAAAGTTAAATTAATAGGAAAATTAAAATATGCCTTTTGAGTATTGAATATTTAGGAAAATAAATAAATAAAGAAGGCTATTTGTGTTGATAAACTGTTGGGTATAAATAGTTTTAATATAAATTTCATAATTTATTAAATATATAAAAGATTCGACATTTAATAGTTTTAAATTGATTTGTAATTAAATTAATTAAATAAAATATAGATGAAAATTAAAAGTAAATAAATTAATTTATTTAAACTAATTATTCATGCCGTAAAAGCATTGAACTGCATGTTACATGTAGAAGATTATTTAAAGAAATTAATATTGTTGAATGAACAAGATAACTGAGAGGGGGGATGAATCGGTTGTATCAAATTAAAATAATAAAACCCTGAACAATAATCAGATCCACATGCATTCATTAAACCCTTAATATGTTATGATGTGTGAACATGAAAATCATATAACATAAACTAAAACAACCAACAACATGCACAAGAGAACACTACATTTATGTGGAAAACCCTAGAAGGGAAAAACCATGGTGAGGATTAGCTCGCAATATAAGTAATTGCAAAAATTGGTACAAACAGGCTCACTGCTAGAATAGGACACATTGTCCAGAAAGTCTCATAGCCCAAGCTCACCATCAAAACAGAAAGAAGATAAAAGATAGAATCTTACATAGAGAATACACTCTCAATGCAACATAAATTCCACCACAACAACTCCAACAACACTTGTAGTCTTCAAGAGATCAAGATATCTCAGTTCATTGCATTCAACAATCTTGCACTACAGCTCGCATTTCATTCCACACTCTTGCACTTAATTTCACATCACAATATTGAATTATATTCCATACCCCATCTCACATCAATTCACCTTGCATTTATACCATCCACAACTTGAAAAACATCTTCAAGTTGGCTACACTCACCTTACTCTTTACAAATTCAAAATAGGTCAAAAAAAAGCATTCCCATGGTCGATAGGAATGAAAATGGACCAATAAAAAACTTAACTAGGACCTAAATTAACTCTCACAGACCACGCTACACTTTCATTAATGCTTAAACATCTTTGAATGTAGTATAAACACTAGGTTTGTCGTTACCTATGCAAACACCTTTAAAATTTGAATTGCACACTTCCTTAGATCCAAAGACATTGCAAGCCACACACCATGCTTCATCATTATCTATAATATTCCTCTACCATCCTAAAATCCATCAAACTCCTTCACAACAATTCACACCTTTAGGATGTACACAACTTGTACACTTAAACTACACTGCACCAAACATTGCAACTCTAAGATCCATGTTTCGAAGCACCAAACCACAAACCCTCTTGACACAAGCAAGAGATAAACACCATCAACATACCTTCATAATCTCAATACTTGAAGATAAACTATAGAGTAACACAAAGGAAATACATTTCTCCCAGGCACCTCTATAAGCAACACTACAAAACTAGTTCACACACTGGTGAACATAAATTTCTCTGACCATCAATCTAGAAGCCAAAATTTTGAATTTAGAAACTCTGAACACCTCTATCCAACATATCCAAACCACACAAGCAAATATTTAACCCAAAATAAATGAGAAGAAAAACGATAACACCTCTACAACACCCTATTTCCTCATTTTATCAATTTTCTCAATATCCTCAGCATCTTTAGTACTACCACAATCATGAAAAAAAGCTTATCAAAGTGACACTAGAGGTTAATACCAGTAACTTAACTAATGATAACATAATGCAACTAATCAAAACAATAATCTCTCTCAACCATTGCACACCTATAACCAATGACAACACAAGCTTGTTGACATCAATGACAACACCATACTTGCAACAATATCCCCTTTTTCATTGATGAGAACACAAGATGTGAAAAACCATCAAGGGAAACATACACAAGATCTCTATCTATCCCTCTTTCACATGAAATATCTCTCTCGAGCCCTTTGTATAACCACACTTTTTTACATGACTCTCTTTCTCTCCCCCTTTGACATCAATGGAAAAAGGATAAAATATTTTGCATTGTTCTCCCCCTTTGATATAGAACCAATATACTTGCAACTTCTTTGAATACCCCCCTTAGAAGTATACACCAATCAACCAACAACTTCTATATAATGACAACATATAATCCATACTGCAACAATGCCACTACCTACTCCCCTTGAGAGGTAGCCACCAACATCAGTCCAAACAAGGAATGAAGCTATAGATCCACTAGACTGATGCGTCTCCATATGCATCTAGTTTAAAGGAGGTAAAGGAGGGGAAATACCCCCAACTTGTCCTAAAGATACTCAAAATTTTCCTTAAGAAGAGCCTTAGTAAATATGTCAACAATGTAATCCTTTGTAGGTACATATCAAGCTTCATTTTATCCTCCACAACCTTCTCTCTCAAAAAGTGATACCTAATTGATATATGATTTGTTCTTGAATGCATCACATGATTCTTTGAAATGTTTATTGCACTTGTATTATCATAAAAGATAGAAATAGGCTCATCATAGACCACTCTGATATCCTTCAATGTTTGTATCATCCATAATACCCGTGTAGAACAAGATGCTGATACAATATAATCAGCCTTTGTAGTAGATAAAAAAACTTAATCTTGTTTCTTACTAAGCCATGATACCAATCTACATCCAAGAAATAATGCACCACCACTTGTACTTTTCCTGCCATCCACACAACCAACCCAATCTGCATCTGTGGAAGCACTCAATGTGAAATTAGTATCCTTAAGATACCACAAGCCATAATTTAGAGTGCCCTTCAAATATTTGAACATACTCTTCACTATTGCAACATGTGTCTCTTTAGGTTCTTCTTGAAATCTAGCCACAAGAAAAAATGCATGCATGATATCTAGTCTAGTAGAAATTAAGTATAGTAGTCCACCAATCATAGATCTATACTTTCTCTGATCAACCTTAGGGATTCATCATCCTTACTCAGTTTTCAACTAGTAACCATAGGAGTACATACTGAGTTGGGGTCTTCCATTCCAAATTTCTTTAACATCTCTTTAACGTACTTTGATTGTGAAATGAATATGCCTTTCTTTGTTTGATTGATTTGTAGCCCAAGGAAGAAATTCATCTCCCCAAACATAGACATCTCAAACTCTTTTTGCATCTCTTTTGCAAACTTCTTGCACATAGCTTCATTGCCTCCAAAAATTATGTCATCAACATACACAACCACTATCAAGATTCGATCTTCCTCAACTTTAAAGTAGAGATTACTATCTGCAGTTCCCTTATTGAATCCTTGCTATATCAAATATTTGTCCAACCTTGCATACCAAGCTCTAGGAGATTACTTCAATCTATACAATGCCTTCTTCAATATATAAACCTCATTAGGTTTATCTGAAACCTGAAATCCTATCAGTTGTTCCATGTAAACTTCTTCCAATTCTCCATTCAAGAAAGTAAACTTCGCATCTATTTGATAAAATCTAAAGTCCTTATGTGCTGCAAAAGCCAAAAACAACCTAATTGCTTCCATTCTAGCCACTGGAGAAAATTTCTCCTCAAAGTCTATTCATTCAACTTGTGCATAGCCCTTACACACAATCCTTGCCTTGTTTCTTATCACTTCTCCATTCTCATTTAGCTTGTTTCTGAATAACCACTTAGTACCAATAATGTTTTTATTTTCAGGTCTAGGAACTAGTTCCCAATTCTAATTCTTCTCAATTTGCATAAGTTCTTCTTCCATTTCTTTCATCCAATGTTCATCTTGACATGCCTCAATCATTGTTTTAGGTTCAAATTTAGAAAGTAAACATAGATTTACCTCTGCTTCATCAACTCTTCTTATCAACACACCTTTAATTTTGTCTCCAATGATCTATTCCTCAAAATTATTTCTCTACACATAATTAGGGGTATTAGGGGCCTTTTTCGAGACTTCTTCCTATTCATTATGTATTTATTTTTCCTTAGATTTTTCTTCTTCTTCTCTGCAAGCATATTCATCTGACTCATATCCATCTATTACCACTAAATTCCTCAAATCTTCATCAGCCTTGACACTTACACTTTCAATAATCGTTCTTAACCTTTTTTTGTAACATCTGTAAGCTTTGATTTTAGTAGAATATCTAAGGAAGATACCTTCATCAGACCTTGCATCAAACTTTCCTAAGTTTTCATCATCTCTTCTGATATAGAATTTTCTTTCAAACACTCTAAAGTACTTGATAGTAGGAATCCTTCCATACCATAACTCATAGGGAGTCTTTGTGTTATTAGTTCTTGCTTGAACTATGTTAAGTATGTAAACAATAGTATGAATTTCCTCTCTCCAATAGACTTCCTGTAGGTTAGCTTCTTTCATCATAATCCTTACAACTTCTTGAATAGTCTTGTTTTACCTTTCAACCACTTCATTTTGTTGAGGAAAAATAGGGGCAGATAAGTGCCTTTTTATGTCATGATTATCACAAAACATGTTAAATTCATTGGAGGTGAACTCTCCACCTCTGTCAGACCTCAAACATTTGATCTTCAAATCCATCTCATTTTCAACCATAACTTTGAATGCTTTGAATCTATCTAGAGCTTTATATTTTTCTCTAAGAAAAGTAACCCATGCCATTCTATAATAATCATCAATAAAAAGCATGAAATACTTGTCACCTTGAAAAAATTTCACTCTTGTAGGACCACAAAGATTTGTGTGCTGATTCCAACAATTTGGTAGAATATTGTTCCTTTCCCTTGAAACTACTTCTAGTTTGTTTTCCAAATTGACAATTTCTGCAAAACACATTGATAGGATTTATAATCCTCGACAAATCTCTCATTGCTTGAATTGAGGTGATCCTAACCAGGTTATCAAAATTGATGTGACACATTCTCCTATGCCATAACCAACTATCATTAATCTGAGTCATAAAATAATGACCATCAACACTCTTGAGCTAATAGATATTTCCATATATCCTCTTTCCAACAATAATCATAGTTCCTGAACCTTTTCTGATATCACATCCATCATCCTGAAACATAAGATTGTATCCTTTGCTACACATTTGTCCAACACTCAAGAGGTTATGCATTAAACCTTTAACATAGTAAACATCTTTAGTATTATGTTTGTCATCAAAATTGATTGAACCTATTCGACAAATCTTAGCACCTAAATCATCTCCAAATTTAACAAGTCCTCCATCATATTTTTCAAGTTTAACAAACTTATTATTCTCTCTAGTCATATGATTTGAGCAACCACTATCAATAAACCAATAGTTTTTGTCTTGTCTAACATGAAAAACATATATCAAAGTACCTCCAGCTTTATCCTTTTTCTCCAAAAGATTTTCCTTCACACAACTTTCAGAATTAGTAAAATCAGATCCATCTTTTAAAGTCAAGAATAAAAATTCATCATCAACATCTCCATAATCAGATTCATCATCAGAAATACCAACATCCTCTCTAACATAGTATCTTTTCTTGATCATTTTTCTTTTGTTTTCCTTGTTCTTATTGTTCACAGTTCTATTTGGATATCTTGAAGCATAGAGGCCTATATTTCCACAACTGAAACATTTGAAATGTAATTTACCTTTGTACTTACTAGTTCCCTTTTTCATTCTTCTTACAAAGCTAGCTTCCATATCATCAAGATCATGCCCATCCGAACCTTCAAATTTTTCTGATTTTCCAGTCTTGAAAATAGTCTCCACTTTTGTATCATTTTTCAGACCAATTTTCCTCATCTCAAATGAAGTTAGTGTGCCAAACAATTGATCTCTAGTGTATGTATTCAAATTTTCAACTTCCTCAATAGTAGAAACCATTTCACTATAAGAATCATGAAGAGTTCTAAGAATTTTCTTTACCACTTTAGTTTCTTTGAGTTGTGCACCAATACCTCTCATAACACTTACTAGTTCATCAACCCTCTACGTGTAACTTGTAACTATTTCATCTTTAGTCATTCATAAAGTCTCAAATTATGTCTTCAAATTCTACAACTTAGCTTGTTTAGCCTTATCATCTCCATAATACTTTCTAGCTTATCCCAAACTTCTTTAACAGTTTTTAGATCCATAACTTTCACTAATTTTATATGTGCAAGACTACTCAAAAGAACAAACTTTGTCTTACCATCTATTTCATAGGCCTTGATTTAATCACTTATGCTTGGTCCATTTGGAGGTATATTATATAAATTATTTATTGCCTTGGCAACATAAAATCCAAGGTAAATTAGATATCCTTCCATCTTTACTTTCCAAAATGCAGTCTGTGCCATCAAACAAAGGGATCTCCTTCTTGCTCGCCATCCTAGATCCTCCTCAAGTGGTTAAGATTTTTTCCAAAGAACCTTACTCTGATACCAATTGTTGAATGAACAAGACAACTGAGAGGGAGGGGGGTGAATTAGTTATATCAAATTAAAACATTAAAACCCTCAACAATAATCAGATCCACATGCATTCATTAAACCTTTAATTTGTTATAATGTCTAAACATGAAAATCAGACAACATAAATTGAAACAACCAACACCATGCATAAGAGAACAAAAAATTTATGTGGAAAACCCTAGAAGGGAAAAACCATGGTGAGGATTAGCTCACAATATAAGTAATTACAAAAACTGTTACAAAGAGGCTCGCTGCCAGAATAGGACACATTGTCCATAAAGGCTCATAGCCCAGGCTCACTACCATAATAGAAAGAAGAAAGAATATAGAATGTTACATTGAGAACACACTCTCAATACAACATAGATTCCACTACAACAACTCTGACAACACTTGTATTCTTTAGGAGATCAAGATATCTTAACTCACTGCATTCAACAATCTTGCAATATAGCTTTCACTACATTCCACACTCTTGCACTTAATTTTGCATCACAACATTCAATTATATTCCACACCTCATCTTGCATGACCTCACCTTGCATTTATACCATCTATAACATGAAAAACATCTTCAAGTTGACTACACTCACATTACTTTTACAAATTCAAAATAGCCCAACACAAAGCATTCCCATGGTAGATAGGAACAAAAGTGGACCAATACAAAACTTAACTGAGACCCAAATTAACTCTCACATACCACACTACACTTTCATTAATGATTAAAAATCTTTGAATGTAGTGTAAACACTAGGTTGGTCATTACCCATGCAAACACCTTCAAAATTTGAATTACAAACTTCCTTAGATCCAAAGATGACTTGAAAACCACACACCATGCTTCATCATTATCTAGAATATTCCTCTACCATCCTAAAATCCATCAAAATCCTTCAAAACAATCCACACCTTCAAAATGTACACAACTTGTACACTCAAACTACACTGCCAAACACTGCAACTCTAAGATCCATCTTTTGGAGCGCCAAACCATGAATCCTCTTAATGCAAGAAAGAGATCAAAATAATAAAAATACCTTTAGAATCACAAGACCTAAAGAGCAATTGCGGAGAAACATAAAGAAAATATATTTCTCCCAAACACCTTTGTAAGCAACACTGCAAAATTAGTTCATACACTAGTGAACACAACTTTCTTTGACCAATGATCTAAAAGCTGAAATTTTGAATTTAGAAACTCTAAACACCTCTATCCAACATATCCAAACCACACAAGTAGATCTTCAACCCAAAATAAATGCGAAACACAGTCAAAACACCTCTACAAACCAAAATACCTTTGCAACACCCTATTTCATCATTTTATTAATTTTCTCAATATCCTCGACATCTTTATCACTACCAGAATCATGAACATAATATTATCAAAGTGACACCAGAGGTTAACACAAATAACTTAACTGATGACAACATAATGCAACTAATCAAAACAAAACTCTCTCTCAACTATTGTACAACTATCACCAATGACAACACAAGCTTGTTGGAATCAATGACAACACCTTCATACTTGCAAATAATATTTGAATGAATAAATGACCACAAAGGCCACAAGTCTTGGGAAAAAATTGAAGTCTTAACTATCCAACAATGAATGGAAAATGGGAAGAAAATGAGAGTTGGGGAAAAATAATTTTGGGGGAAAGAGAGTTCTAGGGAAAGAAAGGACGGGGAGAAAGGGATTCAAAGGCAAATCAAAGGGGAAGATAGTAAGAAGGAAACTCTCCATCAAAAATTAATGCTGAGAAGTAGATTTGAGGAGGAAGTTGCAGTGTTTGGGGCATTTAGATTTTTATATATTTTAATTTGCGGACCTGCAACTCAAATTTTGGTCAGTACCTTTTTTATCCATGTGTTTTTTTTCTTGTATTAATATAAATCATGCATAAAATAAAATAATTCACCTAATTGAAATTTATTTGCACATTGAACATCTTGATTAGCTATTCCTCTATGAAGTTACTATGAATTGTTTCTTAATTTTGCCACTGTGGTTTTCTATTTTTTGACTAGTTATCTTGTCAGGAAATAATTGTTAGGAATTCACTCAACTCCCGCGTCAACATTTTGGTCAACTCCGGCGGTCTTCTTCACCTCTCACCACTCTCCTATGTTGACTTCATCTCCTCCTCGCGGTACCGCGGTGTCCACTGCGATACCGCAACCTCTTTGCTTGCTGTCTGCTGTTGCGCAGTGTTACCGCGACCTCATCTTCTCATGCCTGTGGTAGCACGGTGACTACCGCCAAACCGCGAGCCACCATCTCCCGCACTGCGGTAGCACGGTTATCGCGGCCTCTCTTGTCACCCTTCATGGTAGCGCGGTATCCACTGCAATACCACGCCAGTTTCTCTCTCATCGGCGGTAGCGCGGTGGTTGAATTCTATTGACTTTCCTCAACGACAGTTAGTGGGCTCTACGTTGGCATGAAAGGACGTTTTTGTTAATCCGATAGGACTGTCTTTATTATGACTTGGACAAGTTTTTGCTGGCATTCGTAATTGCCATTAATTGTATTTATTTTGACTTGGCCGTAAACTTTTATAAGTTAGCTTGTTTGTACTTGTTTAAAAGAGATGAACAAAAGTTTAAAATGAAATTTCTCTGAAGCAGCAAATAATTTTTCATGGTTGTTCTGTGTGATTGAATGAGTAATATAATATTAAATTTATTTTTTTCTGTCTATTATCTCTGCCTAATCCTTCACGTGGTATTAAAGCCTAAGGTCAGTTGTAGAGAGTCTATAAATCATGGAAGCAAGCACAAGCTTGAGTAATCCCCAAATTCCACAATTAAATGGGAAAATTTATGAGTACTGGTCTATCACCATAAGAGCATTGTTTTGTTTATAGGACTTATGGGAGTTTGTAGAAAATGGGTTTCCTGAGCCTGCAGATGCAGCAACATATAATGCTCTAACTCAAATAGAAAAATATTTGTCGAAGGAAAACAAGAAGAAGGACTCAAAGGCCCTATTTTTCATCCTACAAGTAGTACATGAAAGCATTTTTCCAAGACCAGGTCCAAGCAAGCATGGGAAATTTTACAGATTGTATATCAAGGAATGGACAAAGTCAAAACTGCAAAGTTGCAAATATTGAGAAGAGAATTTGAGACCCTCTTTATGAGAGACAATGAGTCTGTTGATTCTTATTTTACTCAAGTAATGGGATTGGTAAACTAGATAAGAACACATGGAGAAACATTAGAAGATGTCAAAGTGGTAGAGAAAATTTTGAGGTGTTTACCCACAAGATTTGAATCAATTGCAGTCACAATAGAAGAGACAAAGGATCTCACACAATATTCAGTTGATGAGATTTATGCTTCACTCATTTCTCATGAGCATAGACTAAGAAGAACATCAAATATGTCATTGGAGCATGCATTCAAGTCACACACTTTAATTAACCAAGGAAGAGGCAGAGGTAGATCAAATTTCAGAGCAAGAGGAAGAGGTTTCAACAAAGGTGGAAGATATAACCAGTCAAGTTCAAGTGGAAGTGGTAGCAGCCAAAACTATCTCAAAAATTTCCTCAAGGACAAAGGTATGATAAATCTCAGGTCCAATGTCATTATTGTAAAAGAATTGGCCATTACATGAATGAGTGTAGAAAGAAGCAGTATGATATGGATAGACAAAATGCAAAATTTACTAGAGAGAGTCAAGACCATAGACCAGATAAAAGCACAATGTTTTTAGCCTGTAATGTAGCACAAGCTAGTGAGAAAGAAGTTTGGTTTTTAGACTCAAGCTGTAGTAATCATATGATAGGAAATTTAGAGTTGTTTACAAGTTTAGATGAGAATATTAAGTCTGATGTCACCCTAGGTAATGACAACAAAGTGTCAGTTAAAGGAAAAGGGAATGTTAATATTCTAACCAAGCAGGGGGAGCAAAAATATATTTCAGATGTTTATTTTGTGCCAGGTCTTAAACACAATTTGATGAGTGTAGGATAGTTAGTTCAAAAGGGTTATAGAGTGACTTTTAAAAATGGGTTGTGCACTATTTTAGACAAATACCCAAGTAGCCAGTTGATTGAAAAAATTCATATAACAAACAATAGAATTTTTCCTTTAAGAATTCAGCCAGCTTTGAGCAAAAACCTTTCACAAGCACAAGAGGTATCAACAGTTATATAGACTATCTTTCAGGTAGAGGTAAAAGATGAGAATTGGCTTTGGCATTTAAGATTCAGTCATTTAAATTTTGGAGGTCTGAATTTGCTTCATAGGAAGAACATGGTAAAGGGAATTCCATTAATTCAAAAACTCGAGAGAGTTTGTGAAGGTTGCATACTTGAAAAGAAACATAGAGAATCTTTCCCAGCAAGGAAATCCACTAGAGAAAAATCCCCATTGGAAATTGTTCATTCAGACTTATGTCGTCCAATGCAGACACCTTCAATAGGTGGTAGTTTTTATTTTCTAACTTTCATAGATGATTATTCAAGGAAGACATGGATCTATTTTCTGAAACATAAAAGTGAAGTATTTAATTTCTTTTGTCAATTCAAATCTTTAGTTGAAAAATAGAGTGGTTGTTTCATCAAAGTGCCGATAATAGATAGAGGAGGTGAATACATATCAAGAGAGTTCTTAAATTTCTGCAAAGAGCATGGAATACACAAATAGTTCACAACAAGATACATGCCTCAGCAGAATGGTGTAGCAGAAAGAAAAAACTGAACCATAATGGAGATGGCTAGAAGTATGTTAAAATCCAAGCACTTAACAAATGAATTTTGGGCTGAAACTGTATCTTGTGCAACATATATCATAAATAGATGCCCAACGAAAAGTGTGATGAATATAATCCCTGAGGAAGCATGGACAGGTAAAAATCACAGTGTGTCTCACATGAGAGTTTTTGCATGTGTTTCATATGCACATGTACCTAATCAGTTGAGAAGAAAACTTGACAGCAAAGGAGAGAAATGCATTTTTGTTGGATATAGTGAAGAATCCAAAGCATACAAACTGTTTAATCCATCAACCAAGAAAGTTATAATCAACAGGGATGTTCAATTTGTTGAAGATGAAGCATGGGATGGAAGTAAAGAGAGCACTGTTAATGTTACAGTCAATATCCCTCAAGATGAGAATGAAATTACAGTTCTAGATAATGTTCCTGCTATCCCTATTCAACCTCAAGAAAGTGGTCAACAAATGACACCAACAAGTAATACAAGAGCAACAACAAGAGGACTGTAGACGCCAATCACAAGTAGAACTTCTAGCACAGAACCTTCAAGTCCACATTATGCAGATTCAAGTGATCTATCAAATCCAACTTTAGCAAGCATGAGAAGATAAAAAATTAGAAGCATGAGTGATATTTACAATCAAAATGAAGGTGAGAACAATTCTCAGCAATTTACGCTTTTTGCATTTTATTCACAAGCTGAAGATCCGATTCATTATGAAGATGCAATCAAGGAAGAAAAGTGGATAACAAAAATGGATGATGAGATAGATTCAATTGAAAACAATCAGAAGTGGGAATTGCAAAGTCTTCCAAAAGACAAAGATGTCATTGGTGTCAAATGGATTTATAAGACTAAATTGAATGCAAATGGAGAAGTGCAGAAGCACAAAGCAAGATTGGTGGTAAAGGGTTATGCACAACAAAGGTCTGGAATAGATTATAATGAAAATTTTGCACCAGTTGCACACCTTGACATAGTCAAAATGTTATTGGCTTTAGCAGCACATAATTGTTGGTTAGTTCACCAAATGGATGTGAAGTCAACATTCCTCAATGGCTATCTTGAAGAGGAAGTTTACATTGAACAACCACCTAGATATGAGATATCAAGACAAGAAGACAAAGTTTATAAGCTGAAGAAGGCACTGTATGTTCTGAAACAAGCCCCAAGAGCTTGGTATAGCAGAATAGAAAACTATTTCACAAAGAATAGATTTACTAGATGTGACAGTGAACCAACACTATATACTAAAGTGAATAATGAAGGTAAAATCTTGATCATATGCCTGTATGTTGATGATTTAATTCTGATGGGAAATCTATCAGTTTATTTGTTCAAAACAAAAATGATGAAAGAGTTTGAGATGATAGACTTAGGTTTGATGAGGTATTTTTTGGGCATTGAGGTAACACAAAATGAAAATGGCATTTTTTATTTCACAGGAAAAGTATGCCAATGATGTTTTGAAGAGATTTAATATGATGAATTGTAAGTCAACACCTACTCCAATGGTGTCTGGTCTGAAATTGAGCAAGAAAGAAAAAGGCTCAGATGTTAATCTAACTTTGTATAAACAACTAGTAGGGAGTCTGATGTACCTAACAGCCACAAGACCTAATATAATGTATTTAGTCAGTTTGATCTCCAGATTCATGGAAACACCAAAGGAGACTCACTGGAATGTTGGAAAGCAAATTTTAAGGTATATTAGTGGAACCAAAAATTTTGGAATCCAATACTCCAGAACAAATGAATTTAAATTAACAGGTTACACAGACAGTGACTGTGCTGGGAGCATAGATGACAGGAGGAGCACGTCTGATTATGTTTTTCATTTTGGCACAACAAGTGTTTCATGGGATTTTAAAAAATAGCCAATAGTTACATTATCTTCAGTTGAAGCTGAATACATAGCTGCAACTAGTGCATCGTGCTAGGCAGTGTGGATGAGGCGAGTTTTGAAAGAGATTCAAAATGAACAAGTTGAACCTACAAGAATTTTCTGTGACAACAATTCCGCCATCATATTGTCAAAGAATCCTGTATTCCAGAAAAGAAGAAAACACATTGATACATGTTTTCACTTTATCAGGGAGCTGATTAATGGCAGGGAGATTTCCTTAGCTTTTTGTAGATCAGAGGATCAAGCTGCAGACATATTTACAAAGGCACTGAGCAAAGAGAGTTTCAATTTTCAAAGAGAACGAATTGGAATTAAAAATGGCATGAGAAGATGAAGCTGCGTTATAATGGTAATACCGCACAACCGCAAACAACAAGCAGAAAGGCCGCCCACCGCGATACCATGAGCAGGAGACAAAGTCAGCACAAGAGAGCAGTGAGAGGTGGAGAAGACCGTCAGAGTTGACCAAAACACTAATGCGGGTGTCTATGGTCAGGCTGCTTCATTATTAGTGGTGTCTTCTTTAGTTTTTTCTACACTTTCATCTTGTAAAATAAGTTAGGAATAGATGTTGCGGATATTCTATATAAGCTACCATTCTACTCATGCATTTGTTTAGACTCCATTTGTGCCATAAATCTGAGACTTTTTCCTCTCGCTGTCTTATTGTCTCTGTATTTTTATTTTTCCATCAAAATTTATTCAAGGATACTGCCTTACATTCAATAGTGTCAAATAGTTTCCTGGGATTTGTAATGTTTCAAAATCCTATTTGAAATATTGAAATTGCAGCAATAATTATTACAACAAAAAATATTATAACTTAAATGACTAGGAAGTGGGTTTGAATCTCTTCACAGTACGTGTTGACCCCAATTTAGCTCTTCATCAAGCTCACGAGTGACCCAATGAGGAAGATAGTTCAATCATCATTATAGAAGTTTAGTTTTTTATTTTAACTTTAATGTTGCATGGATATCCCTCATCCAATCCTGAATTGTTAAAATCCTTATGCCTTTAAAGATCTAAATGTTTTTTAAATCTACTCTTTTATCACCAGTCCAACTTCAATGCCAATCTCAACATTGGGGGTATAGGTCCAAAACAATTTGGTTGTATAAGAAGATGTCTTTCTAACTAGATCGATCCATTACCCTATCAAAAAGTAAATCACATTGCCTTGCCTTTCTATATAAGAATAAATCCAAACCAACTGCACCGATTCAATCTTTATTTTTTTTGTATTTCTCCAAGAATAACCAAATATGACTTCAGAAAATTCTTTGCTATCAAATATACTATGTTTTTGGAAAAGAGATTGATAATGAAAGCAAGGTAATAATTATGTTTTAAAAATTTAAAGCTACAAATCCAAATGCTTGATAAAATTAAAAGAAATCTGTTATAGCTAGTCTATACCTATTGTGTATAGAGAGTCAATTTTTGTTGATGCAAAATTCATAGTATAATGGGTTTTAATTTTCTTCTACTAGTTACATTAAAACTGCTTCATTTCAAGAGAAATGTTAGATCAACTTGTAATTTGCAAAAATGATATACTAAAATAGTTTGATTGTTATTTATAAATTTAAGGTCATTCATATTGGTATGAGTTATGATAAATCCAACATAAAGAAATAAGATAAACGAGAGTTGTGTGCCAACTAGAGTCCCTACCTAGAGAAATTCTAGGTGTATTGAAATAGAATTGTCTAGAGCAGTATCTCAAGCATGCACATATGCCACATTTCCCCCCTACAAATATGAATTTGAGTAAAAAATTGAGGAAACAAAGAGCAACAAAATACTTAGATTAAGTAGAAATGCAAATCACATTAATAAATTGACACATTTGATATAGAAAGATAGATTTCTATTAAGTGCATATAAATGCCTTGCCAATAGACAGTTATGCAAGTAATTTCTTGTAAAGGCCTTGCCAATATACAGTTATGCAAGTAATTTATTATAAAGGCTTTGCCACTATTTCCAATGAAGAAGTTGTTTTCTAGCTTGAAGTTTAAGTAATTGCTGCTACATGCTCAAGTATTCAAAAACAAACTTAGGCTTCTCATTGTGCTTTGTTGATATCAAATGAGCAATCCAGATATCGCAGGTTTAAATGGAAATGTGTCTAATCCAATGCATCGATAAGGATAGAGACCCTTATACCAATTCAAAGGTAATATAAATTAACATAACAATGAAGAAGCTCTTTTCTAGCTTGGTAGAGACCCTTATAGCAATTCAATATGGATAATTTGGTTCAGGATATACCACTCCATGTTTCCTTTAATTGAAATGACAAATACAAACAAAGTGGCGTATATTTGTAGATGCAAAATAATCTCTTGAGCTCATGGATAGATATTTTTAGGTACTCTTTCTTGTTTGAGAATATACTAACTATATACATATTGATCAACCCTAGAAAGAAATTGGTTTGAAGAGAATTGTTTTCTGCAACACACTACTCTACTTGGCATCAATGCTTTTATAAAGGAAAAATTAGAGTGCTTTGTTTCCAAGTTTGAACTTGAAACACAAAATTCAATTAAAATTATGCGTAAGAACAAAACCAAACAAAAGGATCTGACAAGGACACAAACCCTCCATACTAAACTCTATAAGGCTACAATATGACCAATCAGTTAAGAGGGTGATTTTAGAAAGTTATTTATTGTTCAAAGCATATGTTGAACATACCCAATATATACTCACATAACTCCCCGTGTATTCAAAACTTTTCCAATGACCACATCAATATCACATATACTCTCATTAGCTATAATGACAATCCAACAAATAGAATAAGAAGGATGAAAAGACAAACAAAAAACCAAAACAGTTATCTGTTATAAAATAAAATAGATAGTATTACCGGTTGTGTATCAACTTGATCTTGTTAGCCCACTAAAAGGCATATCTGCTTGCATTGCAGTTATGTTTCCTGGAACACTTCTATCATCAGGCCCTGAGTGAAAACAAAGAAAATATATTTATTATATAACCTTTAGAAGACAGAAACATTCCGAGCAATAAACTAGTATGCTCAAGTTTTCAAGTATCCAATAAAGTAAATCCATGTCAAAAAGAAAAGATTCTATTTAAACAACAAAGGCTTCTAAATATAAATAAAGGAAATTTTTCATCATATTTGAATTCTGAACCAAGAATACCATACATAGCAAATTGATTTCTCTAAGATTGAAAAATATAATATTTTACCTATTGTAGTTTGATGTTCTACCTGGATAATTAAATTTTAATGTGTTTAATAAAGGCTATCTTTCCATTTGAATATTGACCTAAAAGCATAAACATTAGTTTGGCATCAAAATCATTGTTGGTTAGCTATGTCAAAAGAAACAAATAACTACTATCATTTTTTTCCTTGTACAAAATTTTGAAGAGAATTATCATCCCCTTTTGAATGATTAAAGAACTTAGTTTCTCCTATTCCACTCAAACTCTTGAAAGGCATTAAGAATTTAGCGATTACTTAAATCATGTAAATTAAAGATAATACTTCCTTATGTAATTTTAATAAAAGTACTGAAGGGAAATCTTGGAATACTTTAATAAAAGACGTTTTACTATATACCAAAATGGGTGAGCAAAAATCATTGAACCGATAAGTAATTTCTAATGGTTTTAGTTTCTCTATTTACAGTCTCTTCAAATAAGAAATTATCGACGTGATTGAGTTGATCAACACCTAATTTCACAACATATCAAAATAGAATTAATTGGTAAACAAACACAGATCCAAAAAAGCACTACAAAAAAATTCCATGAATAACTTCCCTGTAATGTTGCAAATGACTAGGAACCCAAACCACTCAATCACGTAGGTTAGCATAATTTCACATATATTTTTCACATTTTATATTTATTGAAAGTTTATGGAAACACCAAGGAGACAAAAATTGTTCAATTGCCCCAAAAATTAGAAATTTCATTAGACATCGTATGTCTTTCCATGTGCTGTCAAACGGATATAAGAGAGAAGAAAACATTCAAAATATTTTAGTTTTCAGATTTCCCAATGGCTCCCCCACCAAAACAAATGTGATGCTTAATATCCAACCCAATCCATTTACTTTAGTGACCTCCATGATAAAGACTTAATTTTCAATGATCCATAATAAATTAGTAAAGCATACTCTTCCTTGCAAGAAATAATTACTCATTGCATCTCTACTTCTGAATTCAGTTCTCGATAATCTGCACATCACAAAAAAATCTGGTCACAAAATGAATTTAAATGAAAATGACTGCCTCTAGGAATGTATGAATTATACACTAATCAGTTTTAAATTAAAACACTGCAATTTTTTCCAACCAATGTGCTAAAAATCAACTGCACCATTGAGGAAAATCTATAGAGTTTGTAGGAAAAATATTATGTAACCCTAACAAAGAAAAATTGTTTCCACTTGAATCTATTCAAGTTAGATGAAGAGTAGATCTAAAACTACATGGTCTTACAACTACTACTTTCCTAAACTCTCGCAAGTTTGAAAAATGTGATGCTTGATATCTAGTCCAAGCCATTTACTTTAGTGACCTCAACAATTTATTCTTTCTTGTTGTTTTCATTAAATTCATCAGACATCATATGCCTTTCTAGTGGTTGTCAAAAGGAATTTAAGAAAGAAGAAAGCATTCAAAATATTTCAAGTTTCAGATTGTGCCCCCAAACAAATGTGTATGTTTAATATCCAACCCAAGCCATTTACTTTAGTGACTTTAGTGACCTCCAGGATAAAGACTTAATTTTCAATGCTCCATAATAAATTAGTAAAGCATACTCTTCCTTGCAAGAAATAATCACTTGTTGCCTCTTTGCTTTTGAATTCAGTGCTCGATAATCTACACATCACAACAAAATCTAGTCACAAAATGAATGTAAATGAAAATGGCTGCCTCTAGGAATGTATGAATTCTACAATAATCAGTTTTAAATTAAAACACTGCATTTTTTTCCAACCAATGTGCTGAAAATCAACTGCACCATTGAGGAAAATTTGTAGAGTTTGCAGGAAAAATATTATGTAACCCTAACAAAGAAAAAATGTTTGCACTTGAATCTATTCACATTGAATGAAAAGTAGATCTAAACTACCTGGTCTTACATCAACTGCATTCTTGAACTCTTGCATGTTTACAAAATGTGGTAATAAAGACAAGCCATGTGAACTGCCCTGCAAAATGCTACCTATCCACCAAAACATTTAGACATTTTATCAAATGAAACATTAGACAATGTCTTAAATTTTTCCTCTACTCATCTCCCATTCGTTGCCAAAAAATATCAACAATTTTAAATCCAAAAATAAAAAATCCCTGGCAAAAACACCAATAGTCAATCAAAAAAAGAAAAACTGCAAAAAAAGTCCATTTACAAAATCAACACATTGCATATATAGGTTAAAATGTGTATATATTTGTTGGCACCATTCCCAAGAAGAAAATTAATTACTTATGTGAAAAGTCTATTGTAATTATTGATTAATAATCTCCTATCTATATAGATTATTTGACTGCCAAAAAATAATTCACAATAAATATTCAAAAATAACACAATTGCAACTTCACAAATAAAACCATAGGAATAGAGAAGAAAATATGCAAAATAATAAACACAATATTTTTGGAAAAATTGTCCCTAGAAAAACCCTGAAGGGAAAACTAGTTCTAGAGATGAGGAATTTTATTAAACTTCAGCAAATCAAGAGATACATGAATTGCTAGCCTCTTATTGGCAGAGCTTCGACAATATTCTTCTCCTAATATTCTTCCCTCAAATTCTCTTGCTGAAATTCCACTGCTGCTATCTCCAACACTATCATTGCACCCTTGCTATCACTACAAATCTTTCTCAGGTGTGTGTTCTCCAAATTCCCATTGATCCCCTATTATAATCATCTCTTTGAAAAACCAATGGCCATGATTTAATCTCAATTGATGGATAAGATTAACTAGACTCTAACAAACCCTAACTAACTAGTTCTAAAAGTCTTTAGAGGAATCAAATAATTAATTAATTAATATTATTAGGTTTGGAGACACCTGTCAAAGCTTCACATAAATTAACACTCCCTCTTAGTGAGGAAGGTGTTCTACATAATGTTGTGTGGTCTCACAACATGCCCCATTTTGCCTCTTGGAAAAATGTGGACCTTTTTTTTTTTCCTTCTTTCCTCTTGTTTTCACTTGCCTTGGTGTTGTTCTTAGGGTTGGTAAAATTTCAATTTTCATTTTCAATTTTCTTTGTCTTTGCTTAAGTCCTTGTTCTCTCTCGAATCTGGTTTCTCAGTCATTTCACAAAGTTCTATCATTTTACCGGAAACCTGAATCCCGAATTGTTATGGTTGTATCTTTGATTAGTCCTAGTCCCGCCTGAAAAGTTATCACCTGGAGGGTTGTTCTTGGTGATCGCGTTTTCCTACATCGGATAGTCCAATGGTTACTTTTTCATTTTCTTTCGCCGGAGGTCAGAAACTGGAGGTTTGATTATGAAATGTTTGAATCACCTTTGATCTCTCTTGAGCCCAGTTCTCAGTTCCTCTCTTTGCTCCTGGTTCTCTCTAAAGCTTAGAGGTAAGTGTCCCGGTTCTTGGTAATATTTCCAAGATTTGGTATCAAAGGTTGTCAATCCCAGTGATCGTAAACGATCATGTATCCTAAGGGGCCTTTGCCTTGTAAAAATCAAAGTGACATAAGAGTGCCACGTAATATTTTCATGATATCTTTTCCTCTAGTAGTGAGCCCGCACAAAAATCTAGGTGTTCGTAATTTGAACCCTAATTTTCCATGATTACACCTTTATTCAAGAAATTAATGCATTGTAATAGGTAATTAATGAAGGTGGTGAAATAAACACATACTTGATATCACCTCAAGCATGCAATTGCTTTTATAACACTCTACTTTGCGTCATACTGCAAACTTGCAAAGGACATTGAATACACAAAATTAATATTGCGGCACACAAGGAAAGGTAATTTTTGAGAAATTGAGAACACAACTGCCAAGGGTTTCAAGGTTGCATTTTGAAAATATTACTAACAACAAAATCAGGTATGTCTCGAATAATAAAATTTTTGTCAATCATTCTCATGCTTGAAAGTCTCAAGAAGATGGCATTTCCCTTTGAAAACTGAAATGTCAATTATTTTGATTTGAATTTAACCAAAAGGTAAATTGGAAATTTTATGAACTATTAAAAAATTGGTTCAATTTAACCCTAACTCACAGACAAAGCACGTATTTGAAAATGCAGAATACACCGATGAAAATGAGTACTTTTAAAGCAAAACCAAAAGATGAATTCAAATACTGCAATTCACAAGCTATACCAATTGGTGGGATAACTAATGATACTTATATGAGATGATATTTTGATGTCAAATTCCTCACACAGGCATGCCAAAAAAATACTTCTCAGTGCACACAAGGAATGCTATAGCAAGTGGGTTACTTTTAGCAGAAGGGTTTCCGCTAGTAATGGAGGCCCCTAAATTGGTCATGGAGTGTTTGAACCACTACAACCTAGACAAAAAATTCATTGAGAAGGAGGGAAGAACTTATGAAAATCTCTCTGAGAAAGGAATTATATATACATTTGGTCTTCCTACATTTACTCAAATGTACCACATTGATACGAAGGCGAAAGCCAAAACCTACCCGAGTTCCGAAGAACACAACAAAGAAATTATGAACACATAGTGTTGTCAGGAAAGGATTGCAAAATAGACAAAAAGCAATTCTAAGGTCTATGTTCAACCTAGATGTTCAATATATTATAACTATACTAAGCAGGATAGCTAGATTGTGAGATGCTAGTAAATTTGAACCATGGATGTTTGTAATTATATCCAAATTGATGGAAAGCCCTCTGCCAATGCATTGGGGAATATTTATTAGTGATAGATTGCACAATCAGATAAGGGAATTTCCTAAGTCAAGATGTTTTTATATGTCTTCATATGTGATTTATTCCTACACCTTAAGGGCAAACAAACAAGGGTTGAAAATGATTGGTACTCTGGGTAGGGAAGTAGGAAACAATTTAATATATGCTCACTTACCTCAAATTACTATCCATGGATACAAGAAGAATTACAAGAGAGTTAATGATGTGTTTTCCATGAATTTGGTCAGAACAATGGAAGGTGACAAAGCTAAAATATTGTCTTTGGAAGCACAAAGTGTTATTAAACCTATTGGGGGATGGTAAATTTAGTTTCCAACTTTCACTTACATTAGGGTGGAAGGGTTTGATGGACATCCTTTCATGTTGCTCAGGTACCCTATAGATAAAATACTATTGCTAGAATTGGTAAGACAACTAAAGCCATCCCAAGATCTTTATAGTGCTTCTCATAAAAAGGCTTCTTTCAAATTTCCTATTGTAATAGGGAACTACAAGTGCAATACAATTAGAGTAGCTAGTTTGTGTGAGGGAAAGTTGAAAATGTATAATTTGGAGTACTTTCCACTCCAAAGAAAGTATTATGACATAGAAGGGAATATTGCCAAGAATATAGCTGGTTATTGTGCTCATGTCCAACATCTTGAATATTATTGGTTAAATTGTGAAGATGAGCACAAAGTAAGAAAGAGAAAATATGAAAGTGTTATTAGAGTTTGTGAAAATCCTCAAGATTACTGATATTCCAGATCAGATGGAGGAGGATGATGGTGAAGTGCTAAATAAGGCTTATAATGAAAGCAACATCTATGATGAACCTATTCCGAACCCAAATTAGAGCAATGAAAAAATAACATCAGTGGAGGAATTCTTTGCACCGTTTCTACTGCAAACTCAACAATGGATAAATGATTTTTGTAAAGTTTTAAGAGAGAAAGGAATAAAACCCACATACTCAAAAGATAAAAAGAGAAGAAAATGAGTTCGAGTGTGGGGAACCTGCTAAGAAAAAGGGGAAAGTTGGTAAAGTAGATATTGGTATACATATTGAAGAAAGGACCCTTGAGGCTCCAAACCAAGGAGTTTCATTAAAACTAGCTGGTAAACAAAGAGACGCTAAATCAGTCAAAGTTCAATCAAAGGTAAAACCAAAAGTGGCATCCTCTTTCATGATAAAACCAAGGACCAAGCTTGCTATTGATGAAGGGGTAGGGATAATAGAAAATGTTGGTACATAGATAAGTTTTGCATCTAAGAGAGCTGCAACATTATTCACTTCTCCCCCTTCAGTTAATATGGCTACTGTAAAAAAAGCATTGGGGAAAACTCCTGTGCTTTTGGATGAAGTTTCCGAGGCAGATGAAGACAAAATTAAGGAAAAAATGGATAAGTGGGGTGACATGTGGTAACGTGTAACAAAAAATAAGTCTAAAGAAAAACCCATGGTATAACCAGTGGTGGAAAAAATTCTAGATACAGGGTCAATTCTTATAAACATTGAAGAGGAAGAATTCATAAAAGGAGCACTCACTTCAGAAGCGGGAAACCCTGATTTTATTGAAATGGAAACCTAGGAGACTATAGGATGAAATCCTACTGATGAAATAGTTATTGAAGATACCCTTGATTCCCAGCATTCGCTTGGAAATGATCAAAATGATAATGAACAACCATAGGTCACTAAAAAGTTAGGGAATGAATAGGTTGATATTGAAAATGAAGAGCCTTCACAAGTTTTAAGTGATAAGGTGAGAGATGAAGAAAAAATTGATGTGACAAGATATGAAGAAAGTGATATCCTAGGAATGGATGTTGAAAACCTGGCTAGATAGGAAAATACAAGTCTTGGAATTGAAGAGACAATGTGTAATCTTGGAAATCCAAAATCCATGCTAGAGAATATTGAAGATGTTCCTATTTCAGAGGATGTGATAGTTAAAGCTAAAGATGTAAGAGAAGAAGTTCCTAAAAATCTTGAAGGAAATTAACCAAGAAATGTTACAAAGGTAGAGCGATACAAAGATGCACCTGATTGGTTAATCAGAGTTATTGACTTCTCCATTGGAAGTGGAATTGGTACCTCTAGATCTTAAATCTTATATGCAAGAAGTGGAGACTCCTAAGCCTAGGCGGAGAGCTAAAATGAAACATGTCATACATAAGAATGCAAATGGAGGCAAAATACTCCATATAGCTACCCCAGTAGTAGATAAAATAGACATGAGATAATGTCTAAGGAGTACAAGATAACAAGTAGTGATGTTGGACACTCATCCTGGGCGCAAGAATTAGAAGAAATGAAAATGAATTTAGAACAACTATTTCCAGGGTATAGAAAAGTAAACAAAATAAAAGAGAGTTGAAAGAACGAGGTGCTAGCCTAGTGAATTTTGTAACATCATTAGCCCAATTTGTTCAAGAACATAATGAATTGCCTCAAAATCCAGTACTTATGTCACAAGAATAGGTGGATGCAATTGCACTGATTCACCATAGGATGAATGAATTTGAATAATGGATTGAGTATTGGGTAAGGCAAGGAGAAGAGATCATTACAAATGTAATTGGGAAATACAAGGAGGCACACCATTGGTTTGAAAAATCCAAAATATTAGAAGGAGAATGTAGATTTTTCTAGGAGAAAGTTGATGCTGAGAAGCGAAATGTGGAAAGTCTCATGCAAATGAATGTCCAAGAATTGATAAGAGAGAATATAGTTTTAGAGCAAGAAGTTCCATTATGTGAAAAATAGAAGAAACTGTTAAGTTGGGAAGGTGATACTTTAGTAATATGCATAGAAGGATTGAGGTCACTGAGAAATGCAGTAAGTTGATTGATAAAGACCAAGACTTTATTGAAGTGTTAGCACGCCAAGATTGTGATTCCAAAACACTAGGACAAGAGGGTAAAGAATCAAAAGCTTTCAAGGAATGGATTGAGAGAATAAATAAAGACCCTGCTCAATTGTTAACCCAAGAAGTTATTGATGAGATCATACATTGCAAAAATACTATAGTTAGGTATGAAACATAGAAAGTGCAAAGGAATGCTAATATACTCCAAATATCAGAGGATTACACTAGGCTCAAGTTTAGTTTGAAGGAAATACAAGGAATTCCAAAGGAGCTAATGCATAAGATATTAAGTGCTTTCCAAGAATATTATCTAAGGAAGAATGAAGAAAGGTTCCCATAATCAGTACTCTAAAAGATATAAGGAGGCACCAGATATCAGATACCGAAGGTGTCATAAAGATGTTTTATTGAAGTTGATTTTGTAGGTTGTTCCTGATCCCGATAAATGTTTCCCATTTGGTATTTTGAAGAATGCTGATAGCCTTGTTTTATGCGGAGTTTTGTGTACCAAAATTTGAATTTGAAGAGTGTTGCTACTGAAGAAGTCAAAGCCTTATATTTGCCTAGAAGATTTTGACGAGAACTGGCACATACCATGTGCTACATTTTGATTTTCTATTTCTGATTCTCTTGATAAGCTTTAAGTTTGAACTCTTGGGGCCTTGTTTCTAAAAAAGGTTGTTTATTGCTTCACTTTTATTTTAAGTTCAAAATTTGTGGATGTGGGAAGAGCCAAAACTTCTCTAAGTTTTGTTATTTTTTCTTGTTTTCTAAATCGTTTTGAACTAAAAAATTGTATGCACATAGACTTTAATCAATATCGAATCCAATCTGATAGCTACCTATTTCATGAATCTTTGTAGCTGGGTTTTTTAGTTTAGCTGAACAAGACTGTATGCTGTGTTGTTTAAGGGTGCATGCAAAACCTACTCAGTGTCCAAACTAAAACCCCCTTGTTTAAAAGCTTGCATTATTTTATGCCTAGCTATAAAGCAATCTGGTGAAGTATAAAGTGGTTTGCTTTGCTTTGATTATATCTTGGGCCATGCATGGAGAATAATTAGGAGAAATTTTATTTTTTTAGTACTTTTGATGCTTTATTTTAGATTAGATGTTTAAGTTTTTGAAAATGTTCCAAAAAATAGATGAATGGATGGAAATTTATTGAAAATCTTTTATTTTCTATGAATTTTCTGAATTCTCAAAGCTAAACCTACTTAAGTGATAGAAAAATTATTTGATGTTCATGAAATTTTATTGCAAATATTTTGATTTCATTATATTATTTTATGATTGAACTAGAAATATTATGCTTAATGTTCATGATTCTTAACGAAACTGGAGATAACCATATACCCTTGAGATTAACAACATTATCACATCATACCCTAAAGTGAACCTAGTATGGTCAAGACCTGACTATCAGAGACTTGGGATTGAGCTAAGTCAACCTTTTCCAATTACAAAGACACACCCTAAGGTTTCCCTCATTAAGTCTTTCAAGAAGATAGGTTCTTTGCGGTTTTCTTGTGAGGACTTTATCTGCACTGTTGATGCGAGTGACATTGTTGTCAACACATAACACCCAACATATCTCTGAAGAAGATGAATTTTTCCTTCCCTAATGCCTTTGTCAAAATGTTTGCTACTTGCTGATCTATAGGTATATACTATAGTTGAACAATCCTCTACTGCACACAATCCCTGATGAAGTGATACTTGGTGTCTATATGATTAGACCTATCATGATACACCAGATCTCAAACAACCTGATGCAACTCTAATTGTCACAGTGTATCACTATAGTCTAAACCCTTTGATGGATCTTCCATCCCATCTATGCTGCAAGTGAGCTCATGGCTCGTATAAAAGTATACTTGGCCACTAGAGTGAATGTCTCCTCATAGTCTATTCCCTCTTTTTGAGAGAACCCCTTGGCCATGAACCTTGCCTTGTATTTCTCAATGCTACCATTTGCACCATGCTTAATCTTATAAATCCAACGTGATCCAACCACCACTATCTATCAGTCTAGGAACAACCTCCCACACATCATTCTACACTATTGATGTATATTCCTCAACCATCACATCTCACCACACCTACTGTTGTGTAGCCTCCTAATAGCTAGAAGGATTTCTATCTACCAACTGACTAACTAATGCTATATAGTCATTATTCCTAGTTGGTTGTCTCCATTGTCTACTGCTTGTCTTAGGAGATCCCACAAACTCCTGAGTATCCCTATGTGTTTGTTGGTTCCTACTGCCAATTGTAGAGGATGAAATATCAACCTCCATGTATTCCTAATACATCTCTTGGATTTTCTACATCTGTTGATCCATACTTTGTGAACTCTTAACACCTGAGCTTGTGCTTGTAATAGTAACTATACTCGTGCTTTACTACCCCTAATCTGATTGCACAATCCTTGGAGCTTATGTTGGCTGCTCACTTGATCATTTACTGAAAAATCTCTAGACCTCCTAAATTCCTTGTCCTCCATGAATTTGACATCATACCTAACTATAATCCTCCCGACCCTTGGAATAAATATCTGATATGCCTTTGAGGTCTCCCTGTACCCCACAAAGTATGCTCTCTCTATAGTCTAATCTAACTTGGAATGTCTAGGTCCTAGAATGTGATAGAATGCCAAACTCCCAAATATCCTAAAGTGGCCGAAATTTGGCTTCTTCCCAGAGAACGCCTCCTCTAGTGTTGTCTTGCCCAATACCTTATGAGGAATCGTATTATGTATGTATACTGCCATACTACACGCCTCTACCCATAAGTAACATAACATATCCTAGTCATACAACATAGCCCTTGTTGCCTCCGATATAGAATGGTTCTTCCTCTTAGCAACCCCATTCTGTTGCGGGTTGTAAGGAACAATCCACTCTCTCTTGATTCCTTCCCTAGTACAAAAATCCTAGGAATATTTTCCTTTGTACTTGCCTCCATTGTTTGACCGAAGAACCTTTATCTTCCTACTTTTCAAATTCTCCACAAGAGATTTGAACTCTTGGAAACAACTGAAAACCTCATCCTTGGTCTTCAAGAAGTATATCCAGATCTTCTTGGAGAAATCATCAATAAAAGTAATAAAGTACTCATATCCTCTAAGAGACTTCGTCGAAATTTTTCCACATATGTTTGAATGTAATAGATCAAGAACACCCTTAGATCTGGTGTCACTCCTTGGAAAAGATGCTTTCATAAACTTCCCCAATACACATCCCTTACATACATCATCATGCTCTATGCTCACCTCTGGAACACCTCTCACTGTCTCACAAATAAATTTAAGTGCTCCATGATGTATATGGCCCATCATCCTATACCATAGCTCTCCTTGATCTCTAGAATTATGGTTGCTCATGAGTATCAAAATGCAACTTGTAAAGTAGGCCGCTCCCAACTCCAATAGCTATGGGTGATTTCCAATATTTATGTTTGATTAACACATGCACCCCTCTAAAGAGTACATTGTAGCCTTTATCATAAAGGAAAAATATAGAAATCAAATTCATTCCCAAGCTTGGAGCATGCAACACATCATGAATGGGAATCAACTTACCATTCTCCCTTTGAAATAGAATAGTCCCTTTCCCAACTGGATTTAGTTTGGACATGTTCACCATAGAAATTTGGATTCGGATGTCCTCCTCCTTATAATTGGAGAAGTAATATCTAACTCCTGTCATGGGAAAACCCACAAAAGAGGTTTACAATTCCAATGAGGAAGAAAAATTTGCAAAAAATGACGCCATGCAAAAAAAATGGTTTTTGGGGGTTCAAACGAACTTTTGGTTTGAGTGAACCCAAAGGGGGTTCGTTAGAACCCCTCTTTGAGTGAATCCATTAAATGTTGGATCCCACATTTCTCACGAAAATAAGCAAAGAAAATGGTTGTGGAAAGGGGGTTTTCTCAAACCCTGGTTCGAGCGAACCTCTAGGGGTTTGCTCAAATCCCCCTTTTCCCCTCTTCTCCCCCTCTAGCACCAAAAAAATCTTGAATTTTTCCCTTCGAATCTCAAGTTGAGGATGAAAATGGAGGAGACTTCATAGACTGAACTAGATGATGGTCGTCCTTGGAATGAGCTATCCAACAAATATAATTTTAATCTGTTTTGGTTTTATTATGTATTTGTTATTTTTAGTTTTATTAAACATAAATTTTTCATCGAAAATCAAGCTCTCTATTCCACACATGTGGAAAAATAACAGATTATAATTTTTTTTGAAAAATATGAGTGCACTAGATATTGAAGTCCTTGATCCAACAAAAAAAATTGAATTTGGATACATACAAAAAAAATTACATTGTATACGGTTCGCCTATGTCTGAATTGTAATTGGTTTGACTTCAAAACTTGATTAAGGAAATAAATATTCAATAATAAACTATGAAACCAATTGAAAGGACTATATATCATAGTTACAAATTTAAATTTGAAAAAAATAGAATTTTATCCTTCATGGAATTTTTTTTATGTTGTATACAGTGAGCGTCACTCCTTAAAAATGGTGTTTACTAAAAAAACTAGTTTTTGAAGGAGATGGAAAAATAAGTGCAATCTAATTCCAAATTTTTTGAAAAAAATATATTTAGAATCTACAGAAAAAATTTCACAAATCACTAGTTTGCATCATCTTCAAATTCCTCATGGTTTAGCCGCTATAGGTGCCCAAAAGTGAAGATTTAGTTAGAAAAAATTATTTCAGTGTCCAGTTTGGCAAAAAATTGTAAACCAATATTGTGGGATCACCCTCATATGAAAAGACGCCCCACTATCCATATACCAAAAACTCTACGAGGTTGAGCTAACCATACAAGCTATGAGTGCAAACTCATCCTCCATTCTACTAGAGAGCTCATCTGCAGTTGTTGAAGTTGTTGTCTGCTTCTTGCCTTTCTTTTCATTTTTCTTCCTTTGTAGGCAATCACTGACATAGTGGACAAACTCGTGACATCCATAAAATTTGATCCTAGATAACTCCTCATTCTTCTTCTTCTTCTTCTCACTTTTTGGATTTGATCATTTGTTAGACCCCTTCTTCACTTTCCCTTTTCCTACTAGGGCAATGCTTTCCTGTTGCACCTCACTTTTCTGACTATTACTGCTGGTTCCACTGACAAGAATTAGTCTAAGCTCCTCTTGAGTGAAGTCACTCCATAGTCAATCCCAACTTGGTAAGGCATATCATCCATTAATAACTTGAACAAAGACATCCCACTTCTTAGTAAACCCATTTAGGGCTATTCGTACTAGCTCGTCATCATTTGGTTTATCTCCAATAACAACGAAATCATCCTTGAAAAGTCTAAGCCTGGTGAGGTAGTTTGTAACATCTTCTCCTTTATTCATCTAGGTATTCCTCAAATTTTCTTTGAGAATTAGCTTCCAGTTAGTGGTAGAATTTTGGTACAGATTCAGAATGGCGTCTGACATCTTATTCACTATATCTAACTTTGAGATATGCAAAACTATAAGGTCCTTAACATCGTTAAGGATTAGCCTCCTCGCCTTAGAATATTCCTTCTTTTATGCTAAGAGTTGTGTTTGATTTTTAGGTACAAATACAACACTGGTCACATAATCCTTGATACCATTCTCTTCTAGAAATAAAGAAATTCTAGAATTCTAGACACCAAAATTTGAGGCTCAATCCAATTTGTCACGATCTCTTAAACCTACTGAGGCCATCTCAAAAGATGAGAAAATAACAAATAATTCTAAAGAGGTTGAGCTAGGTTTTATAAACCCTCAAATTTTCCCTCATGTGCAAGTGTTGAGCCTTTTTTACCCTTAGATCAACTCTGATACCATGTGAAAATTCTATTCCAGTTACTGATTATTAATCTCCTATATATAGATTATTTGACTGCTGAAAATTAATTCACAACAAATATTAAAAAATAACACAACTGCAACTTCACAAATAAAGTTCCACAAGAATAGAGAAGAAAATACAAAAAATAATAAACACTATATTTTTTGACAAATTGTCCCTGGAAAAACCTCGAAGTGAAAACCAGTTCTACAGATAAGGAATTTTATTAAACTTCAACAAATCAAGAGATACATAAATTGCTTGCCTCTTACTGGCAGAGCTCTGACAATATTCTTCTCCAAAAATTCTTCCCTCAATTTCTCTTGCTGAAATTCCACTGTTGCTATCTCCAACGCTATCACTACGCCCTTGCTATCACTGCAAATGTTTCTCAAGTGTGTGTTCTCCAAATACCCATTCATCCCCTTTTATAATCATCTCATTGAAAAACCAATGGCCATGGTTTAATCTCAATCGATGGCTAAGATTAACTAGGCTCTAATAAAACCTAACTAACTAGTTTCTAGAAGTCTCTAGAGGAATCAAATAATTAGTTAATTAATATTCTTGGGTTGGGAGACACCTGTCCAACCTACAATTAAATTAACAACTTATACTGCTCCATAGAAACATTGGTCTTGGCCTTCTCTAGACCATCTCAAACATTACAAGTAATTTTAATTTTTTCTTTTGCTCACTTCTTATTGGTGACTCTTTAAATTTATAACTAATAAAATCCAAAACCCCAACAAAAATATCACTAGCCAATCAGCGAATTTAGAGAAAATAATAAAAAAAACACTTTAATAGAAAAATTCAATAACACCATAGGTAAAACGCTTTTACCCCCTTACTGAGAAAACTTTAATTCAAAAAATTGCCCATCGATTACATTAGTCTCCGCCTATAAGGTAGGGACTAATAAGAGAATCATCATGTCTGAAAAATCTGCTAATCAATGCTGAAATGTTGTCTTCTAGTCTGATAGATATAAATATCAATAAACTAATTTTAGCACATTCTTATATTAATAGTATTAAGTTGTAATTTTAATGTATATATATATGTTATGAAGTCATTAAAACCAAGTAAGTGGATAAATTATGACAATAAACATATAGATATTATTTATTAGTTTTATTAAATCTAGGTGTTAGGCAGTCAAAATCTTCTTTTTAAGGCCTGCATTTATTAGTCAACTTATGTTCCAAACTGCTCTTTATGTATTGTGAATATCTTCAAACAAATTTTGGGTTTTGTTTCCCAACTCACTAGCTTTCTGTAACTTTTTGAAATTTTAAATTTCATCAACAAATGACAAATTTATCAATGTTTTATCATAACTATGTTAAACTATTTTTTAAATTATCTATGTTGCAAATTCAATTTTTATGGTTAAATATGCAAGATAGTTAAATTAGTCATTATTGCATGAGAATGAAAATAGTATACACATACATTAGATATTGCATGGAAAGAGAAATAGTAATGCATGAGCCTTACATTTCATGAAATAGAGAGAAGACATTAAAAGATCAATGCATGTTAAAAATCTAGATGCATGTAAAGAACAAAATTATAAGTCAATATTTAATATTATTGGTCAAAAGTTTTGTTGCCTGTCAAAGGAATTGCATGTTGATTATATATATATCCATTTTAATACCTAAAATATTTGAATTGATAGAATATGACTTTTCAATCATTGCATTATGGATAGAGTGTTTTATTACTATGATTATTATATATACATTTCCATCATTGCATGATGGATAAAGAGTGTTTTATTACTTTGATTATTATGTATATTACTGTATTCATACGTTTTTATGAAAGATTAACTTCCAAGATGCATGCTGAATATGGGTTATCAGGGAACATAGACTACTTCTTCTAGTTCTACTTAGATTAGTTGTGTATAGCTATATGCTTGGCCAAGAAACTTAGACCATTGAGATAGATAGATTTATTATATACTTACTCTCTGTAATATGCTAGTATCAATCATAACATGTTCTAGTATGATAGAAATACATATAGATATATTGGGCATGTACTAGATTCCATTTTGTTCATTGATTTATTTTGGCTAAGCATCTCGTGCAGGGTTGGTGATTCTTCATGTCAGTAAGAAATCTTCGAGGAAGCACAAGCTTCATGGTTGGGTAGAAAAAGTGCCCATACCATGTTCTCGTCTCCTGATTTGCAGATGACTATGTTATTTACATCTCCACATTATTATTAACTTGTTATTAGTATATGTAATTTTAATTTGTACATCTTTTATGGATGATTCCAGTGCACATGTACAATTCTTGTACTTCCATTATATTGTTATGACTTGTTGGCATTGAGTTGCCCAAGTCAATCATTGTAACTCAATATTCTTTGTACTTATGTCATATGTAAGCATTTATTGTTGAATGATGGAATTATATGTAATGAGGATATTTCTCTTGAATTATTCTAAATAAAACTTATTCTTTCCAATAATGTTTCATTTTTTATTATTTGAGATTCGTATGTTACACTTTTTGTGTACCCAACCATTATTGATATCCATACAAAGAATGTATTTTACAACCCTTAATTAATTCATATCAAGTGTGTTATAAATTTAAGTTTTGAGTTCCCTAATCATCACCTTGTTGTTACCAATAAATATGTTGTCCACATATAATACATTGCTTAGAATCCAATCATCAATAATTTTAAGATAAGAATAATGATCCCCCTCACTTATAACAAAAACTAAAGTCAATGTAAAATCATCAAACTTATGGTAAAACATCCTAGGTGACTATTTTAGACCATACAATGACCATTTTAACATACAAATAAATTATCCTTCCCCTCACAATGAAATTTTCCAGCTATCATATATAAATATCCTTCCTAAGATCCCCATGCTAGGAAATAGTTTTAACATCCACTTTCTCAATATAAAAATTACAAGTTGTAGTAATAAATAATATAAATATAATATATTTTAACTTAGCAACACAAGAGAAAATTTCATTGAAATTGATTCCCTATATCTAGGGGTCGCCCTTGGTCACTAGTCTAGTCTTTATCACTGTAACTATCCATCTAGTCCAATTTTCTTCTTATACACCCACTTGAAACCAATAGAATTTATTACCTCAAGCAAGCTCACATGATCCTAGATGTCATCATCCTTTGAAAAGAGAGCCTCCTTGAAAGATTTAGCCTCATTATCTCAATAGAGTAAATACATAATTAATGGTTTATACCTGTCAACTAGATTTTATTATCTTATCGATCTCCTTAAGGTAGGAATAAAGGTCTCTAACTATTCATCTATATGATCATCTTGCACATCCTCATTTGACCTCTCATATGAACCTTGTTCTTACTCTCCATCCTTCAATCCATATATTTGTTCTTCCAAATGTGCATCTTTCTACATCTTGACCTTAGTCTCAAAATGTGCTATTCTCTCTCCTCCATTCCGTTGCTTAGGAGCTAAAATATCTCTAAACTCCCTAAAAATCACATCTCTATAATAAATAATTTTTTGGGTTAGTGGATTCCAATTATTATAACTTATTACATTCTCACCACATTATCCTACAAAGATGCATTTTTGAGCTTTGGCATCCAATTTAGATTCTTTTCCCTAAGGTACATGAATGCAATAATCACAACCAAAGAACCTTAAATATGAAATATAAGTCTTCTTACTTGTCCAAACTTCATAAGGTTTTTATTAACAATAGACAAACAAGGATATTTATTAATAAAATAACAATTAGAGTGTATAATCTTTACCCAACATCATTAATCCAATTACATACTATTGGGTCTTTGTTTAAGGTTTTATGCATCCTTTTATAACCACCATTTTTTGTGGTGTGTATGGGATTATATTTTTATGAATAATACCTACATGCTTACTTAAATCATCAAATTCACCCAAACAATGATCACTACCATAATTAGATCTTAAGATGATTATCTTACAATCTATTGTATTTTCAACGAGGGCCTTAAATTCCTTAAACTTATTGCAAAATTAAGATTTAACATATATAACATAAATCTAGGCGTGTCTAGAGGAATTATAAATGAATGAAACATAATATTGATATTTTCCCATAGAACTCATATTCATTGAATTAAATGAATCTAAATGAATGGATTATAATAATATATTTACCTTGTATTTTCAAAAGATTAATATGGTGTATTTTATTTACCAAAAATAAAGTTCAAACAAATAAAATGATCATAAAAAGAAGAAAAATAGTTTACCATATTTTTATTAATCAATGTTCTAAGACCTTTTTCTATAATGTGAACCAAATATTGGTTCCATAACATACATGCATGTTTTGTTTTGTTAGTTACATTGGTGGAGTTACCAAATATGAACGAATTCAACCTAAACAAAGTCCTGACACAAAATCCTTTGGCTACCACCAAACTATTGGAAAATTCCAAGATCAAAGAGCTCAAATTGAGAACCTTCTACAAGTGAAAATATGACCATAATAGTATGTCTATCAATATATGATAAAGAGTGTGTAAATACAATGAGAAACCTTGCATATATTGGTAAGGTAGATGAGGTAGGACTGAACAACTGACTAGCCCTCTAAATGTGCAATATTTGTGAGCTCACTTGATAAGTGTGTGAGAAAGTGGTAAGTATGCATATAATAGGTGTCTCAAGTGATGATGAAACATGTCTCAATTATATGAAGTGAGAAAATCCTAAAAACCTAAGTAAACTTAAGCTAGGTGTGAATTGGTCAATCCGAGAAAGATGATTAGCTAACTAAGTGCATAATTACTCTATTTACACAAACACCCCCCATTAAGTGCAAATTAGGGAGTAATGTATGCAAGATGATGAGTCCCAAATAATAGGCCATGTTAATTTCTCATAAAGTGGAGTAAAGGAGAAAAATCCAGTGGGAAATAAAAACTCCTCTCCAAAAGAGAAATGATGCAAATGCAATGAAATGTACAAGTGAAAAAGATAAAATAAGAAATCATCATGACCCCCCAAGGACTAATTATATCACAATATACAATGAATGTTCCCCCATGGGAGAGAAAAGAGAGAAGGTCTATGTTGTGGAGCCAACTCTAATGCTTAATTAAATTAGTGATATTGGGTATGCACACGACTCAAAGGACCTAAGGATCCCTAACCAAGCAGTTCAACATTCATAAGAGGTTTGGATTAAATCATCAACCAAGGAATCATAAGCTTTAGATAGTGTCAGAAAATTATATGCATTCACGGATTCTAGATATCCTATATCGATTGAGTATAGGAAAACAAACACATGCAAATACATTAAAAGCTTTAAATCATAATAAATTGCTAATTCACAAAATAGGGTAAAAGAATATAAATGACTATCTTTTTCTACGAGTACCTAATGCTTAAGATTGTAAATACTAACCGTTACACTACAATGTGTTTTAACTTAGTTAAATCCAGAGTATGAAATAGAACATTAAGCTACAAAACCCAATTCATGAATTAAAACACATTCATAATCATATAACTAAAAATTACCAATTGAAATTCACAATGCATCATATAATCTAATGCTAAAATTAAAATGGTTTAGCAGTACCTCAAGTGGCCCTTGTTTGAGTTGCTGCTTCTACAGGATTTTTTCAGGCACTTACTTACTCAACAAATCATACTATCAAACCAGTTATAATTTATTTCATTCTAAATACAAAAATATTACACAAAATCTAACAAGAAATTGTTGAAGATATTTGTTCAATAACACATATTCTTTGTTCATAATACTAATGCTACTACTAGAACTCTACTAGATCTCCTTGACAAAGGATCCTACTATATGGGGTCCTGTGAGGGATTCCCATTATTCATGAATTGAAAAAAAAATATTACATAAATGTCAACTCTTCCTCAAGAATAGGAAGAGGACTGAGTTTTGAAACAAAAAATAATAACTTCTAAAATAGGAGTAGAGAAATCAAACACAAATTCTATGTCTAACAACTGAACCACTCATAACAAATACATGCTTTAGCAAAACAATTATGTTATAACTCAATCCTATTGAAACTGGACTCCTTCTCTTGGTGGTTTTATTAGGAAGTAAGAGTAATACTTGGTAACTCATAGATTGATTAGTAAATTATCACCTCTATCTTTATTTGAAAGTGTCACACCCTAGTTAGTTGACTTATTTTGCAATGAGTTGCAGTCCCTATGCTACAAGCTAAGAATCCCATTGCTACGGGTTGATAGTTGTCTCTTCTACAAATGTTAGTCTTATTCCTTGAGGCATTTTCATTATCAACAACCATAAATTGAACATAAAATCCTACTAAACTTCATAGACATTCATGAATTCATACATACACATTAACATAATATGTTTCCATTTCCAAATACTTAAAACTACTTAAAAGTATATGAAAGACATAAAAGGTCATGGTAATGTCTTAAAGCTTAACAAAAATAAATAATACAAAATATAAAAAAGTAATGGGAAACTAGAAATTTATAAAACCCATCATATGTGACCCCCCCCCCCGCTAAAAAATAAAAAATAAAAAATTAATGAACTCCATGTGAGGAAATGCTTCCTCCCAAAACTGACAAGAGAAGAGAAACCATGCAATCTTCCCTCAAAATGATGCCTGTATTGTTGGTAGATGCTTGACACTAGATGCTGAAAATGATACCATGTTGGAGAATGCCAAGATCATTCACACATGACCCTTCATAGGAGGGTTTTGCAGGCTATGTGGGAGCTAGGTAGGCACTGTGTGTGTGAAAAAATGTGAAGGAGGAATGGAAAATAAAGACATAAAAATGTTGTGATGGTCAAAAAATGTATGCTTATGTTAGAAATCTAAAATAAATTGATAACCCAAGGAACTTCATAAGAGAAATTATAAGCTACACAAAATGGAAAAATATAACAATGTAAACCAATGACTTTGAGAGATATGCAATGTCAGAATGACAAAATTGCATTAAAACATTCCAAGATGAAAAATATAAGCTAGGTAGTGAGTTTATATAGATATAAGGAGAGGATGGAGGTGGAAAATCAACCAATAGGAATTGAACGCCAATATTAAATAAAGTGATAAAAAGGTAAATTCACTACCCTTTAAGGGTAGGGACACCTCATCACCTTATCTCCTAGTTATTAAATAATAAACTCACTTTATTATCCTAAGAAATCTTAATAAAAGTGTAAGAAAGACCTATATCTAAGGGGAAATAAATTAACCCGTTAGGAAAATAAAAACCTACACATACACCCCCCTTAAGCATAGCTTATGAGGATGTAAAAGATTACGGGTCCTAAAAAATGAGGCCATGTAAGATAACCATGTACATATATAATCCCCCCAAAGAAGAAGAAGCTCCCCTCAAAAAAGAGAGAACACCCTCCGCAATAGAGAGAAGAAGAGAACTAAGAAGCCCTCCCAAATAGGAAAACAACTACACCCTAAGGAAAGCTCACAAATGAAGTAACTTTCTCTTAGTGAAGGGTTTCGTGAAGATGTTCACAGTTTGATCTTATGCCAGACAAAACTTGAGATCAATTATCTACTCATTTAAATCTTGAATGTAGTGCATGTAGATCTCAATGTGTTTGGTCTGTTGATGATGGACTAGATTGTGAGAGATTTGAATTGCACATTGGTTATCACAAAAGATGATTGTGGGATTTTCGAAGGGAATCTCAAAATAAGTGAGAATGTTTTGAATCTAAATTACCTCACTAGTAGCATTAATTTCTCTTCGATACTCAACCACTATAGATGAAAGGGAAATAGGAGACTACTTCTTGCTTGACCAAAAAACTAGATCAGAATCAAGGGAGAAGCAATACCTTGAAGTAGATTTGTGATCCTAAGAATTTCCTATCTAATCTGAATCTATGTGTCCCACTAAATCAAAATCCACGCCCTCTTTATAGTGAATCCCATAATCGAGAGTACCATTGATGTAGTGAAGAATCTACTTAGTTTATTTCTAGTGCAACTTATGTGGCTCCTACATGAATCGAGAGACCATTCCTACAATATATGAAATATTGGGTCTCATGTGAATCATAGATGAGACTACCAACAAGTTGTTAGTAAAATTTCCATTCACCAAAGGCAAAGAAAAATTAGCCTCAAGTTTGACCCCTGATAAAAATGGAGTTGGTGCAGGCTTATATTCAACCATACAATTCCTATGGAGCATATCAAGTGCATACTTAGATTGTGCAAGAGAGATACTTGAAGAATATTGAGTGATATCAATCCATAAGAATTATTATAGTAAGCCCAAGTATGACATTAAAAATTGATCATGAAGAGTAGTTTTCACTACCCATATAGTGGATGAGTGATTTCCCGTGATCAACAAGTCATCGACATAGAGAACCAAGAATGCATGAGTATCATCATCCTAAAAAATATAGACATTAGGATCAAAATGATATTGATTAAACTCAAATTTTAGAAGGAAGGAGTCCATCTTGACATACCAATCCCGAGGGGCATGTCTAAGGCCATAAAGAGACTTTAGAAGATGACAAATAAGTGAAGGATCTTGTACAAATCCCTATGACTACTCTATGTATATCTCCTCCTGAAGGTCATCATGAATAAAATCACTCTTCACATCCATATAATAAACTTCTTATCTATGAGTGACAATAATAGCAAAGAGAAGTCAAATCGAATTCATTTTTGTGATTGGTGTAGAAGTCTTAGAGTATTCAATCTCAAAAACTTGGTAGAATCCTTTGGAAAACAAGTGAGCCTTATGCTTATCAAATGACCCATCTATTGAAAATTTTGTGTGATAAGTCCACTTACATTGAAAAAGTCTCCTTATCTTAGAAAGTGGGAGAAGATCAAGTTTGATTTCTATCCAACGAACAAAATTCTTCTTACATAGCTGCATCCCACTCGGGGACACCTGAAGCTTCTTGAAAGGACTCTGGATTAGAATCTATAACAAGGAAGATATGTGGAGCCTCCTAAAATTGTGATCCTTTTCTTTTGTGATCTAAAGGATCTCCTACCCAATCCCTTTCTGATTGCAATGTCTAACAAGCCCAAAGAGGCCCTACAATTGGAGAAGGTGAAGAGTGTGGAGGAGAATCATCAACCTCTGAAGGAGGGGCATGTAAACCCTCATTATCACTATCATCATTTGAAGTGGAGGAAGAAGACTACTCATCAAGATTGAAAGGACTATGATCCTTTGAAGAACTATCATCATGATGCAAGGACTCCAATTTGATGGTGGTTGGAGAAGTGGTAAGAGAGAAATAGAAGGGCTCTCTTAAAAATGAACACTCCTCTCAATGAACAACTCATTTTTGATAGGATGAAGAAGCCTATAGACTTTTATATCATCTATATAACCAATAAATATGCAAGGAATTATCTATAGATCCATAGCCTTTCATTTATTTGTTAGAATGTGGGCCCATACACTAGAGATAAACACTCAAAAATGCTTAATTAAGGATTTTTGGATATGCAAAGCTTGAAAATCTGTCACCCCTTCACAGTTTTGTGAGGAACTCAATTCTTGATATAACATGCACAATTAATAGCTTTTGTCCAAAAAGGTGATGGAAAAGACTTGGAGTGAATCATACAATTATCCATCTCTTTCAAGGACCGATTCTTTCATTCTACAACTCCATTCCACTAATGAATATTATAGGGAATTATATGCTACAAATCAAATCCATTTGAAACATAATACTACTCAAATTAATGGTTGACATATTCCCCCCTTTATTTATATGTATAAATTTGATGGATTTCCTTTTTTGTTTCTTTGTAAAATCTTTGAATTCCAAGAATGAATCAAAGACTTCAAACTTTTGTTAGAGATTCAAGTACACAAAAGTTTACCTATAAAAATTCATCAATAAAGGTCAAAACAAATCAGGCTCTATTAAAAGATGGATGTGGAAATGGACCAGCCAAATCACTATGTACCAACTCCAAAAGTTGTGAGACTCTCCAAGCTTTTCCTTTGTCAAATTTGTTTTCTATATGCTTACCAAGAATGTATCCCTAACAAACACCATTAAAAAATTGAGCTATATGCAATCTTGTAACTATGCCATGTTGATTGAGCTTTTGCAAGTAGTAGTAGTTCCAGTGGCTGAATCAATGATGCCAAAAATTTCTCACTTCATCAAAACAAGTAAGTAGAATAGAAGAAGGTGAATCAAGAACAAAGTGATAGAACAAATAAAGTCAAGATTGATGATCTCATCTCCCAAGAGAAATTATGGAATCATTGTGCAGCTCATGAATCACCCTAAACTAGGAGAAAACTCTGTCTGCTTGCATGAACTAGTGTGAGTGATCTGATATACTAATAGGAGATTAGTTGATAATGAGGGTACACAAAGATTATCCTGAAATGTGACATCCTCCATATCATTAGAACCTTTCCCACACACCTCTATAGGAGTGTTTTCACACATAAAAATGGAAGGTATAATACATGGATCTAAAGATGAAAGTTAGTCCGTAGATGAAGCCATGCGGTGTGAGGTACCCAAATCAAGAACCCAAGTGGATGGTGGAGAAGCAACCACTACAAGGGCCTTTCCCTTTCCTTTCCCCTTGTTGTTGTCTTTAGCCTTGTGAGACGCCTCATCCGAAATTTGTTTGATTGATTCAAAAACATTGAGATTATTCTTTTCAAGAATGTGCATCAAGTGATCAACTTGTTTCTTTAAACATTTGTGCTCATCATGAAAAATTATTTTACAATAGGCACAATTGACCTTCTTGCTGGTGTTTTTTCTAGCTTAGCTTTGAAACCCTCTAAAGGGTAGCCAACCCTTATGCTCAAGAATCTTCAAAGTTAATGGCCAACTAACGAGTAAGGATTCTCATGCCCTCACTCCTACTCTTCGGGCTCTGTGAGACCCAAGAGGGTAATCCTTATCATGCTCAAGAGATATTCAGTCCTTAGAGAGCACTTCTATACACAAACCAATTCCTATTTAGTGCAAAAATACATCCTTCATCGAAGATTTGGCTGACCTTTGAACAAATTACTATCTAGTGCTAGGAATTAGGTGCAATTTCAGATTCACATATTGTAATTGAAAGTTTTTAATGATTTTCATTCTCATTCTAAATCCCTAGTCAGGTGCATTACTAGCTCATTTCTATAAAATGACTAAATGAAGAGACCAGTGCTTTATTCATTGGGATAGTAGAGTCAAATCATGTAACAACCAATAATATATTAGCCATTTACTCAGAAATTAACGGACCATTGGACCATACTACTTTGTAGCATTCAATTCACTGTGTCTAAAACATAAATTCTTACCAAATCCTATGCTCATTTCCATATACTTGTGACCTTATTCTAGAATTTAATCAATTCTTTGAATTGAAGCAAAAACAAACCCACACAATCAATTAAAGCAATTGAAGATGAACCAAAAGATCATTAACCCTTTCATTCATAATTTTCAAGAATATTACATAGGAGAGTATACACATTAGAACTTAAGATTTTATTTCATATCCGTGACTTCTATAAAACTATTTTAAGATCATTACATGCATGAATCATACCCTAGACTTCTTACTATTCCATTCATCAACATTTCTACAATATCCTTCTTCCTAAGCTTAGCTTCTCACACAGACTATTATGAGACTCAAAACTCAAACCCCTTGTAATCAACCTTGAAATCCCTTTTATAGAACAAGGGAACAACAAGAATTGGGCTGAATTACAGTTACATTTCATTTCATTTCAAAACCAATTTCAACTGAATTTAAGATACCACCTAAGCAGTTACATTTAATTATTTTAGAATGAGGGAAGGAAAAAGACAAAAAATCCTCAATAGTCAGTAAAAGAAAAAAATCCATCCCTCTGAAAGGCATCATGAGTTGATGTAGCATCACTAAAATGCCACGTCCACATAGACCAAAGAAGATTCTCCACCAGTAACAAAGGAAAAAAAACTACACACTTCCTGGAAAAATATATTCATCGTCGAGGAAGCAAAGGCCCACACTCCTCCACTACACCAACCAAAAATAACTCCACGTCAACACCCAAGGCAAGAAGTGGCACACACGCTAAAGAGGACAATCCTGATGTTGTCATCAAAAAAAAAACAGGGCCAAGACGCTACTCTGATTTGTCAACATTAGAGTATGCTCACCAACCTTGTGTCTGTGTAGAAATAGGAGGAGATACCACCTCCTCTTCATCAGAGTCCTCGTACAACACTAGGGAAAGCAAGTAATGGTTATATTTAGGGTCAATTTCTCCTCCATCACCCAAAGGGCTATCTGAAACTTCAATGGGAGCATTGTGCCTCCCCAAACAAGCCTTAGGATGCCTAAGCTTCTTTTTAGATTTCTTCTCAAACTCAACCAGCTTCTTCCCTTTAAATTTGATCAATTCTTTGGAAATGGTCCTTCCTCTAAGGTTATACGTACTCTAGACAACATTCTTCTTATTCTTCCCACAACCACTTCTCCTAGGTTTTGGCACCACATGAGCTCCCAATTCTTTAGGTTTTACCTTAGGAACATCATCTTGAAGTTCATACATGCTAAGCCTTTTGGAACTTCTAACTAGCTTGACCAACTCACTTGGTTCACCCATTTTACACAAAACAAGACATAGGCTAGCCAACTACCTCACAAAAAGGACACTAGCCTATACCCCCAAAGTGCTTTTTGCAAGAAGGAAAACCCAAACCAGCCTGATACAATACAACATAGAGCACAGTTGTGAGTGCAAAAACTATACCACCCTAGGGAATTAAAATATGATATCTAAGCCATGCATAATTCAAAATAAAACACATACCCAAGGAAACTACACCATTGCTTCTATGATTCTTTGCTCAATGCTTGCACATTACTCCTCTGGCACTACAATTATTTCAGCTCCTTGATAATTGAAAAATGGTGAAATAAACTATAGGAAATCCTCATTAAGTAGAGCAATTGGAGTGTACAACAATTGATGAACACCCTAGTTCATGTGAGTGATAGATAATCAATCACTTTATATTCAATCTTAACCATTGATCATTTTGGATTTAAAACTCAATCAAGGATGTTCTTCAATACTCGCCACTTTCCTTTTCATCCGTACTTGGAAACAATGATTCCATCTCGAAGAATCACCACATATTCATCTGTATCTCAACCATATCACCTATGATTTGTCAGTCGTTGCAAAAGTCCTTTCATATTACCTCCAATCTTATGAAATAAGCAATACCACTCCACTAAAAAGAATATTTCCTGAGATTCTCCTTATCACTTATCATAGAAGAGTGGACAAATAGCCTTAATTTTTCAGCGAGAGGAACTTCCTGGCGATACCCTTTGAACAAACCAAGCTATCACATATTGTTGTAATGATCTTGAAGTTGAAAATGTTTTCGGTGATGAAAAAAACCAGTGATGGAATAAGATTCAGACATATGGCCAACATATCGTTCACCTCTGTTTACCTCCATTGCTTGTCTTTGGAGTAAGGAAAGGTCCCAAAAGATTTCAGTGATGGTGTAATACCAAACACTTAGACCATCCATCACTCATCACTAAAGTGAAATGAAAGGCTTGACAAAATTCAGTGACGAGTGATACAAAAGGGAACAAGGGCCTGTCGTTGGTCGCTGAAATGAAATCACCAGCTGTAAGAACTTCAGTGATGGGTGACCACCTAAAAGAAAAGGATTTTCACGTGCCAAAAAGATTTTTTGAAAGGGATCATGTAAGGTTAACAATACCTAGACCCACAAGAATAAAAACTTAAGACATTTTATCATGAAATATTTTCCATCTGAGCATAAGAAATATTAAGCAATGGTAAAAAATAAAGCAACCGACAAACCTAGACCAGAGGGCTGGTAAAAATATGATTCAAGAGGCTCAAGTTGTAACTCAAAAGACTAGAAATTGGGCATGACAGGTCAACAAAGAAATAAAATGCCCAGGGTTTTCGACTTAGAAAAATTTGAAATGAGGGATTCCAACCAAAACCCTAAACCTACCCATAGGTACAAAGGCAAAAGACCATGACAAACCAAAGAGCTAACTCAAGTTTTTCAAAATTTTAGAAGCTCTAACACTTTTATTTCTTTGATTTTTTGTATTTTGAAGATGAGGTCTCATTAGCTACTTTTAGAGTAGCTAATTTTTTATTCTTCTTCTCTTTTCTTTTCTTCTGTTTCTTATCCTTATCGTTACTACTTTATTTGTGTTGTTATTTTGTGCCATGGTTGGCAACCAAGGCATGTGACTTAGAAGACTTTAGAATGACCATCTAGATTAGCTAAAATCATCCAAAGATGAAATGGCAAATTGAAACCCAAGTGCATCCTTAGTAGCATAAAAGATAGAAATAAATATCGAATATTAAGAAAACTTAGAGAAAATACTAAGAATCAATTATTCATCTTTCTTTTTAATTCCACATTGCTTTAACTTTAGCCTTACTGATTTCATTTTTGTGAAGAAATCCTGAATTATGTTGAAGTTTCCTAGATTTAGACTGATTAGTTTATTTTTCAACATATGACCCCTCATAGAATCTTGAGTACCAAATAGAGTTTCCATCGTAGTCCACATTTCATTTAGTGTATCCAAAGATTCAATATGAAAGAGTAAATTGGGAGAAATAAACAGACACAATGTTCCATATGCTTCATCACATCTATTGAAAAATTTAGTCTTTTCTTCATCTTTATCAAGTTTAGTTCCTAGTCTCATTGTTGTTCTATAAAAACCAAGTCTTCTTAAGTAGATTATTATTTGACATTTCCACTCAAAATAGTTGTATGCAGTTAGAGTAGGAATTGTTGTTTGAGCCATGATGAAGAAATACAAAAAGAAGTATTGAAAGAAAGTGAATACAAGAACACCCCCACTATTTTCACTAGTATAAAATTCATCTCCCCCAAATATTATAAGTTTTTCATTTTATAGTTCATAGATTTACAAAGCTTTTTCTGAGATACAATGCTCAATAGGCTCACATAGGCCAAAATTACAAATTTTTATATAAAATAAACTAGAGACAAAATATGGAAAAAATAGTCTTGTATCTATGTATTTCTCTTCAATAACTTTCCAATGCCTATTTATTTATAAAAAATAGAGCTCCTGGATGAAAGTTATGAATTTTTGAAGAAAATTTGCAACAAACAACTTCAACTTGCAATATCTCCTGAAAAATGGAAAAAAAATTCTTTTCAATACCTCTATGATGGAAAGTTCTCATTTCTTGCTTTTTGACGATATCTTATTTTCCAAAAATAGATACCATGGTGAAATGTTATGTTTTTTAAAAATAATGGCTTAATTTAGATTGTAACGATGATCCTCCTAACAAAATAAAAATTTGCCAAAAATAAAATTCATCTAAAATGGACAAATTTTATATGAAAATAAGGGTTTTAGGGCCATCTAAATGCAATGGAGAGGTCTACTTGGGCTGAAAATATTGTAGTAAGAAGTTGTTTGCTAGATATGAGCTTTAAACCCCAACTTGCGACTATGTTAAACAATCTCTAAATCAGATGAAACACAAGCCAATCTTGACTTTTTCAAGCCTCTTGGATGCATTGGAATAGTGAAAAAGTCTACTAGTATAATTAGAAATGTCGTGATCACCTATATTTCATAAAAAAATATACAATATGAAGAGGTTATCAAATCTTTATTAACCATTTCTTATTCTCCAGATCGTTCAAAATGTAAGAGAAGAGAATACACAAATTTACAAGATTTTACATGAAAAACTCAAACACTTAATTAGGAATCTATGAACTCAGAATCCTCAAAACAAAAGATCTTATACCATGTTAGAAATTTGAAATAGATTGATAACCCAAGGAACTTTATAAGAGAAATTATAAGCTACGTAAATTGGAAAAACATGAACAATATAAATCGATGACTCTAAGAGATATGCAATGTCAGAATGAAAAAATTACATTAAGAGCTTCCAAAATGAAAAATACAAGCTAGGTAGTGAGTTTATATAAAACTAAGGAGAAAACGGAGGTAGAAAATCAACTAATAAAAATTGACCACCAATAACTAGGTTAATATTGAATAAAGTGATGAAAAATTAAATACTCCACCCTTTAAGGGTGGTGACACCTCATCACCTTATCTCCTTGTTATTGTAACATGCCCAATCTTCTAATCAAAATTTTCCTATGTTTTTACCCACAAGTGAATAATCCATGATGCCATCACATAGCAATATTTTTATTTTCTTTTTTAAAACAAAGATAACATGCACATTTGAAATAAACACTATTCCAAACTTCCATTTCATTTCATTATAATTTTACAATCTTTCCAAAGTATTGATTTCATATTGAACAATCTCAAGTTTATCATTCGTGCTTACAATATTCCATATAAATGGATACAAGAATACATAATAGCTATTCTGAGCTACTGACAATAGAAAATATATATGGTATAGGTAATCCCCTTCAAATCTTGGCTAACAATTGATGAGGAGAAGCATGAATCAAGTTATTTTCCGCTAACCATAGACTTACTGTAGTCCCCCACACATCTACCTAATGGTAAGATGGCCCTACCCTTTGACAAAGAGAATGGTTTGGTAACCCCACAATACTAGCCTTTCCTGAGCTTGGTGTTGCATCCTACAAACCAGAAATTTCCCATGCAGTGAATACAACCTACGTGTATGGAAATCCTAGACTAGCATGCATAACTGGATCACAGTGAATTGACAGTGCAAACATTGACAACTTACACTACTTTGGCCAAAGAATTCAACACTCAGTTATTTCGAGTGAGATTCATCCTATTCACACACCTTCCTAGCTCAATTTGTAATGATCACACAATTATATGCATAGGATATCCCCTTCACTGGATTATCCTAACCCCAGGAATAACCTATATTCTCTTACTAAAACATTTCAACTATAGTAATTCAACTAAAACATAAGAATACTTGAGATAAAAATATACTTCCATGTGAAAAGCCTTGGATCTTTCTCTACAACTTTCTTGCTTTGGTTGTTTTTTAAAATTTTCATCCCTGGTCTGATTTGATTGCCTCATGGGCCAGTTGGGAGGGGCCTCCGAGAAGGCTCCCCATTCCAAGGTTGTTGTCTCTTTGTTCGACGCTATGTTTGATGTGGCAACGACTAATGCTGATGTTCCCCATGTGACTTTTCCTTCTCATACCTCTATCCTTTCCCTAGGAGGAAGGACTATGAATATTTCTAGCAAGTCGCCTTTGTCCCCTTCTCTCGAGTTAGACTCTTTCTTCTCTGAAGAAGAACCAACATCATATGTTGAAAAATTGGTGGGTATCGGCTTGCTAGCTTTATGTAAAAGGTTTCCGGAGATTGCTTTCTGTTCTGTGACTTGCTAGGAATTTGATGTCCTTGAAGCTCTGATGTTGAAGGCTATGGACAACCTTAAATTGGCATTGGTTGGAATTTTTTTGACCTATCATCTGAATATCAAATAGGTACATCACTGGGAATCCTTGACTTGGATCCTTAAAGGCAGTGTCTCCATAAATGCTATGCCAAGAGGTATCTTCCTTTTCTCCTTTGTAGTTTATGAAGATATGCTAAAGGTGTTAATGAGCAACCCCTAGGCCTTTGATGTTGGTTATAAAAACTTTCTTTCCCTCTATAAGTGGAAACTGAGTTTTGATCCTACTATTGACCTGGGGCCATGAATCCAACTTGGGTTTGCCTCCCTAGGTTACCCTTGAGTTTTGGGAGACGATTATCTTGAAAGGGATCAAAAATTATTTTGGCAGCATTTTGGCTATAGACAAGATCACGTAGGAGAAGTCTACACTTGTCTATTCTTGTACTTGTGTAAATGGCTGTTAATACAATTCTTCCAACTTTTGTTCTCCTTAAGTCTAAATTTGGTAGGTGGACTTAACCCCTTGAATATGAAAATTCCCCTCATTTTGACTATCTTTGTAAGAAATTTGGTCAACTCATTGATTCATGTGAGAAAAGGCCTATTGAGGGAACCTTTGATATCGACCACTCTCTTTTTGAGTAGGTGCCTAAGCCCTTTGCTACTATCCCTGCTACTTGCCCCCCTTGAAGTTTCTTCTGCCCTTATGGATGTTGGCCTCCCTGTGAAGGATGCCCCTACTTGTGGGTTGGTTGCTATCCAAGCAAAGCCTCTTGCCATTTAAAGTGAATTATCTAGCCCGAACCTTATGATTGCTATCCCTATTGATAGTATGCCTGCCCCAGGCTTCCAAAAATATGAGAATCCTACAATAAGGGAGGTAAAGAATATTGGAAATATGGATGAAGTAAAGGGCCCCCCCAGATGGAGGCGAAATTGTAGTCCCCCCTATAAGTGGTTCTTGTTTCAAATGTAGGATTTGAATTAGAAGAAGGTGAATTAGTGTCTTCAGACCCCAATCTCTCCCTAGATAAAATGCCATTTTTGTCTCAGAACGAAGCAAGTAACTTGAGTGACTCCCTAGCCTTGTTGGGGTTTCCTCCTCACCAAGTGATAGATAAGATGAGGATGACTAATTACAAGCCCCAAATAAGTCAAAAAAGAAAAAAGAAGCCAAATGTAGGAGGGGGAAACAAGGTAGGTAGACCATCCCAAAAGGATTCCAAGAACAAAGATACAATGAGGGATGTGGTTGTAGGAAAACAAAGAACCTTGGACTTGATCATAGGATTGAAGTCCAAAAAGAAGTAGCCTTGACTGCTCCTTTCTAGGCCCTTTGGTGTTGTTGTTCCTGGTTTGTTTCTTTATGAAGTTTCTCTCTTGGAATATCAAGGGCCTAAACAACCCTTACAAACAATTTTAGGTTACAAAAAATATTCTAGACAATAAAGTGAATGTATCACTCCTTCAAGAAACCAAAATGAAGGAGACCTTTGATAAGGTGATTTTGAGTATCTGGCCTAGAGTGAATTATTTTTTTAGTGAGGCTGAAGGAGCCTCAGGGGTTATTGTTACTCTTTAGAATCCCTCAAAATTAAAAGGAACTCTGAGCTCTGCTGGTAGGAACAGTTTGATGATTTCTCTAGAAGATATGGCTTCTCAGGAGAAATAAAACTTAATTAATATCTATGCTCCCAATTCGAGTAGGGACATGTTGCAGCTTTGGGAGTATTTGAATGATGCTATTAAGAACATAAAGGATGGCCATTGGATGTTGGGAGGGGATTTCAACTCCCCCCTTCTTCTTTTAGAAAAGTCTGGGGGGCTAGATGATTATACAAATAGTATGATGGAACTAGCTGATCTCCTAAACTCTACTGGGCTTATTGATACTCCTCTCTAGGGCTCTAAATTTACTTGGTCAAATAGAAGGAATGGAAATGAACCGATTCAAGTTAAGTTGGATAGGTTTTTGATCTCTTCTAATTGGAACATCTCTTAATTTCTCTCTCTCTATCTGCTCTTCCTAGGTCTAGTTTTGATCATAATGCTCTTGTGCTTAAAAGAAATGCTGACCACAACAAGGACCCTTTCCCTTTTAGACTTGAAGTAATGTGGATCCTTCACTCATATTTTTCTATTTTATTAAAAAAATGGTGGGAGGAATCCATAAGTGGCACGCCTATGTTCTGCCTGGTGGAGAAGTTGAGTAGAATCAAGCAGAGAGTGAAAGGGTGGAACAAAGTTACTTTTGGTAGCATCTTTGAGATTAAGAAATCACTGGAAAACAACTTAAAGGAAGTTTAGGACAAAATGGAAGCTAGCCTTGTGGATGATGAGATATAAATAAAGGAACATGATCTCAGGTCCCAATGGCTTAAGGTCAACAAAAAGGAGGAAATATTTTTAAAATAAAAGTCTTGGGTTCAATGGCTTATTGAAGGGGACTGTAACACTAAATTCTTCAACCAATATACCTTGAAACATAAAAGCACAAATAGGATTAGATCACTCAAGAAAGATGATGGTACCACGATATCAATTGAAAAATAAATTGTTGGGGAAGTTATTAACTTCTCCTCTTACCAGAATGTCCAAGCTAATACTAATCAAGTAAATAATGACTTCCTCGAGGTGATCCCTAAATTTATTTCTATGCAAGACTTAAATAATATGACTAATGTTGTTTCTATAGAAGAAGTTAAATAGGCCGTGTTATCTTTTGGGGCTTATAAAGCCCCTTGCCCTAATGGTTTTCCTCCTGCTTTTTTTAGACTTACTGGGATATTGTCAAATCTGACTTATTTAATGTTGCTAGAGATTTCTATATGTTGAGGAGGCTCCTAAGCTAACTAAATGCCATATTTATTGCTCTTATTCCAAAGAATGATGACACCTCTTCTATTAAAGATTAAATACCCATTTGCCTCTATAATCATGTCTATAAAATTTTCTCTAAGATCTTTGTGTTCAGACTTAAATCTGTTTTAAGAAAAATGATTGCCCCAAACCATAAAGGTTTTGTCCAAGGCATAAAAATTCTTGATGTTGTTATCTCTACCCATGAAATCCTCTAGTCTATGGAACTCAGTAAAAACCCTAGGACGACCTTCAAAATTGATATCTCTAAGGCTTATGATAGAGTCTCTTGGCCATTTCTCTTATCTATTCTTAGTAAATTTGGGATTAAGGGAGGATTCCTAAAGCTTCTTTATGCTTGGGTTACCTCTCCTATGTGCTCTGTCTTGGTTAATGGTGTCCCCCAAGGTTATTTCTCTTGTGGTCATGGCCTGAGGCAAGGTGATGCCCTCTCACCCTATATTTTCATAATAGTTGTTGAGGTCTTAGGAATGAATATCCAAAATCTTGTTGACTCTAAAGCCCTTAAAGGTGTAAAAGTTGCTTCGTCTCTCATACTTGACTCCCACCAATAGTTTTTTGATGAAACAATCCTATTTGGTGAATCCTCGGTGGGGGAAGCCAACCTCTATAAATTGGTTCTAAATGACTATGCTTTTGTTTCTGTCCAGTATATCAACTATGAGAAAAACAAGATATACTTCTTTAATGATGACCAAGTTGTGAAGGAAAGAGTGGTGAAGATATTGGGATGTTAGGAAGCTGCCCTACCAGCAGATTACCTTGGGTTACCTCTAATTTATAGAAAGTTGGAAAATAATTATTGAAACCATCTAATTGAGAGAGTTTAAAAGAAGTTGGTTAGGTGGAAGGGAAAACTTCTTAGCTTAGCAAGGAAGATCTAGCTGTTAAAAACCTCCTTACAAAATATCTCAATTTAATACTTGTCTCTCTTCAAAATACCTACCTTCATAGGGAAAAAATAGAACAGGTTCAAAGAAGATTTATGTGGTCTAGAACTGAAGAGAAAAATAGTCTGTCTCTGGTAAGTTGGGAGAAAGTGTGCACTCCAAAAAGTGCTAGAGGGTTGGGGATAAGGAGAATAAAATTGCTTAACAAAGACCTAATTGCAAAGGTGGGATGGAACCTTTTGGAAGGGTCTAAGGATTGGGTAAATATTTTCCAAGATAAGTATTTGAAGAACAAGAATCTTGTTTACTTCCTCTTTGTGACTGATTTGCCCAATGGGTTTGTTCTATGTGTAGACACATAAAATTGACCTAGGCCTACGAACTCGATTTTCTCCATATTTCTTCTTAACATAATTAAAATATTTAATTATGTCCTTTTGTCCAAATTCATCCTTTAATTAAATAATTTTTAATTATTTATTTAATTCACATATTTTATTCCTCCTACCTATTTAAATATTTAAATTATATTTATTTTAATTAAATACACCACTAATTCTTTATGTGCTCTTTAATTAAATAAATTATTAAATTTATTTAACTAGTTCATTATTTCCTCTTGACTATTTAAATAAATAAACTCTATTTATTTATTTAAATATGTCTCTAATTCTAATGTCTTCTCATAATTAAATGAATTCCCCATAATTCTTTATGTCCTTTTGTCCAAATTCATCCTTTAATTAAATAATTTTTAATTATTTATTTAATTCACATATTTTATTCCTCCTACCTATTTAAATAATTAAATTATATTTATTTTAATTAAATACGCCACTAATTCTTTATGTGCTCTTTAATTAAATAAATTATTAAATTTATTTAACTAGTTCATTATTTCCTCTTGACTATTTAAATAAATAAACTCTATTTATTTATTTAAATACGTCTCTAATTCTAATGTCTTCTCATAATTAAATGAATTTCCCATAATTTATTTAATTATTGGCCACTCTATCCATTTCCCCCACAATTAAATAATTAGAATTAATTATTTAATTGTCATATTGACTTTTCCTCTAAATTTAAATAAAATCATTTTTTTAAATTTCCACTTGGCAATTTCTCTCTTTTCAAGTAAATAATTTTAATTTGCTATTTACTGTCACATGGCCCCACCACTTCTGAATTAAATTAATTTTTAATTCAAAAGTCAAATCTCCCTCTCATAAATCAAATAATTTTTTTTTTCCTCTAGCAACCTCAAAATTTGTGCCCAATATCTTCTGTCACATGCAATTCTAACCCTTGATTTGATTTTCTCAAAATCAAATCTCAGCCATTCATTTTGAATTGTTTCCCTAACCCTAACTAGGGGTTGTCACATGCATTTACAACCATTGATCTTAGGGCATCTTTCATCTTTCAATCTTGGCCCTCCATTCAAATTTGGCATTTCTATAAAATGCCAAAGTCAACCTCATTTGACACATACACACTTCATTTCCACATCTCCAATGCTTTAGACTTTGCATTTTTAGGCTAACATTGTCATTTTGCAAGTTTCTCCATTGTATTTAGGATTTAGTTTCACTTGTATTCTCATAGAAATCCTTCAATATTTTCTAGGTCATACTCATAGGCATATTTGCTCACAAAAATATGAGGGCAAACAACACATTTTTAGAAAATGGAGAAGGGCTATGGAGGTGATTCATGGAGGTTTTGAAGGACTTTGGTAACATTGTTCTTTGTTTTGCATTATTTTCTCCATTGTTCTTCATAGTTAAACTAGGGTTTTATTTCTGTTTTTGATTTAAGACTAACCTGGAAATTACCCTCAGTTACAATATGGAACCATCTTATTAAAATTAAAAATGTGTTGAAATCCGGGGTTAGAAAGAGGATTGGTAATGGTAAAAACACTAATTTATGGAAAGATCCCTGGACTGAGGCTTCTCCTATTTCCTCAACTGGTGGATTTAATCACCTTAAACAAATATTGACAAGGATATGTGGGAAAAAGGTGTCAGACTATGTCAATTGGGAGGTGGAAAAACCTAAATTGAAGGAGTTCAACTTGCTGTTAAGGAGTGTTAACTTGAGAGGTTAGAGACAGATCAATTGGGATCCAATTCTATTAAGGTTATGCAATCTCATAGGGGAGGAAAACTAGTTTTCTATTGAAAGGGAAGATGAATGGGTGTGGAAGGGGAGCTCTTTAGATAGTTTCTTTGTTAAACATGCTTATAATGATTTGGTTAAACCCCTTATTGACAATAGAGACCATCATTGGGATAAAGTGTGGATAAAAAACATGGTGCCAAAAATCAACTGTTTCTGGTGGGCTGCTTCACATGGAAGAATTATAACTATTGATAGCCTAGTTAGGAGAGGGTTTCATCTTGTTAACCGATGCATCCTTTGCAATTAGGATGAAGAGTCTATTATTCACCTTTTCTTTCACTACTAGTTTTCTAGAGAAGTGTGGTCATTCTTCCTTCCTTTTCTGTTCACTGACTGGGTGTTTCCCCACACTATGAAGTCCTTTGTTGAAAGCTGGTCTAACTTCCCTTTCTCCCATAAGGTCATTATGGATCTTTACAACCAAATTCCCCCTTCTTAACCTATGGAATTTGGAAGGAAAGAAATAATAGGATCTTCAGGGAAGTTGAGAGAAGCAACTATGATGTTTGTATGAGAATAAAAGTGCAGGTTCAAGAAAATATGGATGTGGGAAGATATAGCTTCTCAAAAGTTTGGTCGAACTACTAGGAGATGAGAATTAAGTAGGTCTCGGGTCTAAGGAAGGATCTAACTAACCTTAATTGGACTAAAATTCTAGCTAGGAAGTCTATTGTGTAGGTTCATCCTAAAAGAGAGTGGATTAAGTGTAATTTTGACGTGTGTTCTAAAGGTAACCCGGGTATGTTGGGGTGAGAGGTCTGCTTAGAAACCACTTAGGTGACTGCATTGTGAGTTATGGTGTTAATTTGGGATTCTTCTCTAATAATAAAGTAGAGGAAATGGTTGTATGGGGGGGCATAAAGACTCTAAAGGATTATGATTTTAAAAAGGTTTTTCTAGAAGGATATTCAAAGCTAATTGTGGAAATTTTGAACAAAGGTGCTACAATCCCCTGGGAATTAAAAGACATCATTGATAAATGTGTGTCCCTTATGAGTTTGTTTACTCATTTTAGGGTTTAACATATTTTTAGAGAAGGGAATATTTCCATTGATTGTGCTGCCAATGAAGCGTTGAAGTGTAATGGGTGGACCCACTAGGTTAATAATCAATTTCTGATGTCATTAAAGGACAAGGTTCTAAAATAAAAATTTGAATATGTATACAACTTACAAAGATGATGGTTGGGAGTGGCAGAGAAAGTGTATGTGATCTTGTGATTTAAAGAGCATGCATAATAATGATGATGTAAGTGGTACAGTGTTGAGCAAGATCTCCTCTAGATAAAAAGGTAATAATTATCTCCTCCTCGAGATGGTTAAGGATCACATGGTTTTAATCAAGTTGAAGAAGGGTGTCAAATCCAAGTGTGTTGAAGTGCCCTATGTCAATTCCACCCGCTATTGTGAAGATTTGATTTGTATGAACAATAAAGAGTCATTACTTATTTATAATAATAATAATGATCTCTTAGCCCTGGGAAATATGCTATTAGCTATCTCAAAGAGAAAGTTCTGAAAATTTACTTTCTTAAGTGTTTATTTCTAAATTGGTTGCAATAGTTCCTTCTACAAGTCTAGTAGGAAGCCAAAGTGGAGTGAGGTTATGAAGAAAAGTCTATAGAATTTGAAAATTTTGTAGAGCACAAAGATGGGTGGGCTGCAGAAGCACACGAAACCTCCAAATTACCAGGTGCTTAAAAAAATGTGGACATATGGAGACTTTTTGACAGAGCAGGCATGGTCACCTTTTTTGAGGCCATGAAGGGATACAATGAAAGCCTTACCACTAAATTTACCAATTATTGGAGGAAGGGGAATGTGGAAATTGGAGTGGTGAAATTTAAGGTGACGGTGCAGTTTATTGTGGAGGCTACTGGTTTGTAAAACCAGGGAATCAAGGTGGCTAAAAAGAGTGATGCCAATTGTCTTTTATTGACAAGTTTCTTCATGAAGGCGATAATCTAACCAGATTTCAAAATTATTACATGCGGCTCGAGATCTCAACTCCTTATGCCCTGGTAAGTATGTTTGCGATGCGATATTTCACACTTGAAGGAGGATATATGACTGTACACACATACCATTTTCCATTGTTGAATCATATTAGCCATAATGAGAGAATCAATTTTCCCTTCTATTTACTATCTTACCAATAAATTAATATTGAAAAAGGTGCAAGCCCTCCCTTTCATCAAGGATTAATGCTTGCCCTTTCCAAGCATGCATTAGCTTTGAACCTTCATGGAAACCCTTTAGTCGCTAGACTAGATAATGAGAATCATATTGTTGGTAATGAGAACTGTAATGTTGTTGAAAATGAAAAACCTTTAGTGGAGGCTAACCTTGTTGAAGAGCCTAACCCGAGACTTCCTCCCATTGATACTATAAGAAATGAGCTAACCCTTGCTAAAATCCCTTCCCCTGTTGCCAACAAATCTAATCCCTCAACCCCTATAGGTTTGAAGAATCTTGCTAAAAGCTCCATCGAGCTTGAGTTGGTTAAAGTGAATCTAGAGAAGCGCAAGTATTCCCCTCTTCTCCTGGAACTACCTAAGTCAAAGAATGTGAAAAAAGAGATGAAAATTCAGAGTGAAGTTATTACCATTAGTGAAGAAAAGGAGGGCATGCAAACCGATGACTTGAAGGATATGAAGCAGTGTCAGGGTGGTGGAGGCCGTAGATCCACATGCCTGGCCAAGGCTACATCCCAAGACATGAAAGGGAAATAAAAAGCCACCTTCCATGAGGAGGAAGAGTTGGAGGTGGAAGAGTTTGAAGCCCAAGTTGATGGAGAAAGTGATGGGATGAAATTTGAAGATAATGCCTATGACATGGGTGAAGAGGAAACTAAGGATGAGAATGAAGATAATGAGGAGGAGGAGATTGAAATTGAAGAAGTCCAGAAGAATGAAACCTTGACTGCTCTTGAATCCGAGAATACTGGCAATGAAACTACTATTGAAGTCTCTAGCATTGATTATTTGAAATCAGACTAACCTATATGTAGGTTCAAATGGATGATATGGAAAAAGATTTGATAATGTTGATGAAGGTAACAAATGACCTAATGTGAAAATCAATGGTTGTTATAGTGTCTGGTCAAACCAAGATAACTAAGAAGTTGAAAAGTTGGGAAAGACAAACAACTTGAAGGACCTGGATGAGACCAAGGGACCTGATTGGAGAGAGTATATCTCCCTACTAGGAGATTACTAGGACCTATTTGGAAAAGCCAAGTAATGTATTTTTAACTTGTTTCTGTTAATGGCTACCCTGCTCTTTTTGTCATTTTATTTTAATATTTCAATCTGCTATTTCCAAATAGCTCTATTATGGTTTTGGACTTGTTGGTATATAGTGGACCTGATAAATGGTCTTTGTAGTTTTAAGTACTCTAGTAGTAATCTTTTGTTCTTGATTAAGCATAGTGGTTCTATGATTACTATTCTATTATTTGGCCTGTGTGCCACCTTGGACATGCTATTTTTTGACGATGGCTAGTGGTGTTATTTTACCCACCCTATTTTATTTTTTGATTTTTTGTTGTAACCATGGGATCATGGTACTTCCCCTACTAATCTAATAAAACAATAATACATAAATGAGACTTTCATAAACTTCTTCATAAATCAAACTATAACTATATAAGCTTGAATTATCATAGTTTATGGTAAAACACTCAAACACTAATTCCTACATATATAATATGCTAATATAATCCCCATATATGGGTTTAATAATCAACTCAACATCTTATGTAATTTTCATGAAGTAAATAAACACAATCGTATAAAGCATCTAAATTCCTCTTTCCAATCAATTCAAACAAAACACATTTAAATTCATGTAATCTTTCCAACTTAAAATATAAAGCAAAGTAGAATACTAGCATGCTTGTAATCAAATAGCTCCAATTGATTATTCTGGTTTCCTAGCACAACCTTCATCAAAATAGTTTGCAATTCCTTCTCTTGACCAATTCCCACAATGCAACTCTCTTAATCCTCTCTATACTAACTCTTAAAAACCTCACAAACTCACAACTCAGTAATGCAATATAGTAACTCTTAAAAGATTCAAAAAATAAGAATGCAAGAATGCATCCCAATGAAGAAGAATGCTCCCCTATTTATACAAATACCTGAGCACTCTAAGGCTATAAAAAAGTTCCCAATATTTCCACTTCTCACACTCAAAGGTTCAACTTAGCTATGAAGGTTCAAGGTGGTAGAATAAAAATGATGATTATTTTCTTATGCTCAACTAGTCATTGTGATCTCATGATAACAGAGCGATTTAATTAGAAATGCAAGGATAATGTTTCTACAGGTCAACCATTCCCAGCTAGCTTTATACTTGACTAATTCTCACATTCCACTTGCCTCATATGTAGGAATTTATATGAAAAATAGGCTTCTAAAAGATGTGAACAATTCATACTTTGGCAACACATATTTTACCATGCACCCTATTTAATTGGATATTGTTTGGTGCAGACTAAGTCAAAGCTCTTTATGCGTTGTTATTCATTCTTCATAATATTTGACTAAGTCTTCCATGTTATACTCATACCATAGTTTTCTTTATTTCCACATGCCATTTGCTAACGCTACCTTTGGTTTATATTTCCCAACACTTTAAACCTTTCATGCAATGTTTGGTTTATGCATTATCTTAAAATACTACACAATTCCCTTTGTTTTAGCACTTTGTTTTATATGTATAAACCGTGCTTTATTCATAGCATATGCTATGTGCACTATAAAAATTTTAGTGCTATTTTGAAATCATTTAACATATATATTATATATATACATACATACATACCATAATATGTATATATGTATATATACATCTCAACTTAAAAGTTTGCATTATTTAATACTCGAATACACATATACATATTCACATATTCTACATAATAACATATGCATATATATATTTACATATATATATATATACGTATGTATATACATATGAATATACTCGTATGGACGTTTCCTTATTGTCAATACATATGCGTATGTTAATATTTATATATACATATTCATATACTATATATATATATATTTGTTTATTATATATATCATGCTTTGGTAATTAAACACATATATTCATAATTCGTATCGATCGACATATACACACAAAGTGTATATATATATGTCCCATTTATCTGATCGATATTCCCATGCATATGGGTAATCCATCCATGAGTATGTGTAGATATGTCCATCTACGTATACTCATGCATGTATTTATTCATATGTATGAAATTATCATAGATACATGCATATATATATACATTTTATGTATATATCTCATTGATCTAGTATAAACACATAAGGAAAAAATCGCACAAGAAAAAAGACTCAATCACATAGCCTGAATTCAAAACAATCACAAACAAGATCATAAAATCATCTAAACCATACTAAAAACAAGGCTAAGGACAACTTACCATTCCCCAAACTATTGACTTGACATCACTAAACAAGAGGTGAGTGTGTGATACCAAACCAAGTTAGGCTCATTAAGGGTTACCAAACCAAGTTCTTCTCCTAAGTGATACTTCCCCTCTCTTCTAGAGGATTGAATCTGTCCTTGCATCCAACTTAGTACATTGCAATAGTAGTTAGCTGAATCAATTACAACCATTTGCATCATATATTTCATGATAAAATCAATTTATAACATCGATTTGGAATCAACTAGGTAAAATTAAATAAGTATTAGCATAATGGGGTGTAACATATCCCCCCCTTGTGAATCATCATCCTTGATGATCTTAAGTATTAGACATAGAAATAATCAATAAAACATAAACAAAACAATATTGTTTTTCAAGAACTCTCAAAAGCATGCAAACCATGATGAAACTTCTGTTTGATCTCTGCATAGTCTTCCCAGGTGGCTGAATCTTTTGCATAATGATCCCATTGGAATTTGTATTGCAAAAAATATCTGTTACACAAGCAAAGCTTACATGTTCTAAGCACTTTGGGAGGCTTAATTGTTACCATCCTTGGGTCATGTACTTGTAAAGCATTCAAATCAATAACATTGTTATTGTTATCAAACAGATTGCACCCGAATGCTTGAATGGATAAATTACGCAATCTGTTGAAACATGGGAAGTATCTTCAAGCTATGGGTATTCCTATGGTGAAGATAGACCTCCAAATTCTAGGCTGGTTCCTATATGACTTTTCTGGTTATGGATTTAATAACTTGCTTGGAAAAGGGAAAAGACTGAAACTGATATGTAACTGGAAACTAAAATTATGTGATTTACTAAAAGGAAAATGATTTGCAGATCTAAACACAGCTAAGCTTCTCAAAAAATGTTAACACAACTTAACCTGGGCATTTCACTCACATAATTAACTTATTAAAAGGCTCTCTGAATCTCTCTCTTATAAAGGAAAATAAGGTTTTCACAATCCAAAAGAAAAGATATAATTTACGAGCACAACTTGTAAGTGTGAATAAGTAAACAAGAATAAACACACTTCTTAATGAAACATTATATCAAAGATTCAACAAATACACTAATCTAAAGAAAGAATCTACTGAAAGCATCTCATTGTTTCCTATCTTTAAAGATTTATTAAGCTACAATGCTCTTAGATTTAAATGAAACACTATGACTGTTAAAATGACAATCTAAAGAATGGAATGATGCTAGATGCAATGATGTGAAGCTATATGATTATGCTAAATGATAAAAGAACTACTGTAACATGAATTGACATGAAAATTGCATGAAGCTATAGGGTGCAACCATGATTATGATTCTAAAATGCTGGATGCTTGAATTGCTTGATGCTTGAATTACTTGATGCTTGATGATTTCCTGCAGAGTAAGATTGCATAAAATTGAATAATCTGGGATCCTTTCTTTGTTGAATGGAGTCGTATTTATAGATTTACCGAAAACAACTTTGTACAGGGGCAACAAAGTAGAGGCTTGGATTCAATCTGGAGGATTGAATGGTGAGAGATGGAGGAGATTGAGAAGATTTTGGGAATTGTCCCTACCCATGAAAACACCAGGCAAGAAGATAGGAAGGATTGATGGAAGAGGATTGAGAGATGGATTTCCAATTTGTCTCCAAATCTTCCCATGAAGATTGAATCAATTAATTTAGACATAAATTTGACATAAATTAGACATATGATATCTAATTTGGTTTTGAGGAAATATAGAGGAATATTCTTTATGCTTTAATTTAAATACTTTGATTTATTTAAATTAGTAAAAGAGGGATAAATAATTTAATAGAACAAACTATAGAAGTTGTTTATTAATTTAAAATAGAAGAATATGGTAATTAATCAATAAAGTGTTTGATCTTTATTTAATTAATTAAGATTGATGTGATAGAATAAAATAGGGGAAATGATAATTAAATTAAACAAAGTATTTAATTTTGTTTATTTAATTAAGATGAGATAATAGAAGAATTAGAAGAATTAGAAGAATTAGAAGAATTTAAATGTGAATTTAAACATGAACTATATAAATAAATATTTCTATTTATTTAATAGTAGAGGAATTTTAGGATAATTAATAAAATAAATTGTATTTAATTAATCAGATTCTCCAGACTAATTTTAGGTACATACACAACTAATAATCTATAACAAACTGCTTTTTATGCATGTATGCAAAGGTAAGTGAGACAAAAATCTAAAGGTTTCTAAACAAAACACAATGATTTTGCATCAATCACTGTAACACACAAGGTATCATAAACTAAGAAGGGTAACATTCATTTTTGACAAAAGACTTAGAAGGAAATTCTGCAATAAACTATGTCTAATAACTTGTAAAACCTGCTAAAATTTATTAAATTCTGAAAAGCTGAGTTACATGAAGTCTCTTTGTTGAAGGAAAAGGCGGAAAAAAAGAACCAAAGGAAAAAGACTAGGTTTTTCCAATATATACAAAAGGCATGCATAAATCAGCCAAAAATAGAATTGAAGTGAAAAACTGCATCTTCAATGTGAAATTTGAGCAGAAGAGGAAACCCTGATAAAAATAGCTCAAAATTGAAGCAAACTGCACTCTGTGCCTAGAAATCTCCACCTCTCCATGCGCTTGACCAAATTACCTCGTGAGCTGATGTGGAACTGAAAGAAGAGCTTCACTATTTGCATGATTTGAATAACTAAAACTGAAGCTCTGCTTTGTGCATGAGCGATTTTTTTTTAGTATTTTCAACATCTTTCCCTCCATGCATAATCTAAATTAAGTATCTTGCACACATCATTGACTTGAAGTCAAAACTTATTTCCTCTATGCATAACATACATCGCTTCTATCTTTAGTTCACTTTGCCCATTAAGAAGTTTAATTCAACAAATATTAAAAACAATCAATGAGATTGCTTTAATAATGTCTAATATTACAAATAAGGTGAAGGGCCTATAATCATTTACAAGAAAAGAATAAACTTGAAAATAATTTTCAAGTCTGCCTCATAACACACGAGTCTTCAATGGTTATTAGGTCTTATGACTTAGAAAGTCAAGACCATGAGCAACCTTAGAATGAAATGATTATTATTTTTAAAACCAAGTTTAAAATACCCATCGAATGCCCATCAAAAAGGTTAGGGTAGAGAGTAGAAAAGAAAGTCGAACCCTAAAAATCCTTATCATTTCTTTGTTGACCTTTGAGAAGCTTCAAGGTGAAGCCTTCCGCACTGGCTTCCATGCTTAGGGTTTCTCAGGGTCAAAACACATTATTTTCAACTATTTTATGTTGATTTCTTGAAGATTTCTTCATAAAAGTAATAAGGTAATCCTCTTTTATCATAAATCTGGCCTTTGTTTTTGTCTTTTGAAGAAATTCTCGGCCTCAAATTGTGCCCTATGACCTCTCTGATGCATCTTTCTTTGTATCTTTTCCCTATTGATATTCATTCTGCGACCGACATCTGAAGACTATGGAGCTTCTTCCACGACTTTGAAACTTTGCTTTGTAAGATAACAGGTAGCTCACTATCTTCATTCGAACTCTTGCTTGTATTCTTGGGCACGACCTTTACTATATTGATGGGTGTTTGTTAATTGCTTGTATTCTGCATTCCTTCCTAGTATATTCAAGCTTCAAGTTTATTATGCAAACCCTTTGTGAGTTTGGGTTCCTTGACAAGAGAGATGAACTCTCAGGCCACGATTGTATATCTCATTCTTGCTCCGTTTCAATATAAGTGCTTAGTTTTTTCATTCCATCTGGCCATTTGACTCTTTTGATTATATTTTGAAGGAAATGACAAATATAAGGCTCGGTCTCCATTGTAACTCCATGGCCGTTTGAAGAAGTCTTCTACAGGCCACAACCCCATATATCTTTTTGGGTTTTTCCATCCATGCTATACCCGTGTGGAATTTTGAGAGCTGTCTTTGTAGAATGAAATGTCTTTAACTTTGATTGGCAATACTCACTTCATTTCTCCATTTGATGAATATCTATTATTAAAATCATTAATGACAACAGTTTCATTTTTGGGTGTACTTTTGACTGAAACAATAACCTTCTCGATGACTCACTGTATGTGATCTACTTGAGAGAAAATAAGACAATGTGTTATGCTTATCACTATATTCTTGCATATTTAACAGTCCTATGAATATTTAATAGGTTGTCACCATTCAGATTGTAATGTGGCTATATTTTCTGCAGTGTACTTTTACTTGTATTAAGAACTTTTAATTTATCACGATGCCAAAATACTAGTGAAAGACTCATGTACTAATGTTGACCTGTATAATTTTCTGCCTTCGAGATAAGAGTTTTGTTCTTGGTGGTCTGTATGATAATCAATTGTGATTATTTTCCCTCTATCTTTTCAGTATAAATCAGAAATATGTTGCATCTATTTTGAAGACCTATGTTTATGGTCTTGAAAACAATGGCACTTATTTTATTCTATGGTTGCCTCAAATCCATGAATTTTTTTATGAATTAAGAACTCATAATTACAACCTTCCTTTCTTGTGCTATGCCATTTTACACAGTCACTACTTCATGCATCTTTATGAAACTACAATTTTTTTGGACATTGTGTACATGCAATTAAAAAAAAAAACCTACTCCTCTTGTTCTCCTATATCTAATAGAAGAAACATGTGTAATGAAAACATGCTGCAATGATCACTTTGAAACTCACAATATCCATGTACTTTGGCATTATACTTCCATTATTATTCATTGCGTAGTAACATTTTTGACAAATAAGGAAGATGCACTTTGTAGATGATGACTACAACTTGAATATTTGAAAGTTGTACCGCTCATTATTTGATCTAATGCCCTTTAGTTATGTATCGTACCTTACCGTACCTTCTCACCCTTGAAAATTTGAAAGATGCATTCTTGTGATTGTAACCATTAGGTGTGTACCAACAAAGTGTATGATCATATTCTTGGACTACTCTTTTTTGATGATGATATCACTTGCTGCATATGTTCATGGTATTACAATGATAGTACTGTCCTTCATTATAGCACAATAATATCTCCTTGAGCCCTTTAATCATAGTCACTTGAAAGTCTTTTTCTCTTACTATGGTATGGTGTGTACTGTCTACGTGCTTTTGAGATCACATTCTTTGAGATATTTAGTCAAAAGTCCTCCTGTATTTGACTGTCCCTATTGATTCACTGTGATAGTCATTAGGCAATATGATCTGCTTTCATGACTATGTCTGTTGTTCATGACAATACTATGAATTTTCATTATATTTTGTCCTTGTGTGATGTTTTAAACCCCTTGTGATGTCCTTTAATGCATTGAATTTATTGTCATGATTATGCTTATCAAGACCTTTCCTTGCCTTTGTGTTTATTTCTCTTTGCTCTTTCAAATTCCAGTGACTGTGACCTTCCTGTAGACATGATGTTACTTTCTTGTAGCTCATTGTGATTTCATTAGACATGCTAAAGGCTGTAATGGCTTTGTCCTATGCTATGAATGTTATTGATCCTAGCTTCTTAGTCATATATATTGCATTTGTTCATTATGGAAAATATATTGTCCTTCATTGGCTCTGGTAATACTGTCAAAGACACTTATAAAAACTTAAAAGCACACCTTTCAACACTTGTTCATTCTTTGTCTTCTGTAGGCTATGTATATGCCTTAAAGTTCTAAGAAAAAAATTTTATTCTTGAAAAACTTGTCGTGGATGACACACCTGATGGGGCAATGTTACTATCATGAAACTATCTTTGATTGTATACATGATCATACATGATCCAAGGTAAATCAATAGCCTTTTCTGTTTTGACAATTCTTTTTTCAAATGATGGGCAAAAGAAGACTTGCTCAATCTGTTTCTATCATAATGAATTGAAGACCACTGCTATGAGTTTCTTTTATGATTGCAGTCCTATTTCATGATTGTAATTGATATAGATGGCTCTCATGTATGATTAGAGAGTGTCCTCTTTGATATTCTGGGCTCAACCCTTATGGGAGCCCATTTTTCCCCACATATTTGATAAAAAATGATCACGAATCATAATGAACCTGTTCCTACATAGTGAACAAACATGTTAGCAAAATAATTGAAGCTGAAAGCTTCCATTGAACTTTGTGCTCTTTGATAACTTAATCATCTTATGTATACTTTGAACGAATGATGATTATATTTTTGCTGGTAATGTAGGCATAGGATTGATTTTGATTCATCTTTGCTTAGAGTCAATCTCTAACATAATTTCCATTCATCTTGCAGGACAACTCAAGGAGACTGGAGTTGGGGAACCTGAAGATATGACAACTAGAAGACAAAGATCCTGTAATGATTCATCACTACAGATAATGACGAATCACTTCCTTTCTTATTCTTATCTTATCTTTAGTTTATAGCTTTCAGTTCCTTATTGTATTCCTTTGATTATAGAAATCAAAATAGGCTACTCCCACGACTTGTGTGGGACTTTGATTTTTACAATATGAATAAAACAACATTTCTATGCAACTGCATAAGTTCTTCTGTTACAATTATTGCATAATAATACTGAATCCAAAAGTAATAATTTTTTCATGATCAATGAATACTTAGAAAGAAAATTTGAAATTTTTTTTGTACCTTTCAATGATGAATTCAATTTAGCTCTACCCACTAACTCATTTGGCTACAAAATATGACGAAATTTTTTGACGAAAGACGTACAATTAGATGAATCGTCGGGTACATGTGTACTTTTCAATTTTTTAAAAAAAATTGTGCCCGATGTTTGTTGAAATTTTGAAGAACGATTTTTTTTGTTGAAATATTGACAAAAAATCCATTCGTCAAAATTTTGATGATCCTAATTTTTCGTCGATATTTCAACAAAAAAACTATACAAAAGCTCCCCCATTTCTCCTTTTCCTTACCATTATCCCAAGGTCTCAATATATAATTAAATAAAATACAATATATCATAAATGATATTATAAACCAAGTGAGCTAATACGATGGCCCCAATAGTTAATTTGTAAAGGAGACCTCATGATATATGTGCAAGAGTTACAAACATATTTCTAGAAGCTTCAAGACCTTTCTCATGAGCTTGGACATCCAACCTCACTAAAGGATAAAAAAACCACTAGAAGATAAAATAATAGCTCCTAAGTCCAAAAAGGATAACTTGATTCTTAATCATCATAAAAATGCTTTATTACACCTCTTAAAATGTCATATATGCTTCTTACTCATCATAATTATGGTCAAGATTTATAATTTACTTTGTAACTCCCTATAATCATACTCTTACATATGTCATAACCATTATATTTGTCATAGATGCTCTTACAAATCATTCATAAAATATATATTTAAAAAAAATATTTGCATATGTAAATGGAAAATTAAAATATAAATTACACATGGCATAATGACCAAGGCATAAAGAGGGTAAAATAATAATTAAATAATCTGGGCATTAGAAATTTCAAGGTTTATCACGCCTAATCCCAACATTTTCTTGTTATATACATTCCAAGATCAAAAGAGAACACCAATAAATGGTGAACTAATGAGAGTATAACTATGTTGCACTAGCTCATATGTGCTCATAGGCGGGTGATCCCACAATAGTGGTTTACAATTTTTGGCCAAACTGGACACTAAAATTATTATTTTTAACTAATCTTCACATTCGGGCACCTATAGCGACTAAACCACGAGGAATTTGAAGATGATGAAAACTAGAATCCTGTCACATTTTGTCTGTAGATTCTAAATTTTTTGGAATCAGATTGCACTTCTTTTTCCATCTCCCACGAAAACTAGTTTTTTTCAGAAAACAACATTTTTAAAAAGTGACGCACACCGTATAAAACATAACTTTTTTTTCATGAAGAATAAAATTCTAATTCTTTCAAATTTAGATTTTTAACTCTGATATCTAGTGCTTCCACTTGGTTAGATAGTTTTTTATTGAATATTTTTTCTTTAATCAAGTTTCAAAGTCAAACCAATTACAATTCAAACATAGCGTGACCGTATAACACGCAACATTTTTTGTATATATCAAAATTTAATTTAATTTAATTTTTGGATCAAGGAATTCAATATATGGTGCACTCATATTTTTCAATTTTTTTTTCATAATCTGCTATTTTTCCACATGTGCAGAACAAAGACCTTCATTTTCGATAAAAACCTATATTTAATAAAACTAAAAAAACAAATACATAATAAAACCAAAACATATTAAAATTATATTCATTGGATAGCTCATTCTGAGGACTACCATAATCATTTGAAATAAATTTTAAATGAATTCATTTGATCCCCCAAAAGGTAAATCAAAATTGATTTTTTATCAACATTTTGATAGGTGTAAAGGAGACTCATTTATAGGTTTGGTTTATAACTAGCGAGGTTCTATCCAAAGGGGTTTGATTTAAGGTGGTTTGATCAAACCCTCTTTAATTGGAATCCTTAAAATGAAACTTTTTAAGGCTTAAATCAGTATATTTTCTAAAAATATGTGATTTAAGCAAAAATCAGTTCCTCTATGAAATTGTAAACCAACTTTGTGGGATCACCAAGGCTCAACTAAGCATCTACAACATCCATCAAGTGATAACCATCTCAACAAAAATAATTATATTTTCTATCATGCCCAAGGATGAAATATAATAAAGCAAGCCAAGATCACATTCTAAATATCAAGCTTTGACCCAAAAATATATACCAAATTCCATCTCCTCCAAAACAAGATCAAGTATTTATCAAATACTCAAAAAATGCTAAAATAGTGAGAAAAAAATATTAATAACACATTTAACTAGCCATACCTCAAAAATAGGGTACACATCAGATATCAACATATTCAACCAAAAACCTAAAATTACAAGTCCCTATATATTCATTGTCTTGCACAAAGTCTACTTCCAACAACAAGAGACACATAAAAACACAAAAACACTTAAAGACCTATGTACCATAGTCTAATAACACATATAACTCCCTAGGAATCCCACTACATGGGCAATGTCTAGTTCGAAAAAGACCAAATAATCTAAATAATCTACACTTAGCACTCACATAAAGGATGTGGCTAAATCCTTTATCACATAGTGTTGAATAACATAAAATGATATACAAAGCTATAATAAAATTGCTACAAAAATCTCTCCCTTGATCACCATAGCTTTCCCAACTTCTTCAAATCACATAGAAAATAAAGATTAAAGAGACCCAATTACCCTTATTGTTACTAAAAAATAATGAATAATGTTAACAACAAATGATAAAATCTACACAAATATCAACTCTAGCATGAAATGAACCAAATGTCTAGGATACAAAATAAACCATAGATATAACAATAGAAAATTCAACCATGTCCTTCTATCAACACCAACATGTGCTAAAGTTGTTATAAGTGAGATCTCCTCCAAAACTCTTAGAATTTTTTTTTTCAACATCTAGCTATCTAATCCAATGTTAAACACAATAACAATAAATGTAAGCCTCTCAAATTGAAGGAAGATCAAACAACCATTCCCACAAAAATGGAATACACCCAAAGCCACTAACCATTTCCAATACTCTTTAAACATATTATCCTAAAAATTGACAACACAAATCAAGAACCAAATAAAAGTAGATAATAGAAACCATATCCATGTATCTACTCATCAAACATGTCCTTAGAACTAACATTCGTAGCTCAAGAATTAATTTGAAAACTAGGTGTGAAACCTATAAAATCATTTAGTACCAAGTGGAACAAGAGTGGAGTATGAGATTGCTTTTCCTCTAAGGAAAATATCCTTAACAACTCTATGCTGAACTAACATCTAGCTCTAAGTGTAGGCTCTTTAGCATTTATCTTGAAACCCCATTAAGTGAGTTATTATTTTCCAACACCTAATATCCCAAAGCAAGAGATCTAGCATCATCTAGATATAATATAGGTGTACAATCATTTATCTCATGCCAATCAAACTCCAACTACCTCTAAATTCATTCTTTTATTTCACATCTCTTTCATACACTATCTCTTCAACATATGCTTCTTTCATATCCATATTTAGTAGTATATGCACTATGTAGTCCTTCCTAGAATTTTTTTTTTTTATAGGAATCAAATACTCCATTACAATCTACAAAATATTCTAGGTTCAACAAAACACTAAATGCATCAAAATGCTCCTTCATTTCTATAAAATCAAAGCTTACCCTTCACTTTATTCCTAGTAAGTTTACTTCTACATTTATACATGTTCCCTTGACACTCACAGTGTCATCAACCATTATCATATTGTAAGGTATCCTATGTAATGCCATATTCTAAGGTTTCCCAAATCTTCCTAGACAATATGCTAATATATGTGCCCAAATGTACCTATAATTTTTTCATCCATCTCTCATGAATTCTCACTTATATAAAAATAAGGTGTTTGCACCACTTCTCAGAGGTTTTGGTTTTTCTTCTAACTTTTTGTGTTGTACCAACCTATTTTCACTTGTTCTAATATTTGGAAGTACTTTCAGCCAATATGGTGGAAAAAAAGTCCCCTTGAAATGATGACAATCACCACGGTAACATTTATTTCTTATTCATATAGAATGAATGAACTGGGGTAAATTAAGTCATTTATTTTTTTATGCATCTATAAAAAAGAAACAAAGGAGTCAGCTACATTAACTAGTTTTGATGAACTTTACAAATCTGGGATAGTTGTATATTACAAAAATAGTTTGATAGTATTTAGTTACTGGTTTTATCTGAGTTTTGTTTGGTTGTTGCATTTTCAACCAATCTATTTGTGTGTTTATCCACAACCTTCATTTCTTATCATAGAATTTCTCTCTGATATCACACTATGCCCTTAATCTCTCAGCTTACTTGCTTATCCCTAGATACTCTTCCTCTGTGAGGTCAAAGTTTTCAATGTACAACAGTGTTAATGTGTAACATTTTCAACAAGATGTAGGAATTTATTTCAAACATTTAGCAACTAGAGAATTGCATTTGGTATAAAGAACATGGGGTCATGATACATTTCTAATGATAAATTTTAAGGAATATGGCTTTACACCTGTTGATTGCCATTGCTTGAAAACTCCTTAAGCTATGATATCACTATCATGATTCAACCGTGTAGTTTTTCGAGTCAAAATCATTGACCCATGATTCATGAGTAGTGGTTCAAAAGAATCCATCTCTCATGATAATGAATGGTCCACTTAGCACTCATTGCATCTAGGTGATGCTCATAGAGGTGAAGCATTGGTCTATCTCGAGAGGTCACCCAACCTAGTACTGCTCCAGCTCAAGCGTGCTTAACCACAAAGTTTCCCCCAAGGTTAAGCCCAATTATCTTGCTACCTCATTTGTAAAACCTTCAACAAGTGTTGTGCATTATGAACCATTCATTATAGAGCCCCTTTAGCTAATCAATTGATAAGTAGGAGGTTTCTTCCACAACGTGTCAAATTATGATAGTGCTATCAGGATTCAACCGTGTAGTTTTTTGAGTCAAACTCATTGACCCATGATTCATGAGTAGTGGTTCATAGGAACCCATCTCTCATGATAATGAATGGTCCAATGAGCACTCATTGCATCTAGGTGATGCTCACAGAGGTGAAGCATTGGTCTATCTCGGGAGGTCACCCAACCCAGTACTGCTCCAACTCAAGCACGCTTAACCACAAAGTTTCCCCCAAGGTTAAGCCCAATTAGCTTGCTACATCATTTTAAAAACCTTCAAAAAGTGTTGTGCCTTATGAACCATTCATTATAGAGCCCCTTTAGCTAATCAATTGATAAGTAGGAGGTTTCTTCCACAACATGTCAAATTATGATATTACTATCAGGATTCAATCGTGTAGTTTTTCGAGTCAAACTCATTGAACCATGATTCACGAGTAGTGGTTCACAAGAACCCATATCTTATGATAATGAATGGTCCACTTAGCACTCATTGCATCTAGGTGATGCTCACAGAGGTGAAACATTGGTCTGTTCCGAGAGGTCACCCAACCTAGTACTGCTCCAGCTCAAGTGCGCTTAACCACAAATTTTCCCCCAAGGTTAAGCCCACTTAGCTTGCTACTTCATTTGCAAAACCTTAAGAAAGTGTTGTGCCTTATGAACCATTCATTATAGATCCCCTTTAGCTAATCAATTGATAAGTAGGAGGTTTCTTCCACAACGTGTCAAATTATGATATTGCTATCAGGATTCAACCGTGTAGTTTTTGTAGGAGTTGAGAAAATACAACACCACAAACCCCGAAGATCACCTGCATGAAAATAACCTGTCACAAAAGAAGAGATGGAGACAAACAAGCAAGGGTTCTCTGAAAACTGAAAATGTATATATCAGAGAGAATGAATTGATATGAAATACAATGAGATCAATCCTTATAAAAATGATGCAGGAGCATCCAGTGGTGTAAGGGCAATCCTACATCACCTAAAAATATATTTACTTTCATTTAGATTTTTTTTGTAGATGTTTTTGCATTTATGGATACCCTTTTCGTCGAAGAAGAATTCCCAGCTTTCAGAACTACTTTTCTGCTTTTTCTGCTCAACTACTATTTTTAGCAGGTATGAATTTGAAGGCGTGAGGAGACAAAAATTTAAGGGAAGCTTCAGGATATAATAATAAACACTTTGGTGAAAGAATCAGATCAAGAGCATTTTCGGTTCAAAAGTTATTCAAGTTTCAATTTCTGCCTTTTGCCTTATGAAATCTTCGGAGCTAATTTTGAGGTACTTAGAGGCTCCGGATGGGCCTGAAAAATTGGTGGAATACGAAAGTGGTTAGCCTTTAGGCCCCACTTTTCGGCAAGAGATCTTCGCGAGAGCTTTCCGAAAAGGTATTATCATTGAAGATCTGACGGTTAGATCTTGAGTTAGGGCTTCCGAAAGTTGGTGCATAATTTGAATCCCGTTTTTGGCTCCAAACAAAGAAACGGGCTATTTATGGGCGAGTTACTGTTTCTTTTAGGCAGTTTTTGGGGAAAGAAGATCGCATGCTGCGAATAGGGGAATTTCTGTAGTTTCTTTCTGTAATTTGCATGTATTGCAAAACTCGAGGATTTGAGATCCTCTGCATGTAGGAATTTCATACTTTGAAAATAATAAGATTTGTTAGTTTTTCTGTGTGATTTTCTGTGTCTCGGGTTGCACCCTCATCAAGTGGTATCAGAGCGGGTTTTCTTGAGCGTGTGGACAGATCGCCGATCGTGAGGCAGTTCGCACCAGGACTGTGGTTGTGGGTTCAAGATATTCAAGATGCCTCCAAGAGTGGCACGTGGTAGGCGAGGTGGTGCCAGAAATGCTGGTGGAAGAGATCCATTAGCGGCTGAGGGTTTCAGAGCCCTCTAGAGACAAATAAATGCATTACAAAGAGAGTTAAGAAGAGGGGTAAACCCGAGAAGGGGAGAAGAAAGTGAGGATGAAGGAGAGGTGGAAGATTCAGATGTAGAAGAGGAAGAAGAAGCTATTGATCAAGATCAAATGCGGCTGATAAGGGCCATTTCGAAGATCGGAAAAAGACCTAGAGTAGAAGTTCCCAGTTTTTCCGGAAGTCTAGACCCAGAAGAGTTGATTGATTGGATCAATGAGTTGGAAGAGTATTTCGAGTATGAAGAAGTAGAGGACCCAGATCGGGTTAAGTTTGCAAAAACGAAGCTAAAGGGCCACGCCAGTATCTGGTGGAAAGAGGTCCAAATAGAAAGAAATAAGAGAGAAAAGGGAAAGATCACCAGATGGGATCGCATGGTGGAGAAACTAAAGAAGCAATTCATGCCAATGGACTATGAGTTAGATCTATTGAAGAAATTGCAAGGGTTGAAGCAAGGAAGTAGATCTGTGAAAGAATACACAGAATATTTTCACAAGATGATCATCAGAACGGGACATGCAGAGGCCAACAAGGAGAAGGTAGCCCGTTATCTTAATGGGTTACGGCCGAGCATTCAAGAGGAGTTAAGCCTGGTCAGAATGGCCACCATTGAGGATGCTTACCAATTTTCGCTGAGAGTTGAAGAGAAGCTGAACAAGAGATTTGATAGCAAGCAAAAAGGACGAGGAGGTCAAAGCGGAAGATCTTTTGGAAGCCGAAATGAGGATGAGAAGAAAAATGAAGATGTGGGTACCAGTCGAAGCCAGAGGAATGATAACTTCTACCGCCCACGTGATCAGAATGGTGGTGATCAAAGAGGTAGAGGACGAGGAAGATTTGGGCAAGGACCTGGAAGAGGTGGTTTCAGAGGAACTTGTTTCCGATGTGGTGAAGAAGGGCATCGAGCCTATGAATGTCCACAATACCAAGGAAGGACAGACAAAAGGCCAGAAGGTCGTGCAAGAGTTGTGCATGTAGATGAGGAGGCTCAATCTGAGCATTCAGATGATGCTGAAAGGGGAGAAGCCCTAGTGGTTAGAAGAGCCTTGGTGATTGAAGAGAAGGAGCCAGAACAGAGGAAGAATTTGTTTCGCACAAGGTGCAAGTGTGAAGACAAATGTTGTGATGTCATTATTGATGGTGGGAGCACTGATAATCTAGTGTCAGAAGAAATGGTTACAAAGTTGAAGCTGAAGAGGGAAAGGCATCCACATCCATATCGGATTGCCTGGTTGTAGAAAGACCACAAAGTTCTAGTCAATGAGCAGTGCCTGGTGAAGTTCAAGATCGGAAGCTATCGTGATGAGGTACTCTGTGATATCATCCCCATGGATGCATGTCACATGTTGTTGGGAAGGCCGTGGCAGTTTGACAGGCGAGCTGTACATGATGGCCATGCAAACACTTATTCCCCGATGAAGGGTGGAGTCCGCCATAAGTTGAAACCCCTGAAGAAGGCCGAAGAAAAGGTATGCAGTAGTGCTAGAATTTGTTATGTCGATGGAAGGAAATTTTTAGAAGGCATAAAACATGAGCGTGTGTGTTATGCATTGATTCCTAAAATGGATAAGGAGGGTAGTGAGAAGGTTCCAGTAGAAGTTTCTGGGTTATTGAATGAGTTTCAGGATATTGTTTCTGATAATGTACCTGAGGGTTTACCACCAATGAGGAAGATCAGTCATCAGATTGACTTGATCCCAGGAGCCAGTTTGCCGAATAAGGCAGCTCATAGAATGACTCTTGCAGAAAATGAGGAGTTAAATAGACAAGTTGAGGAGTTGTTGAGAAAGGGTTTGATTCGAGAGAGTTTGAGTCCATGTGCAGTACCTGCAGTACTAGCACCAAAGAAGGATGGGGAGTGGAGGATGTGTACAGACTCTCGGGCCATAAACAAGATAACAATCAAGTATAGATTTCCCCTGCCAAGGATGGATGACCTGATGGACTGTTTGAGTGGAGCTCAGTACTTCACAAAGATTGATCTGAAGAGTGGATATCACCAGATTCGGATTCGAGAGGGAGATGAATGGAAGACCGCCTTCAAGACCAAAGAGGGCCTGTACGAGTGGTTAGTCATGCCTTTTGGGCTAACCAATGCACCAAGCACATTCATGCGGCTCATGAACGAGGTACTGAAAGAGTTCCTAGGAAGCTTTGTTATTGTGTATTTAGATGATATTTTGATATTCAGTAAGTCACTGGATGAGCATATAATGCATATTGGTAGAGTCTTTGAGAAGTTAAGAGAAGAGAAATTGCTGATTAATCTGAAGAAGTGTAGTTTTGTGAAGAAGGAGTTAGTGTACTTGGGGTTTGTTGTCTCGACAGAAGGTCTCAAGATGGACCCAGAGAAGGTGAAGGCTATTCTGGAATGGCCTACCCCAAGAACTACTACTGAGGTGAGGTCTTTCCATGGTTTGGCCAGTTTTTACAGAAAGTTTATTAGAAACTTCAGTAGTATTTGTGCACCCCTAACTGAAACAATGAGAGGGGATAGAAAAGAGTTCAAGTGGAGCACTGGAGCAGCAAGGAGTTTTGATCTATTGAAGCAGAAGGTGACAGAACAACCTGTTTTGGCTCTCCCGGATTTCAATAAGGTGTTTCAAGTGGATTGTGATGCCAGTGGTTGTGCCATTGGAGCAGTGTTAAGCCAGGAAGGTAAGCCCATTGCCTATTTCAGTGAAAAGTTAAATGATGCAAAGAGAAAGTACTCTGTATATGACCAAGAATTTTATGCAATAGTTCAAGCATTAAAGAAATGGAGGCATTATTTGTTGCCGAAGGAATTTGTTATGTATACTGATCATCAAGCATTGCAGTACCTGAGTAGTCAGGGAAAATTAAATCAGAGGCATATGAAATGGGTAGAATTTTTGCAGAGTTATACATTTGTTTTAAAGCATAGGAGTGGGAAGTCAAATAGGGTTGCAGATGCCTTAAGTAGGAGGCATACATTGTTGATAGAAATGCAGATTGAGGTGGTTGGGTTCAGTGAACTCAAGACATTGTACCCGAATGATCCTGATTTTGCAGAGGCTTGGAAAGCTTGCAAGGAACCTGTTACAGTTGACAGGACAAAGTGGTTGGATTTCCTAATTCAAGAAGGCATGTTGTTTAAGGGAAGTCAATTATGTATTCCAAGGAGTTCCATGAGGGAGAATTTGATAAAGGAGAAGCATAGTGGAGGAATGGCAGGACATTTTGGTCGGGATAAGACCATTTCCATTATCAGTGAGCATTATTATTGGCCTCAGTTATCACAAGATGTGAAGAAGTTTGTGCAGAGTTGTAGGGTATGTCAAATGGCTAAAGGAGTGAGTCAGAATACAGGGTTGTATCAGCCCTTACCTGTACCAGAGAGGTCGTGGGAGGATATAAGTATGGACTTTGTTCTTGGTTTGCCAAGGACACAGAGAGGGAATGATTCAGTATTTGTGGTGGTTGATAGGTTTTCGAAGATGGCACATTTCATCCCATGCCAGAAGACCCATGATGCAGTCCACATTGCTGACTTGTTCTTCAAAGAGGTGGTGAGGCTACATGGTTTGCCAAAGAGTATAGTCTCAGATCATGATACAAAATTTGTTGGATACTTTTGGAGGACCTTGTGGAAGAAGTTGAAAACAGAGTTGAAGTTTAGTTCTGCACACCATCCCCAGACTGATGGGTAGACTGAAGTTGTGAACAGGAGTTTGGGTAACCTACTGAGATGCTTGGTAGGAGATAAACCAAAGGGATGGGATTTGATCTTACCCCAGGCAGAATTCGCTTACAACAATTCTGTCAATAGAAGCACTGGTAGATCACCATTCCAGATTGTGTATGGAAGTAGTCCTAGGACTGCTCCAGAATTGAGGAAGATGGACCAAGAGAAGAAGACAAGTGCTGAAGCTGAAGACTTTGCAGAACACATCAAGAATATGCATGAGAAGGTAAAAGAACACATTAACAAGATGAATATGCAGTATAAGGCTAAGGCAGATCAAAAGAGGAGGTATAAGGAGTTTCAGATTGGTGATGAAGTGATGGTCCACTTGAGGAAAGAAAGGTTTCCAGTAGGAACCTATAACAAATTGAAGATGAAGAAGTTCGGTCCCTGTAAAATTTTGAAGAGGCATGATTCAGGGAACGCATATGAGGTAGAGTTGCCAGATGGATTCAACATTTCCCCTGTGTTCAACATTGCAGATTTGATAGAATATCATGAGGGTGGCGCAGAGGAAGTACTAGCAATGGAACAGTGTGGTATTCTAGCACCTACTTCAGAAAAGGAGGAGATTGAAGAAATCTTGGATAGCCGTGTAGGAAGGAGTACCAGAAATAGGCAATATGAAGAATATCTGGTGAAGTGGAAAGGAAGGCCTGTGGAAGATTCATCCTGGTTGTCCAAGGCAGAGGTTGACCGTTTGGGTTTTCCTCAACCATCTGAGAAGTGACGGAGTCACTTTTCAAATTACCCTGGGTGTCTGATGCAGGAGCATCCAGTGGTGTAAGGGCAATCCTACATCACCCAAAAATATATTTACTTTCATTTAGATTTTTTTGTAGATGTTTTTGCATTTCTGGATACCCTTTTCGTCGAAGAAGAATTCCCAACTTTCAGAACTGCTTTTCTGCTTTTTCTGCTCAACTGCTATTTTTAGCAGGTATGAATTTGAAGGCGTGAGGAGACAAAAATTTAAGGGAAGCTTCAGGACATAATAATAAACACTTTGGTGAAAGAATCAGATCAAGAGCATTTCCGGTTCAAAAGTTATTCAAGTTTCAATTTCTGCTTTTTGCCTTATGAAATCTTCGGAGCTAATTTTGAGGTACTTAGAGGCTCCGGATGGGCCTGAAAAATTGGCGGAATACAAAAATGGTTAGCCTTTAGGCCCCACTTTTTGGCAAGAGATCTTCGCGAGAGCTTTCCGAAAAGGTATTATCATTGAAGATCTGACGGTTAGATCTTGAGTTAGGGCTTCCGAAAGTTGGTGCATAATTTGAATCCCGTTTTTGGCTCCAAACAAAGAAACGGGCTATTTATGGGCGAGTTACTGTTTCTTTTAGGCAGTTTTTGGGGAAAGAAGATCGCATGCTGCGAATAGGGGAATTTCTGTAGTTTCTTTCTATAATTTGCATGTATTGCAAAACTGGAGGATTTGAGATCCTCTGCATGTAGGAATTTCATACTTTGAAAATAATAAGATTTGTTAGTTTTTCGGTGTGATTTTCTGTGTCTCGGGTTGCACCCTCATCAAAAAAGGAGATCATGCAAACCCTAATAGGAAAAACCCTAATAGAAGCCCTAATAGGATAACATTTAATAATTAATATAATTATTAAATGTCACTTTATGCAAACTAACGTGAAATCTTAAGAAGGGAATAAAGGTAACTTAATCAACATAATTAAGTTAAGACCTTTACTCTAACAGCTATCAGGATTCAACCGTGTAGTTTTCGAGTCAAACTCATTGACCCATGATTCATGAGTAGTGGTTCACAAGAACCCATATCTCATGATAATAAATGGTCCACTTAGCACTCATTGCATCTAGGTGATGCTCATAAAGGTGAAGCATTGGTTTGTCCCGGGAGGTCACCCAACCCAGTACTGCTCTAGCTCAAGCGCGCTTAACCATAGAGTTTCCCCCAATGTTAAGCCCAATTAGCTTGCTACCTCATTTGCAAAACCTTCAACAAGTGTTGTGCCTTATGAACCATTCATTATAGAGCCCCTTTAGCTAATCAATTGATAAGTAGGAGGTTTCTTCCATAGTGTGTCAAATTATGATATTGCTATCAGGATTCAATCGTGTTATAAGATACACTTATATTCTTCTCCAAACTTAACATTTATACAAATTAGCTAACTCAAAATTAAATTAAAATAATTTAAACAATCTGAAATTGAATCACCATTTTTCATTTTCAAATAATATAACCATATATTGAGATATAATTTATTGGTTAGAAATTTTGTTTAATAAATATCACCTATCCTCTTCCATAGCTTGTATGTAGTGGTCTTCTCAAAGACATCCAACAGGATGAAATTGATAAGGAAAAACTAAATGGTCCCTCATTCTCTCTTGTTCAATTTTAACCAGTATTCATAATATATTATAGATGGCTTCTTTTCATTTACAATTGGCACCCACTAATATATTTCTTCTAAAAGATATTCCACATATCATACATAATTACATTTAATTTCTCAATATCTAAATGAGATAGCTTCCACATCTCATACCTAGTGCCATTTAATTTATCAATATCTAAATGAGATATACACCATGATTTTAATAATTCACAAATATGAAAATTATAGTTAAAAAATCTCCCATTATGGTAAAAAACCTTCAATACTTCTAGATAGAATCCCCTTGTATATAAAACCAAGCTCTAATACCAAATATTATTGAATTGATGAAAAATATTACAATAAAAACTTTCAAATAAGTATTCAAATCTGATTTTTATTTATGCAACAATGGATTACCTATAACAGATTATCTAAGTGATCAAACTTAACAATAATAAAATTAGCAAAACTATAAATTTGCATGTAACACATAACACTATATGTAGATGGAGAAATATAAAAAACCATAATCAAAGAGAGGATCAAGAATATATTAATATCAAAGAATAGAATATATTCAACAAACAACATAATATATATTCAACACCAACTCCATCCAATATGATAGAATTCTAAAAACACCTATGTAATTATGAAATAAATTCATGAATCTATTATTGCATACATAAATTATAAAAAAAATAATTGCATACATAAATTATAAAAAAACGGGAGAGGAATACTACAATTTTTTCCCAAAATAGTGTACCATCAAAATATGGTAAAATAAAAAACTCTCATGTAAAAAATGAAGAGGATATTTTGAGAATAATAAATGTAACTCATAATGAGCCATTAATAGAAACAAAAACCTCTATACTAATAATAGATGGAATCTTTGACTTGTAACTCCTCCATAATAGCCCATATCCCAAGGTAGGAATATAAATTCATAACCTAAATCATATGGAACCCAACAACAACATACAAGGTGATCCAATACTCAAATGTCACACCTAAGTTGAGAAATATGCTAAAATTAACATTGTAACAACAACTACCAACTCCACCTCCTTGAATTACATTACAAATAATATTCAAATAAAGAAAGGAGAATAATTAAAAATAATAATCTCTCAACGACATGGGTGTCCATGCATCCATTATAAGATAGTTGTAAGATGTATAAAATAACAATGTTGGGATTATAATAAAATATCACTATATCCTAACAAAATTGAGGTACATAATGAGTATTTGCTTCATTAAGGATATCATTGGGGACACTAATAGGTTGGTAAAGACAATATACATGGATAAATATGATAGAGATATATCTTTATATTCAAGGATTCTAAGGAGCTAACCTTTGGGAACATATATTATGACCTGAATTAAGATTTGTGAAACATCAATGGAATAAATATAACATATTAACATCAAGTATGGTAGGAACAAATGAAATAATTTGAATACAAGAAAAAAAACCCTTACCTTTTTCTACATCTAGAGTTTTATTTTCCCTCATCATGCTCTTTATATAGTATGCTTGGATATTGTTGTTTCTTATCAATTGATTTAACCACCTTTAAAGCTTCAACATTGGCTACTTGAATCAAAAATTTATTAGTTTTAGTCACATACTTATTATAGGTCACTAGATGTCTAATATGAACCTCTCTCTTTTCAACCTCCCTATGTGTGTAACTACTATTTCTAATATTAACACTTGATAAATTAGTGTAGTAGGCATAATTATGTCACAAATATTATCTTTAGGCTATACCTCTCATATTTTCAATTGGTAATTACTTTGAACCTATATGACTATTGCATCAATAAGATTTGTGATATCTTCATTTGATGGTTTGTTTCTCTTGTACCACTATCACATGAGATCCTTGAGATATTAAAATTCATGTGCTAATAAATCATATTTTCATGCTAAAAGTCTTATCCATAACCAATTGGAGTCACATATTCATCTTCATCACTCTTTGGTCCATATTCAAATGTGTCTAAATAATCAATATCTTTATGATCATAACACTTAGGGTTGGCATTCTAAGTAGGATACTCATATTCCTTCACCATTTTAAGTAAAAATATACACTTTATAGGATCATAAAATAAGTAACATACCGCACACCATGACATATTTACCTATTCATTCCTCAAAGGGTCTAGGGTATTTGTATCAAGTCGTTTGAAATCTCTTTTCATTTAAATCATCTTCTTAGTTTACAATAATCTCTTAGACCTATTTATGTTATAAGATATAATATGTAGCCTTTTCCCTTCATTGAAACACGGTGCAATGAAACTACTAGAGGGTAATACCTTCTCATTTTTTCCACCCTATAAGACAAGTATTTCATTGATCCCATCAATTTATCTAGTTTATCCTTAGATAAGAGGGGATTACTAGAAGCACCTCTATCTAGCTTCACATAAACTATTTTTATGTGATTTCATAATTCTCACATACTAATTTCAATATTAATTTTGGCGATATAGGCCTCCGTTAAAGTTTCAAGATTCTTATCTCTAAGATAATATCCAATATTTGCATCAAACATGCCATAGTACAAAACTAGTGAAATTAAACAATTTGGACTCATATTGGGTGAAACCCTTCTTATGATCATGATAAATCTATTTTTAAAACTCACAACCACCTCAGTCACTCCTTTCTTTATTTTTGCTATCTCATAGATTAAAAACTTAGGATCAATCATATCCCTTCCATGAGTCTATATTGCTATCATGCAAACTATGACACTATTTCCATTTTATGCCTCATTTGACCCATTATTTATAACCAATTTAAGACATCATTAATTTGGGTCCCTTAAGTGTCTAAGAATTCCAAAAAACCATGAAATTCTAAGTTAGAGCTCTTCCTAGCATTTTTCTTAGCATTTTTTTATATTTGTTAGGGATTCAAAGTTTTGCATTTTTTTTGTACCTTTTTACCTCACCTATCAATCTTGATTCCCCACTCTAATCCTTCCAAAATTGGCTAAGTGTTGATTTTGTTAGCCTTTCAAACTTTTGGGCTTTCTTATAAATTTATATCTCCTTTGGCATCCTTGATCCTCTAAGCTTGAAAGTTATAAAAATGATAAGTGATTGTGTCAAATTCATAATTTCAACCATTCTCTATTTGAGTACCTCCTTCCTTTCATCCTTGAAGTCCTTACACCCCACTTTCTTATTTTTCAAAATTAACCCAAGTTTTATCATCCTTTTAGAGTTTAAGATCCCTCCACCCCTGTTAGACTTGTCACCTTGGTTATGCCTTCCCTAAAATATCAATATATCAAATTTCCCCATTAAGTTCCTTATGGGGGTTTGAATTTCAACCATTCCTTAACTCAATACAATTTTAATCCTTTATTGAAGGTCTGATTTTAATCCATGATGATGCCATGATGATATCAACACCCTGATACTATCACAATAATGCCACTAGCCTTGATGTGATGATGACATCATCAACCCATCAAACTATAAAATTTCCTCATCCATACCATCCTTTAGTATACATTCCTCTCCATCTCTAATCCTTGATTATTTGAAAGCTTACTACCTTCCACTCCAAGAAATTCTCTCCTTTAAATTTAGAATTTTGGCCATCCTCTACTCAAGTACCTCATTTCCATCATCAAGATCTTGAAACTCTACTTAATAATTATAAAAAGTTTATCTTTCAAATTCAAACTTTTGGGTATCCCTTACTTGAGTACCTCTTTCCCTCCATCCATGAAATTTTTGACCATTCCCTATTTTGGTATGTCCATGTTAATACCTATTTGAAAATTTGACCCCAATAATTTGATGCCTTTCCTTTTTAATATTTTGTCCCCAATATCCCTCACATACCTATCATATTGTCCCCCTAACATGCTAGGTCCAAAAATATATTGTTTAAATGAAAAAAACCTACCTACATGTAAGATGACCCATGAATACCATTAATGCATCTTAAATGCCTTCCAACCACTAGACAAAATACAATAACACTCATAAATCATTATTTAATGGATTGGTACAAATTCAAAGGAGAGAAAAAATGCTCACCCATGCCTCAATTATTGTCGTAAAATATTTTTCTGACACACTATCCTCAGGTCATGATTTTGGTGAATTTATTGGGTGATTTCACAATCCTTGCACTCAATCCCACAAGCCATAAATGCTTGTAGGTATGGAAGGGATACAAAGGATTAATTTCCATATTTCTAGATGATTAAATAAAAATTTGAAGGGACATTTTTATGTATAAAATTGATTAGGATGGCGACTTTACTTCCTCTACAACATGAATTTCACTACAGTATTGGTTGCTCTTCTCAAGGGATGAAGGGCCTAGAATTCCTTATTTTCTTAGCATTTCATAGCTTTTCAGTGGAAGACAGGCATGTGAAAAATTATCTAAGTAAATATTTTTGTCTTTTAATGTTGTAAACATACTAGCTAAATGCACTTGAATCAATAAAAAATGTTATTTTCACCTCTTCTCAATCCTTGTATGTTGTGTATTCTCTCATTTGTCAACATAGTTTGTGGATATTTATTCCTTCCTTTCTATTATATTTTAATGTTCTTACCTTCATCTATGGATGATATTTTACCCTCTTGAAGAGATGTATGTTGTGTAAATCTATTTTTAGGAACTATCTATGGATTTCCTCTTTCACTCTTAATGATTGTCGAACTCTTGACCTTCATACACATACTAAGAAGCTGGTTAAATTTTTGTAATTTTTCATAGGTTTCATATGATATTGTAAGTTAGGAGAGAAGCCAAATAAGTCTTGAAGCATCACAAACTTTATTTTTTTGTTATCTTCCATCTCCCTTTTCTCATATGGATCATTAGAGTAGGAGTAGGAATTATTTTTAAATTGTGTTAAGTTGTATCAAAAATTGTGCTTAGGCCTAGAAAGGAATTGACCTTCTTTGGAGGCATGATCTCAATTTATCAAGGTCTCACACTTGAGATATTCTTCCCATTTTTGTTTTGAATATTTAATAGGGTTTAGTAAGGGTGTAGTTTTAGGTGATAGTAGCTTTTTGGCATGCTTTATAGGACCAGTTTAATGAGCCTTACATCATTTTTCTAAGATTGGTGCTATTCTTAGTAATTGTAGTCACTAGACACACTAGATATAGAAACTTGGCGACTCTAGTGTCTTGGTAAAAAATCAAGATAATTATTCATAGAAAATATAAAAAATTAGAGAATTATATAAAGGTAAGTGTTCTAAATTCATAAAATTACTTATCTTTAGGAAGAAACAAGATATAACATGAAGCCTTCACCATACCCAATAAATCAACCAAGAATACAATCTACACTTGTTGCTAGTAGTTTCTCCTAGCTAAGTAGGAGTTTATCCAATATTACTTCCATGGGTATCCTAAGAAATCAATTATTTGTCACATTTAACGGAGGAAGTCCTCTTATCTTGGCCAATATGGATGGAATTCTAGTAGAAAATTTAAAAAGAATAACCCATTTCATTGGTGAAAATGCTACCACCCCTATAGAGCACATCCAAGATATTGCTAACATATACTTATTTAATAATATCACAAAGGATAATTCAACTATTAGGATTATTTCCACCACCTTGAAAGGAAAATAATTACAACCTAATTCAATTCATAACTAGGATTATTTAGTTGAGAAACTTTATAAACAAGTTGAAGACACGAATGACCATTCATGTCCTTAGTAGAGTGTATAACCACTATGATCCCCTCATGAATTTATGGGAGAATACAACTTTATATTCTATAGGGCTTGGATAGAATCCTAGCCTTGGTCAAGCACTCTCCCAACCATGTATTCTTGTATTATTTAAGATCTTTAAATAGTGATGTTGTTGGGAAATGTGCCTCAACTTATTAGCTTGGACCTCTGTGAAAGGCTTGACGAATTTATGACCTTATCACTTTATTGTGGAGTTCTCAATTGGTCGGCTTGACCCTTTGTTCACCGAGACTTAGTCTCATCGATGAGAATCCAAGGGTTGTCACAATGATGGGCCGACGAGCATGGAGTTGGTGAAATATTTTTTGCCTTTCCTTCATCGGTGGAGCGACTGTTCATCGATGGGAGGTAGTGCTAAGTTCCACAAATGTGTCAAAGAATTTAATCAACTGCTGTTATCGGTTTCATCCGACGATGCTGGCTGCGTTCCATGACATCTTAAGGCAAGTACAACTAAAAGTATTTTTGCCGAGTGAAATTGCCTGTGCACTAGATGTGTGGTGGCTTCCTGAAGCAGTGAGCACAATGAAGAGAAGGCGGGCCTCGAGTTGCTTTATGCGGAGGGCTATCCGATTGTGGAAAATTATTTGCACCTTGGGAGTTCCTTGGGGAATCTAGTGGATGCCGCTAGAGACTCCTTGAAGGAGCTCCAATGACTTCTACATAAGCCAAGAGGAGTGCATGAATGGTGGACACGTGGCAAGCTCGAAATCTTGTTCTGGGTAGGCTCGAGGGAACTTCAGAGTTTCCCTCTTGGATGCCCCAAAACCTCCAGAATGGCGGATGCATGGCGTGTGGGACTCGATAAAGCTAGCAGACAGGGTTTTGGCGATAGGGGTTTAGTGTCGACCCATAATGTGTTGAAATGGCTAGCGATAATGAAGGGATATCAGCCAAGCGGCAAAGCGAATAGCAGTGTGACATGTGACGATTTTTCATTGGTTGTTTTTGCACCGATGTTGCAAAACAACATTTATTGCTGGAAATTGGATCGGTGAAAAGCGATATATTATGCAATTAATAGGAGTTCAGATTTTGGTGGTTGGCAGAGCCCGAATTTGGTAACTTCTCTGCAACAGAATTTATTGCGGGTGTGGCTCGATGCAGGATTGCAGGTGGATCTGATCTGAGATCAATTTGGTGTGTCAGTGAAGGAATGAAATTAATACGCCCTAATTGGTGGTTGATAAAAGAATTGTAATAGTCAGTTTAGACTAGAAGTTGAATAATTGGAGATAGACAAAATACTGAGAGATACAGTGTGTGTCTAGGGTGGATGAGTTTTATTCATTGTATGTCGAAATAGCATTGTAACAGTGAGTGCATGAAAAATCAAGTGTTGTTGTGAGCTAACTATCAAAGAGTGAGGATTGTAACTTTGTATGTAATATTTTTCTTATTATAATAATACAAAGTGTCTTTCTCTTGGTGTGGTGGGATTTTCCCGTAAGGGTTTTCCCACGTAAATTTGGTGTTATCTCTGTAATCATTTATTTATGTTACTCTTGTTATCCTGTATGTGTTCATCTTAAGTGTTTTAAAGTTTTAAAACTGGTCTTTGCACTTCTTCTCTATGGTTTTAGCATTAGGAAAGCATTTCCACAATATTTCTTTTCCTTTCAAGTGGTATCAGAGCCTGGCCAGTTGTGTTATCCTTGTTAGTAATGCTATTTTTTTGTGCTAATACTGTTTCAGTGGGAGTCTTGCAAAGTTAGAACCTAGTTCTATTTGAGATGGCGAGTACATCAAGAAGAATTGATACTGAGAAATTCAATGGCAACAAATTTGAGTTGTGGAAACTCAAAGTGGAAGACCTGCTAGTGGACAGAGGCCTCTGGATAACAGTGTCTAGAACTATGCCACAAAGTATGAAACAAGAAGATTGGGATCTTGCAGATAGAAAAGAAAGAGGACTGATAAGACTTAGTCTAGCCGATTCTGTACTCCTGAATGTCCATGAGGAGAAGTTTGCAGCTTCGTTATGGAAGAAGCTTGGTGATATTTATTAGGGAAAGTCTTTGGTGAATAAGTTATTCCTGAGAAAGAAGTTGTACTCCTTGAAGATGGAAGAAAGTGCATCTGTTGCAGACCATCTAAACTCATTTAATATTAGTGTTGCCCAGTTGGCGTCTGTGGGTGTAAAGATAGAGGAGGATCGTTGCATACTCCTATAATGTTTGTTACCTGACACTTGGGATCATCCAGTGATGGCTATTGGAAGTATGACTGCTACTTTCAAGATGGAAGATATGGTTGCTTCACTACTCTTTGAAGAGATGCGGATGAAGTCTTCTGAGATGGCCAAAGAGGCCCTTGCTGTTCGAGGTAGATCAAAGGAGAAATTCAAGAAGAAGGACAAGAAGTACAAATCTAAATCTGTAGGGAGATCAAAGTCCAAGGTGAAATGCTGGAACTGTGGGCAGCTTGGTCATATCCAAAAGGATTGTAAGGAGAAGAAGAAGAAGAAGAGTAACTCTTCAAACCATGATTCTTCTTAGAGTGATGTAGATGCCTTCATTGCAGCCTTGGCAACTTAGGTATCTGATGATGTCTGGTTGGTTGAATCAGGTGCATATTTTCACATGACGTCTCATAGAGAGTGGTTCACTAAGTACAAGAAGTACGATGGTGGAAAGGTGTACCGGGCAAGTGACTCAACACTAGAGATTGTTGGCTGAGGAAGAGTCAAAATACAATTCCCTGATGATAGAATCAAAGGGATTGGTGATGTAGTACACATACCAGGTTTAAATCATAACTTAATTTCTGTCAGTAAGCTAAATGATGCTAGTGTAGAAGTTTCCTTCTCAAGTAAGGATGTAAGATGGCTAGAGGCGCTATGGTGCTGGCTAAGGGTGTACGTACTGGAACTCTGTACAAGTTGGATGCACGTCCTATTCAATGTAACAATATCTCTGTGAAGTCAAGAAAAGCTACTCCTGTAGAGAAGGATGATAAAGTTTCCCTGGATGCAAATGCGTTGGAGGTGAAACTCCCAACAGAGAAGACCATGCTGTGGCATCATAGACTTGGTCAGATAGGTGAGAAAGGTTTAAAAAACTTGAAAAATAAAAATCTTGTTAAAGGGCTTGTAGATTGTAATCTTGAGTTTTATTTTTGCGAACACTGCATTTATGGAAAGCAACAACGTGTTTCTTTCTCCTCGAGTTCTCATAAATCTTTTGGTGTACTGGACTATGTTCATTCTGATGTGTTTGGTCCAGGGAATGTTCCTTCATTATCGAATTCTAGATATTATGTTTATTTTATTGATGACTATTCAATAAGGGCATTTATATACTTCCTTAAAATTAAATCATAAGTGTTCAGTCAATTTATAGAGTTTAAAAACTTGGTAGAGAATCATATTGGAAGGAAAATCAAATGTTTGAGGATGGATAATGGTGGTGAGTTTTGTTCTGCAGATTTCAATATATACTATAAAGACCATGGGATTAAAAGGCATAAAACTACACCTTATACTCCACAATAGAATGGAGTTGCTAAAAGGTTAAACAAGACGTTGATGGAATAGGCAAGGAGTATGTTGAGCAGTGCTGGTCTGGAGTAGAAGTTCTAGGCTGAGGCTGTGGCTACAACATGTTACCTAGTAAATCATTCTCATTTCTTTGCTCTTGTTGATATGACACCTTTGGAAGCATGGTCTGGTAAGAAGCCCTCTCTGAGACATGTTCGTGTCTTTGGCTGTGAGGCATATGCATATGTGCCAAATGAGAAAAGATCAAAGTTGGAGAACAATGCTGTTAAATGTATCTTCATTGACTATGGCATTGGTGTGAGAGGATACAAGCTTTGGAATCCTATTACTGAGAAGGTTTTGTATAGAAAAAGTGTAATATTTTGTGAGCTGAAACCTTCAGCAGCTGATCCACAACTAGAGACAGATTAAAGAGAAAAGAAGAATGATGCAGTTGAGATTCCCCAAACTCCAAAAAAAGGGAGAATTGCATGGTGTACCTGAAACTGAGGAGAGCTCTAGTAGCTCTGAGAATTTTGAAGATGAAGAACCACAACCTCAGCCAGTAAGAAGATCTACATGTGAAAAATGACAACCTGATAGGTATGGATTCTCTATGTTAGACTCAAACTGTGCCTATGCTTTAATTACTAGCACTGAGGAGCCTAGGCAGTGTCAAGAAGTATAAAGAGAGGTTGGTTGCAAAGGGGTATTCCCAGGTAGATGGAATTGACTATGGAGAAATATTTTCCCTTGTAGCTAAGCTAATATCTATAGATTTCTGTTGTCACTTGCAACAACGTATGACTTAGAGATCGAGAAAATGGATGTGAAAACAATGTTTCTCGATGGAGAGATGGAAGAATAAATTTACATGCTGTAGCCTGAGCACTTCATTGAAAGAGGTAAAGAAAGCCTGGTCTGTAAATTAAAGAAATATCTGAATGGTTTGAAGTAGTCTCCTAGAATGTGGTACCAAAAATTTGACACTTTTGTGTTGTCTATGGGATTTGTGAGATCAAAATCTGATCATTATGTTTATTATAAATCTCAAAATGATCATGTGCTTGTTATTACCCTGTACGTGGATGATATGTTGCTCATTGGAAATAGTAAGTCTATGATTTCTGATCTTAAATCTCAGTTGTTTGCAAAGTTCAAAATGCAAGATCTGGGTGCAACAAGGCATATTCTAGGGATGGAGATAACAAGGGACAAAATGAGTAGAAATCTTTGGGTCAACTAGAGTAAGTACATCAACATAGTTCTAGAGAGATTTAGTATGGATGATTGAATGCAACTAGTTGTTCCAGTTATGTAGGGAACAAAACTATCTATTGAAGACTGTCCTAAATCTACTACTGAGATGGAGGACATGACCAAGGTGCCTTATGCAAGTATTGTTGGCACTCTAATGTATGCAATGGTCTGTACAAGACCTGACATTGCCCAAGTAGTGGGAGTTCTCAATCATTTTATGGAAAATCCAGGAAGATCACATTGGGATGTTGTGAAGAGAGTGTTCAAATATTTGAGAGGTACCTCAGATTGTGCTTTGTGTTACCATGGCAATTTGGTTGGATCACAGAGAACTCTCAACATTCGAGGATATGTGGAATCTGATTGGGCAGGGGACATTGATAATAGAAGATCCACCACTGGATATACTTTCATGTTAAATGGTGGTGCAATCAGTTGGATGAGCAAGCAACATGCTGTAGTCGCTTTGTCCACAACAAAGGAAAAATACATGGCAGCGACTCACGTATGCAAAGAAGCTATTTGGATTAGTCAGTTGTGTTTTGATTTGGTTTTGATGTAGGGCAGATCACTATTTCCTGTGACAGTCAGAGTGCCATTTTTTTGGTGAAGAATCCAACTTTCCATGCCAGGATGAAACATATCGACGTGTAGTATCACTTCATGAGAGATATGGTGGAGGATGGAAAGGTATGCTTAGAGAAGGTGGATACTTTGAAGAATGTTGCTGATGCTTTGAAAAATCCAGTAAGAACAAAAAATTTCAGATGGTGTGCAAGTTTGATGGGCCTTGGGGCCCATGACCATCAATAAATTTAGAGTTTGGAGGAAGCCAATAAGTCTTCGTCAAGTGGGAGCTTGTTGGGAAGTGTGCCTCAATTTACTGGCTTGGACCTCTATGAAAGGCTTGAAAAATTTATTCCCTTATAGCTTTACCGCAAAGTTCTTAATTGGCCGGCTTGACCCCTTGTTTGCCTAGACTTAGTTTGATCGGTGAGACTCCAAGGGTTGTCACAATTATGGTCCAACGAGCATGGAGTTGGTGAAATATTGTTTGCCTTGCCTTCATCGGCGAAGCGGTTGTTCATCAGTGGGAGGCAGTACTAAGTTCCACCAATGTGCCAAATAATTTAATCAACGACTGTGATTGGTTTCATCCGACGGTGCTAGCTGCATTCTGTGGCATCCTAAGGTAGGTACAACTGAAACTCTTTTTGCCGAGTGGAATTGCCTGTGCACTAGACGCGTGGTGGATTCCTAAAGCGGTGAGTGCAGTGAAGAGGAGGTGGGACTTGAGTTGCTTTATGTGGAGGGTTTTCCAACTGTGGACACTTGTCTATGCCTCAAGAGTTCCCTGGGGAATCTAGCAGATGCCACTAGAGATTCCCCAAAGGAGCTCTAGCAGCTTCCATGTAAGCCAAGCCGAGTGAGAATAGTGGACACATGGTAGGCTCGAAAGCTCATTCCAAGTAGGCTCAAGGGAACTTTGGAGTTTCCCTCCTAGATGCCCCGAAACCTCCTGAGCGGTGAACACATGGCGTGTGGGACCCGATAAAGCTAGCAGACAGGGTTTTGGCGATAGCAGTTTAGTGCCGGCCCGAAATGTGTTGAAATGGCTAGTGATAACAAAGGGATGTCAGCCAAGCGACAGAGCGAAAATTAGTGTGACATGTGATGAATTTTCATTGGTTGTTTTTGCACCGATGTTGCAAAACAAAATTTATTGCCGGAAGCTGGATCAGTGAAAAGTGATATATTATGCAATTAATATGAGATCAGATTTTGGCGGTTGGCAAGCTCAAATTTGGTAACTTCTCTAAAATGGAATTTATTGCGGGTGTGGCTCGATGCAATATTGTAGGTGGATCCGATCTGAGATTGATTTGGCGTGTCGGTGAAGGAATGAAATTAATGCACCCTAATTGGTGGTTGATAAAAGACTTGTAATAATCGGTTTAGACTAGAAGTTGAATAATTGGAGATAGACAGAATACTAAGAGATACAGTGTGTGTCTAGGATGGATGAGTTTGTATTCATTGTATGCTGAAATAGCATTGTAATAGTGAGTGCATGAAAACTCAAGTGTTGTTGTGAGCTAACTATTAGAGAGTGAGGACTGTAACTTTGTATGTAATCTTTTTCTTACTGTAATACAAAGTGTCTTTCTCTTGGTGTGGTGGGTTTTTTCCTATAAGGGTTTTCCCACGTAAATCTGGTGTTATCTCTGTAATCATTTATTTTTGTTACTCTTGTTATCTTGTATGTGTTCATCTTAAGTGTTTTAAAGTTTTAAAACTGGTCTTTGCACTTCTTCTCCGTGGTTTTAGCATTAGGAAAGCATTTCCACACTGTTGGTTTTCCTTTTAGATGTGGTTATCATGATATAGTCAATGGGGGAATAACATTGGTTAATTCTTATGATATGGCTATAAGAGATAATTTTTTTAAATCCAAGTTGGAAAAATAGCTCTAAGGCCTCCAATTACATTGTTTTCTAAGATCCTATCTACTCAAACAAGTTTGACACCTCTTACCATAGAAGCTAGTCAACTAATCACTTTTGTTACTTTTAAAAATGAATTTTATGAAGTAAAAACCATGTTATATAAAGATTTTGGAATGAATTAGTGGATTTAGAGAAACAAGAAGCCCAAAATATTATACCATACTAGCCTTTGAATCAAGCTTATCAACCCAATAGGCAACCTTATCAAGAAAATACTCAAGGAAAAGGTTAGCTAATTTTTGTTGGGTCTTTGAACACCTTAAAACCTAATATTTTAAGATCTTCCAAAGCTATTTTTTAATATAGAAAAATAATTCCAAGACCAAGAATGGTGCTACTCATTTAATCAGCCCCATAACTAAAAAATCATGTCAAAATGTGGCTCTCAACCAAGCTCTAATGACTCATGTAGAAGGAAGTTACATTATCTTGCTAGTCTTCAAGCTACTTTTGTGTCATAAATTATCATCACCCTCACATTTTTATGCTACATCCCCTCTCTTAATATTGATTTTTTCCATTTCCCATCCACCCCATCATATTCCTAGTTGATATTTTAGCAATTTGGATAATATACCATCTCCAAGCTCCATGAATGAATTTATTGACATATCCCTCTAACCATTATATGTCATAATCTTCATATATGAAACCATGATACAACATTACCAAAATACCTTTTACATATTTTGTATATTGTAAATAGTGTCATTCCATTCATCACCACCTAGGTTCATCCTTTCTTATATGTTTCCATAGGTCCCATGCTTGTGTTTTTAAATGTCATCAAGAACTCCACACAAGTTAGTGCTTTAACATTATACAATAGTTCCTTTTAGTTTCATGTACCTTGGTCACCTTGTACATCCTAAGATCTACCCATTCATCCTTTTTCTTCATAGGATATATCGTTCCTTGAATCAGACAAAATCTACCCACCCATTATCTTTTGACAAAAGGTAATTGAGGTGTATGCCACTTTATTGTTACTTTTGGATTTTTTTTATCTTTCTCTTGAATTCCTTTTGTACCTACTTAGGGTCACCACAATCCTTCATATCATGGTGTGCTTTGATTGATGAAGTTAGGGGTAGGTTCTTGGATTTTTGTGTGTTTTTTGCATGGTTGTACCACATTGTACCTATCAAGGCCCAACGATACCTTGCGTTACACTAGGGAATTCCTTTTTTTTGGTTTTCTAACATCGTATCCACCAATGCCCCCATGTGGCCTTGTGAGATGATGGACTAACACTATTATTTTTTGAGTTAGTCTTATGCACATGATACAAAGTTACCTTGGTCCCTCATAGCTTGGCTGCACATAGTATTAATGTATGCTATATCAAATTAAGTTCTCAAGTTATATTTTAGTTTAATTATTACATTCAAAATCCACCTACCTCTTTCATATCTATGTTCCTATTTTATCCACCTTGTATTACCCCCCATCCACCCATTCCATTAATTACATTCTCCTCATTTAATTGTTAATACCATGTGCATTTGATTTCCCTTTCCCATCCTTCTTTTATTTTTCCCATATTTCTCTTGTCTTGCTTATGCATCTGATGTACCATGACATGACACTTACATACACATATAATAAAATTTCATCTCATTCATCACATCTATTTCATTATCCATTAGATTTATTTAGGTTCATTTTTATTTGTTAGTCTAAGCATCTTTTCATCCTCATCATTTTATTTTATCCATTAGATTCATTTTAGATGCACTTAGATTCTCTTAGTCTAATAATATTTTCATCCTCTTCATTCCATTGTCCATTAGAATTCATTTAGGTGCGTTTTATAATTATTAAGGGTATGTACATTGAAATGGGGAACCAAAAGGAGGTCTTAAGTGACCAATTTTTTTTTGAAATCAAGAAAAAATGATATTACATGAGAAATTGAAGATAGTTACGCTCAAAATTTGAAGATCCAACAAGAGTAAGAGTTGTAGTGCTTCTAAACTACTATCTAAACTACCATTTTTTAAATGGTGGAGATTAATGGGTTCAAATAGGGGGATCACATAAATCACTCATGTTTTTATCAAAAAAATAACATAAACTTTGGTGTGCTCCCCCTAAAATATTAACCTTTTTAGTATTCCAAAATCCACTTCACCGAAAAATTAGGTAACACTATGTAGTTTAAGCTTAATTTTTTAATTAATTTTTTAATGAATTATGATTTTTTATTAATTTTCAAAGTGGATACTATTGTCACATGAAATTGCACCATGTTGAGCATGAAGCTCAACATTCCAATGACACAATGGAAACAACCTCAAGGTGTGGGACCTTGCGTGAATGAGGTCAAATATCTGGAGAAGGCCAACTTCCTTTTTCAATCCCAGTGCAATGTGCTGGTCTAACCTAGCACATGAAAACCTACCACTAACAACTCATGAGGAAAAGGGGAGAAGGAGAACATAAAAGGGAAGATGAAGGTGATACACCAAGATGCAAAGGTTATTTCTTCTTGATTGATATTGCACAATACATCATTGAAGAGGGGAAAGGGACTTTTACAACTCTCCATTTGTTCAAATTCAAAGGCATACAAGGAGGTTAGGGTTTGAAAAGGAATTGTAAGGAAAGAGGGTTTCACAACTAGAAACTATAAAAAAATTAACAAAACATACATGCATGAAAAATAAAAACAAACACTCAGATATGCAAGCTAAAAAACTTACTCAAACACACAAGAGTTGAGAAGAGGAAAACTTGATCCATTCCAATAACATAGAGGCAAAAATCCAATCTTTACAATGGAAAAGTGTAAAATACAGTCTGTAAAAGAAAAACCCAGAGGAGCCAGATGAAGAACCCTTAAAATGAATACATTTCTTGACTTTATAGATTAGGCATAATCGAGAAACAAAAATTGAACCCTAACCCTTACCAATGTTAGCAATGAAGCCTGTGGCATGAAAGAATGGAACCATCCATGAAAATCTCGATTAGGGAATAGATCCACCAAGAAAGTCAACAAGGAGAAATGAATGAGCATGGGTGCCCATGAAATCCACCTGTAGAAGGTAAGGTATGTAATAAATGTCATCCTTGAAGCCTAGGAAATTAGATCTAGTCATTGTGGAATGGTTGAGCATTAAAAAGGTTTCCCAAAAAATACGTCAAAATTCATAGAAAGGTCAGGGTGTCAGGCTCGAAAAAACATCTCTACGAGCACATATGAATTAAATGGTTTAGGGGATCAAACAAAGCACACCGTTAGGGGTCAGGTGTTGGGCCTACTACTTACTGCACACTTAGAAGGAAGGAGGAGGAAACCATGATGAAGAAAGGAAACGTTGGGTGTCAGACCTTAGAACATCAGAGATTGGAGGTCGAGAGGATGAGATAGCTCTTATTGAAGAAAAAAAAGAGGTAAAGGGGAAGCTTGAAGGCCGAAACATGAAATCCCAACACTTAGTTGAATTTTGGGATCAAGAAATCAATGAGGAGAAAAATGGAAGGAGAAAGCAATTTTTTTGAAGACTTCAAAGGTTGGATCTTGGATCGTTGGAGGTCAAAGGTTGAAAGGAAGCCTTACTTCTTACCTAAAGAAGATAAGAGGTAAGAGGTAAGGGCGAAGGGAAAAGGTTGATAAAAGAAAGGTGTAAATGGAAGAGGAGAAGGAAGAGTAAGGGGTAAAGGGTAAGGCTGAAGGCCGACACTCAAAATACTTAGAAAAAAATTAAGAAAAGGGGAAGGGAGCGATGAAGAAGGCATGAAGGAAGAAAGTAAGAGATAGATTGAAAACCCAAAATTATGGGACAAATTTTTTTAGGAACCTCCAAGGAAAAATCATGCAAGATAGCCCATGGGGGATCTCTCAGATCGTTTGTCAATGATGGGACATCAAAAGGGGGCATGAAATGTCAACATTAATGACAAATTTTGTGAGATGATTGCTTGCTAATCATGGAATCCAAAGGAATTATCGATCCATTGGGCATGGAGTCATGAAGGGAATTAAAAAATTGGGTCTCCCAAGGGAAAAACAAAACATGTACAACTGCACTTGAAGAAAATCATGAAACCTAAAACATATAGTCCCTTAAGGAGAATGTATGGTATGCAAATTCACTTCATGGAAAGCAAGATATTTATAATATATACACAAACTAACAAAAATAAAAGAATAGAAGCTTACCTCTATCAAAGATGAACCTTTTGAAGGAGTTGATCTCCCTCAACCCATAGTTACTGACCTCACCCAACTGCAACCACTGAAAAATTGCTGCCAACATGCAAGTAACTTCACAAAATGATTGCCAGGTGAAGGATCACTTCCATATAAAGTTTTCCATTACAAGGGAACCATATGATGCAAGTGTTAGAATCATCTAACACTAGTGTCTTAGCTGAATATACAATAATAGGGGTAAATTTTTTTGAAGATAGGCCAACACCCAAGAGAAAACCTTCTAAAGATGGAAGAGAACTCACCTCACAAAAGGATAGGCCAATGTCACAATCGCTGACCTCCTCAAAGCATGAATTTAAATAAAAAGATAAAGTTTCTAGCTCACATGGTGATGCAAAATATTATTTTTGATTTGCACAAGAAAGACCTTCCTCATGCACCTCAAAAGAGAAACTTTGAAACTTGGGTATACAATCAAATTGAGCAACAAGAGCATTACTCTCCAAACAAATGTATGGTTACTCAATAACTACACAAAAATTTGCATTGATTCACACTTCATCAACACAAAACTCATATTTTTGAGACACTTCAAGTGAAGAACTAAATTGTTCAAATTATCTCTCGGTTTTAATTATTTCTTGGCAACCACCTGTAAAAAAATCAGACTCATGGCATGTAATGGTTGCCACCTCCTCTACTGATTCTTCATTCTTATACTACTTCCCACAAAAATTCTCTTTTGGGGGTGAAATATTGGCATCCAAGCTTGAGAAAAACAACTTCTAAATCATCCCAAAAGAGATCCTCCACCTCAGAACTGTAGACTTCAATAGATCGTGGATCTTCATCCACTATAATAGGGGATAAATTTTTTTGTTTCCGCTGCTCCAAAACTATGGAGTTATTCTCAACCATCAAGCCCAAACCAAGCTATTCAGAGGCTTCAATTGATGTAGGTATAGATGATCTATCCTCCTTATCTTCAACAAAAAAAGGGAGGAAATGAAATGAGAGGACTGATTCCTCTACTATATCATATTTCTCTACCTTTTTAATGTCTTATTGTTGCAACATTGTTTCATCTTCAATATTTTCTTGCAGAAAAGAAAGACACTCATTATCTTGAGCACATGAATGCTCCACCACAACAACCTCCTCAAGGATAGGTTCTTGTGAGGAATGAAGGCTTACAAAACTTAGGATCTTTAACATAGAAGATTTTCTTGATGGCACAAGAGGCTGAATGTGAGTTTCAAGGGGTTGATTAGGATTCTTGAAACTAAAATTTTTGTGCTTGCAAACCTCTTGCACAATAGGCTGTTCTAGAACAAAAGGAGGGCTAATAAAATTTTCAAGAGGCTTTTTAGGTTTCTTGAAACTTACAAATTTGTACTTTCTTACCTCCTCCTTAGTAGGTTGTTCTAGAAATGGTGGAGGTGCTTGTTTGAAATTAGGCACAAAAGGGGCTACCTGAGTTTCAGGTATTTGTGCTAGAGCAACAAAAAGATGGATTTTTTCTTTCCTAGAAACAACATCTCTTGATGTATACTCCTCTTGTTTCCTTCTTTTTCCCTCCAATTTCTTCTCATACCTCCACTGAGCTTCTTTGTTTTGCTGCTGTGGATAATGAGCTTGATGGAAAAACTCATCCTGTTGTGGGAAATAACCTTGCTGCCCTTGATAGGTTTGATTTTCCCACTCCTTCTACTATAGGTCAAATTCTTGTTGTCTCTTAATCTCATCAATTTGTCTATTGAAATCAAGCAAAATGCTTTTGATTTCACTTGCACTTAAATTATCAAAATTTCAAGGTTGAGTAGGAGAGAAACAAGGCTAATTTTGAAAATGATGAGTCCCTTGGCCCATTGATGATATGAATGTGTAGGCATCCAAGAAGATTAAGCAGGGTGGGGTAGGTGGTATGCATTTTGAAAAGGTTGAGAACCCACAACAACATGGTTCTTTGGAATGGAATGGGAGGTATAACTAGCTTGGTATGGCTGATTGGGAGGTGCAAAGTTAGCATTATCATGATATGGTGGAGTGTACATATGGCTTCCATTATAATATGTCATTTTTAAGCATGGAAACACCTCACAAATTATAAAATAATAACAAAGCATTTCCGAACCAAAGATTTTGGGTACATACCAAAGAGTCACCCAAAGAGTTGCAAAGTCACCAAGTGCTTGAAGAATGCCTCCAAAGGCTGAAACAATGAAGAAGACACCTCTTCCTCAATGGAATAAATTGAAACTAGGCTGCTTGAACCAATTGATTTTGAATAGAGTCGCCATGGTGTTTGAAGATATGCCTCAAAGGAAAGATTCATTGAAGAAAACACCAAATTTTTCAATGGAGAGAAGTAGTCCCATCGGGTGTGCCAAAAATTGTTATCACATGAAATTTCACCCTACTGAGCATGAAGTTCACCATTCCAATGACACAATAGAAAAAAACTCAAGGTGTGAGAACTTGCACAAATGAGGTCAAATCTCTGGAGAAGGCTGACTTCCTTTTTCAATCCCAGTGCAATGTGTTGGTACAACCCAACACATGAAAACCTACCATTAACAACTCATGAGGAAAATGGGAGAAGGGGAACATGAAAGGGAAGATGGAGGTGATACACGAAGATGGAAAATTTGTTTCTTCCTGACCGATATTACATAGTACATTGTTGAAGAGGGGAAATGGAATTTCATAACTCTTTATTTGGTCAACTTTTAGAGCCATATAAGGAGGTTAGGGTTTGACAAGGCATTGGAAAGAAAGAGGGTTTCACAACCAATGATCTTGTAAACAATTTAACACAACATACATGCATGAAAAATACAAACAAACACTTAGATATGCAAGGTAATAAACTTACTCAAACACACGAGAGATGAGAAGAGGAAAACTTGATCCATTCCAATAATATAGAGGCAAAAATATAATCTATACAATGGCAGAGTGTAAAATATAGTCCACAAAAGAAAAACCCCAAAGGATCCAGAGGAAGAACCCTTAAAATGAATAATTTTCTTGCCTTTATAGATTACACATAATTGAGAAACACAAATCAAACCCTAACCCTAACTAGGGTTAGCAATGAAGCCTATGGCGTGAAAGAATGGAGCCATCCATGAAAATATCAATTAGAGAATAGATCCACCAAGAAAGTCAACAAAGAGCAATGAGTGAGCATGGGCACCCATGAAATCCACCTGCAAAAGGCAAGGGATGTAATAAATTTCATCCTTGAAGCTCAGGAAATCAGATCTGGTCGCAATGGAATGGTTGAGCATTAAAAACGTCACACAAAAAACACATCAAAATCCATAGGAAGGTTGAGGTGTCGGGCCTGAAAAAAACCTATGTGAGCACATATGAATTAAATGGTCTATGGGCCCAAACAAAGAACATCATCGAGGGTTAGGCATTGAGCCTACCACTTACTACATGCTTATAAGAAAGGAGAAGGAAATCATGAAGAAGAGAGGAAACATTAAGCATCAGACCTTAAACCGTCAGAGGTCGAGATGATGAGATACCTCTTATCGAAGAAAGGTAAGAGGTAAAGGGGAAGCCCGAAACCTGAAATCCCGACACTTAGTCAAATTTTGGGATCAAGGCATCGGTGAGGATAAAAAGGGAAGGAGAAGGCAAAAATTTCAAAGACTTTAGAGGTCAGACCTCAGACCGTTGGAGGTCGAAGGGAAGCCTTACTTCTTACCTAAAGAAGGTAAGAGGTAAGAGGTAAGGGTGAAGGGCGAAGGGCGAAGGCCAATAGAAGAAAGGCGTAAATGGAAGAGGAGAGGGAAGAATAAGGGGTAAAGGGTAAGGCCAAAGGCCGACACTCGAAATACTTAGAAAAAAGGCCTAGTAAGGAAGGGAGTGATGGAGAAGGAATGAAGGAAGCGAGTAAGAGGCAACCCACAAACTTGAAATTCTAGGACTTTAAAAAAATTAGGAACCTCCAAGGAAAAATCATGCAAGATGGCCCATGGGGGATCTCTTAGATTGGTTATCAATGATGGGACATCAAAGGGGGGCATGAAATGTCAATAGATACATCCTCAAAACAAAAAAATGAGCATGCACCCCTATTTTTTTTGAAAACTAATTCAAAAAAAAAAGAAAAAATGATTGTGTATAGAATAGAGTATAGTTTGTAAAAATATATTTTTTTCAAAGTTTGATGAATGGGTAAAAATTTAGATCAAAATTTAGCATCTTAAATTGTCACCCTTGACAATTTCACACTATGTTTGGCTCCCTCCTAAGTGCATGTGCCTAATTATGCTTTATAATTAACCCATTTAATTACCATTTTCAAAAAATTGAATTAAATCTAGGAAATTGAATTAGAAATCTATTTAACAAACATTTAAAAAGATAAACAAGGTTGGACTATGACGCCCATGCCATTTTCCTACCTAATCAAGCCCTAAATATTAAATTTTATTATCAACCTTAATACGTTCGTAAATATAAAATCAATTTCTAGCTTATCATAATCATTAATGCAAAATATATTGGAACTCATAAATATAAGTATTTCCCTCCATTTGAAAAACTATTGAATGAAATATATTTTGAGCATCCTAAATGCAATTAATGTAATTTTAAGAGAAAAATAAGTAGAATATCCACAACACTCTTTCAACCAATTTCATGTAAACAACATATAAAAAATCTATGTTCATGCATTGTAAGATGTTTCATGATTAGGTTTGTTTGTTTGTTATTATGGGAACTAACACTTGCAAGATCTCCAAGCATCCTCCAATTTATTCTTGTATGTGATGATAAGAGTGACTTTAGTCCAACAAGGAATGTATATCTAAGCGGTAAGTTATAATAGTGTTATCATTTATTTTTATCCATTCTTCTCTGGTTTCCATAAAGTGCATAATTTATATCATTATCACCATAGATATTCATGGAGGTGGAAACACAAAAATGGGGTTTGACTAAGGCAAGCCCTTATATGACACAACCCTTCTCCCTTTTTCCTTCTTGCATATTACAATTTTGAAGTGGATTCAAGTGGATTGGAGATCTCAAGGCCTCAAAACCCTAAGAAAATTATTCAAGCACCTCCCACCTTAGAATTAGGGCAAGCTGATTACTCACAAACTATCAAATTTAGGGAGGTCTAATCCTCAATATCAAAGACCCTTAGATTTTGATAAATCTATACAAGTTTTAAAACCTTAGAAATCATCATTTCTAGACTAGGGCACCCATGCCTTTGCAAATTTTATTCCAAATTTATATGCTAGGTTTGTCTATGTTTGCACTTTTTGATTATGTTTCCTATTTTTGTCTTTCTATCTTGAGTTATCTAGATTTTGTAATAGTTCATCTCCTTATTCTAAATTCACATAGTTTACAACATCATCACTTTACATTTAATTGTCATCCTAACAAAAAAGGGTACCAAAATCTTGAACAACTATTTGGATCTCCCTCAAGGACAATAGCCAAATAGTTTCTCTTGGTTACTTTTGTGTCCCCTAATGTTATATGTTGGAATGAGTGATTTAGGTTAAGTATTTGGATTAGATCCTATTTCACCATCTCACACAAAAATACCATACATAGGTTTTTAAAAATGGAAACACTAGAAAAATAAATTAAAGATCTAAACCTTAACATAAATGAAACATGAAAAAATTACATGGTTAGCTAGAGAGATATCAATGTTACTATGTAATTTTCTTGGCTTGAAATTGAAAGCCATCCAAAATTGATGGAGAGCACACTCGAGATGTGTCATTTATTTAGAATTTTTAAAAACAACTATGTGGGTGTTGACGTGTAAGTCTAACCCTTTGGATTAAAGGCCCAAAGAAAATCCAACCCTAAAGGTTGGAAATACCTAAAGATAATAATGCACTCACATTTGTGTAAAGAAAAATGATCTCTCTCTCTCTCTCTCTCTCTCTCTCTCTCTCTCTCTGAATTCTTAAAGGTTATAATGCTACATGTTAGATGGATTCAAAAAAAATGATAAAAAGGTAATGAGGACCCCATGATTCAAGACTGACATTGCTATGTTTTATTTTGTAATTTTCACTTTATCCAACATAGACACACACTTTTCATGTTTTGGAAAAGATATCAATCATTGTTTAACAATTCGATCACCTTTTTTTTTTTTTCAATATAGAAGAATTAATGTGCATATTTTTAGACTAAATTTGATTTTATGTACTAATATTTTTATGTTCATAGTGTTTGAATTTGATAATATAAATTTTTTTCTTTCATATTTTTTAATAATTCTAGTAAATTGATGTAAAATTGAACACTGAATACCAAGGAAGTTGGAAAAAAACTCAAATTTCGGAGGAGTGAAGCCAAAAATTAGACTTGACATCGTACAATTGGTGAAATCAAATCTTGGAGTTTAAGGTATGTTATCTTTATCTTTAAATACCTTTTTTTTATGCTACCTTTTCACCATAATTCATGTGCTACATATCATAGTGTTAATTCACTTCATTGTAGCTCAATTGTCGAAATCGGAACACATAGCCAAGATTACACCTTTAATATTGATGCCTTATGAATTGAGGATTGTGATTATAATGATAAATTAGTATAGGGCCTTAATGGATGTAATTTTTTTTATGTTCATGGTCCTGTTTATTGATTTATTTAGGGTTAGGTACACTTTTTTGTGCCTAATTTATATATCCAAAAGAAAAAGAAAAATTTAAAGGTAATTATGCACAAAAAATAGGAATCTTAATCTAAAAAAAGAAAATAGGCGCATTGATCCTTGATTTTATTAGTCTATCTTAAAATGATTTGATAAACACATTTTTGTTGTAATCAAAATTTATAAAAATACTTTATATTTTCTTAGGCTATTCGATAAATTTGCGAAAGGAGCATTAAAAGAAAAAAAGGGCCATTATATCTACACATTTTGGAGGATGTAATTGAAATAGGTGAGACTACTTCTAGTATCTAACATCCATAAACCTCTTATAATGCATGTTAATTACATAATCTCCAAGGAAAATGTAAAATAAGGTAACCTTGAGTGATTACATGCATAAACCAAGAGTCAAAGTAACAATAATAAGTTTTCATGACATCACACAGGACTCTAAATTACCTCCTATCCTCTCTTCACACCTATTTTTCTATTACTATTGTAAATTTGTAAATTTGTAAATTTCCTCAATAATTATCTAGGTTATTAAGCAACTTTATAAATAGAATATAAAAAGATGAAATATAACTAATTAAAATATTAGGAGAATAATAAAAATAGAGAACATCTCACCTATTATCAATACCCTACCCCCCTTCTCTTGCTCACTCCCAAACCTCTTGGACTACACACTACATAGATCATGCCTAATTAATATTGATAGATTAGATTACATTTATTTTAATAGAGGATCTTTCTATAATCAAAGGACTAACTATATGAAGGTGAAATATGGTTTAATTCCACTATCTTTGAAAAGATGAATTTTAGTACTCATATAAGACTATAACCTATTAAAATAAAATATCTTAAAAACTAACAAAAAATCATTTCAACAAATTGGCTATTAGTTATATGTACCTAATAGATTGTCTTTTAACCAGAGAGAATGCATTATTATTTAATGATTTATGTTGAAAAAGAATAATACTTTTATTGTATATTTTTTTACAAAAACATTTTATCAATTAGAATTTTTTGTGAAAATCAAGTGTGAATGTTCAACATCCTCTTCTCAATCTCGAAGTTATCAAATGCTAAAATATCATTCTTCCACAAAAAATATTCCTTCCATCAAATTTTAGCGATAAAAAAAATCATATTTCATAAATATAATCAAGTATCCATCTATAGTATTCCTTCTTAATTTGTTTTCTTCCTTTATACAATGTGAAAACTAGTATTGTGATTTTTTTTATTTTATATAGATTTAATAGAAACATACACATTTCCACACTATCCTAATTGTAGTTTACCAAGGTATCCACTTTTTCAAATTAGAAACCTAAAGAGAAAAAGAGAAAACTTGAGAAATAAGAGCAAGATTAAAAAGAATGTCCACCTAAGAGATTCTTCAAAGTTGCTTAAAAAATGATGGGTAAGTGCAAGAAGTTGAGTCCATGAAATGTGGAAGTTTTTGTCTTAGCCAAAAAAACGAAATCGACATTGCAAAAATGGGATCCTGTTTAGGTTCGGGATCACAAGCCTAAAATAAAAAAAACGGGATCCCGTTTATTAAAAAACGGGATCTCGTATTAAACGGGATCCCGTTTATTAAAAAACGGGATCTCGTATTAAACGGGATCCCGTATTTTAAAAATCCAAGATCCTGGTTTTTAATAAATGGGATCCCGTTTTAGAAATTTTCATTTTTGGCAACTTTTCAAAACGGGATCCCATTTTGAAAATTTTCCTTTGGAAATTGTTGATTTTTGAAATTTCCATTTTTGGAATTTTTTCAAAACAGGATCCCGTTTTGAAAACTTTCCAAAAATGGAATTTTTTCTGTTTTTGGCAATTTACAAAACGGGATCCTGTTTTGTAAAGCAGGATCTCGTTTCCTGTTTTGTAAAAGCATAAAAAATGATTTTTTAATAAATTTTTAAAATTTCAAATTGGTTTTGCTTTGTGGTCGAGTTTTTGCCTCGGATTTTGGTTCGGGAAAAGCATTGGGAATCCGAACCCAGGCCTTCAACTTGGTTTGACCTGCAAGTTGAAGGTTTTAACAATGTCAAAGAAAATACCGAGTTTGGACATATGGCTGACGACTTTTTTTGTAGAATTTTTTGATGAAATTAAAACCCATTTTAGATGAGACAATGTAGATTCCAAATATGTAAATTTTTTTACAATTGGATTATTTTTTTAATTTTTCAATTAATTTATGATAAAATTGGTCCATAAACTTTAAATATCAGAGTTTTTTACTATTTTAATAACTTTTGATCAACATAACATTTTGACGAACGGATTGCAGAAGGGAAAACTTCGAACAATTCTTTTCAATTTAATTTAATTTTTTTTGCAAAAAATGATAACTTTAGGTCATCCTATGCATGTTGTACACAACGATTTTTCTAAACGACAAATATCCCTGATAAAAAATTAACAAAAAAATAATAATTCAATAAAAAATTACTAAAAAATATCCAGGGCAAGCTTCAGTGAGTCACAAATCTTTTCCTAAAAGGATTTAGAAAAATATGATAATTTAAGTCAAAATATGGATGTCGTACATGTGCATGGTATGGTAAAAAAAATGACTTTTAAACAATAGTTTTTACAAATGCCTATTAAAACTCAATTTGTACAATCTGGGTATTGAAATAAATTACATATTTGGAAACTAGACTCCGAGTACTACATTTTATGTTCCGTGACTTTTTTGAAGATTCCATCTCTAAGTGCTTCAAATTTTAAGGTCAAAGTGCCAAATTCTGAAAATCAGGGAAAACACTTCCACTTTCTCAACTTCTTGCCAGCACCCTGATATCCTACCTTATGATAAAATTAGTTCAAAGAAGCTTGATTAGTGGGTCCCAAAATTAGAAATTTAATTTAGCTATCATAAAATTTATCCAAATCAACAAATCTCTTTCAAAAGATCACATTGGGGTATGTGCAGGATCATGATGGGCCAAAAAGTGGCAATATGTAAGTGATATGATGGCCCGTGTGGTTGACGACTTTTTTTTTACCCAAAATTGATGAAACAAAAAGGGTTTTTAAAGGAGATTCTCAGATTTCCACCAATATAAATTATGCTTTACTTTGAATTTAATAAGTAATTATTTTCATTTTCTATTTGAATTATGACTAAAGTCTTGATTGATAGGCTGATTGAAAAATATCTATAACATTCAAATGGTATCACATTTTTTGAATCCGAAACATGCATCACATTCTATGCTTTGCATAATAAAGGATTAAGAAAAAAAAATTTAATTTCATGAAGTTTTGACCAAGTTAAGGTGGTGAGACATACGAGTTTTTATATTTTTTAAAATTTATAATAAAAACATCATAATTAGTTATTTACTTGGAAAAAAATTACAAAAAAATATGCATCAGATTGGGACATGAGTCCTCTACTTATATCTAAAATATTATCATTTTATTGTGGTTAGGGTGGTTAGACAGACACCTACTTCTTATTTTTTCCTTGAAATTTAAGTACTATTGCATTGAAATTTCAAATTTTCATCAAATAGATTTAAAAAAAATAAAAATAAACATAGTATTTTAGAAAATAAATTGAATTTTCTACAAATTATATTCTTACATATTTTTGAAATAATATAGATAACTTATTCAAATTTTTATGTCAAGTTGCTGAACTTTGATTTTCTGAATTTTCATTGTCACTTAAGGGCTTGTTTTTTCCATGATGATCCTGCACATACTCATTGAATTTATTGATGCATATTATTCCATGGTATGAAATATATGTAATTTCATTAAAAATTATAAAATAACCACCTATTTCTAAGTGGGATGATTTTAGAATGTTACTACAAAAGGTCCAATCTTATACAAGTGAATTTAGGAAGAGTGCACTAAAATGGGGCAAAGATGTCATGGATTGTGAGATCTTAATAAATGATATTATTTAGTCAACTAAATGGACTTATCCTTATGAAAAATCTTTAAGATATTGGTAAGCCTCTTGCTCAAGCCCATTATCTTATTATGTAAGATAAGATGGTATACTCTTGGACTACAAATACAAATGGTAAGGTAAAGAGCAATAGATTTGTTGTGAGAAGAATAGAGACAATAATAAGGGTAAGAGAAAAAATAATGTTATCATCATGGTTATTTCAAAGGATAATGGTAAGGGAGATTCTCATCGTTTCTATTATAATAGATATGAGAATATAGAAGAGAGGTGTTGGAAGCTAAACCTAGAGTTAGTACAATTATGATTGAAGAAAGGAAAATAAAATAATGATATGTGTGGGTACATAATAATAGAGATTGCTCGTGGAATTTAGAAGTAGAAAAAATATTATCTTGTGTCACTATGTATAAGCATGTCCACAAGGTGGGTAATATATAACACGATGAAGATTAACTCACCTAGCTCTTCTAATTCATGATTGAATTAAATTAGATAAAATGAATTCTATGTTTGATTTGTGTTCACAAGAAAACCTCATTTCATATAAGTTAATTAGTGAGCTTGATTTGGATATTACAAACCATCCCTCTATATAGTTTAAGATGAATATAATAAGGAGATAAAACAAACATGAGTAAATAATGTAAGCTATATTTTGGACTTAATCCCAAAGTTTATAGATATAGTCATGTTATGGATGAAACTTAATTAAATGTTTTTGATTTTGTCTTTGGAGGCCTATATTATGTTTTCTTTAGGAATACAAAATTGTATAGGCTCATTTTGAATATAAATAAATTCATGTTACATTCTTATGTTCGGTTCAGTCTAAGATAACTTCAAATTCTACTTCATTATGCAAGTAGTTAATATGTACTAGCAGAAGTGTTATTTTCCATCACTATTTGGAAAACAAGTGGAAACATGATGTGATAAATTAGAAGTGTGTAAAATATAAGTTATAAAAAGGGGGGACAAGGATACTAAATTTATCAAATTCCCATTTTTTTTTATAGATTGAAAATAATGTACTTTTATGGAGGTAATTACTTTGAGATTTTAAAGTTGAAGCCTTCTAAGACTTGTTCAACTATATTTACTTTAATTTTTTGTGATATTTTTGTTGGGATAATTAAGAGACCAATTATTCATTGTCCATATCAATTTGAAGGACAAGTAGGATAAAAATGGATTAATGCCAATCAAGGTTGAGTTGAGTCCCAAAGAGGTTGGGTAAAAGGAAATCCTCACTACCTTAGTCCCTAAGATTTTGAAGACCAAAATCCCCCTATTAGGAAGGAATTATCCATAAAAAGTTAAATTTATCATACCATTAAGGTCATGTTAGTACCATTATCAAATGTTTGAAGTTTTATGATGCCATATCTTCAATGATCAATTGATTTTTATTGGATTATGATGTAGGAGGAACTATATTTTTATGAGATGCACATGTGGGATGTTTTAGGTCATCATAAGTGAATTTAAATTAAAGTGATAATTTCCAAATGTTAAAAAAATAAAAATTCCCCTTCTCTAGAAGCAACAAGAACACCACAATTCAATTAGTTCAGGGAGTATGAACACAATTTTGATGTTTTAAATTATCTTTTACCTTTCAATCTTCCATTTTATTGTATGTTTGAGGATATAGAAGATCCATAGGGTTCTTGTAAAAAAAATGTGCATTGGTCCCATAACCAATAATAATGTTTGTACACTACCACATGTCTACTACATTCCCCTCTATATCATCACTTAGTTACCAAGGAAAAATGAAGATACAAATATGAAGGATCGTATCTATTTTTTCATTTAGTTATTTCTTATGGAAATGGGACATGTAGCCCACTCTAATACTACTAAGAAAATGAGAAACATATACGAGATCCTAATAAATAGATTAAATGGGCTCACCCTCATCGTTGCCTAGAAACTTGTGGTCCTATTTAATTTATCCATGAACAAACCACCCAAGGCTATCTTTATACAATGGCCTTCAAACACACACATGTAACATATAAATATTTATGGTTCTAAATAAAAATTATGAGCCCACAAACATAAAATCAAAAGACCAAAATAACCCCACCATGCCTACCACTTATGATCACATGGAAGTGTTATGATAGTCCACACAATATATAATCAATAAGGTCTTTCGCATAATCACCACTAGAATAATGAGGTCATGCCACATATTCCAATTGTTGGGTCTCAAAATTATTTCTCACACTTCTAAAGGGACCAATCCATTAGAAGGCGAAGAAAATTCCATTTAGGAAGGGTGGATGGATCACTCATCAACAAACAAAGGATGATGGGCCTATTAAGAAGAGTGGATAATTTATCCTTCACTTTGCACTTAGCTAGACCCAAGAGGGTGTTCCTAGAGGTAAATTTTAACAAGATTATAACACAACTCAAGATATGCAAGTAAATAAACTATAATAGTATCCAATGTATGCATGGCCCCAAAATTTCTCAATCGATCAAGGACTAACCTAATACAAACATGAACTCTATAAGGCTAATGAAGAAATCATTGTAAGACTACAAGGTGTGGTTATGTAGGACATGATTCCATTAAGGTGAAATCCTTCAAGGCTTATTGGAGATATTTTCCTAGTTAAAATGTTTAACCATTAAATAAATATAATTTCCTACTCTTAAACTATTGGTGAATATATTTTTTCAATTTAAAGTGCATGGAGGGTCAAAGTTTCTAAGATTGGTGGGCCTTATATCAGGTTACAATGTCACAAATAAATCAAAATAAATAACCATAGAAATTAAAAAAGATGAAATTTAACAACCAAACATGCTTATTAATCTTCTCTAAACTTCTAGAACTCTATATACAATATTGAAAAGAACATTACAAATGTGGTGAGATAAAAACCTAACCTAACAAGAAACTTTCATACTCCATCACCTAGAAGTTTCCCTAGATATTACAAATAAGCTAGGATAAAGAGTTGTGACTCATTAATGCACTAAAATAAATTATTAGAAATGAAATAATTAAAACAAAAGTACTTAGATCAAAACTTGATGAAGATTCAAGTATTAATTAATAATTGATAATTTATAATCAATTAATTAAATATCAATTGATTGTGATGAAAATGATGATATATTCCTTGATTTGAGAGTAAACTTATATCCAAATAACATTAACAAAATAAATACTTCTTAATCCTTAATTCTGAATTAAAAATATATCAACTTAAACTAATAAACAAAATTAATACTCATATCAATAACCAAAACAATCTAAATTTTAACACAAAACTCTCCATTCAAAAAAATTCTACATTGACCGAACTTTAAAAAATGACTTTCAAAAGGGTAATCATACACAAATGTTAAAAGACTTTCAAAAGGGGAAGATGAAAAATGCGTGAGGTTTGACCGTTTTTGTTGAATTTAAAACCCCCAAGCATTTCTGGGAAAACAAACTTCACTCTTCGAGGTATCGTATCATTTCATATGCATGAGCTTTAAAATCATTAAACTCCACGTCTTCCTTTCACGGTAGTAAAAAACAAAAAGGGACTGCGTTCTCGGTTACTGTAACTCGTGACTGGCAAGCTTCTCTTTCCTATATATAAACATTAAGTATTCATCTTTCTCTTCTCATACTGTCTGCCTGTGTTTTGTTGCGAGTACTTGTTTTCCATGGCTAAGTGTTTTGTTTCTTTGCTGGCTGTGTTAATGGTTGTAGGTTATTCTGAAGGGATAGATTGGATAAGCCCAGAGCCTTCCACTCAGAACTTCTACTTATTTCCTCAACCTCATCAAGTCCCTCCCCCATTACATTTTACAGCTCCTCCTCCTCCTCCTCCTCCAACTCCCCCTCTTTATGGCCGCCCTTACAAATCTCCACCTCCGCCTCCGCCTTCTTCACTTCAACCCTCTCCTTCATCTTACCCACAGCCACCGGTTGTGCATTCTTCCGTTGCTTCTCCACCACGTCAAGGGTTCGAATCGCATCCAATTCCACCTTTTCCTTCACACTACGTACCTGCGCGTGCTCCTTCCCCTTCTCCATCTCCATCCTTGTCACATTTGTCTCCCCACCATAACTCGCCTTCTTCGCTTTAAGCAGGTGAGTTAAGATCTGAATCAAATTTTTCTGGGTCCAAACTTGGTTGTATTGGAAAATATTGTATATAACAACTCTTTTATTGTTTATTTGTGCAGGTGCTTAAGTTGGGAAGACAGACTTGATCCGTTGTCATAAAGATTATATGGATATAGTAGTTTGCAGAGTGGGCAAAGTAGTTTTATGTAGTTTGAACAGTTTTTCACTCAGCTTTTCGGTGGCAATGCTAATGTATTTCACAGTAGCTAAGGGTCGATGTTTTTTGATAGGCATTACTTGTAACAATGTTTGGACGTATTTTGGGAACTTTGAATCATTTTTTTCATACTGCTTATACCAGTTTATAAGTCACTGTAAAGAGCTGGTCTTTAGATATACACATATCCATGTGAAGCTGAAAGTGTATGGAAAACAATGCCAGACGGCATTAAAGTTTCCCTGACTCATGATGCATTATAATTCTGTGGTTTTATATACGATGTTGAAATGTTTTGTTTCTCTTCTTCCAATGCTTGTAAATTATTTACCTTTGTCAATGTTTTAAAAGGCAGTATGAGCTTCCTATCTGTGATTTTATTACTCTGAAATGGCAATGGATATTTGAAGTGTGTAGTCCGGACCCTTTCGCATTTAATTTTCATTAGTATAACGCTGTCTGTGTTTTTGAGGTGATGTTTTAATGGAAAGGGAGCGATATACTTCTAAATGATATGTCTTGGGAATTGAACTGTGAAACGGTGTTTTACGTAGCAACCACGAACTGTTCACCATTCATACCAATTATTATGAGATCTACGGTTTTCCTTTCCCTCCAATAAATTTTTATATTCATATCAAGTTGCTTTTATTTTTTGTTGTTCAATGAGATAAAATATAATTGATATATGTGATATATATATTCCAACCTTTAAGTATAAGTGTTTTGTTGGCTAGCATGTTAAATAAAGTGTATGATTTTTTATTTAATATAATTGATATATGTGATATATATATTCTAAGCTTTAAGTTAATGTGAAATTTGAGATCTACATTCATTATAGTTTATATGAGTATTTTTCAATTGAGTGTTTTTTTAGCCTAAAAAAATATATCCAATGAATTTGTGAGTGGTGTATGCACCCTTAGTTAATTTTATAGTACTATGGTGATCACCTTGGGTCTTATATGTTGCTTACTTTCCAATAAATATTGTATCATCTTGTGTATAAATTATGTTATTTTAAATATGACTAGGGTGATTTATTATTTCCTCATTTAGAGAGATATATAAACTAATGGTGGTAGTTCAAATTCATGTGCCTCTCTCCATCCCTTTTCTCTCAATATTTATACACTTACTACTCTTGAAGTTTCAATTAGATTAAAAATAGATTATGTTTCATTTTTCCTTTTTAATATCATTTTAAGAATGTTAATAAATCAAACAAATTATTTTGTTAGCACATATGTTTTAATCTATTAATATTTTGTTTTCTATTATGAATTAAATGAAATTTTTATATTTTCTATTATGAATTAAATGCATTTAAAAAAAAAAAAGTTACATGTGTTCCTTTTATTGTACAACTTTAGATTACTAGTATCTTCTTATGGAAATAATACATTAATTTAAAGAGTAAATCTATGTAGCCTAGATTATGTAATAAAAGTATTTGTGAGATTTGAATCTCTTTCAAGTGGGAACAATTTATTTTATCTAAGTTGGTATGTTAATATGTCAATAATTTGTCACTAGAAGGATAGTAGTCTAAGACGAAAATATGGAAAAATTGTGCGTAACCTATTCTAGGTTATCATCATGAGACTTTGAAGTACAATAGTTGATTGAGTTTATAAATCCAAGATCTAATAAATGGAAATCAAAAGTGTTGATCACACACTGGAATATTGAGAGGGGGGTGAATCATTATTCTAAAAAATCTCAAATCAATCGGAACAATGAAACACTTTAAACTCTACTGCATAAACATGGACATGAAAGATAGAAACAATGCATAGCACACACCAATAGATGCATGTGAAAAATCCCAAAGGGAAAAAACATAGTGTGAAAAGCTACTAGGAGTTAATGTCCTAATCCACCATAAAAAATGAATCACAATTACAACTTTGTTTTAGGGATACAACCCAAGAAAGCAACTACTCCCTGTAGAAATATTTTAGGGCCACTCCCAAGGAAGCTACAACTACCTACTGAATTGTTTTAGGGCTACAACATAATGAAGCAACTACTCCCTGATCCGATGACAAACTTAGAAAGATTACAAAATGATAGTCCTTCCACTGTTTGAATCTATCAATTAGGCTAAATCATTTTGATGATTTCAAATCTACTATTTCCCTTCTCTTTTAATGATTACAATTCTACTTTGACAACTCTTCTACAACTTCTTCAAATGTCTTCTTTGCAACTTACTAACTCACTGCTTTTAGCCTTCAAGAAGTTGTATCTTATTGGGTGCATCACTTTGTTGAATTCTATATAAAAAAAGATGAAATATCCTAGTAATGTAGGTATTATTTAACAATGATAAATATATGTAAAAAATGAAGAACATATCTATTGGGCTACATGAAATTTATCTTTTCATAATTTATAACCATAATGTTTTAAAAATGATATTTATATGAGGTCTTATAAATTTTTTTATTGAAGTAGGTAAGACTCCTCAAAATAGCCTCCTTTAGGTTCATTACATAGTGCATTTAGGTTTTATATGATACAATGATTTTACAAGTGAAATATTTACAGAAAAGAATTTATAATATATTTTAACGACTTATACATATAATTGCTAAAGGTCTTATGTTATACTTGTTAGGTCTTACATGCAAGATTTAACCACTAAAATGTGTCATTAAAATACACACTCCTCCTTAATGGTTTCACCTAAGGCCAAGCATTGATATGGATTTGGAGAATTTGGTACTGCACAAAAATGATATGTAGTTAATGATATTTTAGCCTTATTATTCTTGATCATAGTATATCTTCCACCTAATAATTAAATGAATAGAACACTTGAGATAATTATTTTGATGAAAATATTTCTCTTGATTGAAGTTCTCATGATCTTTAAAGTGATTTTTTTATTTTTTTGGAAATAAGAGTCTTTGGTAAGAAATAACTCTAATTATCATATAATTAAGTGGTACTTTTACTAGTACCCAAATGAAACATTTCCACAAATCTTCTAAGCTACATTGATTATTTAAGAGATACTTTTGTATTTAATCTATTGATTAAAGAGCCATATAAGGTAGCTTGTTTAAGTATTAATCTTGATCCATTTTTTTAGGGCATAGCTTGAGGTAGATTCCATATTAATAGAATTACTAGCACAGTAAATAATGCAATATAATTAAATATTTTATTCTTGATGTAGGAATAATAAACACCATAATTAATTATAAATTTAATATACTTTTAAAGTGCATTTATCTTTTTCTACTAATCATATAGTATTATATATTTAAATCTAAATGTTATATTTATTGTATAAATAACATCTAGTCTAGAAATGGTAAGATAAATCAATTAGTTAAATTGGGAAGGCCTTAGAACCTTAGAAAAGATCAAAGGAAAACCAATAGTCCATAAGACAAGTAGACAAAAAAATAAAATCTCTAGAAGAAATTACCTAGCTAGACTTAAGATAACAATACATATCCCTACATAATAGAACATCACATAAAGGTAGTCTGAGCTTCCTATTTACGATTTTATTACTCTAAAATGACAATTGAAGTATGACAGGATATCTGAACTATGTAGTTTGGACCCTTCCGCATTGAATTTTAATTAGTATAATCCTGTCAATGTTTTTGAGTTGATTTTTAAATGGAAAGAGAGTGATATACTTCTAAATGATTATTTTTCTACCATTTATTTTAATTGCTTAAACATTTCAAAAATTAAATATTTTTCAATTAGTTGTAAATCATGTTGGCTAATATGAGTTTTTAAAACCATTATAAAATTAACTTCTGTTGGCATATGGCTTCTGGTGTTGTCATTGATGGTAACGTAAGTCATTGATATGGTCTGCACTTCAATATTTGTGTGGATATCAGGAGACAGAGTGAAGAACATGCTGATTGAAGTTGAGTCTGCCAATCTACTTGCATTACCAGTTTATCAGTTAAAATTGTTGATCTTGAGGAAGGTCATTGGACATTTAGAATATCTTATTCTTGAGTTTTATGTTGTCACATGAATTGGTGTATGAGTTGGGAGATCCGATTTATTGATTTCCTATTTATTAGTGCAAAGAGACAACTTGGTGAATATAATATGTTGCAAATATTCGAGGAGTAATTGTTTAAGTGTTTTTGCATTCTAACATGTTGATTTGGGTCCTCACTATGTTGTGGATGACTTTCGATGGTGCACATTGGAAATTATTTGTGGATTGAGCCGACAGTTGGAAAATACTTTATGTTTTATTAGAGTTGATATATGGTTGATTAAATCTTTTGTTGTGGATATATATAAGTGATGAATTATATAATTTTGGTGTATGTATGGTGTGTGTTGGCATGTGTTACAAAAATTAGAAGGATTACAAAGCGATTATGTATAGTTTCACTTGTGCATGAATGGATTTATGATGCAAATTGAAGTAGGGCATAGTAGAAAAGAAGAATTAAAAATAAGGTTAAAAAAGTGACTAATGTGCTTAACCAAAACTATTCTTAGGCATTTGAAAATGCTAATTCATAGTTCACCACTCATGTTTTCTTTTGACATTGATTGTAAGGTAGTGAGCCTTTCTATTTTTAAGAAGTGAGCTCCAGGTAGTGTGATTGAATGCAAGTGCATTCCCATTTTGTAAACTTATATTTGAGTACTCAAATTATGGGTTGACCTCCACTGCGGTTTTCCCCTAATAGGGTTTCCACATAAAAATCCTTATGTTATGGTGTTGTGGATGATTTCTTTATGTGCTTGCATATTTCTTTTAGTTCAATGTTTTAAGTGGTTTAAATATTAGATTAATAAAGTTAAGTTTTGCAGAAGACTAACTCACCCCGCTCTCAGTGTTCCCTGATTCCAACAATTGGTATCAGAGCCTAGTTCCTTGGAATTTTTTTAACAACTTGAGGTGGATCTTGGAATGTAATGGAGTCCAGTAGTCTTCAACAACAACTTTTGGTGGCACTTGATGATCTTGATCAGTCCAAAGTAGAAGTTTGAGAATTGAAAACAAATCTCAAGGATATTGGTCTGTTGTTTATGCGGCCTTCAGATTTAGGAATGTTAATTAGAGACCATCACTAATTGGTGAATGTGAAAAGCTTGCTAGAGACAATGCTACCCTAAAGCATGGGATGGTATCTATGGTGATGAAGTTGACTAAGGAGATTGAAGAAAGAAAGAAGAATGAGGAGAATCTTGCACAATCCTTAAAAGAAAGATGTGATGAATGAAAAATAGTTAATTGAGGACTCATTTAGTTGGAGATTGAATTGCAACAATCCATAAACAATGAAGAAGAGATTGAAATATAGATTTTTATTAGATTAACTATAAACATGTAATATAGTAATATAGTGATGTATCTTTGATCGGTGGTTTAAATATTAGATTAATAAAGTTAAGTTTTGCAAAACACTAATTCACCCCTCTCTCAACATTCCTTGATTCCAACAATTGGTATCAGAGCCTAGTTCCTTGGAATTTTTTTAACAACTTGAAGTGGATCTTGGAATGTAATGGACTCTAGTAGTCTTCAACAACAACTTTTTCTTTTATATAAGACTCTAGTTAATTTTATAATACTATGGTGATCACCTTGGGTCTTATATGTTGCTTACTTTCCAATAAATATTGTATCATCTTGTGTATAAATTATGTTATTTTAAATATGACTAGGGTGATTTATTATTTCCTCATTTAGAGAGATATATAAACTAACGGTGGTAGTTCAAATTCATGTGCCTCTCTCCATCCCTTTTCTCTCAATATTTATACACTTACTACTCTTGAAGTTTTATTTAGATTAAAAATAGATTATGTTTCATTTTTCCTTTTTAATACCATTTTAAGAATGTTAATAAATCAAACAAATTATTTTGTTAGCACATATGTTTTAATCTATTAATATTTTATTTTCTATTATGAATTAAATGAAATTTTTATATTTTCTATTATGAATTAAAATAAAAGCAAAAGTTGGAATGTAATGGACTCTAGTAACAAATTTTCACATTCATATCAAGTTGCTTTTATACTTTAAGGTTAATATTTTCCTTTTTTCTATTGTATAATGGGCTAGTCATGTCGTGTTGAGCCTCACTCGATGTCCCCATCGATTTAGGCATTCAAAGTGGTGTCGAGGATTTACTTTGTGTCCATTCCTCGACTGACTAGAGAGTGTGCAAGAGAGTTTGCTGCCAAGCACATTTCTTAGGGAAAAAATATATTATTTTTTTTATATAGAATATCAAATGAATTAAATTTCTAAATTATTAGTCGACAACAGTTTGGGATTTTATTAACTTTTTTTTTTCTTAAATATTATTAATTTTTGTCAATTATTTTTTAAATTAATTTCTTATTTGAAAAGTATAAGTGTTTTATTGGCTAGCATGTTAAATAAAGTGTATGTTTGTTGTTGTTCAATGAGATGAATATAATTGATATATGTGATATATATTCTAACCTTTAAGTACAAGTGTTTTGTTGGCTAGCATGTTAAATAAAGTGTATGATTTTTTATTTAATATAATTGATATATGTGATATATATATTCTAAGCTTTAAGTTAATGTGAAATTTGAGATCTACATTCATTATAGTTTATATGAGTATTTTTCAAATGAGTGTTTTTTAGACCTAAAAAAAATATCCAATGAATTTGTGAGTGGTGTATGCACCCCTGGTTAATTTTATAAGACTATGGTGATCACCTTGGGTCTTATATGTTGCTTACTTTCCAATAAATATTGTATCATCTTGTGTATAAATTATGTTATTTTAAATATGACTAGGGTGATTTATTATTTCCTCATTTAGAGAGATATATAAACTAATGGTGGTAGTTCAAATTCATGTGCCTCTCTCCATCCCTTTTCTCTCAATATTTATACACTTAATACTCTTGAAGTTTCAAATAGATTAAAAATAGATTATGTTTCATTTTTCCTTTTTAGTATCATTTTAAGAATGTTAATAAATTAAACAAATTATTTTGTTAGCACATATGTTTTAATCTATTAATATTTTATTTTCTATTATGAATTAAATGAAATTTTTATATTTTCTATTATGAATTAAATGCATTTTAAAAAAAAAAAGTTACATGTGTTCCTTTTATTGTACAACTTTAGATTACTAGTATCTTCTTATGGAAATAATACATTAATTTAGAGTAAATCTATGTAGCCTAGATTATGTAATAAAATTATTTGTGAGATTTGAATCTCTTTCAAGTGGGAACAATTTATTTTATCTAAGTTGGTATGTTAATATGTCAATAATTTGTCACTAGAAGGATAGTAGTCTAAGACGAAAATATGGAAAGATTGTGCGTAACCTATTCTAGGTTATCATCATGAGACTTTGAAGTACAATAGTTGATTGAGTTTATAAATCCAAGATCTAATAAATGGAAATCAAAAGTGTTGATCACACACTGGAATATTGAGAGGGGGGTGAATCATTATTCTAAAAAATCTCAAATCAATCGGAACAATGGAACACTTTAAACTCTACTGCATAAACATGGACATGTATGAAAGATAGAAACAATGCATAGCACACACCAATAGATGCATGTGGAAAATCCCAAAGGGAAAAAACATAGTGTGAAAAGCTACTAGGAGTTAATGTCCTAATCCACCATAAAAAATGAATCACAATTACAACTTTGTTTTAGGGATACAACCCAAGAAAGCAACTACTCCCTGTAGAAATATTTTAGGGCCACTCCCAAGGAAGCTACAACTACCTACTGAATTGTTTTAGGGCTACAACATAATGAAGCAACTACTCCCTGATCCGAGGACAAACTTAGAAAGATTACAAAATGATAGTCCTTCCACTGTTTGAATCTATCAATTAGGCTAAATCATTTTGATGATTTCAAATCTACTATTTCCCTTCTCTTTTAATGATTACAATTCTACTTTGACAACTCTTCTACACCTTCTTCATATGTCTTCTTTGCAACTTACTAGCTCACTTCTTTTAGCCTTCAAGAAGTTGTATCTTATTGGGTGCATCACTTTGTCAAATTCTATATAAAAAAAGATGAATTATCCTAGTAATGTAGGTATTCTTTAACAATGATAAATATATGTAAAAAATGAAGAACATATCTATCAGACTACATGAAATTTATCTTTTCATAATTTATAATCATAATGTTTTAAAAATGATATTTATATGAGGTCTTATAATTTTTGTATTGAAGCAGGTAAGAATCCTCAAAATAGCCTCCTTTAGGTTCATTACATAGTGCATTTAGGTTTTATATGATACAATGATTTTACAAGTGAAATATTTACATAAAAGGATTTATAATATATTTTAACGACTTATACATATAATTGCTAAAGGTCTTATGTTATTCTTGTTAGGTCTTACGTGCAAGATTTAGCCACTAAAATGTGTCATTAAAATACACACTCCTCCTTAATGGTTTCACCTAAGGCCAAGCATTGATCTATGGATTTGGAGAATTTGGTACTGCACAAAAATGATATGTAGTTAATGATATTTTAGCCTTATTATTCTTGATCATAGTATATCTTCCACCTGATAATTAAATGAATAGAACAAGAGATAATTATTTTGATGAAAATCTTTCTCTTGATTGAAGTTCTCATGATCTTTAAAGTGATTTTTTATTTTAGTTGGAAATAAGAGTCTTTGGTAAGAAATAACTCTAATTATCATATAATTAAGTGGTACTTTTACTAGTACCCAGATGAAACATTTCCACAAATCTTCTAAGCTACATTGATTATTTAAGAGATACTTTTGTATTTAATCTATTGATTAAAGAGCCATTTAAGGTAGCTTGTTTAAGTATTAATCTTGATCCATTTTTTTAGGGCATAGCTTGAGGTAGATTCCATATTAATGGAATTACTAACACAATAAATAATGCAATATAATTAAATATTTTATTCTTGATGTAGGAATAATAAACACCATAATTAATTATAAATTTAATATACTTTTAAAGTGCATTTATCTTTTTCTACTAATCATATAGTATTATATATTTAAATCTAAATGTTATATTTATTATATAAATAATATCTAGTCTAGAAATGCTAAGATAAATTAATTAGTTAAATTGGGAAGGCCATAGTACCTTAGAAAAGATCAAAGGAAAACCAATAGTCCATAAGACAAGTAGACAAAAAAAATAAAATCCCTAGAAGAAATTACCTAGCTATAATTAAGATAACAATACATATCCCTACATAATAGAACATCATATAAAGGGAGTCTGAGCTTCCTATTTACGATTTTATTACTCTAAAATGACAATTGAAATATGAAAGGATATCTGAGCTATGTAGTTTGGACCCTTCCGCATTGAATTTTAATTAGTATAATCCTGTCAATGTTTTTGAGGTGATTTTTAAATGGAAAGAGAGTGATATACTTCTAAATGATTATTTTTCTACCATTTCTTTTAATTGCTTAAACATTTCAAAAATTAAATATTTTTCAATTAGTTGTAAATCATGTTGGCTAATATAAGTTTTTAAAACCATTATAAAATTAACTTCTGTTGGCATATGGCTTCTGGTGTTGTCATTGATGTGGTCTGCACTTCAATATTTGTCTGGATATCAAGAGACAGAGTGAAGAACATGTTGACTGAAGTTGAGTCTGTCAATCTACTTGCATTACCAGTTTAACAGTTCAAATTATGGATCTTAAGGAAGGTCATTCAACATTTGGAATATATTATTCTCGAGTTTTATGTTGTCACATCAACTGGTGTATGAGTTAGGAGATCCGATTTATTGATTTCCTATTCAATAGTGCAAAGAGCCGAATTGGTGAATATAATATGTTGCAGATATTTGAGGAGTAATTGTTTAAGTGTTTTTGTATTCTAACATGTTGATTTGGGTCCTCACTATGCTGTGGATGAATTTCGATGGTGCACATTGGAAATTATTTGTGGATTGAGCCAACAGTTGGAAAATACTTTATGTTTTATTAAAGTCGATATATGGTTGATTAAATATTTTGGTGTGGATATATATAAGTGATGAATTATATAATTTTGATGTATATACGATGTGTGTTGGCATGTGTTGCAAAAATTAGAAGGATTACAAAGCGATTATGTATAATTTCACTTGTGCATGAATGGATTTATGATGCGAATTGAAGCAGGGCATAGTAGAAGAGAAGAATTAGAAATAAGGTTAAGAAAGTGACTAATGTGCTTAACCAAAACTATTCTTTGGCATTTGAAAATGCTAATTCATAGTTCACCACTCCTGTTGTCTTTTGACATTGATTGTAAGGTATTGAGCCTTTCTATTTTTAAGAAGTGAGCTCCAGGTAGTGTGCTTGAATGCAAGTGCATTCCCATTTTGTAAACTTATATTTGAGTACTCAAATTATGGATTGTCCTCCACCGTAGTTTTCCCCTAATAGGGTTTCCACATAAAAATCCTTATGTTATGGTGTTGTGGATGATTTCTTTATGTGCTTGCATATTTCTTTTAGTTCAATGTTGTATTTGGTTTAAATATTAGATTAATAAAGTTAAGTTTTGCAGAACACTAATTCACCCCCCTCTCAATGTTCCTTGATTCCAATAATTGGTATCAGAGCCTAGTTCTGTTGAATTTTTTTAACAACTTGAGATGGATCTTAGAATGTAATGGACTCTAGTAGTCTTCAACAACAACTTTTGGTGTCACTTGATGATCTTGATCAGTCCAAAGTAGAAGTTTGAGAATTGAAAACAAATCCCAAGGATGCTAAGAAATTCATTCAGTCATTGAAGGATCAAATTGTTAAGTCCAGGGAGAAGAGAAAGGATCTTTGTGATCAAATTAAGCAAAAAGAGAGAAAAAAATGGATGTTGTTCAACTGAATCAAACCTTGAAGGAAATAACTAAAGAATGTGAAAAGCTTGCTAGAGACAATGCTACCCTAAAGCATGAGATAATATCTATGGTGATGAAGTTGACTAAGGAGATTGAAGAAAGAAAGAAGAATGAGGAGAATCTTGCATAGTCCTTAAAATAAAGATATGATGAATTTAAAATAGTTAATGGAGGACTCATTCAGTTGGAGATTGGATTGCAAAAATCCATAAACAATGAAGAAGAGCTTGAAATATAGATTGTTATTCTCAGGGATGAACTTGCTACTGCAAATGAATACACATAAAAGTTCAAGATTAGCTCAGTTAATTTTGATGAGTTGACTCAAGGTCAGAAGAATGGAAATGACAAGCGAGGTCTTAGATATGAGAAAGGAGAAAGTTCTAGATCTGGACAAAGGAATTTTAGGCAAGGAAATCACATGAACACAACAAAAAGGCATCCGGTAAGATAACCTAATGCTCAAAATTTTAATGGATATTGTTTTGCTTGCAATAAATTTAGTCATATGTCTACTCAATGTAGAAGTAAAATGAAATCAAGTGATCCATCATTCTCTTGTTAGTGTTTCAATTTCAATAAGTCTGGTCATAAGATAATTGAATGCATAAAAATGTCAAACAACTCTGTCAATAGAAGGAATGTTAAATGTTATACCCATGGAAGATTTGGGCATATTGCTAGCCAGTGTAGATCAAGAATAAATTAATGGAATGACTGTTATAGACAAGGAAATGTTGTGTGTTACAATTGCAACAAATACGGTCACATTGCAAGATTCTATAGAAACAAAAATATGGATAAAAGAGGTCTGGAATACAAAGGTAGAAATACACAGAAAGTTGATAAAGAAAATTGAAAAGTGACTATGGATGAAATAAGAGATCAGTTGAAGAAGACATGGGTAAGAAACAATGAATCTGATGTAGGAGATGGTTCCCTACCGAAACCTGCTTCTGGTAATTCCTTCAGGAATCGATTTCAGGCCATTGGCCTAGGGGGAGTTTTTCAAGAAAATCCTTTCCCCTTGTATGTAGTTGGTATTGGAATGTGCAAGATTGTCAATAGTTGTATTAATGATCTATAGATGCATTGGAAAAGACTCAAATAAATTCAAGCAATTGAAGGTCTACAGAAGATTTTTTCTCTTGTTGACTACGAAAATAAGGTATCTAGAACACCTAGGGAAAAATAATTTAATACAAAAAAAGGCTAGGTATGAGAGTTATAAAAAGCAAGTTGGAACCCTCATTTTCCACTTTATATCAAAAAATAGAAGAAGGAGAGAACTCTGCAATAGAATTTTGAAAGCGTGAAGATAATTCGGTAGCGAAACCCTAATCCATCAGTACTTCAAAAATTTCCATTTATTTGGTGTGTATCTAAAGAACTTTAATAGAAACAAGACATGAGTACGGAAGGTAAAATGTAAAAAATCAAAGGAATGATAAACCTAGATGAGTATAGCTATGAAAAGATTAGAGATGTAAGAAACATGTTGTCGCTCGATGAATTGAAATGGTTGAAAGAAGCTAAACACAAAAGCTTCGATATTTGGAGTGAATTCCCCTATTTCAAGAATGGAAAAATTCGTTAAGCTTATTTTGGATAGATTGTATGACAATATTCTAACTCTTGATAAACCCTACCATATCTCAAAAGAAGTGATTGGAACTATAACTGGATTATGAAAAGTTGGGGATGTACTAAGGAGGAAGTCCATCCAAAATAAAGAAGTTGAAACCCTAATTGGAGTTATTGGGATTAAAGGGAATTAATAATCTCAACAATTATAAATTCAATGACAAGGTATATTGCACATGGAGTATTCTACAAAATATTTTTTAGAAACAGAGAAGGAGCAACTTTGACAGGTGCTATTTACATTTCACACAAGATGATAATGGAAGATTAGGATTTTGAACTTTGTAGATTACTAAAAGATCGACTGATGGAGAACATACAATTGAAAAACATGACATATTACCCTTTCGGGTTTGGTACTTTGGTTATATTTCTTGTGATGTATTTTTCTAAATTTCTTACCGATGAACAAAAACATAATATGGAAAGAGAGTGAACTGGTTTGAAAACAAATTTACACACTCTAACAATTTAGAAAACTATGATCAAGTATATGAAGGTTTCTTTAAAGTTTTGCTAGGAGAGTTTGGCTCAATTGGTTTTCCCCTTCTGGTAAGGGCACTTGAAGTTGGTTCTTCCTCCGATGAGATGGAGAGAAAGAAGAAAAGAGCAAAAGAAATTGTTGTCTATACTCCTACAACATGCAAGACTCTAAGAGTTGAAGGGAAAGGAAAAGAACAAGTGATTGTAGAAATACCAGATGAGGAATCTGATAAGGCAACTGAGGACACCCAAAATAAAATAAATGGAAACAGTCAAACCGAAATAAGAAAAGGAAATGACAAAAGAAAGTGAAGAAGAAGATTACTTAACCAAAGAAGAGCTATTGTAGCTTATTCATGAAGAAGATGAAATGCAAAAAATCATAGGCATATGGTCTATCAGAACTTCATATGAGCAAGACATGATTTTAAACATACTAAGTGCTCATCTTGTGCACAACCATATTAAATTAGAGATTTTACATAATACATTGCCAAAAGAGATGATTGAATGCATCAAGGAAATCATGGACTCTGAGTCTCAAAAGAAGGAAGAAGAGGAAATAATTTTACACCTGAAGAATCAGTACAAATTATCACTCACTAAACTAAAAAGGCACATGAATCAACTAAGGTAATGCATAAACATAGAAAACGACATCTACAACTACTATCTCTGTTGGCCTCATGCAATCGACAAGTACAAAGAAAATTTGGAACAAATTGAAACAAAGCTGAACAATATTGGACAAGACTTTAACATGTTTCAGAATCAATATGGTGCAATTAAGAAAAGGATTCAAGAATTACAGAAAAAGCATAGAAATGTTCAAAACACTAGAAATAAGATTGTTGACACCTTTTGGAAAGTGAAGGACATAACAAAATGCAGACTGGAACAATTGATTGAGATACTGAGGAAAGGAGAGATATTATAAGAAGCCATCACCATTCCAGAATCCCTTATCAAGATTATCAACCGGACATCTAAAAACAACAACGTGATCATAATTACCCGGATTGCAGTAGAAGCATGGAAGAAGTTTCTTCCCGAGATGAAGGAAAAATACAAAATAATCTTCTAACACAAGTAGTGGTTGTATTTCTTCAAAATTTTGAGCCAGTTTTTGAATAAGTGATTTTTTGGTTACACTCCATAAGGGATTACTATAATTTTTTTTTTGGTTTTTCACTGATGTCAAAGGGGGAGAGGGAGGAGTGAAAAATGCCTTATCAAATTTAGGGGGAGTTGTGTCAACTATAAATTTTTTGAAGTCTTGAAGGATTGCAGTATGTTGGTTTCGACACTTAAAGTCATTTTTCACTAACTGTTGCCATCAATGCCAAAGGGGGAGATTGTTGGCATATGGCTTCTGGTGTTGTCATTGATGGAAACCTAAGTCATTGATCCAATCTTTACTTCAATATTTTTTCATACTAGGAGATAGAGTGAAGAACATGATATCCGACTGAAGTTGAGTCTGTCAATCTACTTTCATTACCAATTTATCAGTTCGAGTTGTGGATCTCAAGGAAGGTCATTGGACATCTAGAATATCTTATCAAATTTAGGGGGAGTTGTGTCAACTATAAATTTTTTTAAGTCTTGAAGGATTGCGGTATGTTGGTTTCGACACTTAGTCATTTTTCACTAAGTGTTGCCATCAATTCCAAAGTGGGAGATTGCTAGCATATGGATTTTGGTGTTGTCATTTATGGCAACCTAAGTCATTGATCTGGCCCACACTTCAGTATTTGTCCATACTGAGAGATAGAGTGAAGAACATGCTATCCGACGGAAGTTGAGTCTGTCAATCTACTTGCATTACCGGATTATTAGTTTGAGTTGTGGATCTTAGGGAAGTTCGTTGGACATATGGAATATCTTATTATTGAGTTTTATGTTGTCGCATAAATTGGTGTACGAGTTAGGAGGTCCGATTTATTGATTTCTTGTTTATCAGTGTAGAGAGACAACTTGGTGAATATAATATGTTGCAGATATTTGAGGAGTAATTGTTTAAGTGTTTTTGTATTCTAACATGTTGATTTGGGTCCTCACTATGCTATGGATGACTTTGGATGGTGCATATTGGAAATCATTTGTGGATTGAGACGATAGTTGGAAAATACTTTATGTTTTATTAAAGTCGACATATGGTTGATTAAATCTTTTGTTGCAAATATATATAAGTGATCGATTATATCATTTTGATGTATGTACGGTGTGTGTTGATGTGTTTTACAAAAATAAGAAGGATTATAGAGAGATTATGCATAGTTTCACTTGTGCATGAATGGATTTATGATGAGAATTAAAGCAGAGAAGAGAAAAAGAGAAGAATCAAATTGAAGGTCAAGAAATCGACTAATGTGCTTAATCATAACTATTCTCAGACATTTGTAGATGCTAATTCATAGTTCACCACTCCTGTTGTCTTTTGACACTGATTGTAAGGAAGTGAGCCTTTTTGTTTTTTGAGCAGTGAGCTCTAGGTAGTGTGCCTGAATGCAAGTGCATTCCCATTTTGTAAAACTTATATTTGAGTACTCAAATTGTGGATTGACCTCCATCGTGGTTTTTCCCCTAATAGGGTTTCCACGTAAAAATCCTTGTGTTATGGTGTTGTGGATGATTGATTTATGTGCTTGCATCTTTATTTTTGTTCAATTTTGTAAGTGGTTTAAATATCAGATTAATAAAGTTAAGTTTTGCAGAACATTGATTCACCCCCCCTCTCAATGTTCCCCGATTCCAACAACTTCATGGGTTTTATTGAATCTCCTTCGCATCATTAGGGACAATATTTTTTTTAATACTTACAATTCATTTTTAGATTTGCATGCCAATGCATACATGGTTATGAGTCTAAATTGTTAAATAGAAACCTCCTACACTATGAAACCTTTAATACTCATCCTTATTCCCACAAGTTTAGTTTGAAATCAAATATAAAATATAGAGGCACTAAGGATATATTTTGATATCTAAATCTAAGGTAAATTTATTAAATCAATGTAAAAATAAAAGGCCAACAAAATTTTAGTTGATTGGAGCACCACCCACGTGGCATTATAATTACTTTTATAAAATTAGATTGTCACTTTACCTCTCACGAAATCAATTGATATCTCTAAGAATTTCCCCTATATTTCAATGCTAATTAATGACTACTGTGAAATTATAAAACATACTATAGGTAGGTACATGTAGCACTAAAACATAAACTCCAATATCTTATTGATAATAATATGATTTGTGTTAGAAATATGAAAATGAATAAATTAACCAATAAATTCTAAGGGATATTATAAGATAGAAACTGTAAATACATAAAAGAAAACCATTTATTTTGAGAGAAAAAAATGTTAATATGACATAATTGCATTAAGAGTCTCCAAACACAGCTACAATAATTATGCATAAAACATACACAAAAGACTTTCTTATATAGGCAAGATAAAGGATGTAGAAATTTAAGGCTTAGCGACTAACTACCTCTCGAAATGTGCAACACTTGTGAGCTCAATTAAAAAGTGTGTGAGAAAGTGGAAAGTATGCATGGAATAGGTGTCTCAATAAGTAAATGTAGTCTCAACCATGAAGTGAGACAAAAAAATTAAAAGTCCCTAAGTAGAGACTTAACTAGTGTGAATAGAAATATCCTACAGAGGCTAAAAGCTAACTAAATAGATAATGTCACTATTTAAACAAACACTCCCCCTTAAGTGAAAATTAGGGAGTAATGTATATAAGATGAGGGGCATCAAGAAAATTCACCGCCAACAATCCACTGCCGAAAAATTCACTCGCCAACAATTCATTGTGGGAAAATTTATCGCCATGACAAATTCACCTCAAGGAAAATTCACCACCAACAATCACCACCATGGAAAATTAATCACAAAATTTTCATGCAATGAATTTTCCACGACGGTGAATTTTCCTTGAGGTTAATTTTTCATGGTGGTAATTTTCTCGTGGTGAATTGTTGGTGGTAAATTTTTCAATAGTGAATTTTCCTAGAGCCAAGATGAGGATGAGTCTTGGCTACTAGTCCATGTTAGATAATCATATGCAACTTAAAAAAAAATGAGTAAATGAGAAAAACCGATGGGAATAAAACTACTCTCCAAAAGAGAAATGGTACAATGTGAATGCCCAAGTGAAGAAGATATAGATAGAAGGAGGACTCATTATGAACCCCCAAGAACTAATTCTAACACATAAGTACAATTAATGTTACCCCGTATAGGAGAGAAAAAAGAGAAGGTTTATGTGTCCCCTCCTAAAATGTGAGAAGTAAATAACTCCATGCAAATAAATATTCCCTCCTAAAATTGAGATGAGAAGAGAAACCATGCAACCTCCCCTCAAGATTATTCTTGTAATACTGGTAGATGCTTGATATTGGATGCTAAAACTAATCCATGAATTTTGAAAAATATTTCTCCCCTTGGGAAGAAACAACACCAAAAATGTGTGCAATTTATTACCTCCCGTTCTAGATAGGAATATATAAGAAGAAGAATGAAGGTTTTTATTTTTTTTACATGATTCAAAGATGATGATGAAATCTCTAAAAAAATGCTTAAATTCTCCATGTGAGGAGTATATCCTCCCAATCTAGTTATGGTCAAAATTTTATATTAGTTTTCTTGACTATTCCTAGATTACATTTAGCATACCAAAAATCCATGTTAATGCTAACAAAATAAAACATGAGTATCATGGAACACTATATATGTGCAAAAGAGCATCAATAGCGTAAAATATGGTGATATGATTATTGAAACTAAAAATTTAATTAATATAGCAATAAAAATAATGATGCCTCAAGAGAATCAACATGATACACAAATTGCAAAGGATGCATTGCTAACTATACATTTTCATTAAAAGGCTCAAAGTTCTGATAAAGAGATAACTATTGAAAAGTATCAAAATAAATTTTACAAAATAGAAGCACAAATGTGATGGATATAATCTTACACTATTTCTCCAAAATAAAAATTGAATTGTAACCTTTGCATCACATTCTTGTTCATCAAGAGATACTTCATGAGTATCTGGTGGGGAGTGCTATCTCTCAAGAGCTCATTGGCTCTTCCTAAGACCTATTCTTTGGTCTTGATAGGGTATTCTTCACTACCCTACTCAGAGGTCACTCCTAAAACCCCTATCTCCTTATAGAACTCTCCACCAATTTCAAATGCTCACCTTTGCTCTCAAATCACCATGAGCTTCCATGGGTTCAATTTTGCTGCAAATTTCCCAAACCATTCTTGGGACTAGGAATAGACCTTCCTACTACTCCTTGTTTGGTTTTTCTCCATTTTGATCCATCTTGGTGGATCCCTTCTTCATTTGGCTATCGCATTCAAGAAACATAGTTTTTAGGCTTTGTAGCCTTTTTGGTCAATTAGGCCTCCTCAAATGAGTGTTCTTGGAATAACACCTAAAATTCCCTAAAAAACCCCCAAAATATTTAGGGATACCTTCTCTAGACATCCTAGGCTTCAAGATTTCCTAGGTTTTAAACCTCCTTAGTGTCCGTACATAGGCCTTTCACCAAACCCCTATTTTCAAGGGTTTCTAAGGTATGTAACACAGTCCGGTTTCTTTAGTTTAATTGAGTGCTCTAATGGCCTCCTCTGCACTTCTCCTTGCATACACATGTTCAAGTCACATACCCCTACACCCCTACACCACGGATTGGCATAAACCAATCCATTTAGCAAGTCTTCTTGCTACTGTTCTGTTCAAGCAACTAGCCAGAATGCCCCTGCACTCGCCTAGAGCTTGATGGTTACATCAACTCCCTTGCACACAAAGACTCCAAAGACCATATGTACACTATATACAAGGTCCCATACTTTATTCCAAGAGGCCATGGAAGTTCAGCCACGAGAATTCAAGTGGGGAGCATCATTTACAAAATTGGCCCTGAACCGGGCAGTGAAATCAAGGACCAAAAGAATTTGCAAAACTATCAACCAGTCATACTAAATGAATAAACCAATGCTGCACAAGGTAGGAAAAGATCACAAATGAAAGAATCAAAGCATAAGTTCAGTCCTTTCAATCCATTAATTGACTGGATGAAGGCTCTGTCATAGAAATCCAAACAACTTGCTCTTTTCCAAGTCACAATCTCTTCTTCCCAAATCTCAGTCCGTACAATAGCTTTCCCACATGTCATATTAGGGTTTTTCTATCCTTATATACCTTATTCCCACATGTTAGGACCCTTAGGTTGGATTATAACATCATTAGTGCCATTTTCAAACTTTTAGGACAAATTGCCAAGACAACATTGTCAAGATTTGCCTAATCTCCTCATTAAGACTTCCCCAAACCTCAAGGCTCTCAACTAACCTAACTTTTCCACAAAACACACATCAATTCAACCTTGGGAATTTATAACCTAGTCCTTATTACCTTGGTGGTTGGCTAGAACCACCTACAAGCCAAAATTTGCAAAGATCTCTGCAAAAGACCTTAAGGTGCTCCTGGACCATTCTCCCCCTGCAACAAAGAAGTTAAGGAACCTGTGGTGCTAAGAACTTCTCAATGATACCATGCTTCTTGAAATAAATCTCTGCTATCCAAGTAGCCTCTGATTCTGGTTGGTGTCTCCACTTCACTAGGTGCTCCATGTATGTCTTGTGCCTAGTCTTCTTCTTCACCCTTGAATCCAGAATCTTGTCAACCTGTGGTCTGATTGGATCAGGTACCTTGAGTTCTTCCACATCCTTACTCACCTTAGCACTATACTGTTCCTCATCCATTTCTGGTCCTTTATACTTCACCAAGTCCTTCACATTGAAGATAGGCGAAATGGACATCTCTTTGGGTAACTCCACCTTGTATGCATTTGATCCATACTTAGCCAACACTTTACATGGCCCTATCCTTTTCATTTGTAGCTTACTTGGTATGCCTTTATGTAGTCTTGCCTTGTTCAAGTATACCATCACCAAATCACCTATTTCAAATTGTAGATCACTCTTCCCTTCATCTCTTTTAGCCTTCAACTTCTAGTTAACCTCCATTAATGTCTTCTTCACCTGCTCATGAACCTCTCTCATTGACTGAGAAAAATCATCAGCATGCCCACTGATTCCTTCATAACCTTTTAGGTCTCTCAGCTCAAGTACACCTCTTGGATGTAACCCATATACAATTTCAAATCGACTCTTACCAGTAGTCCTGTTTGTGCTATCATTATAGGAAAATGCTTCTTGTGAAATGACTTGTTCCCATCCTTGTCCATACTCCTTAGTTAGACACCTCAACAAGTTACCAAGTACCCTATTTATCACCTCTGTCTATCCATCCGTTTGAGGATGATATGCTGAACAATGAGACAAGTTGGTTCCTAACCTCCTCCAAAGAGTTTTCCAAAAATGTCCCATAAAATTCACATCTCTGTCTGCAACTATGCTCTTTGGCAACCCATGTATCCTTACTACCTCCTTGAAGAATAGGTGTGCAATCTGACTTGCATCATGTGTTGTTTTGCATGGGCTGAAATGGCTCATCTTGCTGAATTTGTCCACTACCACAAACACATTGTCAAAACCAGTCGGTGTCCTAGGTAGCCCTACTATGAAGTCCATGCTTATGTATTCCCATGGTTTATTTGGGATGGGAAATGGCTGATAAAGACCTAAATTTGTTGATGTTCCCTTTTCCTTTTGACACACTCCAAATTGCTCCACATACCTTCTTACATCTCTTTGCATCTTAGGCCACCAATAGAACCTCTCCACTAAGTCTAGGGTCTTGTTCAATCCAAAGTGTCCACTCAAACTGAAATTGTGCTTTTCTTGGATAAGATTCTCCCTCATTGAACCTCTTGGAACACATAATTGTTTCCCTCTAAACAATAGACCATTCTACAAAGTATAATCTGCATATTCACTGTGAAAATGGTTTTTAAAATTAGTACATACCTTGTAGATCACTGAGAAATCAAAATCTCCTTCATATAGTTCTTTGAATGCTTCAACCCCTATGCTCTGCAGCTGTATCTCTTGAATGGTAAGCAATCTCCTACTAAGGGCATCTGCAACCTTGTTGTTAACCCCTTTCTTGTGCTTGATAGTAAAGGTGTATGACTGCAAAAAATCCATCCATTTGGTGTGCCTCAACCTGAGCTTCTCTTGAGTATTGATGTAGCTTAAGGAATGATTGTTGGTGTATACCACAAATTCTTTGGGCAATAGGTAGTGCCTCCACTTTTTAAGAGCTTGTACTAAAGCATACAGCTCTAAGTCATAGGATGAGTACCTAGACTTTGCTTCATTTAGCCTTTCACTAAAGAATGCCACTGGCCTACCTTCTTGGGTTAGGACTGCACCCACTGCTATGTTGCTTGCATCACATTCCACTATGAATGGTTTGTCAAAACTTGGTAAAACTAGGATTGGTTGGGTAGCTATCTACCTCTTCAATATTTCAAATCCTTTATTGGCTTCTTTGGTCCACACAAACTTTGTTTTCAGTCCTCCTTTGATGGTGTCAGGGACCGGTGCACAAATTTCATTAAACCTTCTAAAAAACTTCCTATAGAATTGTGCTAATCCATGGAAAATCCAAATTTCAGTCCCTGTCTTGGGAGTAGGTCAACTGAGAATGGCTTCAACCTTTCTCTTGTTCATCTTCAAGTTCCCTTGAGATACTACAAATCCTAGGTAGACTAGCTCTTGCTTCATAAACTCACTCTTCTCAAGATTTATGGTGAGCTTCTCCTTTTGAAGTTTCTTCAACACAAGTTCTAGGTGCTTCATATGTTCTTCTTTTGTTTTGCTAAAGATGAGGATATCATCTAAGTAGAATACCACAAAGATTCCTATATAGTCCTTCTCCCTCTTTCATCCTAATCTGATAGTAGCCACTTTTCAAATCAATCTTGGAGTAGTACTTAGCACCCCCTAAACAGTCCATTAAGTCTTCTATCCTAGGAATAGAAAACCTATATCTAATGGTTATCCTATTTATGGCCCTAGAATTAGTGCACATTCTCCAGTTATCTCCCTTCTTAGGTGCCAACACCATTGGAACAACACATGGGCTTATGCTTTTTCTGATCAACCCTTGGTCTAAAAGTTCTTGAACTTGCCTTGCTATCTCCTTGTTCTGCTCCGGTGTCATCTTGTATGCAGCCTTGTTAGGAAATGTTGCTCCTAGCACAAAGTCTATTTGATGACTGATTTCCCTCTTAGGTTGTAGTGTAGCTGGTGTGCCTTCACAAATGATATCCCTGAACTGATCCAACAGTTGCTTCACTTCTGCTCTCATAGGTAGCTGACTAGGTGACTCCTCCTCCTTTGGCTTCAACATGATTGCATAGACAACTCCTTCTTCTTCCTCCTTCATGTCTTTTAGGAATTCCTTTCCACTCATCAAAAGTACACTAGATTTTGCCTTCTCCACTGTGCCTTCTTCTATCAAAGACTGGATTTTTTAAGTCACTCCATCCTTCTTGAATGAATACTTGTTCTCCTTGCCATGGTGTATTGCCTCCCTGTCATATTGCCATGGTCTGCCAAGCAACAGATGGAATGCATCCATTGGTAACACATCACATAGTATCCTATCTTGATACTTCCTATAGCAAACTCAACCCATACTTGTTCATTGACCAATATATTATGCCCCTTATTCAACCAAGTAACCTTGTAAGGACACACATGGGGTATCTTGATGAGGTTCAACTTCTGTACTGCCTCCTTTGATATGACATTATCAGTAGATCCTGAGTCAATAATAACCTTGCAGACCTTACCTAGTATCTTGCACTTGACTCTAAAAAGAGCTCTCCTCTGTTTGTGTTCATCCTCAGTAGGTTCTTTGATCAAGATCCTTCTCAACATGAGACTCTCTCCTTTCTTTGAATCTAAACTCACCTCTGAGTGCTTGGAACATTCCTCCTCTTGGACATAAGTAATCTTCTTCTCACCTTGTGAAGATGCTGGCTTGTCAGGACACCTATAAGCCGGATGACCCAACTATCCACAATTGTAACACTTCATGGAAGCAAAATGATAACTTCTCCCAAATCCTCCTGATCTGCCTCTTCCACCATTATTAGAGCTTCTACCTCTGTATCCCCCTCTACTATTTGTCTCTTGGAATTGTTCACCCACCTTAGAATCTCCTTGGCCTCTATTCTCATGGATCCTTCCACCAAAACCTCCTCTATGTCCACCTCTAGGGTCTCTGCCTCTTCCTTTACCCTTGGTATTAGAATCTTGTTTCTTTTTCAGTTTCTCTTCCACTTTAATAGCCATTTGATAGTAGCTATGGAGGGTAGTAAGTGTGAAGAGACTCAACTCCTCTTGTATGTTCCATCTAAGGCCGTTCAGATACCTAGCAACCTTAATGCTTTCAGTTTCTTGCACTCTAGACCTAAGGCTTAGCTTTTGGAACTCTTCTGTGTAGGTAGTTACATCTAGTTCTCTTTGTCTGAGATTTTGCCTCTTCTTATGCAATTGGATGTCATAGTCCTTAGGTAGATAGTTTTCCTTTACATTAGCCACCATTATTTTCCAATTTCCTATTGGCTTCTTGCCTTCCTTCTCTCTTTCTTCTTGTAAGAACTTCCACCAAGTTAATGCTTGTCTTCTTAACCTTGATTTGGCTATCTTCACCTTTTGTGCCTCTATAACCCCATCACATTCAAAGTGATTCTCCATTCCCTCAATCCATTCCATAACTAACTTTGCATCCATTCTTCCTGTGAAAATAGGGATGCCTTCTAGTTCCTTGCCACTTAATGCCTTCAATGCTTTGAGGAAGGGTTCCTTTGCTAATGGAGGGTCAGGTTTTGGTTCTATCTCTTCCTCAACTTGTTCCTTACCCTTGTCTTTAACCCCTACTAACTACACTTCCATCTTGCCTGCAGTCTCTGCAACCTCTTCTAGTTTGTGCTTCATTTCTTCCACAATTTCTTCAAGACGTCTATTCCTTTCTTGTTGCTCTGTCAAATCTATAGCTAGCTTTGAATTAGTCACCATGGTGATTTCTCCTATGGATTCACTTCCCTCTGACATATATATTTCTCAATTCCCAAGCCTTTTAATGGCTCTGATACCAATTTGGTGGGGAGTGCTATCTCTCAAGAGCTCATTTTCTCTTCCTAAGACCTATTCTTTGGTCTTGATAGGGTATTCTTCACTACCCTACTCAGAGGTCACTCCTAAGATCCTATCTCCTTATAGAACTCTCCACCAATTTCAAATGCTCACCTTTGCTCTCAAATCACCATGAGCTTCCATGGGCTCAATTTTGCTACAAAGTTCCCAAACCATTCTTGGGACTAGGAATAGATCTTCCTACTACTCATTTTTTGGTTTTCCTCCATTTTGATCCATCTTGGTGGATCCCTTCTTCATTTGGCTATCACATTCAAGAAACTTAGTTTTTAGGCCTTGTAGCCTTTTTGGTCAATTAGGCCTCCTCAAATCAGTTTTCTTGGAATAACACCTAAACTTCCCTAACAAACCCCCAAAATCTTTAGGGATACCTTCTCTAGACCTCCTAGGCTTCAAGATTTCCTAGGTTTTAAACCTCCTTAGTGTTTGTACATAGGCCTTTCACCAAACCCCTATTTTTAAGGGTTTCTAAGGTATGTAACACAATTCGGTTTCTTTAGTTTAATTGAGTGCTCTAATGGCCTCCTATGCACTTCTTCTTGCATACACATGTTCAAGTCACATACCCCTACACCCCTACACCACGGATTGGTACAAACCAATCCATTTAGCAAGTCTTCTTGCTGTTGTTCTGTTCAAGCAACTAGCCAGAATGCCCCTGCACTCACCTAGAGCTTGATGGTTACATCAACTCCCCTGCACACAAAGACTCCAAATTCCATATGTACACTATATACAAGGTACCCTACTTGATTCCAAGAGGCCATGGAAGTTCAGCCATGGGAATTCAAGTGGGGAGCATCATTTACAAAATTGGCCCTGAACTGGGCAGTGAAATCAAGAACCAAAAGAATTTGCAAAACTATCAACCAGTCATACTAAATTACTAAACCAATGCTACACAAGGTAGGAAAAGATCACAAATGAAAGACTCAAAGCATAAGTTCAGTCCTTTCAATCCATTAATTACTGGATGAAGGCTCTGTCACAGAAATCCAAACAACTTGCTCTTTTCCAAGTCACAATCTCTTCTTCCCAAATCTCAGTCCATGCAATAGCTTTCCCACATGTCATATTAGGGTTTTTATATCCTTATATACCCTATGCCCACATGTTAGGACCCTTAGGTCGGCTTAGAACATCATTAGTGCCATTTTCAAACTTTTAGGACAAATTGCCAAGACAACATTGTCAAGATTTGCCTAATCTCCTCATTAAGACTTCCCCAAAACTCAAGGCTCTCAACTAACCTAACTTTTCCACAACACACACATCAATTCAACCTTGGGACTTTATAACCTAGTCCTTATTACCTTGGTGGTTGGCTAGAACCACCTACAAGCCAAAATTTGTAAAGATCTCTCCAAAAGACCTTAAGGTGATCTTGCACCAGTATCCATCATCATGATCACCATAAATTCATTGTGACACCATAGATATTGAAGTTGTTTTCATATTAAATATCATAGGAAACACTTATCTCGATGATACATCATTGATCTCTATCAAGGTTGACCCACTACATTGCTAAGTTCACTCATATAATTACTGACCTTTTCTCCTTTTCTATTACTTAGAATTTGTATAATTTTATATAGTATTATTTACATGATTTGTGTTTATGTGTGTCATGTCACATGTTTCTTTTAGTTCTTTCCCTTGATTTTACCACTCGGGAGGAAATATAATATTTCTGTTGGGTCTCAAAAATGCAAGTTTTAACCAGAAGAGTTTTCCAAGCTCTTACTACACTTTTGGTCAACGTACAAGGCCAATTGATGCAATTGTACCTTCTTCTCTTTAGGTTCTGCTAGACCAAGGCGGGTGAACCTAATGAATGATGCAGATTGAAATGTGTTTCTTGATGCAACAATCTACCCACAATGGCAAAGGTAGTAGATAGATGAAAATCTCTACAATTACTCCTACTCCTACTGCACAAATAAAAGGATTTTGAATGAGTTGTTTATGATAAATTCTATCTTCTGGGACATGATAGATCAGCGCCTTCTATCTATTGGGCAATGGAGTCAAAAATAGAAAATGACATGTGTTTTCCTTCTCTAGCTTAATTTCAAATCGTTAGGCACTTTATGCAATAAAATCCTATGACTGGCATATAATTTCATTTATTTATGGTTCACATAAACAATGCTGGAATGTTTTTCTATCCTCGTTCTTCTTAAATTATCCAAAAGAAAACTCTCAAACACTGCGACTTACTTGAAAGGTTTTAATTCTAACTTGAGACACTAGCAAATAAAAATCACACAAAGTGAAAATATGCACCTTGATGAATCAAAATTTATGCTTGATACATTAACTCAAATGATCAAAAGTCTTCGAATTGGAGAGAACCAAGATAAAAATAATACAAATTATAACATCTCAACAACTGAACCAAAAGGTTTTCACCAATTAAAAACATTAGTTTCCATTGCTATGTTTCAAGAAAGATCTGTACATTATTTTCATTCCCAGTCCCAGAAAATCTCTTCTACTCTGACCCCTGCTTCTCTCTCTCTCTGTAACTGATTTTTTGAAATATTTATACAGAATAAACCAAGTGTCGTGGCCCTTCAATTTGCAGTTATATTCGTTTTACATTCCATGGTGGAAACAAAATATTTAATTAATTGCCTATCGGCAAATTAAATATTTTTACATAATACTGCACTTGACTTTGCCTTTGATTCTATCTTAACAACTTTTCCTACCATTTTCAGTTCACTTTATATGCTGCTGCGAAAGCTTTTTTACATTTACCGCTCTACCACGGTCAACTTGTTGACCAGCCACGGTATCGCGGTGTAACTGGCATGGTCTCATTTTCCTTCCACTGCTTTACTGCGGCTTTCACTTCTTCATCTCGTGGTATTGCGGTGCTTGGCATTTACTGTTATCTGTAACTGCATATGACACTACTGCGGTTATTATTTTAACTCCCCGCGGTACTGCAGTAACCGTTTACCGACCGCTTCCTTCAATCCACCTCACCACCGCGGGTTCTCCTTGCTAACTGTTGTCTGCTCACTGCTTCTCTATTTAACCGCTTACCGCACTACCGCGGTAGCTAACTCTGTCGCTTCCTCCCGACGGTTATCTGCCTTCGCTGACAGTTATCGTGCCACCACGGTCAGTCTAATGACTGTCTGCGGTGTAGCAGTGGTTGTTTAATGACCGCCAGGCCTACCCTTTATTTCCCAACCGCCATCCGCTTGAAAGTTGTCCACGGTAAGGATGTATGTAGTGAATTTGAACTTTATAGGTGATGGTAAATAGGTATAAGGTAATTTTTAGCTTTATGGATAGCGATGAAGTGAAATATTTTAGGAGAGAGATAGGAAAAGGGCATAAATAAATAAAATCCTTTAGGGTATTTCATGGAAAATTTAGGCTAAAATGGGAAAAAACCTCAAGGATTTTAAAGGAAATTTTTTAGTTCTAACAATTTCTTTTGTAGATTCTATGTACTCATACTTTCTCTCTCTTAGAGCAACATAGGGGCTTCCTTTGTGCACTTTAGATAATACATCAATTTTACACACAATTATACCTTATATATGAACTCTCTACTTATTTTCTCCATTATCATGTTTAGTAATAGGTTCATTGATCTTCTATTCAATAACGAGAACAAAGAGGCACATGTTAGATTTAAAATTTATAAAAATATATTTATAATTTGATTCTTTCTTTCAATTCACTTAAGAATTTAAGTTCAAGTAGATTTGCATGTACACTAAAGTGGAGGGAAAATTTAAGGTATAAGAGTGCATCCCTCAACTTTTAGACCAATGCTCTATGCTACTTTGTGTATATGGATGTAATATATGATTTTAACACTCAGTTTGACCCTTTTAATATACAAATTAATACTTATCCCTAAATCCACTAACAAAAAACTACTAAAAATCCCCATAATCTAGACTAATCACCATTCTTAACATTTTCCCACCTAAAACTAAGTCAAATAGTGCAGCCTAATCCACCCTATTCAAATTCTAAATTTATTTTTCTAAAACCAATTATTCCATAACCCACATACCAAAAAACTTGAGTTGAACAATTAATTTAACATATATTTATGAACATCTAAGTTTATCAGATTATGTTAACTAAAAAAGCTAACAAAATCGTATTCTAATTTAAATGTGTTTGTTTAGATTCCTGTTTGCTGTATTTTCTACTATATTTATTATATATTATTCTGGCCAGAAATTCAAAAAGATAATATTTTATAGGGGTTGCAGCCTCTGAAAGGTAACAGTTGGCCGATAATATTTTATAAGTTGGCCAACTATTCACTCCATCTATATCTTATATGGAGGGAATAAGAGGCGTAGGAGGCGGCGGAGAGTTGAACTGGGGAGGTGGCAGAGATTGCGCAGGAGGAGGAGGCGGTGGAGAAGCGAGGGATGATGTGGGGGTCAGCTTCCATCATAGATAAAGTTTAGTTGAGTGTCACTTGTGTCGGTGTGTGATGCTGATCGTCTAGAACTACATGCCATTCATCGTCTGTATGCCTTCTGCGACATATAAGTTTTTGGATAGTTAATGTTAAGAGACTGTTTGCATGAATATAACTGTTAATGGTCTTTGGACTTCAGTTTCATCTGTCAGTTAAAAGGAGCTAATGCATGCATGGTAGATATATCACTTGTACGTTATGAATAGCTGCTAAATAATAATACAAATTAATATATGTGTGAAGATTGACATTAATATATGGTGGTTATTAAAGGGTTTAAAAAACATGAATTTCACAAGGGTGAGTGTCAATGTTAGGGTTGATGATTTGTCTGCTTGTTGAGTTTGAATTGTAGATTAAGGATACTTTTTGGGAGATTTAGTCTTCGATGTAATCTAATATATACATCATATTTCTTTCATATTCAAGGATTTTATAATTCTATTCAGGACATATATTAAAAGGTACAATCTCATTGACTATGCGATATATACAATTTAATCATCCCATTTGTCATTGCAGATTACTCATTAGACTATTACAAATAGAATGTATTTTAGATTGAACATTTGATCCTAAGAGAAATCACCACTTATATTTAGATGGGCTTGTATATTTATGATGTTATGAAAAGAGGCTACAACTTCTATTAAATACTGTGTTACTGTGTCATTTGAAACATAGTCTGTAAATGTAACAATTATGTATTTCGAGGCCATGAGATTCCAAAGTGTGTGTGAGGGGTGCGTTGAGGTGGAATTGCTACCATTCCTTCAAAATTTTCACATGGTGTCATTGGCACAACACAAGGTTTCGACGCACATGGGATGCTATTTCTTAAAAAAGGTAAACAATCTGGAGCCTATGGTTGACCTCCAATGTAATGGATTTTGATGCCACCCTTGATGTAACCTAAGGAGTCCACTTAGTCCACTTAATCTCTTGCATACAATCTGTTGTCTTTATACATTTTTCTCACTTTTTGTTAAGAGGCTTCTGTTATGTTTTGGCTTCTATGCATAAAGGATCTATTTTTTGGGGCATTTTTTTTGATCCCCAAGCCAACTTTATTTTGTAAGCTTCTATGCTATTCCCATGTAATTTCAAATTTTCTATATTATTAATAATATTTTAGGCTCTTTTCCTTTTATCTAAAACAATAATTCTGCATTTGCTACTACAAGTTTCATTTTTAATTTATTGTCTGTGTTTTAGAATATACAAGATCTTAAACACACATTTCATTATTCTTGTAGGTGCAGCCTGGATGAGGTATTTTTCTAAGGAGATTGGGCATGGGGACAATATAGACTCAATAAGGTATTCCACATAATCACCATTAGGTCATGGCACATATTCAAATTATTAGGTCTCAAAATTATTTCTTACACTTCTAAAGGGTTCAATCCATTAGAAGGCAAAGAAAAATCCATTCAGGAAGGGTGGATGGATCACTCATCAACAAAGAGTGAGGATAATGGGCCTATAATAAGAGTGGATAATTTATCCTTCACCTTGCACCTAGCTAGACCCAAAGGGTGTTCCTAGAGGTAAATTTTAACAAGATTATAGCAAAACTCAAGATATGTAAGTAAATAAACTATAATAGTATCCAATGTATGCCTAGCCCAAAATTTTCTCACTCGACCAAGGACTAACCTACTACACACATAAATTCTATAAGGCTAATGAAGTCATCATTGTAAGACTACACGATGTGGTTATGTAGGACATGATTCCCTTAAGGTGAAATCCTTCAAGTCTTATTCGAGATGTTTCCCTAGTTAAAATGTTTAACCATGAAATAAATATAATTTCCTACTCTTAAATTATTGTTGAATGTTTTTTTTTAAAAGTGTATGGAGGGTCAAAATTTCCAAGATTGGTGCCTTATATTAGGTTACAAAGTCACAAATAAATCAAAATAAATAACCCATATAAAATAAAAAAGATGATATTTAACAATTGAACATGCTTATTAATCCATCTCTAAACTTCTAGAAATCTATATATAATATTTGAATCAACATTACAAATAAATTTTGAAATTTATTAAAATGATGCAAAACTTATCAAATCAATATTATATTCACACCGACAAATGTGGTGAGAGAAAACCTAAGCTAACAAGAAACTATCAAACTCTATCACCTAGAAGTTTCCCTAGATATGCATAATAGGTCATGCAGACATTTAGTTACAATTTTTTGCTACAAGATAGCTACATATCTATTATTTGTAAGATGGGATAATCTAATATTGACTAGAAGTGCACATATTGAAATCTTAGATATTGCTCAACATTGTAGTCACATGGAAAATAAATAATGAATATTTTAAAATTATATCAAAGAACTAGTATTTCTAATATATTTTTTGGTCACTAAAATCCCTTAAAAAAACTATAAATTGGATAACACCAATGTTGCATGTTAAAAAAGTTGAGACCCCACAAAATCCAATAAAATGGTAGCTTGGATCTTGCATGAATACTATTAACATAAAAAATATAACAACCAAAATAATAGATGCATGAACTCCTAATATTCTATTATTAAAAATGCATCTAAATCCATGCCCTTGAGATATACAAATATATTTTCATGGTAAAAGATCCTTGGAATAGTTGCAATATCAAATATAGTCATTAATGGTGACTTGGGTTGTGTAGACACATAGATGTGAGTGAATATTGTAAAATATGGGAATTTTAGGGTTTCAAGCATGTTTGGGATCAAGGGTTAGGAATACCTCATAGGCCATATCACTTGTTGAGGATTAGAGATTAGGACTACACCATATCTTGCAGGTAAATCAAGTAACTAAATGTATCTTTACATCATCAACTTTGAAAGGATACATGAAGGAAAATTTTAGAAGTTACAGATTATAGATACTAAGGAATCAATGTCATAAGGTGAAGGTAGAGGGATGAGTGATAAAAAATATGCTCTTTTAAAAATATAAAATTCATGTGAATAAATTGGCCCTATGTGAAGTTCCCATGTTTTTTGTCTCCTAAGAGGCACATTGAAGCAACACATATTTTATCTCACTCATTCTCTCATTCAAGTGAGGTTATTAAATGATTGCATTCTTTTTTATCTATTGAAACTATCAATGTCACTATTTATCACTCTTTGAATGGAGTTTTAATTTATTTCCTTGATTGGATAATTTTAGATCTAATAGAAAATCTTTAGCGATTTTTAAGAACACCTTTATTAATTTAAAATAAAATGAACAAAAAATTTAAGCTAGGATAAAGAGTTGCGAATCATTAATGCACTAAAATAAATTCTTAAAAATCAAATAAATAAAACAAAAGTACTTAGCCATCAGTTGTGCATTCTTCCATTGCTTCTGCACCACGTCAAGGGTTTGAATCGCACCCAATTCCACCCATCCCTTCCCACTACGTACTTGATATTGCTCCTTCCCCTTCTCCATCTCCATCCTTGTCACATTTGTCCCCCCACCATATCTCGCCTTCTTCGTTTTAATCAAGTGAGTTAAGATCTAAATCAATTTTTTTGGGTCCAAACTTGGGTTGTGTTGGAAAATATTGTATATACCATCTCTTTTATTGTTTATTTGTGAAGGTTCTTAAGTTGGGAAGGAAGAACTGATCTGTTGCCATATATTGTTGTAAGTATTATATGGATGTAGTAGTTTGCAGAATCGACAAAGTAGTTTTATGTAGTTTGAATGGTTTTTCTCTCACCTTTTCGATAAGAATGCCAATGTATTTGACAGTAGGTAAGGGTCGAGGTTTTTTGATAGCCATTACTCTTAACTATATTTGGATGTATTTTGGAAACTTTGAGTCATTTTATGTATATTGATTATACCAGTTTATAAGTCACCGTTGGGAGGCAGGGGTGTAAATAGAACAAAGTCACTGTTGTGATTGTATGAATAGAGCAAAAAATAAACATAAAATATGCACAACGACAACACAACTAAACACACAAAAACATATTTGCATATATTCCTTGTTGCTTCACAAAATAAAAAACACAGAGTATATTCTCTGTTTAACAACATAAAATAAACTTAAACTACTTTGGACAGATGTCCAATACATATGGTGCTACTCTCACACCTATTCTGAACTTCTGCTATCAGTGCATGACATATGCTAAAACATTCCTTCTATGCTTTTTTTGTCTCAACAAAACATTCCTTCTTCTGAATATTCTTCCACTACTGTAGGGCTAACACTCCAATACAAAAACTTGCAACACTACTTCTAACTCCCACAAATACATTCCTTTTGTCTTGTTTAATTCCTTGCTAAAAAATGATCGCTACTTTCAAATTTCAAAATCACCTAACTCCATTTAATTCTGCAAGTATTCATTGGCTATAGGAAGTGCTCCAATTTAAATTTCAAATCTACCTATCAAAAGTAAATGCTGGCAGGCTACAAGTAAGCTTACGTGGGGTGTTGACTTGGGGATTAATTAAAATATTCCAATGCCCCCCCTTAATCTACAAGTCAACTATCATTCTATAGTTCCCTTCCCAAGTTGATCTCTGAAGCTATCCACAATGCCAAGCCCATCTCTTAGGTATTCAAAACTATCCTTTGGCAATGCTGGTGAAGATGTCGGTGAGATGCTGCTCAGATCCGCAATATTGTAGTTCAATCTCACCTTGCTCTACAAGCTCCCTTATGAAGTGATATCAAATCTTGATATTTTTACTTCATCCATGGAAGACTAAATTCTTTGTCAGCACTATGGAGGATACACTGTCACAATGAATGACTTTGTTGTCAACTTGTTGTTGCTGTAAATCTGCAAGGATCCTCCTCAACCAAATAGCCTGACAAGATGCTGCATTTTCTGCTATGTACTCTGTCTTTGCTGTGGTGAGAGAGACAATTGGTTGCTTCTTTGATGCCCATGAGATTGCACCTAATCCCATGTTGAAGACATAACTTGATGTACTCTTCCTATCATCCACATTTCCTGCCTAATCACTATTTGTGAAACCATCCAAATTGAATTCATTATATGCACCATACATGATGCCATATCCAAAACTTTGTTCCATTGACATACCTCAAAATCCTCTTTTCTTCTTTCCAATGCGTGTCCTTAGGTTTCTCCATGAACCTAGAAATTAGACTAACTGCATATATTAAATCAAGCCTAGTTGATGTCAAATACATCAAACTCACAACCATTCTCTTATAGAGGGTTGGGTTCACTTCCTTACTATTGTCAATCTTGCATAGTTTCTGACTTGTTGCTATTGGTGTGGGGGTAGGTTTGTTTTTATTCATTTTGAACCTCCTTAAAATTTGTTTGGCATAATTAGATTGTGAAATAAAAATGCCATGCATTGTTTGTTGAACTTCTATCCCAAAAAAAACTTCAACAAACCTAGATCCGTCATCTCAAATCCACTTTTCATCACTTCCTTAAAATCAACAATTATGTTGTCATTATTACCAATAAAAATAATATCATCTACATATACAAAAAAATTATTAAAATATCACCTTGAATTGCTTTGATGTAGAGTGTGGGCTCACTGCTGCTCTTGCTAAAGCCATTTCTCAACAAATAGCATTTATTTTGTTGTACCATGCCTAAGGTGCTTGTTTCAACCCATAAATAGCTTTCCAGAGCCTATACACTTTGTCCTCTTGACTTGGGACTTCATAGCCAGGCAATTGCTCCACATACACTTCCTCATTTAACACTCTGCTCAAGAAGGATGACTTTACATCCATCTGAAACACCTTCCACTGATGTTGTGCTACAACTGCTATGACAATACACACTGTTTCAAGCCTTGAAACTGGTGCATATGTCTCATCATAATCAATACCGAGCTATTTTTTGTACCCTTTCATATCAAGTCTTGCCTTGTGTCTTTCAATTTTACCTTTAGTTGTACACTTGGTCTTATAGACCCATTTGACTCCAATCACTTGTTTACCCTTGGGTAAATCGGTCAACTCCCATGTTTGGTTCATATCTATAGCTTCCAACTCTTCATCCATGGCCTTACACCACTTCTCTTCTTTCATTGCTTCCTCAAAATGTGTTGGATCATTATAGGAGAATAATGCAAAATCCAAGTTTTCATCAAAATCAACATATTGTGTGGTCATAAATCTCCCTCACACTCCTTGTCCTCCTTGGAATCAATGATGTGAGTGTAGGATTTGAGTTTGATTTTGAGCTTCTGCTACTCCGATCTTTGGATTATTTGTACTACTAATTGTCAGAGCTACTACTCTGCTGTATTATGGAGCTGCTAGACTGTTGTCTCTATCTAGAGTTGTTTTGTTGAACACTACTAGAAATGTTACTATTCTACTGCACATCGACATAGCTATTATTTTCCAATTCCCTATGGTAGTTTCTCTCTAATCTATTGCTCTCTTGAGCTCCCCCTATGTTGCTATCATCTGGAGCTTCTTCATCTTTAAGTGGTATTGTGACTGAAATACCTGTGGTATCATCCATTGTTCTATCCCATGCTTCATTTTCAATAAAAATAGCATCTCTACTGATCACTACCTTCTTAGTGATGGGATTGTATAGTTTGTAGGCTTTTGAATCCTCACTATAACCTATGAAGATACACTTTTCTCCTTTATCATCAAATTTTTGCCTCTTATCTTTTGGCACCAATTCATATGCCACACCCAAAAATTATTAGGAGTTCAACACTCCATTTGCTGTTAGTCCATGCCAACTGTGGAATCCTATCATGGAAAACCTTTGTGGGGAACCTTTTAAGTATATAGATTGTTTTTGCTACAACTTCTCCCCAAAATATGTGTGACATCCCATTTTCTTTCAACATACTTGTTGCCATATCTTGAATGGTCCTATTCTTCCTTTCTACCACTCTATTTTACTATGGAGTATACCTAGTTGTGAATTGTTTGTGAATGTCCTCATTCCTACAAAAATTCATAAATTCTTTGGAGATGTACTCTCCCCCTCTATCTATTCTAAGGGATTTGATATAGCGACTACTCTCCTTCTCAACTGCTGCCTCAAACCACTTAAACTTCTCAAAGGATTCCGATTTATTTTTCAAGAAATAGACCCATATTTTTCTATCTTCGTCATCTATGAAAGTCATGAAATATGTATTTACAGCTAATGTGGAGGTTTTCATGGGTCCACACAAATATGAGTGCACTAATTATAATGGAGCTTTTGCTCTCCTAGAGTACCCAGATTGAAATGTCTGCCTATGTTTTTTTCCTAAGATGCAAGCCTCACACTTGCCATCAGGTTCTATAATGGATGGTAAACCCCTAACCATTCCTTTTCTATACAATAAACTTGAACTTGAAAATTTTAAGTGCCCATACCTTAAATTCCATAGTTTGGATGGGTCTTTGATGATAGTCTTGAAAGCCAACTGTTGTTTGACTGCCGACTATTGTGAGTGTTGACAAACAATCCTGTTGCTATCGATCTGCTATGTCTGTCACAAAGACTATGTGCATCCTAAGAGGAAATATTTTGTTTCTCATCATCTGCACTGCAACCATCACTCTCTTGCTACCTCCTCTATCAAATATCTTGCACTCTCCATTATCCATTAGGATTTTGTAGCCATTTTGGATCATTTGTCCAATCCTCAATAGATTATTCTTTATGTCAGGGGCATAATAGACATCCTATATTTTCCGCTTCTCACCATTCTTGGTTTTGATGCTGAAAACACCTCTTCCCATCACATGAACCTTCTCATCGTTTCTAATCTTGATTTTAGTCTTTACATTGATGTCTATGGAGGCAAATAATTTTTGTTACCACTCATGTGGTTGTTGCTTCCGTTGTCCAAGTACCATACTTCATCATTTCCGTGTTCAACAAGGTTGCAAACAATGAATACATTGGATTGTTTGTCATTTTCAACCTTGTGCTCATTTTCTACATTTTCATTCTAGCCTCCATGATCACGTTGCTTCTTTCTACACTCACTAGCATAATGGCCATATTTGTGATAGTAATAATACTGCACATTACTTTTTCCATGTCTCTGATTCGAACTACTATTCTTTTGGTTATGGTTTGCTGAATGTGAGCTGTTCAAATCATCTACGCTGTCAGAACCTCCTCTTCTAGAATTACTTCTACCTCTAACTCTTTGAATTCTACCTTTGTTGTTTCTTCCTCTTCCCCAACCTCTTCCATTGGTCTAAGCTTTGAATTCTTTCTCTAGGGAAGGAGCAGATCTATTCAACCACTGCTCATGGGTGTTTAGTGAACCCATCAACTCATCTACATTCATCTTGGACAAGTCTTTTTCCTCTTCAATGAAAATGACTATACGATCAAACCTAGTAGGCAAACTTCTTAGGATTTTCTCAGTAATCCTTTGTTCTTCCATTGTTTCTCCATTGATTCACAATTGATTTATTAAGGTTGAAACCTTAGTGTGGAAATAAGAAATGGACTCATTATCTTTCATTTGCAATTTCTCAAAATATCTTCTCAAGAGTTTCACCTTAACTAACCTCACTTTTTCAGTCCATTTATAGCTATTTTGCATATCTCCCATGCTTTTCTTTGCATAGTCTGCTACTGCAATACGTGGGAAAATAGCCTCACTCAAGGCTACCTCAATCAAACTGAGGGCTTTTTCATCCTTCATCCTATTGTCTCTCAACTAATTTTTTTGTGCATTTGAAAGGGCTGCAAATACATTTGGGTCTTTGATGTCATTGAACCCATTGACGACCAATTTCCATAGGTCATTTGCAACTAAGATTGTTCTCATATTATTAGCCCATATATCATAATTTTGTCCATCAAAGCTTGGTGGCTATTGCCAACCTTTGCTCTCACCTCCTACCATATTTCTCAAATGTTTGAGAAAATAAACTAATGCCTAGATAACCTAGGGCTTTACCCAATACACCCACAAATAACAAACTAATTGATTACTACCTAGAAAAATAGGGCTCTGATACCAATTGTTGGGAGGCAGGGGTGTAAATAAAACAAAGTCACTGTTGTGACTTTATGGACAAAGAAAAAAATAAACACGGAATACGCGCAACGACAACACAACTAAACACACAAAAAAAGATTTACATAAATTCCTTGTTGCTTCAAAAAATACAAAAACACAAAGTATATTCTCTATTCAACAACATAAAATAAACTTAAACTACTTTGGACAGATGTCTAATACATATGGTGCTACTCTCATACCTATTTTTAATTGCTGTTATTAGTGTGCGACGTTTGCTAAAACATTCCTTCTGTGTTGCTACTACAATATTAACACTCCAATTAAAAACCTACAACACTACTTCTAACTCCCACGAATACATTCCTTTTGTCTTGTTTAATTGCTTGCTAAAAAATGAGCGCTACTTTCAAATTTCAAAATCACCTAACTCCATTTAATGTTGTACGTATTTGTTGGCTATAGGAAGGGCTCCAATCTTAATTTCAAATTTATCTAAAAAAACTAAATGCTGGTAGGATGCAGGTAAGCTTACGTGAGGTGCTGACTTGGGGATTAACTAAAATATTCCAACAGTTTGGATGTATTTTGGAAACTTTGAGTCATTTTATGTATACTTCTCATACCAGTTTATAAGTCACTGTAAAGAGCTGGTCTTTAGGTATACATATATCCATACCAAGATGTATGGAAAACAATACCGATGGCACAAGTTTCCCGAGCTCATGATGTATTATAATTATGTGGTTTTATACATGATTTTGAAATGTTTTGTTTCTCTCCTTGCAATGCTACAACTTACAATTTTTTTTTTTTTAATGTCTAAAAAGGCAATTTGAGCTTCCTATCTATGATTTTATTACTTTGAAATGGCACTTGAAGTATGCAAGGATATTTGAACTATGTTTTTGAGGTGATGTTTTAATAGAAAGAGAGTGATGTACTTATAAATGATAGGTGTCTTGAGAATTGAACTGTGAAACAACCATGCATTACCCAACAACTACAAAGTGTTCACCATTCATACCCATAGTCCCTCGAATAAATTTTTATATTCATAAGGTTAATATTTTCCTTTTTTCTATTGTATAATACATTAATTTTTTTTTTATAAAATATCAGATGAATTAAATTTCTAAGTTTTTAGTGGACAACAGTTAAATTGGGTTTTGTTGGGTTTTCTTCCAAACATTATTAAGTTTTTATTTGAAAAGCATAAGTGTTTTGTTGGTTAGCATGTTAAATAAAGTGTATAATTGTTGTTGTTCAATGAAATAAATCATTTTTAAAAAATAATCTAAGGTGATTTATTGATTAAAAAAATTAATACAAAATTGTTGTATAGAAGATAATTGAGTCTCGTAAAAATATATTAAAAAATCAATATTTAAAATATTTAAAAATACTTATCTCTAGATTTAGCTCTTTGATTACATGTATTTTGTGGTCTAATAATATTTTTTTGTTATCAAAATACTATGAAATTTTAATAACTAGGAGATGAATTTTACTTTGTTTTGGTCCAATCCTACACTTACAACTCCAATCTTGCTCCGCCGGTTCTAAACATAATTGATGCTCTTGAAGTTCCAACATACTAGACTAGTAGTTGTGTGTAGTGACATGCAATGATGAGCAGATATGCGGAGTGAAGCCATCCACCACCTTTTTCATGGTCGTTGAAGGGCTCAAAAACTAGTGAGGCTAACAAAAATTTTGACTGTCGTTCGCACACATCTTCCACCAATACAACCTTTTGCGAACAACTTATTTAAAGTTGAAAAATCTAGGCTTGTCAACAACATGTTGAAAATGAAACGATGCACCCTAAATTACAATGTTGGAAATCACCATAAATTGTATATTGTTCACAATTTTACTTCGTTAAAACCATAGCAACAAAAAGGAAGGTATAGATCATAAATTCTTTACCCCACAAGCATGTTATTTATTATGTGCTAGCATACATAGGTTTAGAGAGCTATGAACAACAATGGCTTGTCAAAAACAAGGAAAAAGTGTATAAGATTAACTATTTTATGATGTGGTGGCCATGCCTACAAAACAATAGATACATACATATCTATATGTAGGCAATAGTAGACTGTATTTTAAGTGTTATATGGAAGAGTGATGTCACAATTGATCACAGTGATGGACCGTGCTTTGTTTTGTTATGTTTTATTTTATTTCTCCTATTTACAAATACGTCTATGCACCATAGTAGATGCAAAAAATATTGATATACACTGAGGCACCAGTGGAATGATAATATGTATTTTAACTATTTTATGGAACATTTATTCCCGCATTGAGTGCAGTGGTTGACAACATGTTTCCCCTGTGTGGAGATATACTTAATATATAGAAGATATTGGGTCATGGAGCAACATGCGCTCTCACCAAATTATCGAAATAAAATAAATTATCCACCATTTCAATCAATGGTGAAAGAAATGTTTTGGGCCCTACTAATTTTATAGAAGATCTATTGGCCTGAAAACATCCACAAAGAAAGATTGTTTGACTTGAGCATGGTCCATAAAGGTGAGAGAATAATGTGAAATTTAGTGCAATAAATAGGTTCCATTCATAGACAATAAATAAATTAGGAAATTTAAAGACTTGTACAAAGTATAAGAAGTAATATGCAATTCAGTTGTAATATAATGCAGTTATTTAAAAAATGTTGGCATACCATGTGCATGGAATGAATTACATTATGAACATGGAAAAAGGAGGCCTACTCTCCACCCTACCATATTGGGTCATGGAGCCTTGTAGGCTCTCACCAAACCCCTGAGCGAAAACATTAATTCTACACCACTTTGATCTATGGTGAAAACAATACTTTGGGACTTGAAAAAATTGATTGTCTTTAAATCAATGCTAAAGATTTTCTTAATAAATCGCCATGCAGTTGTCAAATACGAGAAGGGATAAAAGATATATAGCCTTACATTATATACAATTAAAATTTTGGAAAAAGGCCACACACCATGCAAACTTGCAATTGAAAAGGTATACAACATTTTGGGAATAGTGGAAATTCTATATGCATGGAAATGAAGAGGGAGAGAGAAGTAGTACAGTTACCATTAAAAATATAAACATTCTTTAATCGATGGTGAAAGCAATGTTTTAGGCCATGCCGAGTTTATAGAAGATCTAATGGCATGAAAACATCCATAAAGGAGGATTGTTTGGCTTGAGGATCATCTTCAAAGATGAGAGCATAATGTGAAGTTTAGTGCAATAAACACATGCCATTGATAGACAACCAAGAATTCAAGAAATTTACAGACTTGTACAATGTATAAGAAATGATATGCAATGCAGTTGTGATAGAACACAACAATTACAAAAAATGTTAACATACCTTGTGCATGGAATGGATTGCAGTATGAACACCAAAAAAGAATGCCTACTCTCCACCCTGCCATATTAGCTCATGGAGCCTCGTGGGCCCTCTCCAAATCCCTGAGAAAAAATAATAATTGTCCACCAGTTTGATCAATGGTGAAAACAATGCTATTGCACCTGAGAGAATTAGTCGTCTTGAAATCGACGCAATAGATTTTCTAGTAAATTGGTATGCAGTTGTGAAATAAGAGATGGGTTAAAAGATATATAGCCTTACATTGTATATAGTTAGAATGTAGGCAAAGGCCATACACCGTGCAAATGTGCAATGGTAAAGTTGTTCAACATTTTGGAGATCACTACACCTTGTATATAAATAGAACTTAGTTCCATTCTAAAATGGTTTAACACAAATATATGCGCAAAGATGAAAAATGCGAACTTTAGCAAGGTGTACACATTTTATCGACAACCAATATCTAAATTACGAAATATAAATATTTCTATAATGTCAAAGAGGAAAATATACAATGCCACGATTACATGTTGCATACAAAAAATGATAAGTAAGCCAATTTAGAAATGGTGGAAATTCTATATGCATGGGAATGACGAGGGAAAGAGAAGAAGCAAATTTACCATTAAGAACACCAACATTTCATGATGGCGTCACTGGAAATAACTGTTGGAGATGATCCTCTTGTTTAATTCATAATGTAGTGTAATTTCTGGTATGTATCTTGCATAATCTACCAAAAAATAAAGGAGGATCGATGCATAGTAAGAACATACATCATGCAACACTTTGATGCATGGTGGAATCAATGTTCCTTATTACAATTAATGTATAGTATATCTTTCAAGAAAGTATTTTTGGAGGCCAGAAGAAATAATAACACATATACATATCTGGACATAGAGAAAATAAACTAAAATGAAACAAAACAAAAGGAAGCCTACTCCACATCCTACCATATTGGGCACGTGGACCATCGTAGGCTGTCACACATATATATCCATAAGTAATCTTCAAAGATATGTTTGTTGTTTGCATTAAATGTCATAAACAAATAGATGTGCACATAAAAATATAAAATGAAGCATAAAAAAAATGACTCTTGCTCTTGATCATACGTTATATCAGTGGACATTTTATTTCTCGATTGTTGAGCTTCCCAGTGTCCTTGAGAAGGTGTTGGTTTGTTTATAGAAAGCATTTGGCCTATCAATAGACATGTCCAGTGAAATGAAACCTGTATTAATTGTTTTATGCTTTTCATGTACTGGCGATGGTTGAACACCTGGTGCTTCAACCCATAAATAAAACAATATAACATAAACTATAGAACAACAATCAACAATGACCTTTGGGAAATAACATAATTTATTTTCCAAATACTTGACAAACGGTCAATGTGTGGAAATGTATGTATGTGGAGTTACATATAAACAACATGAACATGATGGGAAATAAAAGGTCATTTGACAACTAAAAAGGTACAATCCCCATTACAATAAACAAGGATGTGAGGACACAATATTTAGTATTGACATTATTCACAGTGAGCACACAAAAATACAAATCACATATTTTTTGTTTTTTCGGATGGGGGGATGGTTACTAAAGCAATAGAAAATTCTTCGTGATGAGATGATTGATCAAAGAAATGAACAATAGATTTCCCACGTGTGTAGATATGTATGTATGGAATCGCAGATCCTAAGAACATTAATACATATTGATCCCTATATTTATTTTGTTGGGACATTCTTGCAATGACAAGCTGTATTTTAAAGTTTTTATATGGAACATTGATGCAACCATTGATAACAATGATGAAGAATGTAATGTGCATATTTGGATGCATATCATAGCAGTAGGGAAAAATTTAGTGGCGAATCTTCGCCAATTGGTGAATAATAGAAATCTAGACCTCCAAAAATGGTGAATAGTACAAACTAAAAGAAAGACTGAATCACTAGGTTTTTACAGAAAACTAATTTCGTCTCGATTAATTCACCTATGCATTATTTTTTAAACTAATAAATCCAATTTGATTCGCCATGTAAACGATGTGTCATTGGAAATGATTCGCCAGTAGTTTATACTATAATTACAAATATTAACCATATTCGCTAGTAATATTATATTCCTATCATTAATTTTGGGGCAATATCGCCATAATAATAAATTACCATTTAATTTCAAGGATATTATAGCCTTGACTAGGGATTTTATTTACTGGAATCAAATCATCGATTATCTTTTTAATTAGATGGTTGTAGGTGATTCCACGACCTAATACGCATGTTCATTTTAAAAGTATTGTTGAAGCCTAGAATTTGTTTAGGGCCACACAATTAAATCTAATAGTGTGGTCCAAAACAAATTTCGAGCCTCAACAAGCCTTTTAAAATGCACATGTGTATTAGGTCATGGAATTAACCTACAACCATCCAATTAAAAAGCTAATTGATGGTAACATTTTTAATTTTCATTTAGTCTTAATTTTAAAGTGAGATTTAAAAAAAACACTTAATCTGTGTGTGCTCCAATGCATTTTTAATAGTGAATTTATGCTTGGTGGCGAGGGGCTATGCCCCTCAACCCCGCCTACATCGTGACAGGAGCACGTCGGGGCCGCTGTCCCCAGACCTCATGAGGGAGTGTTGCCCCCTCAAACCCCACAAGGGGTGCTGCCCCTTGACCCCACCGATGGCTATCGCCCCTAGGCCCCTACTTCAATATTATAAAAAACAAAAAAAATATGGGGGAATTGCATTGACTAACTATGCAATTTTTTAAAGTAGAGATTCACCATTGTAATCAATATTTTTAGTGATTATTCGCTAGGATTTGCCATTGTGATTATTAGTTTTACCAATTATTCATTGTGATTTGCTAGGATTTTACAAATTTTTTAAATAATGTGCATAGATTCGCAAGGAAAATTAATATATTTTTTCAAATAAAAGGAAAGATTCACCAGGAAAATTAATAATTTTTTCAAATAAAAGGAAAGATTCACCATGATTTTACACCTTCATTGATGGGGGTGGGGTTTCTTAAAGTTATCCTTGCATAGCAGATGCAAATAACATTGATACATACTGACACATTTTTGGAATGATAACCTGAATTGATAGAAGGTATATCAACACAACTAGGCCCAACAATGGTTTATTGAAAATTTCACAAACCTTCACTATGTGTCTAAAGGTTTTCAATATATGTGGCTACATGTAATTTGACACATTTTGTGGATCATGCCTTGCCTTTTTATTGCAAAAAGAACTTGAAAGTGCAAAGCCTGAGACAATTACTTCACAAAAGAACATGCACCACATGTTTCAGTTGATATAAGCAATTTGAATAAATGCACGATGTGGATTTTGAACAACAAAACTGCAACTATCAGTTGAATAATATGTACTCATTCTTTTTTAGATGTCACAAAAATTATGAATGAATAGAGGCAAGGCCATCTAAAGGCAAATATCAATTAATTCCTGTTGAGAAGTATAAGTATAGACATAGGAATAGAAAAAAACTAGCTACCTTCTAAAAAGAATAAACATAGGAAGAAGTATATATGAATGTTCTTTGTATGTAACCTCAAATACATACATATCTATAGACAGGGATGAATTTTGGGTGCAATGTGGGAAAGCGAACCAAAAATGGTCTTTGCATGTTCCCCCATTCGGGGGTGATCCCACAAAGCTAGTTTACAATTTCTAGGAGATTCTAATTTTTTTGAAATCACATAATTTTAGAAAATATAATGATTTAAACCTTAAAAATTTCCATTTTAAGGATTTCAATTGAAGATGGTTTGATGAAACCACCTTAGATAGAACCTCGCTAGTTTTAATCCATACCTAGAACGGAGTATCCTTTACACCTATCAAAATACTGATAAAAAATCACTTTTGATTTACCTTTTGGGGGAGCAAATGAATTCATTTAAAATTTATTTGAAATGATCATGGCAGTCCTTAGAATGAGCTATCCAAAGCATATAGTTTTAATATGTTTTGGTTTTATTATGTATGTGTTTTTCTAGTTTTATTAAACATAGGTTTTTCACTGAAAATCAAGCTCTCTATTTTGCACCTATGGAAAAATAGCATATTATCAAAATAAAATTTTAAAAAATATGTTCAGGCTAGGTATTGATGCCCTTGATCCATAAAAATAAATAAATTGAATTTTGATACATACAAAAAAAGTTATGTTGGATACAACCCGCCTGTGTTTTAATTGTAATCGGTTTGACTTCAAAACTTGATTAAGAAAAAAATAAATAAAAAACTATGAAACCAAATGAAAGTGCTAGATATTGTAGTTAAAAATTTAAATTTGAAAACAATAGAATTTTATCATTCATACAAAAAATTTATGTTGTATACAATGAGCGTCACTCCTTAAAAATGTTGTTTTTAAAAAAAAGCTAGTTTTCAAAGGAAATGGAAAAAGAAGTGCAATCTAATTCCAGTTTTTTTGAAAAAAATAATTTAGAATCTATAGATAAAATTTAACAAATAACTAGTTTGCATTATCTTCAAATTCATCATGGTTTAGCCACTATAGGAGCTCGAAAGTGAAGATTTAGTTTAAAAAAATTAGTTTAGTGTCGAGTTTGCCCAAAAATTGTAAACTAGTATTGTGGGATCACCCATGGGTGACTATGCACACCAATATATTTTTCATTTGTGGCTTTAATTTTATGGCATCATTTATCACCACCATTTTATGTCTATGGTTGGGAAAGGGATAATATCATGTGTTGTGTGTAGGTTTTTTAATCTGGCTTGATGTTTTGAAAGCAATATTATTTAGTCGCCAAGGCTGGAAGGCAATATTATTTATTTTTCCTATTACATTGTTATTGTGAATTAATGTGTTTTGTGAATTGTTGTTTTTGTGCGAGTTTTTCATCTGAATCATTGTTTAGACCAATATACTTCTATTTATAATCCACGTTGTATGAAAAATATTTTTAATGGGTTTGTGATTGTCAAAATTTGATTGTTGTATGCTTTTCGTGTAGTGGTAATGGTTGTAAGTAATACCTGCTTTGAAAACATAGAAAATGTCTATACAATTTTTAAGAAGCCATTTTTTCATGTGGTTCTAGTGAGAAGGCTATATTGTTGCAATTTTAGCCACTAGGCTATTTATGTGACCTTTGGACGGGATTTTTAACAACCCTCCCATCTTTTAAGCTTCACGGTGTCCATGAGAAGGTGCCAGTTTGTTTATAGAAAGCATTTGGCATGTCAATAGAGAGGTCCAGTGAGATGGAACCTATATTAATTGTTGTAATCTTTTTGTGTGATGGGAATGGTTGTAAGCAACACCTGCCCTTTTAAATCCTTGGAAAACAAAGTGAATGTGTGTGCAATTCTCAATAAGGAAGTGTTGGGTGTCATTAACTGGGTTCACCTTATTGTTCAAGATAGCTGTGAGTGATATGGGCAAGATTAGGTACATGTATCTTTTAGAGTACATATGGATGTTGTGTACATGTAATTTCACATACATACATATCTGAACATGTGAAAAGAAAAATGAAAGCCTACACAAAATGCCAAAAAGCTCTAGAACATATAAAAAATTGATAGTGCCAAACCTAATCAAAACCATTGCGAGAAAAAGTGAAGCATAAATCAAACAATATTCATTTTAGCAAACAATATAGTTTTTTCTAGATTACAATAAACAATTTGTATATATGTGCATCTATATTTTGATATATATATGTATATTAGTGTAGCTTTTATTTTCGGCGTCAGGGAAAAGGTGGAAGATTGTTTTTAAAAAGCGTATGGTGCCCCAATAGAGAAGGTCAGTGAAAATGGTGTCAGCATCACACAAAATTGAAGCCATAAATGAAACAATATAGCCTGAGCTAGAGAGTTGCAACAATGGTCACAAAATGAAAGATTTTGCGGGGATGGTTTTGGATGGGTATTTTTAGTGGTATTTTTTGTGTAATCATATGCATAAGACATATATATCTACATAGAACTCTATCACGATATTGTGTACACTCAGAATATTCTAAACAAGATCAAAACAACATAAATCAAATTAATTTGTTTTTCATTATATTCTTTATCTTAATCCTCTACAATGACAAATTTTAATAAGTTGGGCCAAAGAAAAATCACAAAATAGCTACAGAGGGAATAAAGAACAGTCACTATTAAACATCACATAGAAAATATTATAACAATTTTTTTTTTTATGCAATTGCAAGAAAGTGAAAAATAACCATATGTCATGTGCTTTTATGAATACAAAGGTAGGAGAGCATTTAATAGCCATGCATTCAAGGGAGTAAACATTATAGTAAGAACACTTGTGGAGGGATAAGACTACATGGCTATTGAAATATACAAGAAGGAAAAAACCATATTATTATTAAAAACAAGTCAGACATAGCTATAAATATTCAAGTCTGCATGCATGTACGCATACAAATCCATTATAGGCACATATATCTACACATGTATGTATGGACTAAGAAATTTCAATTGCATGCATATATATTTATGTACATGTATACATATGTATATACATATATATAAGAACAACTGTAAATATTGATACATGTGTTAGGAATGACTACATAACTATATAATGAAACAACATAAAATAAAATCAAGAATATAGACTTAAATCGGAACTAAAGTCTAAGCAACATAAAAATATAGAAAACAATAATGGTATTTTCTTTTGTTAAACATTAAAAGTTAAAATTCATTGTTTTAATATATTAGTAGCTAAACGAGGAACAAGACAACAACGGGAGAAAGGAAAGGTGTTCTGATATTACAAGCAGTGCATAGGAAAAGAAGGAAACAAATGTCCAGTCATGAGAAACTATAACAAATATTCAAAGTCACAATTAGGCATGGTTGTTTGGCATTCAAAGCAGTATCTCTAGATACTCTTGAACAATAGCGGAAATTGTAGAGAGATATGACAACAACAACTTGCACTCAACTTCAAAGTTAATTCTTGTAACTTTGACTATTGTTGTTTTCATCCTCATTTCTGAATTATAGGTCCGAGTTTTAATAAGAATAGTGAAAAAAAATGAGTTGTATGTGACATGATTGATAACAGATTCGATAGTCGTTGCAGTAGAAGACTCATATTGCAACATGTAAAGCTCTTTTGCTGACATCTGCAATAAGCTTGTTGTAGCCTCATCAAAATTAGTAGCCCAAATCTCGCCAATGTGGTCTTCCATCTTTAGCTGCAATAAATATCAAAAGTCACATTGTCTAGCATTTAGGGTAGAACTATGTGTTTTGCATGGATTCTTCACACTTTTTATTGCATTTTCTTTCATTGGCTTGCAATGGACATGCAACATAACAAAATGCATCAGTTTTTATATATTTTACTATTTCATTGAGAGTAGCCTATAATGTTTCTATCAAGCCAAGGCAGTGATCCAAGATATATTGAATGGTGACTCTTCCATTTTCCAAAGTAACCTTTTGAGGGATCTTCCGAGTGGGCTCAACAACAGGTGGCTCAATATGCCCTCTTTGGGCCAAGGGTTGTGTTTTTGGGATGTCAGGATCTATGTATAGAAGAGTCCCTGTGGTTGTGTTTAGTACCATTCCATTGAAATACCCAACACGTGCATTTTTAACAACAAGGATGAGAATCAAAGGAGGGTTGTACAATATTTCTAGCTCATCACCCTTTGCTTCCCAATTTGAGCCCCACATATTAAGATTGATGCAAAAGGATGACAAATCATTAAGTTTAACAATTCTACATATTGTTTCAGACTGATCCTTTCTTGTATAGTTGATACCTTTCCCACATGCACCATAGTCCTAATAATATCAATCAAACTGTTATTGCTACAATTTGTAATTTCATTAATTGGGATGAATTTAAATACTTTCTCTGGTACAAAGGCCTCATTGTCACAACATTTCAACATTGAGTTTTGATCCAAAATGATTTCCATGTGGCTATTCAACTTATTAAATTTCCTATCTACTTATCTTACTGACCCCTTTGATACACAATAAGTACAACCCACCTCAACCCTATCATAATGTAATTCTACTATGTCATTAAAACAAGTGATTCATATTTATGTTCCCTCACTATCAATAATGTCAAAGCTGAATACTTGGCCCTCGTGCCACTATTTTCTGTAGTGATGCATCTCCCTTTTTCTTGTTACCTGACCTTTAATTGTCCATTTGGTTTGGTAAACATTGAACCCTTTAATAGGACTGATATTTTTAGGAGTATTTTTTGTTGTCTTGGGGATGTATTTATCCCAAATGTTGAGGCTTGTTTGGATGGGGAGGGCGAGCCACAACCAACTATTTGTTCTTCTTGATCTCTAAACAGAGATATAGGTTTTCTAATTAGGTGGCAATTTGGCATTTTGACATCTAAGGACAATATCACAATCACCATGGAATCAAGCGAATATTAAATACTCTTAAACACAATCTCCACTAACAAGAAAGGATAAAACAAGTACAAGTAGTGTAGAACAATTTCTAACCTTGATTCTCATAGATTCCTACATAAATAGTTGGTTGAGCACAAGATGGAACCTATTTTCAATTTTCCTGTAAACAAAAGGTCATTGTATTTTATAGGAAAAGTACCTATTTGCATGTAGGTTCCATCAGAGAGGATAAATTTGTAGCGGTCAACTAGGCTTTGATCACCTCCTACTTTTTGAAAAGACATTAGTTGGAAAACTAGAGATGAAACAACATCTCCAACATCAATAGATCCTATTACATGTTGTGTCAAGGCTGGATGCACATTTGTATCCTACAAGCCAGCTTAACTCAGGCAAGTGGAAGCAATGAGATATTGATGGTTGTGACACAAGTCTAGAAGCTAACAACAATGCCAAGACATTTGAAAATTGTAATGTTTTCCCCCCTAACACAAAGGTGACTCCCAAATGGCCAAAAAATCGTAAGGAAAAGCAAAGATATAGATTTTGAATATAAATTCGTTAGAATATATATGAAAACAACTGTTCATTCAAATGAAGTATATTCACAGTCCACTTGATGCATATGGAAAAGTATCAAATTAATTGTCTGTACTAAAAAAAAAAAAAAGGAACAGATTGATGGGACTTAAAAAATTTGTCAAACTTTTTCCTGGTTTTGGGTGTGTCTTTTCATATTTCATGACTGGGGGTCTAATGTTTGGGGTTTAGGGTTTTGTTACCCATACTATTTCTATTTTTTATCAAATAAATCCTCACATTATATTTTTGTGTTGACCTGTTATTATGGGTTGCTGGTCTTTTAAGTCATTTAGCTGAGCCTTGTCCATCATGCTATTACTGACCCCTTTACCCGGCCTATCATTGTTTTCTCCACATTCAGGTTTTAATATTATTTTTCCTAAAATGGGTGGGTTTTCCCAATGTTTAGACTTGGGCCTAAATTTTCGTGCCTCTGAGGGTCTTTTCCTATTTTCCTAGTCGGCCCCACTGTTATAAATAACCTTTTTCCATGAGCAGATTGGTGGGCCATCAAATCGGAGGGTTCAAATCTAGACCGCTCCTCATAGACCTCAAAAGGTTTCTTGCTGATGTCACTAAAGTGGTGTGAGGTATGCGAGATACTGCCATCTATCGTGTACAGTGGGATGGGGCCTATCCTGATGTGCCGATGATGACAAATGGGTGTCAAATCAATGGTGGTTGTTTAATGACACAGATTGATTATGGCCATCCCTCGCCAGCCTTGCACGATCGAATTAATGTTTTTGAAAGTGCCGCAAGGTGTGCGAGTTGGTGATACGTTGCCTGGCTCCGTGATAAAAGGTGACTGGATGGGGCCCGCTGCTGGTTCGCTTCTCTCTGATTGTGGGGTATGTGATTGGATGTTGGGTTTACCATGTGGTGATGTGGGTTTTCAATGATCTTTGACTCGATTTGAGTCATCCAAAATGCTAGGTCCTTATCACATTGATGGTCTAAATTCAAAATTTTAATCCACCCATGTGATGATTATTTGCGCTCTGCAAATTACATTCATTAATGGCACAGGTTTTTTAATGGATCTCATCCTAATTTCCATGCATGCGAGCGGTATTCAACTGGTAATCATGATGGGTTGCACATAGTTTTCCATGAGCTTGGAGATATTCTATGGTTTCAACATTAGCCACTAATCACTTGCTTGCTCATACTGCAATTAGAGCAATTAACATTCTCTGCACCGGCTTGCTCGATAAATTCCTACTAATTGCTCATTAGCATCATTGCATTTTTGAGTTTGTGTTCATTTGTAGGTAATTGGTTTTCTTGCTGAGTGTTGAGCTTGTGAATAGGATGGATAAGTCGATGGTTCCTATTTCCCCATTATGAAGAAGTGCCAAGGTGGGCGTGAAGAATTTGCAGTGGGAGGAGAAACCAATTGAATAGAGTATTGTCCTTGGTGCTTCTGGAGCAGTTGTTGAAGGTGTTGGGTCTATCCCAACTCGAGCTAGAAGAAGTTCCCGCCTTAGGGGAGAGGTCATTCGGGCTGAAGTGGAAGACTATCCAATAATGAGAAAATTTGAGGATGACCACAGCTTGGGTGGGGTTGAGACGAGGTTTGAATGTTATGAGTCACCTATTGAGCTTTTTGCTGGCTCTAGTGGTGAAGGGTCTGAAACTGATTTAGACTACCGCGATTACCTCGTGGCCCTGACTAAGTTGGTGGGAGCAGATGAGGAGATACTCACAACTTCTCCAATTGTTGTGGTGGCATCATGTGCTATTTCTTGGTTTGGTGTTGATGCAAACAAAGGTAAAATGATGATCTCGCTTCATATTAAATCGAGAACGAGGAGCAGTTGCTTGTATTGGGGTTGTGTGGTTGTTCGTGGTGCAAGGTGATGATATGGTTGCAAGGGTTGTGCTTTTTGTTTTTGGTGCTTTTTCTACTATTCGGGTTAGATGTGAAAGTGCATGTGGGTGATGCAGTGGCTTTTGTTTTGTTCGGTTGGTTATAGGGGTGTAATCATTTTGATTCCTCTGTTCGTGGTATAGTTACGTTTTGATGATGGGGAATTTTGAAATGTAATCCAAATTTCATTTGGTAAAAATGAAATTCGGTTGAAATCAACAATTGAGCCTGATGCTTGTTGCTCTTCTGACCTATAAAGGAGATTTCAAGGCTCATTGTTGAGGTTGGATCTTTTGAAGTCCCAAAGTTTAGGTGGTGTATAGTTAGAAAAATGATGTAGTATCTAGAAGGTTTTAGCTAGGAAGTCATTCTAGGTTGGTTATATACATAAGATAAGCATGCTATGCTTTTTCTAATGATTGATATCGAAAGAAATCTAATTTTTTTAAGGGAATTTCTCTCCTGTGTATGTATGATAGATTGTGAATGAAGTTATCAATGGTTACTTCATTCATCTTCAATGGTATATTTGAATGTGTGATTCATTTTCTTGCTTTAACTTAATGAGTTAATCAAATGCTTGAAAAGAATTACAAATCTATGGCAATATGCTTAGGATATGCTAAGGATTATTGTTTTGAATACTGAAAGTCTTATAATGTAAGGTATTATAAAGATAGTTCAAGGATATCAGGGTTATGTGTTGTGTGACTCTCACCCAATTGAATGAGGCATTGGTTAATTCATTCAAGATCCTTGTTAATGTACATAAATTTCACCCTAAATGTGTGGGTTCGAATTCAAAACATTTTAAAGTCAAATTCTATCTCTCTTGAGATGCAAATCTCACATTAAGTCAGTTTTCCTAGCTCTAGATATTTGTTCTTACTTTGTGGTTTACCAAAACCCTTGTAGATGGTATCTAGGTGCAATGATAGGAATGTATCTATGTATAAAAGTGTTCTTGAATCATGAAGTATTATTGTGAACACATATAGAAACACCCTCCTTGGTTTCATAGAGCCAAAAGTGTAGGAGATTTCAGTCTTTGACTGAATCTTGTCAATTGGCCACTAACTTTGAGAATTCTTAAACATAGAGGTTGGCTACCTCTTAGAGAGCTTCAAATCTTAGCTGGAAAAATAAAACACCAACACAGACTTACAAGAGTCTTGGTTGAGGATTCTTCATTAGCCCACGTAGAGCCAAAGTCCACAGACATTGCTAGGGCTACTCTTTTAAAAGATGAGAGTTGCAACACTAGCGGTTGACTACAAGCTTTATGACCTCAAAACACAACATGATCTCTCATTTTTTTTGACATCAACAATATGACAACAAAGGATTAATGAAAAAAAGGGTTGAATGATTCATACAACACTTAATATATAATTTATTATTGCATGTTTTTTGTTTCATCTTTTTAATCTATTAATTTTTTTTATATAGACATCAACAATATGAGGAGAAAAAAAGAAGCTAGAAGGCTTGAATGTTGTATACAAAATTTAATATAAAATATATTGTTTGGAGAATGCATTCTAGATTTTCGAAGAAATAACATCTATTTTTCCCAAAGAAATAAACTTTGGGAAGAGTGTGTAGGTACATTGTTTAAATTTTCTTTGACACACACACATATGTGTACATAGGAAAATTTAATATTTTTTTGTATATGGTTTCAGTTCTTTGAAAATGGCAGCAATGCAATAAAAGAGTGTGTGTTATTTTCCATAATGCATTGTCAATTATTGGTCTGTAGCTTTGGCTATATCATTTCATTTTCAATAGAAAATAAAATAGTAAATTCTATAGAGCTTATGTTGTTATCCATAAGGGATTATTGAATATCATTGCACTCATTTTATATACCTGATGTACAGAAATAAACTACCAGCTGCGATAATTTATTGCCCATTTTTCCTAGACCCTGAAGTAAGAAACCAACAAAGACAAAGTGAGCGGGAAGAGGTACAATTGTACCAAGCAAGAAGAGGTGCAATTTAAAAAAGCCTTTTTTATTTCCAGTTGTTCTCATATATACTTGTAGACATGATTGTATACATGTATATATGTACATATACATATACAAAAGTATGTATGCATACAATTCAATGTTCTTAATGTATACAATATGTTTATATAGTTTTATGTACATAAATGTCTATGCAATACATTTGTATCCGTGAGTATGTTTTTATGTACATGGGTTTTCTACCTGTATCTTTCAGGATATGCATCTTTGTCTATATGTATCTCTGGTTGTCTACTGCCAACACAAGCCACACAAATATAGTCAAGAATGACGTATCAAGAAGATGATGAATTGTTTGATTACTTTGCAAGCATTTGTAGTAGACAAAAACCATACAAAAAATACAAAAGTATTTCTTCCTTTTGTTGCATTGCATTGCATTGTTCTTTTTCTCTATGCAACAATATATGTATGCAAAATAGAATGTACACAAGATTCATATAAACTCGTCCCCATGAGCATTGATTTACACATATAATGTGCTGAAAAAATCTCCTAAGTCAAGAAAATACAATAAATTGTTGTATCAGTTCAACTTTGACTATATTGTTCTATATTTGGTTCACAATGCAATAGTGAAAATAAAACAGTAGTCTATTCAACAACCTCTTTCCAAGAATGAAATAGAACACCCTAACCTAGATAACAATAATCACAAATGTCCCATGGAATAATTTTTTTTTGCATTTTCTACGAAATATATACATATTTGTCTATATGGCCCATACATTGTCCATCACTTTGATTGATAGTGCCAATACCAAGACTGTTGTATTGATTTTTGAAAGAGGGAGGAGGTAGATTTGAAGTAAGTAGGTAGAGGTGCATATTGGAAAAACCCTTTCGAAAGTATTTTTAAAATAGTTCATGTTAATTTTCATAGGTTGTTGTTTATTGTTGTTCTCTAGCTTAGGGTCTATTGTTTCATTTAGGTTGTTTGTGCAACCACAATAGTTGGAAGGATATACTGTTTGTTTTTGCGTTGGATTGCTCGTGTGGATTGTTGTGTTTTGTGGGTTTTTCCATCTGCATCATTATTGAAATAAACATAGTTTCAAAAATAGTTTATTTTATTTTAGAAAGACCATTCTTGATTGCAGTTCTCTAGGTTAGGGTGCAATTTTTTCATTTATTGAATCAGTAGAGTCATAAAGTCTGGAAGGAAATATTTTTTTCTTTTTTCTGTTCGATTATTAATATGAATTGTTGTGTTTGTGTGGGTTTTCCCTATTGAAATCACTATTTAGACCAATACACTTCCATTTATAATTCAAGTTCTATCCCAAAGGTCTTCAATAGGTTTGTCACTATTAGATTTTGTTCTATGCTTTCCGTGTAGTGGAAATGGTTGTAAGTAACACCTGCCATTTAAATCCTTGGAAAACATAGTGAATGCCTACACAATTTTCAATAGGCCATCATTGTATGTGATTTTGTGGCTTTACCTTCTATCAAAGGTGTAAGATATAAGGGCAGGCTTCCGTATAGATGCAAGTGCAAGTATTTGTTCTAGAATTTTAGTGAAGATGGCTGCAACCTTTTTTTTTGCATGGCATAATTTCTTTATTCTTTCCATTTACTAGTGATGGTTGTAAAAGCCCCAGCCATTTCAAACCTTGGGGAACACAAAAAATATCTGCAAAATTTCTAAGAAGGAATTGTTGGCTCTTGTTTTGTTGCTATACCTACTATCAGACATGTGAGCAAGGCAGGTATGCTTCTATGAGGCTAGAAGTTGGATCAAGTTTTGTCTAGCTTATGTGAAGGTGAATGGAGGTTATTCTACGAGCGGGGGGGGGATTTATTGTAGGTAGGCTAGCAACAAGAGGTGTGTTTGAAGCAAGTGGTAAGAGGTGCAAAAGTGAATTTTGTTTCATTTATCACTTTTGTTGTGTAGTTATGGTTGCAATAGAGTAAAATAGTTATTGCCATATAATTTGCGTTTTGTGTTATATTGCCTATCTGTTCATTGGTTACATTGTTCCTCTCTAAGTTGGAGTTTGCAAGAACTTTTTTTATCTTTGTTGTAATATATGTATATGGATTGTTTGCCATAGGTGACTACTAAGTATTGCTATCTACCTTTAATTGTTTAATTCAATATTCAATCAGCTTCACCTCTTATGCTATTCTCCTTTGAGTTTCTATTTTATGGCTATATTGTTTCCTTTTTGGTAAGGTCCTGTTGGGAAAAATAATTCCCTAGCATGCTATTGAAACCATTATTGTTTCATTTAAGGTATCAGTGTGTACTATGTATATTCATTATGTACATGTATCTTTTACAGAATGCGTTTATATAAATTTGAGTATGTATAGTTTTTAATATCAATATAGCTATTTCCTTCTTGTCTAGTTTGATGGCCAAGTATTGTGATCTTTTGTATTGATTTTCAAGTTATTGGCCAATGCCAAAAATAGAAAAATACCCTCCAAAAGTAACCTTCATAGAAACTCCACAATAGATGAATCCACTTTATGTTAATTTCAATAGGGCATTGCTAGTTTGTGTATGGTACAAATGGTTGCAAATGGAACATTGATGAACAATGGCATGTCCAGATTTGGATGTATGCCATAGTAGTTGCAAACAACATAGATACATATTGAAACATTGTTGCAAAAATAACCTGTATTTTGAGCATTCTATCAAATGTTAATGCCACCATCTCTGTAAAACTTCTTCTCCACATAACTTCAAAGAACTTTTCAACACATTATGTGTGAAAAAATGTTATCATGCATACTGTAAAGCTAAGTATATATGAATGTTGTCCATATCTTATTTTATATACGTACATATACGCATAAAAGAAAAACAATGAAAGACTATATTAGATAGCAAAACCTCGATAGCACAATTTCAATTTTTTTTGGTCTTTGATCACAATTTTTGTTAGCCTTCCCAGTTATTGAGCTTTCTAACATTGGGGAGAAGGTGGCAGATTGTTTTTAAAAAAGTGTATGGTGCACCAATAGAGAAGGCCAACGAAATGGCGTCAAAATTAATTGTTGTAAGGTTTTGGTGTTGTGGGGATGGTTGTAAGTAACACTTGCCCATTAAAATCCTTGGGAAACGAAGCAAATTTTTGTGCAATTCTTGATAAGGAATTCTTCGGTTTCGTTCTCTAGGTTTACCTTGTTCTTGAAGATATCTGTGAGTGAGGAGGGAAAGCTTCTGTGAAAGTGCAAGTGCGAGGATCGGTTGTAGAGTTTTTGTGAAGGTGGTTGGAGGCTATTATATGTTTTTTGCATGGGGTGATGGTTGCAAAACCAATGCAAAAGTGTTAGTTGTGATAATTATGTGGGTGAAATATGTGAGTTAAAGTAACAAAATCAAACACACCTTCATGCAATGTATTACATAAAAGGAAATAAATAGCAGAATTAAAAGCTATAACTATCCTCTTAATTCATTCCTTGGTTCTGTAATCTCAAGGACCCCTACAAATCATGCTCTCAGATCTTATTAGCATTGCACATGGACCTACAAAGATTGACAACCTAAGATATGAGATGATGTGATGAAATCTACATGCTTATATTTTTGTATTTTCAATATTTGATGCTCGAAGACTAAATGATTCTATGATACTAAAATCTAGATGTTGTTAAGATTGATGATGATAATCCAATGGAAATTCTATATGAAAAATGAAATGAACTAGGCTATTCAATTTTTTTTTTTCCATCATAACTCTAAATGAAACTAAAATGCAAAGCTAAACTACAAAGCTCTCCAAATTTCTCTCAAAATGCGCTAAAATTCCTACAGCATAAAATTGTAGAATTCTACTTGTTTAAAAGTTGTAGCCATGAGTTCTATTTATAGAATTTCCAAGGCTCAAGGTGATGTGGTAACAATGGATGGTCGAGATTGCAATCCTGCGACATCAACAGTGGAGCATCATGAGGTTAGAGAGAATCAGGGAGATGGTTCCCTTTAGAAAAACAATTTGTCAAGTGTTAAAAGGAATCACAGAGAAGGAGGAGCCATGTGTCCAAATTGATTCCAAATTGGTTGCAAAGTTGTTGAAGATAATTCATATTTTTCAATTTTTCAATTTCATTTTTTGTGAGACACATGGTGAGGTGGTAGGTGAGGTCGGAGTGGTTAGAGGAAATATGTAGAAATGTGCCTAAATTGAATTAAAAACTCAATTTAAATGAAAATGGTAAATTAAAAAGATGCCAAATTAATTTATTTGTGCATTTTAACCATTTTAAGAAGAATATGATTTAGAGGCCAATTTGAATTCAAAAATTCAAATTTAAGTGGAAGAGGGAAAACCAATTAAATAAAAAATTGATTTAATTTGTCCATTTAATTAATTTAGGAAGAAAGTGAATGTTTTGGAAAAGAAGAATTAAAAGAATGAACCATATAAATAAATTTAACAATTTATTTATAATAGTAGAAGAATTAGAAATAACAAGTATTTAATTTGTGCTCCAAACCATTTTTGCGTGCATACATTTTGCCCCTCTTCGAAGTGATGTGCGCAAACACATTGCTTCAAAGAATGATTTTTTCGGCCGTGATGATAAATTTTTTGACATGCCCCAAACTTTGATTTTTGCAGCGATGATTAAAGGATGCCCCCTCGGGAGATAAATTAGGGATTTTTGAATTTTTTTGATGATTTGAATGAGTTTTCAATGATATGCTGATAATCAATAGATTTGATAAGGATGACTTGATTTATCTCCCAAAAAAGAGAAGAGTTTTTCCATGATGTTAATTAGTTGATTAAAAGGCCCATGAAATAAATGCCACTTCAATCACCCCTTAATTAACCTTTAAAAGGTCAAAATGGATAAAAGATAGGTTCATTTGTAACTTGAGCATTTTGAAAAATGAGATCCTGAAGAGCAAAGATGGAAAGGATTTCATGCCACACACACAGATTCGAGCGAGTTTTCCACCATGAGCATCCAACTGCATACGAACCTCTGGTATGTACCCCGAGAACCATTTTTTCAAATTCAAAATTTGAACTTTCCTGCTTAAGTGTTTTAAAAATTCAAAATTTTTACACGTTTTAGTGCATTTGGATAGGGATTTAGCGCATTTAGGATCCACTTTAGTGCATAGAAACCTTGTAGTAGTGCATCCAACTAGGTTAGGGCCAAAAAATACGTTAGCACATCCGAAAATTGCTTTGGAGCATTAGGCGATTAGATTAGCACATAGAGTTTTAGCGCATCTATAGGATAGAGCCACACATTTGGTAGGTCAAGTAGCGCATCTGGGAAACAGTGCATTGAGGCTCTGTTCTAGCTCATACGATTTGTTTTCTAGCACATCCATGAAATAGTGCATTAGAAGTCTGTTTCGGTGCATCCGATAGGTTTTCTAGCACATCTGGTAGAATGACACATAGAAACCCTATTTTAGCACATTCAACCAAAATTGAGGATATTGATAGATTCTTCCTAGATTTTAATGATTGATGATCATGTCAGTTGATGATAGGTTGATGGTTATTCTCATGATAGGTGAGGAATGATAATAAGATAGATAAATAGATAGATAGATTGATGATGATCGTCCTCATAATAGGTGAGGAACGATGACAGGCTGATTTGATTGATTGTTGACTTGATGATTTAATTTGATTCTAGGAGGGTAGATTAGGGAGCTTCCAGGTTCGAGAGCACTTTTCGAGGATATGGGACATAATCCAACAGCTAACTCTGGCATATCTTGCCATCATTGATTAGTGTGGTCTTACTTCATTGATAGACATGCCCCAGTACCGGATTAACCGGGGACTACTGACAACACTTGCAGAGTAGCGACACAATGAACACAACACTTTCCATTTGCCAACTGGAGAGATGACAATGACCCCAGAGGATGTTTACTGCATTTTGAGGATACCGGTTGTTGGGGAGCTAGTTTTTTATGATCATGAGGAGTGGGGGGGCATAGATGCCATTTGCTAGATATTTCACGATGATTAGTTTATTGGTTATGAGATTTCATGGCGAGAGTTGATTAATTCTGGGTGACCTTTGCTGTTTGTATTGGCTAGATTCATTGGAGGATTTATTTGCCTCAACCATAGGTCGAAGGGCTTATTAGTGGGCTGGGGATGGATTTTAGACAACATGATTTCCCATGGTATGAGGTATGCTTGGGGATCATGCATACTAGCTCATTTGTACCATGATTTTCACTAGGTGGTCTATCTTTGGGTGGATAGTCTTGCAACAAGTTGCACACTTTTACAGCTTTGGGCCTGGGAGCATATAGCTATCACACAACTAGTGGGAGGCAAGGCTCAACCAGTAGGATGGCTATATGTTTTTGGATACCCAGGGCCACTTGTCTAAAATAAGCTGGGAAAGTTGGAGTGTTGGAGGAGAGTCCTCAATGATCTAGACACAATGATCTAGCGGCCCTATCTTGATTGTGAGGCATGGCCAGAGGATGATTCGAAGTTTCCTTATGCATATTATAGAAGATATTTGATAGGAAGGACACCATATATTCTGGAGCAGTTTCTTCTTGGGAGGGTATACAAATAGTATGGACGCATTCAGGGGATGCCACAGGGGGTAGCACACTATGCTAGGTGCAAGTAGGATATTCCAAAGTGGGGGCCAACCCTAGACTATGATGCAGCCTACGCAGAGTATTACAACTTGTAGCCAATTTAAAGGAAGTACCATCTTGAGGTTGTGGATGAACATATGAAAATTGATTATGTTGAGTACTTTCACACACACCTATTTTTATGCATTTCTAGTCTAGATGAGCCTACACCGATTTTGGAGGTTGGGAGGAGGGTTGGGCCAGATATGCATCTAAGGGGAGGAGATGGAGGAGAGGAGGAGGCTGAGGAGGAGGCAGGGGATGACATGGGTGATGATAGAGGGGATGGAGGAGGAGGTGGGGGTGGAGATTGTGGAAGATGGAGAGATGATCCTGACTTTAAGGTTATCCCCAAGAGGAGATCAACACCGGGTGGGTAGAGACTAGTTATTCTCAAGATGCCCTCCTAGAGGCAACATACTTAGATAGTTGGGTTATACGCGTAGGTGAAGACACTCTAGGCACAAATTCAGATGCTCCAGACACAACTCGCCCAGAATCAGGATCAAATACAAGCTCAGGCTCCAACACAAGTACAAATGTAGGGGTAGATGGTACAATTACAGGCCCAAGTATCCACTCTTACTACTGAGAGAGATGCTACCAGGAGACAAGAGGATCAAGCTGTGGTGGTGGCAGAATGGATACAGACAACAACTCAAGGTACTGGTACAACTGACCTTGTTAGAGAGCTCATAGAGTCCACCAAAGAGGTATAATATTATATAGGAAGGTATCACAAGGTCGTACCACCATAATAGAGGGTCAGTTATGCAAGATCTATATTTGGTCACTCCCAGTCCCACACCACAAGCAGAGGGGTTACACAACCACTTCCACTAGGAAAACCTCCACCAGGGCCAGGGTCAGTAGGGGCAAGACCATTAGGGGCAAGCGGTGTTGGGAAGAGACCTGCAACCTCAGGTGGTAGTTCTATAGGATTGCTTGGGCATGCTTGATTTGTTATACTTTGATTCAGAGACTTCTATTTTTGCCACATTTTTGATGTACCATTTCTCAATTTTATTGATATCATTGTATACTTGACATATTATTATGAGGTTATATGATATGCAACGACATTTGATGACTTATGTGTTGATTCTTTTATTATGGATGGATGTATTTGATTTATTTATGATATGTTGTGTATGATTATGTTATGGATGCATTTATGGATGATGATGCTATGCTTTAATATGTTTATGAATGAGATGGATGCAAATGATATCATATGTATTATATTTTGTAATTTTCATATGTGCATGTTGATGTATGGATGCAAAAGGGTTTTATGAATGATTTTATTATGGAATGTACATGTATCATAAATGGTATATGCGGATGTATGAATGTATGATAATGCTCTCTTTTGGATTTTTTCATGATGCAAATAAATGACTTAGATGTATGAATAATTATGTAAATGGATATTGATTATGAATGATGCTTATGTATGGATGGATGTATGTATATAAATGCATGTGATGATTTTATGTTATGCCGTTATGTGATGAATGTTATGATGCAAATGAAATGTAATGCACTTTTATACATTTTGGTATTTTCCAGGCAAATATGTGAAATGGATTATGATCATGAATGCAAATGGATTATGAATGGAATTATGATGTTATTATGGATGATGAATGTATGTATGGATTATGGATGAATGAAATAATGCATTCATTATGAGCTCAATGTATGATATGGATTATGAATGATGACGATATGCTTTATTTTTGAATCTTTCATGATACAAATATTATAATAAATTCCCGAATGTATGTGGATGTATGATAATGATGTGGAATGGAAATGTAATGCAAATAAATTATTTTTTCTATGCTAAGTATACTCAATCTTATAGTGAGAAATAATATCAGCCTTGAGAGTTACCAGCTTGGAAAATCTATAATGCAAATGCAGATTAAAATGGATGCAAGCCTAACTATGCAATGTTGTCATGTTATTCGTTGTTCTTATTGTCATCATTGAGTGTTTTATTATGTTTAAGGTTGGTTCAAACATCGATGGTATAAATAGACCATGATGAATGGAGTACAACTTCCATTGAGATTTGATAATGCAAGATAACACAAGAATCTAGGTATAATTAGACTGAGATGACTTGCGTATCATTTTTATAAATAGACAAGAGTTAATCATGTTCCTATGGAAATTTAGAATGTCATGAATGATACTTTGTAGAGCATGTCCCATGATAATTTTCATAGTAGTAATGATCGATTCACAGACAAAAAACAAAGAAAATATAATTCTTGATCATAGTGCCTCTAGTTTGCGACATCATCACGGTACTCCCGAGAAATGATAATCAATGATCAAGATGCATTAATTGAAAATTTGTGTTAAAGTGATCCAACCATGATTCATAAGATAATCCTTCAGTTAGAATTGGTTTTATTTGGCTTGATGTTTGATTTTCCTGATTCATTGGTTAGTTGATGTTCAATGCTTAGGTTTTTAATGGTTATTGCAATTGCTGTATTGCTTGCCTACTAATTTAAGCTCAATGAAGATCAGGATTTTGCCCCTAGTGAGAACAAACCAAATTTTATGGATATGTAAAATGAAGATCAAGAAAAAGTGGGATGACCATATTAGCCAAATATGGACATGAAGCTCGTTGCAAGATATACATGAATGTGTAGTGGTGGCAGAAGCGGATGGTCAACACATGCTCAAATAGAAGAAGAAGCCGACCTATCACAAATAGCGCCTATTTACCAGGTTTTCACCATTTGTTTTTATTGCACTTTTTTGATATTTTAGGATTTCATTTTTGCTATTACCAAGATGCCTGTTTGCTAGGTTTTTATCAAGACAAACAATTTTTTTAGGACTTTTTCTACTTTTTAAGGATTTTTTCAAGACTTTTTCTGCTTTTTATGATTTTTTCAAGACTTTTAACATGCACCGAATGCATTATGTGTAGAAATTATTCAAATGGAGGTTGTTCATAGGTTCTTCAAATAGATTCCCCTCTAGTGTAGCAACTGATATTCCCACAATCCAAAGATTGATACCACAACAAAAGGACCCAACCAATTGGGCTCAAATTTTCCTTTCTTTCCTTGGTCCTATTGATTATGAGGATTCTCTTTCAATACTATATCACCTACTTGAAATGTCCTAGGTTTGACTTTGTGGTTTTAACATCTGGACATTCTCTACTGATATAATTTCAAGTGATCTACTGCTAGCTGACGAAGTTCATCCAACAACTCTAGCTCTTGCAGTCTAGATACACAGTAATCTTCATCTAAAATGAGACCTTTCAAAGACACCCAAAGTGATGGTATCTCAACTTCGATGGGTATTAACGCTTTAGATCCATATACAAGTTCATATGGTGTGGCTCTCAAGTGTTCGTATGCTTGTACGATAGGCCAACAAAGCAAGTTTCAATTGAACATGCCAGTCATGTCCAACATCGTTGATGGTTTTCTTCAAGATTTTCAGGATTTTTTTATTTGAGGCCTCTGCTTGGCCATTTCCTTGAGGGTAATAAGGTGTAGAAAACCAATGCTAGATATGAAAATTTTCATAGAGTTCTTGCATGTCCTGATTCTTGAAAGGTCTTCCTTGTTAGTGATAATGGATTGAGGGATACCATATTGATAGATGATGTAGTTTACGATGAAAAATGAAATCTGCTTCCCTGTGATGGTGATTAGAGGCACACATTCAAACCACTTCGTGAGGTATTATGTGGTTGTGATGATGAATTTTTGTCCATTAGATGAAACTGGGTGAATTTTTCCTACAAGATCCAACCCCCACTGACAAAATGGCCTTGTTGATGCAAAGGGTTGCAACTCTTGTGCTGGTGCATGGATAAGATTACTATGGATATGGAATTTTTGACATGTTTTGACAAATTGGAAGGCTTATCTCTCCATAGTCGACCAGTAATATCCCAAACAAAGGATTTTCTTGGCGAGGGTTAGAAAACTTGAATGAGTACCACAAATACTCTCATGGAATTCTTGTAAAGTTGTTTCAGACTCATCATTTTCTAGACATCACAAAAGAGTTCCATTAAGACCTCGATGGTAAAGTACATCTGCTATCAAGGTATGACTAGCAGATTGGTGGATGAAGTTTCATTTTTCATTGCGGGACAAATCGAGAGGTAGGACATCATCTTTTAGGTAAGTGTAGATCTTTCCATAGATGGAGGTATCGACATCATCTAAGTAGAAAATTAGTTGGGACTTAGAGTCATCATAGGCAAGGGTAAACTGTTTCTCCACCATGAAATCATAGCAACCTAGTTTTTTTGAAATCTACAGCAGAGAAGTGTTGGTATCCATAACATCGATAGATTTGTTGTCGCTCTTGGGAATTTGACCAAATCTGATGTCCACAAAGTACTTCTTGAAGTCATAAATCATTCTCTTATAGGGCATTAGCTTATCATCTTTGGTTTGATAATCATTATTGACCTAATTGATGACTAGTTGAGAATCCCCATAAACTTGTAGCTCTATAATTTTCCATTCCACAACTATCTTGATTCCGATGATAAGTGCTTCATATTTGGCCATGTTGTTGGTGCAAGGAAACATCAAGTGATAGGATTTTGGAATGGTATGCCCTAGGGGAGTGATGAATAGGATTCTTTCTCTTGATTCATGCTGAGTGAAGGAACCATCAAAGTATAACACCCACTTCTTTGTTGTTACTGTTAGAACATCGACATATGGAAATTCAATATGGAGGGGATGATCATCATGAATTGGTGCCTCAGCTAGTTGATCAAAAATTCCTTGCCCTTTGATTTCTTTTCTATCGACATATTAGATGTTGAATTCGCTGAGTACCATTGCCCACTTAGCTAGTCTTCTTGTCAGATTTTCTTTGCTTAGGAGACACTTCAATGGATCTATCTTAGCTATGATTTTAACTGTATGAGTCAACATATAGTGTCACAATTATTGGGTAGAAAACACTACAGCTAGAAAAGCTTTCTTGATGGATGTGTAATTGATCTCATAACCATTCAAAGTTCTATTGATATACTAAATTTCTCTCTCCTTCTTTGTTGAATCTCCTATTCCAAATAGGCTCCCAATGATCGATCAGTAGTGGTGATGTATAGTAAAAGAGGCTTTCCTTCTGCTGGAGGTGCTAGAATAGGTGGAATTATCAGGTATTGTTTGAGGTTTTTGAAAGCTACTTCACACTTCTCATCCCATAGAAAAGAAACATTCTTGTGTAAAAAATGATTAAAAGGATGGGTCTTGTTAGCCAGTTGTGATATGAATCTTCTGATTGATTGGAATCTACCTTGGAGGGATCTTAGTTGACTGATGTTTTTTGGGGGAGGAATCTCCATTATAGCCTTCACCTTTGCAGACCTCAATACCTTTCTCTGACACTATATACCCTAGTAGCTTTGTTGACGTCACCCCAAATATACATTTCTTTGGATTGAGGTGAACATTAAACTTCTCCAGAAGAGTGAATAGTTTGTGTAATATCTCCAGATGTCCCTCTCTAGTGTAGTATTTTTCCAAGAAATCATCCACATAGTCTTTCATAAAATTATGCATCATGTCGTGGAAGATGGAACCTGTCATAGATTTTTGGTATGTGGCCCCTACATTTTTCAGCTTGAACTAGGGCATGACATTCCAACATAAATTTATCCATGAGAAAGTGAAGGATGTCTTATCTTGATCTTCAAGAGCTATCTTGATTTGGTTATAACCAGAAAATCTGTCCATTAGTGATAACATGCCATGATCTGCTATCAAGTCTACAATGATGTCAATGTTTGTCAAGAGGAAATCATCTTTTGGGAAAGCCTTGTGAAGGTCTCTGAAGTCGATGCAAATACTTATGCTGCCATCAAGTTTTGAAATAGGCACAATGTTGGATATCCACTCTGCATAGCCAATGGGCCTAATGAATCCAACATCTAATAAATTATTTAGTTTTGCTTTTACCAATAGGGAAATGTGCGGATGCATTTTTCTCAAATTTTGTTTGACTGGTTTGATTCCTAAAGGAAGGGATAAATGGTGCATGATGAGATCTAGATCTATCCCTACCATGTATGCATAAGACCAAGCAAACTTGAATTGTTGTTATTCAAAGAACCTGATAAAGCTGGGCTTTTCTAGTTTTGTCAATGATTCTACCAGATGAAGAGTTCTTACTGTTTTTGCGCTGCCGACATTGATGGACTGTGTTGGTTCGATCAGGGCTTTGGATCTTTCCTAGAAGTGCTTTGGGAGAGTGTCAAATTTTCCATCCTTTGGTTCCTCAAAGAGGTTTTTACCGTCGAATGCGCTCTTTATTTTTACTCTTTCTTGATCCAATACTGCCAAGAAATGGTTTTTACCATCAGATCTTTCCTTTGTTTCATTTATTTTGCAGTTGGGTAACTTGACACTCCCTTGTCGTAAAGATCCGCTATGATGTTCAACGATGGAAAATGTTTCAGGATTGACAACATAGAGGAAGTTAACGACGGCCTCATCATTCAAAAAGGTGGGGATATTGATAGGTTCAATTTTGGTCCCAATCTATTAGTTCAAGGTGTAGCAATGGTAGGGAATTGTTGGATGTGTTCAACTGAGATGTCGTAAGGGTCAATGGAAACACTATCATCAAATAATACTATGACGAAGTCAAGGTCTATGATGTTTTTCTCTTCCGAGTGGTTCGTCTTGCTAGGAGTCTGATCATCTTCACTTGAACCATCGATATTATGCGATCCTAATTCAAGTGGTCTTAATCCCGAGCTTTGTCCCTCCTCAAGTGTGGGAGTACTATTGTGTATTATATAAATATCCTTATCATGAAATGATTCTTCTGACAATGAATCCCACTCATATTCCTTGGAATTCATTTCATAATAGTCACTTTCTTGGAGCTGTAGGATTCATTCAACAACCTTCTACTTTAGGTCCTCTTTTGTTTCTTCATCCTTTTGATGTTCCTTATATCCCAACCTTGTTTATCTTTTGGATTTTTATGATAGGTTTGATAGGTTCTATGATACCCTATTTTCTTTTTCTAATAGGTCCTTATCCATCATATCCCATCTTCTATAGGATCGAGAATCCTTTTCCATATTGAGTGGTTTGGAAATTTTCCATTGCTGCTTGAGAATCCATTTCGTCCTTTTCGATCAAATTCAAAACATATTTGTCCTTAGATTCCTCTGCTTGGGTGCCTGATTTTATGAATTGACCATCAAAAAGTGTGACTGGTTACAAGGATGTTTGGGACAAGGTTGATGGTTGACCATAGGATTTTGGTGACATTAACTGCAAGAGGTAGAGGGATTGTTCCATGAAATACTCACCAACACCTTTGTCTTTGTCTTTGACTTGGACTTTCTTTTCAAATTGTTTGGCTAGGGTATTAAGCCGGGCTTCAAAATTGGTATATGTAGAGGGGATAGGTTCTTCCTTTTTCTCTGATTGTTTGGATGATGAACTTGATTTGTTTCCTTCATTGGAGGATATGGCTAAGGGATTAAATTGACTAGAACTATTGGAGGTATTAGGGGTGGAACTTGGAGCTTCTCGGTTGTGAGGTAAAAATACATCTTGGATAGCCTTAAGGGCATTGCATTGTTGAGGACTATTTGAATCAACAAGAATAGTGATTTCTTGGTGATTGCAAGGAAACTTTAGACACTTATGGTATGTTGAAGGTATGACCTACATTTCATAGATCCAAGGATGACCCAAGAGTATATTATATGTCAAATTTTTATCCAAAACTTGACAAACCACTTTTTTTGAATTGGCCCCACCTGAATTGGTAATATAATCAATCCCTTGGAAGCTCTTTATTCATCATCATATGATTTGATAGTGATCTTCTTTCTTGGATCTATTGCATTTTTTAGAGAACCCTAGTGCATGGAAAATCTTTAAAGTACAAATATTAAGTCCAACTCCTCTATCTATAAGGATGTGCTTGACATGATTTTTATGTATTAAGACTTCAATATGGAGGGTTGCATTGTGAGGATGGGTAAGAGATACATCATCATTTTTTGAAAAGGGTAAGCAATGAGGTGTAACTAGATGTCCAACCATGGCTTGGAAAGCACAAACTTCTATATTATTTGGCACTGTTGTATCGACTAGGGATTTTTCCAAGATCTCCTTGTAAGTGGGAGATATTTTAAGGAGCTCCAATATTGATATTTGTGTGGGAATTTTTTGGAGTTAATAGACAATGTTGTATTGATGAGATGTGGCAACAGGTTCTTTGGAAGCACTTCCCTTTAAAACATATTTGGTTTGAGCCCTTGTGGTCATGTTTATAGGCACACTGTCTTGTTTTCCATTGATTTTGATGACATTAACTTGATTATCTGTTACAACCACGTCTTGTTGGATATCAAGGACTTGATTAGATATTTTGTTGGTGTTGTCGATTGGATGATTGGTTGCAACATGATCTGGTATGTTATTGATTTTAATGTCATTTGTAAGATCTTCAAAGATTAAAATATTAAGGATGATAGTATCTTGAACATAGTTTACATTCTTTTCTTTGTTGTTATTGTTAGAAGATTCTCCTTTGTCATAATTTGGCAAAGGATTTTTGAATACTCCATGGTCAGTGTTTATTTAAGGCTCCTCAATCCTTATGATTTTATTGTGAATCAAATCTTGTAGCTTATGTTTTAGTTGCATGCAACTATTGGTGAGATGACCTTTGCATTGATGAAATTAACAATAATGGGATTCGTTCTAGCATGAGGATTTTACTTTGGGTTCAAAAACTTAGATGTCAGGTAGAGTGATGAGATTTTTTGTGATAAGCTCCCTCAATGCGAATTCATGTGATTGGCCCAAAGGTGTATTACAATGATTGTTTTATTTCTAATAGGGTAGAGTCTTGGATGATGAGGTTTGATTGTTTTGAGTATTACTCGGGTTGGTATTTTGGTTGCTGTTTTGGTTGGAATTTTGGGTGGTCTTTTGATTTGTATTTGAGGAGCTTCCTTACAAATTAAAGACCGGTTTAGTATTATGAATTTCAGCAGAGGTATCATTGTCATTATTTTTTGTACTTTTTCCATAAATTTGGTTTATTATTGTTGGAGGAATTAGATGAATTGTTTTCATTATAGATTTTAAAAAATTCCCCATTTGACCAACGCTTCCTCAATCTTGATGCCATCTTTGATCAATTTCTCAAAAGTTAGAGGACATTGTAAGTCAAGTCTGTAGCTCATGTCATCATTCAAGTTATCAATGAACACCTCTATCTTCTCTCTTTTTGGTATGGGTTGGGGATACCTCACGAATAACCTTCTCCATCTTTGTAAGAATATGAGGAATGATTCTCCTTTCTTTTGTTTCACGTTAAAAATATCTTTCATCGTGATCTCATGTTGGATATTATATGAGTATTGGGTAATTAACTTGTTTACTAGCTCCTCAAAATATTTAATCCCCAGAGGTAATTGTGAGAACCAATGCATGCATTTCCTTCCCAAGCTACATGGGAATAATCTCATCAAAAATGTATCCTCATGGTAAAATTCAAGAATCATCATTCAAAATTCCCTTACATGATCTATCGGATCAATTTTCCCATTTTACTAATTGTCATATTTGGGAAATTCACAATCTTTGGGGAATGGTATCATGTTGATGCTTTGATAGAATGGGTAGGGACATATATGTTATATGGAGTATCTCTTAGTAGTCCCTATTTGCATGTTCTACATTTGTTGTTCAAGAGTTTGGATTTGCAGTTTCAAAATGTCCATGGGATCATTGGTTTTTAGTTTATTGGTTGATTCAGTTTGTGTCTTGGTTTTTGTTTTCTTAGGATTTCTTTTCAATTTTGTAACATCAAAATCATCGGGTAACTTAACTCCTTTGTTTGCCAACATCAAGAGTTATCTTTCCCCATCCTTTTCGAAGACCTTTTCTAGGAATTTATGGAAATTCGGATCTTGTTGGGCTTGTTGGATATCCTCATTTACTTCATCAATTTTGGTTGGATGAATATTATGAAAGGTATTTTCTTCTTGTTCAACCATGGTTTCTAGGGTTTCAATTTTTTTTTCTTGAAGTTTCAGCTTTTGGGATCTTGTTTGGATGGGCATACGAGTGATCATGATGTTCTAAATATTTGACCAAAGTTTGGGAGAACCAAAAGATTGGTTAAGATATGATTAAGAAAGCTTTATTTCAAGATGAAGGATGAAAAATCCTGATGGTAAAATGCAGCTGCTAAATCAAAAATTGATGTGATGGGAAAAACACTTTTGGATGTTTGATCAAAATTTAGATGAGGGATTTTCACTTGAAAATGTTGGTTTGAACAAGATTGAGCCCTATTGTATAAATTGATTGGGATGATTGGAATATCAAATTGCTGGTTACATAATGAAAGAATGACGAAGGGGTTGACTATGATTATGCCCTTGTGAAAGAGATCTTCATTGGTAATAAACTTGTGAAGATAAAGGCTCTAAAGCGAAATCATCGATATATCCTCTATCAAAGTCATGATACCTATGGATGAAATTTCGATAATCAAGCAAGACCTTCCTACTTTGGTACAAGAAGCGTCTTATTTTAAAAAATTTCTTATAGTTGAGTTGCTTCTTTGGTTTCTTGATTATTTTGGTAAGGGATTTCTTGATAGATTTGGTTGATTTCCAATCCCTCAACATAACATTTTGGATAGGAAACAATTTTTTTTTGAGAGGGAATATCAAATTGGATGTCAATGGGTAGAAAGAAGGTCAAATTTAAGTTTTTGTTTGAAAATTTACCCAATGCGCTAAAACAGTGTCTAGATGCATTGAAACTAAGATGCGGTATAGAAAGGCCTGAATGCACTACAGAAAGGTCTGGATGCACTAGAACAAGGTATGGATGCGCTATGGAAAGGTATATATGCACTATAGGATTCAATGGATGCACTAAACGAGCATATGATTGGAATATAAGTGGGATGCACTGAAATAGTAAGTGAATGCACTGAAAGATGCTATGAATGCATTGAGGGAGTTACTTGATGCATCAAACTGGAAAATATTTTCTAGTTTCTAAGAGTTTGGTAGATTCTTCTAATTTTTGACAGTGAATCTAAATTGCTTGGTTGAATTGTCTTCTGAATCAATGGTTTGATATTTCAGAGTGTAGTGTTTTCTTGAATTTTTATTAAAAATGCATGAGTGAAGACACATCAAACAAGCACAATCCTAGGTTGTGTAAGACAATATTATTTTGGGTTCCACGTGGATTTTACTCCAGTCGCACTTATTCTTAGTGGGTGATTTAGAACCTTGGCCACACAGACTCCCCCTTATAGTGCACTCACTTCTTAGGCCAACCAAGCTTCAAACTCCCATGAATCTCCCATGGCAAGTTTTTCACCTCTACTAAAAATTGCGAGAGTGTGGATGTCTTGGCAATGACTATTGCTACACCAAAGAATATAAAAGGTATTTTTGGAAAACTACAACAAGAGGGTTTTAGTGTGGGCATTTTGTTCATGGGGGATCATCCATGTGGCAAGAGACCATTGCTACCCTTCTTGTCAAAACAATCCTCGTGATACTCAAACTTTCCCCGAGTACCCACATTTATATCCTAGGTGGAAGTTGCTTGGCTTTAGTGTGTTCCAAGTTGGGTCATTCCCTCCTTTCAAAGTGGGGAGGCAGGCCCTCTAAGGTTTAAAAATATAAATACAATGAATGGGTTTAGTTTTTTGATCACCCAGTTAAGGGGAGGGCATACTCATCTACCATTCTAAGCATAAAAAACATGGTGTAAATTCTTCCTTCTATCTAAGCTATATTCCTATCTTAAAAAAAAATAAATGCACTATCAAATCCTTGCAACAAAATATTATTAGTTTCAGCTTTTAATTCTTTGATAGAGATCTTTTTTATTATTTTTGTAAAGTCTCTGGCTTGTATAAGATTCCTATAAATAAAAAAACACAGATTAGTTTCAAGAATCTGGAAAAATTACAGTAAAAACCATATGTGCCATTACAGAGATCGAATGCATTGAAACTCAGACTGAATGTGCCAAAAGAACAACATAATGAGCTAAATGATAAACTAAATGCACTAAACTAGAAAAAAATAGAATAAAATTTAAAACTCCTTGATGTATTGAAACAAAATTTGAATGCATTGAAAGAACATCCAGATGCGCTAAAATAGGAGCCTGATGCACCGAAAGAACAACCAGATATGCTAAAACAGGAGCCCGATGGACTGAAACAAAAACCAGATGTGTTGGAGAAAAATTCCTATGCATCATTTCAGAAATTTTGATGGAACCTAAAAAATAAAACTTGACAGAAAATAGAGTAAAATATGGGGCTCAGCCCGACAATGGGTGCGAATTTATGTGTGGGTGAAATATGTGAGTTAAAGTAACAAAATCAAACACACCTTCATGCAATGTATTACATAAAAGGAAATCTAAATAGAAGAATTAAAAGCTACAACTATCCTCTTAATTCATTCCATGGTTCTCTAATCTCAAGGACCCTTGCAAATCATGCCATCAAATCTTATTAGTGTTGCACATGAACTTGCAAAGATTGAAAACCTAAGATATGAGATGATATGATGAAATCTACATGCTTATATTTTTGTATTTTAAATATTTGATGCTCAAAGACTAAATGATCCTATGATGAGATGATACTAAAATCCAAAAGCTGCTAAGATTGATGATGATAATCTAATGGAAATGCTATATGAAAGATGAAATGAACTAGGCTATTCAAAAATAAAATTGCCATTATAACTCTGAATGAAACTAAAATGCAAAACTAAACTACAAAGCTCTTCGAATTTCTCTCAAAATGCACTAAAATTCCTATAGCATAAACTTGTTGAATTCTACTTGTTTAAAATTTGTAGCCATGAGTTCTATTTATAGAATTTCCAAGGCTCAAGGTGATGTGTCAACAATGGACGATCAAGATTGCGATCCTGTGACATCAATGGTTGAGCATCAAGAGGTTAGAGAGAATTAGGGAGATGGTTCCCTTTAGCAAAACAATTTTCCAAGTGTTTAAAGGAATCATAGAGAAGGAGGAGCCATGTGTCCAAATTGATTCCAAATTGGTTGCAAAGTTGTTGAAGATAATTCATATTTTTCAATTTAGAAAATTCATTTTTTGTGAGACACATGGTGAGGTGGAAGTGGTTAGAGGAAATATGTAGAAATGTGTCTAAATTGAATTAAACACTCAATTTAAATGAAAATGGTAAATTAGAAAGATACCAAATTAATTTATTTGTGCATTTTAACCATTTTAAGAAGAATATGATTTAGAGGCCAATTTGAATTTAAAAATTCAAATTTAATTGGAAGAGGGAAAACCAATTAAATAACAAATTGATTTAATTTTCCCATTTAATTAATTTAGAAAGAAAGTGAATGTTTTGGAAAAGAAGAATTAAAATAATGAACAATATAAATAAATTTAATAATTTATTTATAATAGTAGAAGAATTAGAAATAACAAGTATTTAATTTGTGCTCCAGACCATTTTTGCATGCATACAATAATCATTTGTGCATTTTTTGTAGGTCTTGGGGAAAGAAGGGAGCAGGGAGAAAGCAAGGTGGAAGAGGTGCATTTGAAGCAAGCGTGAAGTGGTGTAGGATTAGTTATTATTTCTTTCAGCCTAAAAAAAGCAGCTATTAAAATGATCAACTGTATAGTATGTGTAATAAGAAACATTGATTTCACTATTGATCAGAAGGGTGGATGATGTATCTTCTTGCTCAAGACTTTGGTGAGAGATAATCATTATCCATGATACAATATGACAAGGTCAACAATAGGCCTCATTTTCTTGTGTTTGATTTTATATTTCCTATTTGTACATGTATTTGTTTATGAGATTAGATGCAAAGAATTTGTTTGGAGACCACTTATGGATATATTTGTGTAACAAACTATGATGGTCCATGATCCAATATGGTAGAGTGAAGAGCAAAATTTATTTTGTTACATTTGTTGTTGTAAGGTTTCAGTGTAGTGGTGATGGTTGTAAGTAACACCCGCCCATTAAAATCCTTGGGAAACAAAGCGAATGTCTACATAATTCTCGATAAGGTATTCTTGGGTTTCATTCTTTGGGTTCACCCTATTCTTGAAGATAGTTGTGAGTGAGGGAAAGGTTTTGAGAAAGTGAAAGTGTCACCATCAGTTCTAGATTTTGTGTGAAGGTGGTTGGAGGTTATTTTTTATTTTTTGCATGAGGCAATCATTCCAAAAGCAATGCAAAAGTGTCAGTTCTGATAATTATTTGTCCCTTTTTTGTAAGTCATGGGGAAAAAAGGGAGCATAGAGAAAGAAAGCCATAAGATGCGAATTTGAAGCAACTGTGAAGACATGTGAGAAGAGATGCATACTGTTAAAACCGTTTGTCAAGTATTTGGAAAATAGATTATGTTATTTTGCAAAGGGCATTGTTGATTGTTGTTCTGTTGTTTAGGTTATATTTTTCCTTTTGTGGATTATGTGTAGTCGCAAAGGGTGGAAGGCAGTTTTGATTGTTTTTCTCTAGCTTTGTCTGTATTGTTTCTTTTTCAATCAGGGTCTGTTAAAAAAAAAATTGTATAATTTGTTGAAACAAAAAATGTTTGATTTATGGCTCGACTTTTGTAGGGATGGTTTTGCATGGGTGTTCTTAGTGGTTTTTTTTTTTTGTGTAATGCGGGTTTTCCCATCTAGATAACTATTGATACCAATATTCTTTAATTTATGGGTTTCGTTTTGTGGTGATTGGTGCAACTCTCTAGATTAGGCTATATTGTTTTGTTTATGGCTTCAGTTTTATGTGAATAGTTGCAAAATAGTTAAGCTCGTGTGTTTTTTTTTGGATTTTTCATGTGTGTAGTTGTTCAAACCAATATTGATTCATTTATTGTTCTCTTTTTATGGTGAAAGTTTTGAATTGGTCTGCTTCAAGGAAATCTTTTGTGAAGGCGCAAGTGTGACTATTGGTTGTAGAGTTTCTATGAAGGTGGTTGGAGGATTTTTTGTGTTTTCTTTTAATGGGGCGATGGTTGCAAAAGTAGTGCAAAAGTGTCAGTTGTGATAATTCTTTGTCCATTTTTTTTTGCATGGCACTATAAAACTGTTGTTTGCCCATTTTTTGCAAGTAGTGGAGGAAGAAGGGAGTGGAGAGAAAGGAAGCAAGAAGAAGTGTAGGGAGAGGTGCATATTGCAAAGACCGTTCTTGAGCATTTTTCTTTTTTTACTATATTATCCAAAGGGAATTGTTGGTTGTTGGGTGCTTATTACAACCATCTCTAGCACACACAAACCATACAACAATTAACAATGTTGCGCAACAACATTTAAGAGAGAAAATATCTACACTAGATTTTACCTCAATTGACTAGCTGAGATGGGAACAAATTCAAACCTTTTGTTTCCTATAATAAGGCCTTGCTTCAAATTAGGAAATATGTTACAGGAAACATCAAATTTGAATTTGTAGCCTTCTCAGCGAGTAAATTAAGAGAAAATTCAGTCTGGATGTTTGTTCTCTTCATAAATTTGAAGGCAAGTAGTTATGTAGAGAGGAAAAAATATGGTATACACATCTATTCAGATATACTAGTCTATATATAAGTAAATAGATACATATGTACAAATACATATACATATCTGCCTATATGTGTCTATTCTTGATTGAACCTTTAGTTCTTTATTCTAGAATCCAATGACTAAATCTTTCACTCTCAACACCTTGCTATGCTAATTAAGTAGATCATATGAACCATGAGTAGACTTCATTATAATAAAAATTATATATCAAACAAAGCATTATTTACAAAGGAACATAAAACAATGTAGGCTTTTCAACAACATGTTGAAAATGAAATGATGCACCATAAATTACAATGCAACAATCAAGAATTCTTTATGGAAATCACCATAAATTGTATAGTGTTCATAATTTTACTGCGTAGCAACCATAGAAAAAAAATGGAAGGCATAGATTATATATTCTTCACCCCACAAGAACCTTATTGATAATGTGCCAGCATACCTAGGTCTAGAGAACAATGAACAACAATGGCTTGTTGAGAACAATAAAAAAGTGTATAAAATTAACTATTTTATCATGGGGCAGCCATGCCTACAAAACAACAGATATATACATATTTATATGTAGGAAATAACAGACTATATTTTAAATTTTATATGTAAGAGTGATGTCACAATTGATCACAGTGATGGACCATTCTTTATTTCGTTATGTTTTAATTTATTTCTCCTATTTACAGATATGCCTATGTACCATAGTAGATGCAAACAATATTGATATATATTGAGGTACTATTGGAATAAAATTGGAAAAATATAGCCTTTTCAACAACACCTTGAAAATGAAACAATATAGCCTAAGGTAGATAACAAAAATGAGTGATGCCTTATGGAGACTAATATAAATTGTATAATGTTAGTTGTTTTATAGACATAAAACAATAATCACCAATGCCCTATCAAAATGAATATAAACTATATAATATTAACTATTTTGTTGTGTTGCAACCATATCCACAAAAAAAGAAATTCAGCTTAAACACCAACATAGATGCAAAATCCCACAAAACACAGAAAATCATAGTTACAAAGCCATGCAAAAGTAGTCTTTTTTCAAGACCACCTTATTGCACCATGGAACAATATAGCATGTGAACACTATCTCACCAAAAATGAACAACACCTTACCAAAAACAATATACCATTTGAACAAAAAAAATTCAAAAATTCATAGTAACAAACCCATGTAAAGCCATAGACACAAAACATGAATGATAAACAAGTGTTTTCTCAACAACAACCTATCAAAATTTTAAACAATAAACACTACCTTACCCGAAATCAAACAACATAGCTTGCACAAACTATAAACCATAGATGGAATAATATCGTAAAGCATTTTTTTGATATCCACCTCTTCCCGCTAGCTTTCCTGCAAAAAATGGGTACCCTCACAAAACAACCTTCACCCACCTTCATAAAGGTCAGGCAATGCTACATAGAACTTGCACCCTCATAGAAACATACCCTCATCACTCATGGCTTTGATAGCAGGTATAAGAGCAAAACAAGACCCAACAATGCGTTATCAGAAATCCTGTGTACATTGGCTATGTTTCTCGAGGTTTGAAGCGCCAAACATTCAATCATCACCAGTACACGAAAATAATACAACAATTAATGTTGATGCGAACCAACATTTAATTTCAATGGCCTTGTCTATCCACAAGGCGGGAAGTCTGCCAAAGCCATTTGCTACCTTTTTTTCATGGTTGCTGGAAGGCTCGACACCTTTTTTGTAGCCGCGGGGAAGCTCAAAAAAATGGGGAGGTTGACAAAAATTCTGACCAAAGTTCACACAAATAGCCTATTGGTTGACAACAAAAAAATGAAACCCATAAAGAGACATCCACAAAAGATTCACAATAACAAACCCATGCAAAAATATATTGTTTTCTCAACAAAACCTTATCAATAACTGAAATAATATAACCTTTTCGACAACACCTCAAAAATGAAACAATATAGCCTAAGCTAGACAACAACAATGAGCGATGCCTTATGGAGACCAATATTGTAACATCCCTCTGTTTTGCTCTTATGTTAGATTAAGATGCTTTGTTATTTTATCATTTCTTATTGAGCAATACGAACTATGTGTGTTACGAGATGAAATTTCCTTGATGTTATACTTGACATGTTTTGATTAAGAATAATGTTGGTTTATTATGACATGATTATTGCTTATGAGTTTTATTAATGATGGAAGTGTCAGTTTGGTGATACTGTATTGGTGAAGGGGACATGATTGCATCACTCGCTTGCAAGCACGCTGCGATTCTGTGATTTCCTCTTCATGATGTGTTTTATGATGATTTTATATACATGTGCTATTGATGCCTTGGATATAGGTTTGTAGGTACATGACATCGACTCCACCTGGCTTCATAGGTTTGAGCGTGTTGACCCAACTGTATGATTATTGGGAGATAGTAGCTAGGTTACCTGTGTCAAGTCTACACCCTAGCCTTAGTGGGTCATTAGTCGAGTCTGTTGGGTCTTTGAGTGCTTGTTTTAATATTATTTAATTCTCAAGGGCTCTTGAATATGGAAATAAATACTTCAAATTATTGCTTTAAATAATGTTGATATGTATTAAATTACAATTAGAAATTGTGGTTAAAAGTTTTTATTTAAGTTAATTAATTAAATTTGATTTATTTTAGTTGATTAATTAAATTTGATTTATTTAATTAATTAAATTTAATCCAATGGGTTGAATTTATTTATTAAATAATTAAAATTAATTAATTAAATATGTTGTTGAGAAAATTAAAAGCGAAGAGGAAGTTTAATTTAATTTTAATTTTAAATTTCAATTAGTGTTAATTAATTTCAATTTGGAATTAAATTGCAATTAGAAATTATTTTAACATGCAAAAAGGCTTTGAGAAAATATCTTGTTGTTGAAAAGATATTTTGAATGTGACATGTGTGTGAGAAGAATTTATTAGTTACTTTTGGTTGAGAAATTATTGGAGGGAATTTAATTGAGAGAGGAAAGAAGTTTCTTCACGGGAGAATTTTGGAGAGGAAAAAGATTTTTTTTTTTAGAGAAGTTTTGGTTGAAAATTTCGAAAAAACAAAAGGGATTCTCAAGAATTTTGGAGGTTTTCTATATTTTTACATCTTCCTGGAAGTGGTGATTTTGGGAAAGCTTTGGAATTGATCTCTGAAGGGGAGGCTCTGCTTCAATGTTCATCTTCTTCAAGCCTCAGGAAAATAGGTTCCTTCAAGTTTTAATTAATTAATTTAATTATTGAGAAAGATTGTCTGTACAAAAGTTAAATTATGTAGAAGCTTTGTTTAAAATGTTAATTGAGATTGAAAGATTGCATGTGCAAGAAGTTTTTATGTTTTGGTTGTAGAAGATTTAAATTGTTTTCAAAATTTGTAAGGCTTCTTTATTGTTGAATTGTTGTGAAACAACTCAGAGGAAAACAATCTGTGATTTAAGAATTTAGTTTTAGTTTTGAAAGCCTCTGTGTAAATTTAGAGGAAGGAATTTTTGTAATCTTCTGAGATTTGTTTTAAATCTGCCTGTAGTAGTTTTGATAAATTTTATTATGAGGAAGTCTGTATTACTTGATTGAAATTGAAATCCTTTTTATAAATTTGGGAAATGGTTATTGTGATTGTGAAGATTTCCTGAAGAAAAGAAATTGGTTGCCCAATTAAAATTTGCTTGTGGATGGTTTTGTTCGGAAATTTTTTCCCCAATTTTTTTAATTGTATAAACTCAATAAATATATATATGTGAATATATAAATATATCTCCACATATATAAAATTATATATATATATATATTTATTTATATGCAATGTTTATTTTTAAATCCATTTAAATCGCTGTATGACGTCCTGAAGAATGTTGTCAAAGTTTTCAAATTTTTTTTTGTTTGGCAACAAATCCGTTTAGGGTTTGTGATTGGGGGAGGCGGGTGAAATACCATCGCTGCACCCCCCTAAGGGAGGTGGACAGTGGTATTTCCACCGCCCACCCCTGTCATGGGGAGCGCTGGACTTACCATAGTCCACCCCCATTACTGTAGGGTGTGGCTGTGGTAAGCTAGCCGACCCCCCCTCCCTTATTTTATTTTTAAACCTGCGTCCCTTTTCGTATGGAGTTCAATTTAGTTTATTTAAATTCATTTTTTATTAAATACGGTTTTATTTAAATTCGTTTTTATAATTTCGGATTTGATAGGTTATTAAATGTAACATTTATTGTGAATACATATATTTTATGCATATATCTAGTATATATATATATACTTGTTATATATATATTATTGTTTTAGTTTTAAATGAAGAGATGCTCATTGATAATGAAAATTTATTTAAGTATATTTAATATAGATATACTTTATGGATATATTTTAATTAAATTTTATGTTATTTTAGTTTTAAATTGTTGCATGCAATTAGGAGATATAAAAAGAAGAATAATCTATTTGCATGCCTTGGTTTATTAGGGAATGGGTATTTAAGTAAATAGAGGAAATTGATGTTTTAATAAATGTAATTGTGGAATGAGATATTTAATTAAATAATATAATTCTTTTGTAGGAACAAATGTTTTATTATCTAAAATTGGTGAAATTGAGGGAATTGGAATAATAAATGAAATGAAGTTCTTATAGTTGTATAAGTTAAATTGAGATATTTGAAGAGCCTGTTAATTAATTGGTTAGATTTTCCTCTTCGTCTTTATATAAGGGTTCTTGTTAAATTAGAGAAAATTGATTAACTAGTTTTATTATTCCTTCTTATCATTGAAAGTGAAAGGATTTAGTAAATCGAAACCTTACATTTAATTATCATGTTGATTGCTTATGTGGTTCTTCTAGTTGCAAATAGAGGAAATGAATATTTAATTAAATGTATTTCGGGAATAGGCATTTAAAAGATATATATAATATGTAGGTAGGAGCAAAGGTTTTATTAATTTAAAATTGAGGAAATGGGGGAAATGGTTAGTATGATGTTTATCTCTATTGGGAAGAGTCTTTTTAATTAATTAGTTAAATTGAGATAATTGAGTGGTGTGAATTATTATAAGTTATTTCATTGACTGTATGCAAGGTTGTGTTAATTTGGAATATTGTAAATATTAAACTATTATGTCTTTATGAGGTGTTTGAGATATCTTCTGTCATATTTAGGGGTAATTGAAAAGAGGTATTAGATGAGGTATTGTAAGTCTTTCTAATTGGGTATGTTAATTTTGAGAATTATCATTTCTTGGTATTGTCTATTGTAGTTCTCTATGGTAGTGAGGCTTGTTGTTTTCAGTGAGTCACCCGGTTTCCACAAATGGGGAATGGTTGTTTCTTCTTTGAATGGAATTGTTGGATTATTTGTATCTCCTTAGTTTGGAGTGGTAATGAATCTCATGATAACCCTAGGAGGGTGAAGCTCAATGGGGGCCGAGATCTGGAATGATTTGACGGGTAACTCATATATCTTGAGTGGCTTTCTCCTAGGTTAATAGTATGTTTAGGATATTGGTGAGTCAATTTGTTATACCTTGTTAGCAATATATTTGTTGAGTTAGTGTTGTTTCTTGTGGTGGTTTTGTTTAGTGTTGAGTTAGCCTATGACTAGAGGTTGTATGGATTGTCCTTGTATCTGTGTTACTATCTCCTAGCACGGGGGGTGGGCCTTCGGGTACCACTTGGTTGGGAGGAATGTGCGACCTACGTCGTTGGGTCCCCCCTTTGATTTGCAAATTGCGTTGCGAGGTTTTTCAGTGGAGAGATCACAGTGGTTTCATTATTTAGTTTAAGCTTTCTAGCTACTTTAGATTAGCTCTTGTAATTATTATTCTCCTCATTTGTTTAGGAGGAGGAATCTTGTAATTGTAATAGTTAGGTTTGATCTACCTCATTCCGGGAATGAGTATTGTAATCTACTTTTAGGTTAATATAATTTGGAACTTATTATATGTTATCCTAGTGTTAGAATCTTTAATGCTTTGTGAGTATGTGCAATTAAATGTATGGTTAATAATTTAATAATTGCTTTGAGTGCAAGAGGTGTGTATGTTTTGGTTATAGATGCAATCTTGTCATGTTACCTTAGAGGTTGTTGCGAAGTATTATGCATCTTCTTTGTTAATAATGCACTTTTAAGAAGAAAATAAAATTGTACGCTTCCGCATTGAGTTGCAACTTCCTTTAGGGTCTCGTGGCGAGGCATTACAAATATAAATTGTATTATGTGAACTATTTTAAAGCCAAACAACAAAAATCAGTGATTCCCTATCTAAATGAACATAAACTATATAATATTAACAATTTTGTTGCGTTGCAACCATATCAACAAAAAATGTAGTTTGGCGTAAACACCAACACAGTTGCAAAAACCAACAAAACATAGGGAATCACAGTTACAAAGTCATGTTGTCTCATTTTTGATAGCTTGCTATTGAAAATGCTATATTGTTCCAATTTTTGATAAGGGAGCGAATGTCTGTGCAATTCTCGATAAGGCATTCTCGGGTGTCGGTCTTTGGGTTTACCTTGTTCTTGAAGATAGTTGTGAGTGAGGAGGGTAAGATTCTATGAAGGTGCAAGTGCGAGGATCAGTTGTAGAGTTCCTATGAAGGTGGTTATAGGTTATCCTATCTTTTTTACATGGGATATATACATATATAATTACAATTGATTGATTTATTCTAAAAACAAGGGAATTCCCAATATATCTGATCAATTTATCTCCCAAACCCCATTGTATCTCTTTAATCAAAGAGTATCTTGAATTTTTACGCAAGACCAAACTCCAAAAATTTCCAACACATATATATACATATATATACATATACATAAATATATATACATAAACATATATATACATATATATACATAAACATATATATACATATATACATATATAAATACATATATATACACATATATATAATATGGAATCAACATTAATTAGTGTAAGGTTTTTGTGTATGTGTGTGCATGTATCTGTGTATATGGTCCTTTTTGATAAGGTGTTGTTTAATACAAAATTTTGTATGTTACTGTGGAAATAAATATTGTTTCATTTATAGAGCCTATATTTTTTTGTTACACATTATAAGTTCGTGCCGGTTTGTGGTAGGCTATATTATTTTGTTTGAGATAAGGTCGTTCTTGAGTGTTTAGAATTTTGATATGCTGCTGTTGAAAAAATACTAAATAGTTTGTAAAAAATATTTTTGATTATGTATATATATGTAGATATATAAATATGTGTGTGTGTGTGTGTGTAATTCCAATTGATTGATTTATAGTAAAAACAAGAGAATTCCCAATATATCACATAAATTAATCTACCAAACCTCATTGTATCTCTTTAATCAAAGAGCTCTAGCTTAGGCTATATTGCTTCATTTATGGCTTCAGTTTTGTGTGAATGGTTGGAAAATAGTTAAGCTCTTGTGTTGTTGTTTCAAATTTCTTGTCTAGGTGGTTGTTCAAACCAATATTGATTTATTTATTGTTCACATTTTATGGTGAAGGTTTTGAATCAGTCAATTGTTGTGAGATTTTTGTGTTTTGTGGCTTTTGCAGTGATGCTTTTACATGGGTTTGTTGCTGTGAATTTTAGTCTTTTGCGGGTTTAGTATATCTATAGAATTGGTGTTTTCTATTTGAATGTTTTGATGTATGTGTGGGTGTGTATATGTGTATATGGTCATCTATGTTGGTCAAACATTTTTTCCACGCTACTTTTCTCCTCCAACCTTGCAAAAAAATGCATAATGATAACAAATTTATTGGTATACACATATATATTTGTATATATACACACACATATATGTATATATATACATATGACATCAACAAATTAATTGTTGTAAGGTTTTTGTGTATCTATGGGCATGTATCTATGCATATGGTCCTTTTTGATAAGGTGTTGTTTAATACAAAATTTTGTATGTTGTTGTGGAAATGAATATTGTTTCATTTACAGAGCCTATATTTTTTATATATGTATACATATATATGTGTATAGATACAAAACCCAATATATTGATTTACTCTAAAAGCAAGGGAATTCCCAATATATCACATCAATTTATCTACCAAACCCCATTGTATCTCTTTAATAAAAAATATCTAGCTTAGGCTATATTGCTTTGTTTATGGCTTTAGTTTTGTGTGAATGGTTGGAAAATAGTTAAGCTCCTATGTTATTTTTTTGGCTTTCTCATGTGGATGGTTGTTCAAACCAATATTGATTGATTTATTGTTTGCATTTTATGGTGAAGGTTTTGAATCGGTCTGTTGTTGTGAGCTTTTTGTGTTTTGTGACTTTTGCAGTGATGCTTTTGCATGGGTTTGTTACTGTGTGTGTGAATATGTGAGCTAACTAAAAAGATAAACAAACACACCAATGTGACATTATATCAAAGGTAAAACTAATTTAAAGATAAAAAAAACTCTAAAACAACAACTCCTTCAAAAATGTCCCCTTTTCCTCTATCTCCAAGGATTCAATGTAAGTTGTTGGCTCTCAGTTGGTGTGAGCAATAGCTTGGTAGAATGAAAACTTAGAGAACGAGATTATGCAACATGAATGCCCATTGCTAAATGATATGATCTAACCTAAGATATGAAGCTAAAATGCTATGAAAGATGAAATTCTATGCTTAAGAAAACAAGATTGCTAAATGTTGGGTAAAATGCAACTATAGTAATTGTGCCAAATTCACCAAATCTAGGATCCTTTTCAACTCACAAAGATGTTTTATTTATAGATTTTTGGAAGCAAAAGCTTAGTTGGAAAAGATCGATGGTTGAAATGAAGCTTGTTAAGATGAATGGTGAGAAATTTTGGAGGTTGAGAGAAAGGTGGAAGCTAGAGAGAAAGACGGAGAATGTTTCCTCCTACACAACCTTTTCCATTCAAAAATGAAGGAAAGTTTCCATTTGTGCAGTTCATTTATGAGGAGTTAGTTGGTAGTTGAGGATAAATCCTATAATTAAATAATTAATTTATTTAAATATATGTGACAAAGAATTTAGAAGCTTCCATAATTAATATTTAATTATGTGTGAGAGATGAAAAAGAAAGTTAATTAAATATTTAAAATATTTAATTAAATGTGAAGAGAGGAGAAGTGTTAAATTAAATATTTATAATATTTAATTTAAATATGGAGTGAAAATAAGTTTAGAAGAATATTCCATTATTTGAATTTAAAAATTCAAACTTAGAATAACATGATAACTAATATAAATAAATTATGAAATTTATTTAATATAATTAAGAGGAAGATGAAAATAATTAAATAAACTTATTTATTTAATTAGATTAGAAGAATTAGAAAAGTGAACGATATAAATAAATAATTAAATTTATTTATATGTAGATGAATTTAGAAGATTAATTAAATAATTCATATTTAATTAATTAACCAACTTGATTAAATGTGACCATTTTTAGATGTATATAGTTACTGTTAATTTTAGTCTTTTGTGGGTTTAGTATATCTGCAGAATTGGTGTTAGCTATTTGAATGTTTTGATGTATGTGTAGGTGTGTATATGTGTATATGGTCATCTCTGATAAGGTCCTGTTGAATAAATAATTTTCTATGTTGGTCGAACATTTTGTCCACACTGCTTTGTTTCTTCAACCCTGCAAAAAACTGCATAATGTTAACAAATTTATTGTTATACACATATATATATATGTATATATACATATGGCATCAACATTATTTGTTGTAAGGTTTCTGTGTATCTATGGGCATGTATATGTGTATATGGTCCTTTTTGATAAGTTTTTGTTTAATATAGAATTTTATATGTTGCTATGGAAACATATATTGTTTCATTTACAAAGCCTATATATATATATATATAAACCCAATATATTGATTTACTCTAAAAGTAAGGGAATTCATAATATATCACATCAATTTATCTACCAAACCCCACTGTATCTCATTAATCAAAGAGCTCTAGCTTAGGCTATATTGCTTTGTTTATGGTTTCAGTTTTGTGTGAATGGTTGGAAAATAGTTAAGCTCCTATGTTGTTTTTTCGGATTTCTCATCTGGGTGGCTGTTGAAACCAATATTGATTGATTTATTGTTTGTGTTTTATGGTGAAGGTTTTGAATCGGTTTGTTGCTATGAGATTTTTGGTGTTTTGTGGCTTTTGTGGTGATGCTTTTGCATAGGTTTGTTACTGTGAATTTTAGTCTTTTGCGAGTTTAGTATATCTACAGAACTGGTGTTAGCTATTTGAATGTTTTGATGTATGTGTGGGTGTGTATATGTGTATATGGTCATATTCGATAAGGTCCTATTGAATAAATAATTTTCTATTTTGGTTGAATGTTTTGTACATGCTGCTTTGTTTCTCCAACCCTGCAAAAAATTGCATAATATTAACAAATTTATTGTTATACATATATATATATATATACACATATGTCATCAACATTAATTTTTGTAAGGTTTTTGTGTATTTGTGGGCATGTATCTGTGTATATGGTCCTTTTTGATAAGGTACATTGTTTAATACAAAATTTTGTATGTTGCTATGGAAACGAATATTGTTTCATTTATAGATCATATATTTTTTTATATATGTATACATATATATGTATAGATACAAAAACCCACAAAACCATAGCCACAAAACTCATGTAAAATGATAGCCACAAAATGCCAACCATAAACAAAACAATACTGCTTTTAAGAAACAATATGCTCTTTTCTGAACAATGCCTTATCCAGAATTGAAACAATATAGCCTAAGGTAGAGAACAATAATCAAGAATACCCAATTGAACCAAAGATAAACTGTATAATATTAACTATTTTATTATGTTGCAACCAAAATCACAGAACCAATGACATAGAGACAAACCCACACAAATTTAATAGTAACAAACCCATGAAAAAATATACTCTTTTCTCAATGGAAACTTATTGTAAATTGAGATATTTTCTCAAGAGAACCTTATCTTTTTTTGTTACACATTATAAGTTTGTGCCGGTTTGTGGTAGGCTATATTGTTTGGTTTGAGATATTTATCTACCAAACACCATTGTATCTCTTTAATCAAAGAGTATCTTGAATTTTTAGGCTAGTCCAAACTTCACAACTTTCCAACATATATAAATTGTACAAAGCTGAATATTTTATTCTATTGCAAATAAAGGGATAAAATATACTCTTCTCCCAACAAAACCTTATCGAAAATTCAAAGTATATAGCCTTTTTCAACAACACCTTATCAAAAATGAAATAATATAGGCTAAGCTACATAACAATAATCAACAATTCTTAATGAATCAAACATAAATTGTATAACATTAACTATTTTATTCTGTTCCAACCACAACCACAAAATAGAAGCCATAAATCAAAGAATATTGGTTTGAATAGAAACCCAGATACAAAAACCCACAAAACCATAGCCACAAAACCCATGCGAAATGATAGCCACAAAACTCATGTGAAATGATAGCCACAAAATGCCAACCATAAAGAAAATAATACTACTTTTAAAAAACAATAAACTCTTTTCTCAACAACACCTTATCCAAAATTGAAACAATATAGCCTAATCCAAAGAAAAATAATCAAGAATACCCAATGGAACCAAAGATAAACTATATAAAATTAACTATTTTATTAGGTTGCAACGATAACCACAAAACCAAAGATATAGAGACAAACCCACAAATATTTAACCATAACAAACCCATAATAATCAACAATGCCCAATATTCAAAAATGCCCTACTGTATAGCGTCAACTATTTTATTTCGTTACAACCATGACCAAAAAAAAAAATCCTTAAATCACACAATACTGGTTTGAACATGATGCAGGAGCATCCAGTGGTGTAAGGGCAATTCTACATCACCTAAAAATATATTTACTTTCATTTAGATTTTTTTTTTGTAGATGTTTTTGCATTTTTGGATACCCTTTTCGTCGAAGAAGAATTCCCAACTTTCAGAACTACTTTTCTGCTTTTTCTGCTCAACTGCTATTTTTAGGAGGTATGATTTTGAAGGCGTGAGGAGACATAAATTTAAGGGAAGCTTCAGGACAGAATAATAAACACTTTGGTGAAAGAATCAGGCAAAGATCATTCCCGGTTCAAAAGTTATTCAAGTTTCAATTTCTGCTTTTTGCCCTACAAAATTTTCAGAGCTAATTTTGAGGGACTTAAAGGCTCTGGATGGGCCCGAAAATTGGTGGAAAACGAAAGTGGTTAGTCTTTAGGCCCCACTTTCGAGCACTTCATTTTCGCAAGACCTTTCCGAAAAGGTATTATCATTGAAGATTCGATGGTTAGATCTTGAGTTAGGGCTTCCGGAAGTTTGTGCATAATGAGAATGTTGTTTTTGGCTCCAAACGGAGAATGGGGCTATTTATGGGGTAGTTTCTGATTTTTGTGAGTAGTTTTTGGGAAAGAAAATCGCATGTTGCAAATAGGGGAATTGCTGTAATTTCTTTTCTGTAATTTGCATGTATTGCAGAACTTGAGGATTGGAAATCCTCTGCATGTAAGAATTTCATACTTTGAAAATAATAAGATTTGTTAGTTATTCTAGGTGATTTTCTGTGTCTCGGGTTGCACCCTCATTAGAACACCAACCTAGCTGCAAAAACCCACAAAACACAAAAATTCACAGTTAGAATCCCATGCAAAACCATAGCCACAAAATGCAAACCATAAACCAAACAATGTTCATTTTTAGAAACAATATAGCCTTTTCTCAACACCAGCCTATCGAAATTTGAAACAATCAACAGTACCTCATCGAGAACCAAATAGTATAGCATGCCACAAATCGTGAACCACAAATGAAACAATATCGTAAAGGGTTATTTCGATATGTACCTCTTCTCGCTTCGTTCAAACATACCACAAATGAAAGAATATCGCAAAGGGTTATTTTGATATGCACCTATTCTTGCTTTGTTCAAACAAACCTCTTCCCACTAGGTCTCCCTACACTGCTTTGTTCCTCAAGCCCTACAAAAAAATGCATAACGTTGACAAATTTATTCTGTTGCCAAAAAAAAAAAAATTCACAGTAACAAACCCATGCAAAACCATAGACACAAAACTCAAATGATAAACGAGTGTTTTCTCAACAACAACCTATCAAAATTTCAAACAATAAACACTACCTTGAAATCAAACAATATAGCCTGCCACAAACCGCAAGCCACAAATGGAACAATATCGCAAAGGGTTATTTTGATATCCACCTCTTCTTGCTAGCTTGCTTGCAAAAATGGGCACCCTCATAGAATAACCTTCACCCACCTTCACAAATGTCTTTTTTCTCAAAGCCTACAAAAAACTACATAATGTCAATAGATTTATTTCGTTCCAAAAATTCAAAAATTCATAGTTACAAACCCATGCAAAACCATATACACAAAATACAAACAATAAATGAATGTTTTTTCAACAACCTATTAAAATTTGAAACAATAAACACTAACTTACCCAAAATAAAACAATATAGCCTACCAAAAACTGCGAACGACAGATGGAACAATATCACAAATCATTTTTTTGATATCCACCTCTTCTCGCTAGATTTCCTACAAAAAAGGGAACCCTCATAGAATAATCTTCGCCCACCTTCACAGAGGCCAAACAACACTGCCTAGAACTTGCAATATCACATAAACTTATCCTCGTTTCTCATGGCTCTGATAGCAGGTTTAGGAATAAAATGAAACCCAACAATGCCTTATCAAAAAATTCGCAGAGATTCGCTATGTTTCTTGAGGTTTGAAGCACCGAGTGTTCAACCATTTCCAGTACATGGAAATAATACAACAATTAATGTTGATGTGAACCAACATCTAATTTTGGTGGCCTTGTCTATCCACATGGTGGGAAATCCACCAAATCCACCCGCCACCTTTTTCATGGCTGTTGAAAGGCCTGACACCTTTTTGACGGCCGTCGAAAAGCTCAAAAAATCGCGGAGGCTGACGAAAATTCTGACCAAAGTTCACACAAATAGCTTATCGGCTAAAAATGACCTTTTATTTATTTTGGTTCAATTACACACCTAAGTAAGTGCAAAAAGATGGGGGGCCAAAAAGAGGGCTTAAGTAGCCACTTTTTTTCTGCAATTAGAAAATACTGACCTTGGATGTGAAATTGAGGATAGTTACACTCAAAATTTTGAGATGCAACATAAACAAGGATTTTTAGTGCTTTGAGTCTACTTTCTAAACTAATAATTTATTTTGGAAATGGTTGAGATTAAGAGGTTTAAAATATGGACACACAAAAATTTGTGTTGTTTTTCTCAAAAAAACATAACATAGCAACTTTTTTGGGAATGTAGCATGGTGAAGTTTTTTTAGTATTTTTAAAATTGCTTCAGTGAGAAATTAGCTAACAGTATCTAGTTGATGCACAATTTTTTTGCTAATTTTTTAATGAATATTTTTGATGAATAGGCAGCTATCTAAATTAAAGTTAAGATAAAGTTACATATTCACAAAAATATATGGGTGGTAAGAAGGCACACCCTGAGAGTCAAATGGGCAGCACCCAGAAAAATCAAAAAGTCACATGAGCTAAGCCCAAAAGTCCATGATTACAAAACATAAATATAAAAAAAGAGGCTATTAAGCAGCCAAAGTAGTGCCAGAAGATCCAGGAGGGTCTCTGTCATCCATTTTCTTCCCCCAAACATCAACGAGGTCTGGAATGACGTCAGAAGGAGCACCCAACCATCATCAACATCTTTTTCCTTCTCTTTACATTTATCCTTGCGCCAGGGCAAGATTGCAAACACTAGGCGTGGAATTGTTTTACCAGTATCTAGCCAACTAGATCTAGAAGGAGGCTCATCAAAGGGCCACTCGAAACTACCACCGTTGCTCCCCGAGGCACCGCCACCGCTAGCTAGCCCGCAATAGAGGAGAGCGGGTTCGATGAGGAGGGTGAGAATCTCGTTGAAGAGGAGGATGAGAGCGGGGACACACAAAACCACTCTGCTGCTAGCCCCGAGAAGGCAGCTGACCAGAGGAAGAGGTGGGCAAAGCGGGAACTCAAGCAACATTACACAAGGCATTTCCCTAGTGATCTAGTAGAACTCTCGGGTGAGCAACCTCAAGTGCAACTTTTTTAGCTTGCACCTCAATCTGTAAGAGAAAATTAGAAAAAATAATAAATTTAACATATATGGAAACAATCATATCCATTTGAGAATGAGAAAATATGCAGGAATTTTTGTCTTCCTAGAGATTGAAGAGGATTTCCACCTTGCAAGAGTGCCAAAGCTAGGTAAATTTTGCAAGAATTATGGGAGAATCTCCTAGTAGAACCATATGCCAAGAGAAAGGTTTCGACCTAAAGGGCCAAAAGAAGTCATGAATCCAAGTCCAAAGATGCTAAGCTCTGGGAAAAACTAGAAAAGATGCTTAAAAGTCTCAGCTTGCACACAAAAGGGGCAGCGAGGGTCCTGGATCCCCAAGTGAACAAGTCAAGAGCCCACAGCCAAGCCTTGGGAAAGAATACACCAAGAAAAGTGGGTAAGTTTTAGACTAACACTAGAAGACCAAGTGCTAGCAAATATTTTATGCTAGACATGAGTAGAGGATTGAAGAAGCCACGTTTGGTTGAAAATTTGGATCATAGGAAAGTGTGGTGAAAGCCATCTATAACCAAGTTGAGGCTTGTAGTTCTTGAAAGTGGTGTCTAGATACCACTTCCAATATTTCCACCAGGGTTTGGTCCCATGAATTCCAACCTTATGAAGCATCTCTGTAGGAATAAAATTCACTAGACCATCATAAGTAGCACGGTCCTAGTTTTGAAGCCTATACAAGGCACACAAATTTTCCAACTGTATGATATACATCATGGGTCTATGAAATAAATGTTGTAGGTTCTGGATACCCTTCTTGTGGAATCTGAGTCTTTTAAGCCAAGGTGACTTAGCCATCAGCTGACTATTATGTAATGCCCCGCCACGCAACCCTAGAGGAAGTTTCAATTCACTACAAAAGCGTACTAATTTTTTATTTATTTAGGATGAATTATACATACATGTTCACCTATAATTGACAACCTCCCCTAAGGCTACTTAACCGAGATTACTTAATTTCCCATTAACATGCATCATCTAAATTACATTGCATTAAATAACTCAAGAATGACATACATTCAACATAAGTAAATATAAGATAAGAATAGATTAACCATCACATAATTCCATTACATAAACCATTACAAGATTACAATCCTCATTCCCAGAATGAGTCAAAATACATAAGTATAATAATTACAAGATCCACCTCATAACAACAAGAGGGGTAAATATAACTGATACTAGAAGAATTACAACAGTACATGAAGAGAATAACAATATCTGCAAGCTGTCCAACTAGATGTCTCGCTTCCACGAACTGAAGAACAAAGGGGGACCCAACGGTTTTGGTGCATGTTCCACCCAACCTAGTGGTACCCGAAGGCCCACCCCCCATGCTAGGAGATAGTAAAAATACAACATGGACAAGAACCTACTACCTCTATCCAAAGGCTGACTAACTGAACAATCTGACTCAACCATACATATGCACAATATAAATCTAACACTAACATGGTTACATTGCTTCCAGACATAATAAAATCAAGTGTGCTAAGGAAACCATACACACAACATATAATCAAGGTTATCCTAGATAGAGTGTCATCGCAAGGTGCGTCATGAGATCTCCTCTAGGAATCCTTCACAGGCTCCGGTAATCCTGGTGATCTCAACCGAATCCTGGCCCTCATACTCACTCAAGCGGAATCAACTACCTTTCGTATGGACAAGCTAGTTGACCTTGCCATTCCAGGCCTTCTCACTCACCCCAAGTCTAAACAAGCCTTTGTGTCTACGAGTGAGGTTAATTTTATCTTGGTTAGTGTGAATGCATCCTAGTAATCTAAGTAATTTGCTTTAATTATCACTTCTTAAAAACACTTTCAAAGGTTACCCGGTTTACCTCTTTGGGCTCCAGCCCCTAACAAAATCCACTCTTCTAATGGATAACTCACTACTCAAATCTAGACTCCAAGGGTGACTCAAGTGTTATAGAACTGAATAACTCAGTCTCTCCTAATCTAGGAGACGACAAATAAAGAATCTCACTCCAACACTTGGAGGAAAACAACTCAAATAAATCTACCCAAGGAAAAACGAACATCAACTAACATGGGAATGACCCACATACACTGGAAGACTTTACAATAATTACACAATTCACCCTTTCCCAAGCAATCAATAACAAAGGAATTTAATTAACGAAAGAACACAAGCAAGGAAACATGCTATATTTGGATATATTAAATCCATATTCTTATCTGATACTTTTCAATAAATAGTCAATTACTTTAATCAGATAAATGATAAGCTGAATTATTACCTCTACTCTTACAAGGAAAGAATAAATTCAATTTAAACAATACAAACTATCAAATTTGCATTTAAACCAAATATACTCATGGAAGAATATTTCTTTTAAAATTCTTAACTAACTCATCTAATTCTTTCCAATTCACAATTTAAATACTAATTACAAACACTTGAACATGCACATATTTAAATATATATATTTATATATATACCTACTGTATATATATATATTTATATTATATTCATACAACATATAATTATTAATTAAAAATAACAAATACACAGTATTTAAATATATATATTTACAGTATATATATTCGATCATGATTTTTTTTTTAAATTCCAAATACAGATTAACTTTAAATAAATAAATAAATAAATAAAATATAAAAAAACAAAACAAATTTAAAAAAAAAATGAATTAAAAAAAATATATTAAAAAGTTTTAAAGGGCCGAGCTTACTGTACTCGCGGACAGGGTTCTGTGGGCGTCAGCGTTACTATGTACCGGTTGGACGCACCACAGGCTGCGTGGGGGCCAACGCTATCATGTGACAACGCGTCCCCCAAAGGGTGGGCGCGCTGTCCCATGACAACGTCCCTCCCACTGTTCTATGGGTGTGGCCGCAATAACATTATTTTTAATTATTTTTTTTTATAAATTTTGGATTTTCTAAAAACATAGGTACAGACTATAATTTCGCCATTAACGAGAATTTTAGATATTTGTGCCGACGGTGACTGTTTCCAAAAACATGCCAACAATTTAACTCTTAAACAATTAAAATAATAGATATATTTATATGTTTTATGTATTTATATTTATCCAAATATAATACATATTAAATATATAAATATATTTATATATTTACACAGAATAATATTATAACTGGTAAAATAAGGAAAATAATTAAAAAAAAAAACCAGTATCATGAAATTGATAAATTTTCCAGAATTTCATTCTAAATTCAAAAAGGTGTAAATTAAATTTCTTTTAACACTATTCATTGAATTTTACAAAAAACAATTAAATATAGAAAATCAAACAAATCTTGTTCTTTTACTGAAGGTTTTCTACAAGGGTTTGATTTTCTTTTGAAGAACAAATCTGAACAATTAAAAGGGTAAAAACTTCATTCCAAAACCTAAGTGTTGACCACACAATTCGAAGTTTAATTTAACCCATGTTTCTTCAATTTCCCCCATTTATGGAATTAAAAGCTACAGTAAATTTAAACATTCTTCCCCAAATTTTTAATGGATTAAATCTAGATTCAACAAACAATTTCCAATTCACAAATGATAATAACAACAAATTTGCAAACAATATAATATGAAATGAATCACACAAGACAAAACCTGGAATCCAAAGCTACAGATGAAGATGAAAATCTGATGCAAGCTTCCTCCCAAGAATTCCTGCAATTTCTTCAAACGTGCAACAGATCCAATCCAAGAACTTTGATAATTGCAAACAATTTATTCTTCAAACAAACTCTACAATCCAAAATTGCTTCAAAACCTTCCTTGTGCAAGTTTTTTTTCCAAAAATTCTTTTTCTCCTGTGCATGAATTCTTTTCCAATCCTTCCTTTTTAATCAAATACATGCAATTCACATATATCCAAAAATATCTTACACAACCCTAATTTTCAAACGCATGCAAATTGAAAATAGATATTTATTTCCTTTTTCCATTTTCGAAAACCCCAAATTGATTTTAAAATGTAATTTCACTTTTCTTTCAATTCTTTTAATTTAATTTAATTAAATTTATTTCAATAAGCTCAATTAATTAATTTTAATTATTTAATAATTAAATTCAACCTTTTCCAAGATTAATTTAATTAATTAAATAAATTAAAATTTAATTAATACAATTTCATAATCAACATATATATTTCATCTAAGCATAAATTTCACTTAATATTAAAATAAACTCTACTTTCAACAATGCAATAATTCTAAAATATTGATTAAATAATAAAGCACCTAATAAAATCACATAAGATTAAATCAAATAACTATGACTCACAAAACAGGACTATCGACACACTAAGGCTAGGGCGTAGACCTGACACATGTTACCTAGTTACTATCTCCCTTTCAACTTAACCATTGGATCGACACGCTCAAACCTATGAAACCAAGTGGAGTCGATGTCATGTACCTACAACTTGAAACCAAGTAAACAACATAATACAATATATCCAGTATATAGTACACACCGTGAAGAAGAAATCATGGATTCCCAGGGCACTCACAAGCAAGTGATGCAAAACTGTCCTCTTCACCAATACATTCATCAAAGACTAACATTACATCATAATCAGAATTCACGTAATACAATATCTCAAGCTAAATCTACTAACATCAATAATCCATAATGCATGTGAAACAATAGTCAGAATATCCACATCCACGATAATCAGTGTCGCTCAATAGTAGTGATCAAAACTCAAACAACAAGGTATATCCAGTATAATAGTAGCTGCATCCCAAACATAGCATAAAGCAAACACTCAAAAAGAAAAACAAAGGGGTATTACACATTACAAGAAAAAAGAGGTGACCACCAAATATTCTATTTGTTGAGTGAAAGCCCATCACGAAACCAGAGATGACCCAATCGAGCCAAGTCTTGATAGCCTCCCAGGCTCGCCAAATACTTTTGGCCACTTATGTCCCAACAATTTGGACTGTTTCCTTCATGACCAGAAGGGTTTGAAATCCGATCCCCTTCCAAGCGGGTCTATGAATTGGAAAGCCTGACTGAATATAATGCCTGAGAATAATTTTCTAGGCCTTGTCCCCAGTAAGGGCACGAATAATCCATTTAACACATAAAGTAGTTCCTTGTTGTTGATTAGAGAGCAATCCAAGTCCTCCAGAATCTCTAGGAAGGCAACATAATTCCCAAGAAACATGGTGAAACTCTCTATGGGATTTAGAAGAGGCCCAAAGAAAATCTTAGAGAAAAATTTCAAGCTTACCATAGGAAGCTTTGGAAGGGGCCCAACAAGAGGAGTAGTTAAAATGGGCTGCTGTTAGAAATTTAGAGTACACCTAAAATTTCCCTACCAAGGAAAGAAGCTTGGTAATCCAGTAAGAAATTTTTTGCTTGAATCTAGAAAGCACGTCTTGCCATAGCTTAGTCAGGGACACCTAGAAAGCAAAGGGGATTCCCAGGAACCAAAAAATTTCTCCTAGTCCAATCCACTTCTAATTATACTACTGAAGCCAAGGGGGAGTGGGCAAAATAGACTATCTATAGCACAAAGTTTTGTGCCACTGAATGGCAGAGACAAAAGAAATACAAAAAGTATTAAAGAAATCCAAGGCCGCTTTAATAGTCTCTTCTTCCTCCAGGAGAGTGAGGAAAGAGTCATCCACAAAATGGCCATTAACTAGCTGAACCTAAGAGTTGGGTAGTGAAATACCCTTGACATGTTGTTGGGAAACCACGTTGGCCAAGAGGTAGCCAAATCGTTCAGCTGCAAGCACATACAGAGAGGGGGAAAGTGGGCAACCTTACTAAATGGAGAAGAAAAGTCTAAAGGAAAAATATTGGCAACCATTGATGGTGATACAAGTAGAGGCATCTGCAAAAAGAATACAAACAACCTGGATGAAATTAGGCCCAAAACCCAAAGCTTGCAACATAGAAAGAATAAAAGGCCATTCAATGCAGTCACAGGCTTTGGAAAAGTCAATTTTAACAAAAATGGCTTTCTAATTTGAACGTTGGGCCCATTCCATGCCTTCCCAAACAACAATAATATTATCTAGAATAAACCTAGATTTGACAAACCCTGGTTGCTCTGGGTGCACAATTTAAGGCAAGAGATGGTGGATCTTCAAAGCCAAAGTCTTGGCAATAATTTTGTAGGAGACGTTGAGAAGCGTGATAGGCCTCTAGTTGCAAATGTCTTTTGGGTCCCCAGATTTAGGTATGAATTTTTTTTCGCCTTTACTTATTAAGTCACCTAGAGAATTAGCATGAAAATATTGTAAATAAACATGATGCAAATCTTTCTCAACATAGTCCGAAAGGGAATTGTAAAATTCATAAGGGAAGTCATTGACCTATGGGGCTTTGTCGTCATCCATGAAATGAACAACTTTCTTGAGATCACAAGAAATTCTCTTGGTTGGGGAAAGCCTATTTGGCACAACAGTAAGGCAATCTCGAAGGGCTTGCTGTCGCACAAGTGTGGGCTCTTGTGCAATGAAAACCTGCTCATAATGACACACAAAGGCCTTAAGAATGTTAGGGAGCTCAGAGAGCATCTGGATGCCATCTTTGATTTTTTTAATGTCTAGGGATGAGTGCCTAACATGCATCACCAAAAATCTCTTTAGATGCACGATCATCAATTTTCAGTCAATGTAGCCGAGCTTTAATCTGTGCACCTCTAACAATGTAATTGTCAGCAACTTAATTTTTGTGCCTTAGATTTTCCACCTTGACTTGCAATGATGGGGAAAAGGGGTTGGCCACCAAAGCTTTGGTAGTTGAGCATAGGTTGGCGGTGATAGCCTCATAAGAATGTCGGTGAATGATAGCCAACTGATGTCCATAAATACACAAAAATTTAGCCATGCGTGTGATAGCATCATTCCACTAGGTAATCCAACTTGTATGATGAGCTGGTCTACAATCCAGATTCCACACTCTATGAATGTGGGCCAAGGTAGGCTTGTGACAAAGTAGAGACGTGTTAAAAAATAATTGAGATTTACATGTGCAAAGTTGACATGCCTCCCATTCAATGTGAAAAGAAATTGGGAAGTGATTAGATAGAGTCACATCCGCTAACGACTTAAACAATAGAGAAGAGTTGTCAAAATAGAACAAATATTGAGCCGAGATCATGGAACGATCAAGGCATTTAAATATTCAGTCAGAACTGACCTTGAAATTACACAAAGTGTGCCAGAGAGAATGAGAATGGCGGTGAACAATATTGGGGTTAAAAAGTCCCAATTTATTGTGTATGTAAAACAATGTCTCTCATTAGCTAGCTTCCCATCTGAATGGTAGGGTTCCATACTTTTCATACGCCATCTCAACCATATTGAAATCCCCACATAATAGCTAGGTAGCAACTGACAAAGAATCAACAGTCCAACACCAAAGAAAAGATCGCTCCACAACATCATTAGAAGCATACACATTAATAATCCCAAAGGAATGATTATCAATGTTAAGAAGAATCCAAATGATCCGATGAGTAGGATTAGATCCATGGTCAACCACACAAGCATGCCATCGTGGGGACAAAAGGGTGACCACTCCGCCACGCCCAACCAAATGCATAGTGCAAACCATTTTACTGGCCGACCAAATAGAATGACAAGCCAAAGAAAACAAAAATCTAGAAATTTTAACCTCTTGGAGACAAAGCACTTCAATACCAGAATATTTTTGCAAAGTATCCCTAACAAAATACTTTCTAGAGAGGTCTGTTAGACCTCGAATGTTCAATGAGAAGAAATTCATGAGTGAAAATCCTTCATATTGTCAGAGTTTGGTTACTCTTTATGAAGGGAAGAGGAAAATTCTACAAAAAACCTTGCAAAACTGATCCAGTCTGAATAGACAGAGAGGAAAATCTCTACTTTTCTTGCACATATTCACCCTCTTGATGTGGTGGAGACGGATTGCGAGACCACCTTTGAGCTCCTGGCACTGGAGCAGAAACATTCGGCTAAGAAAACATAATGGCAATAGGTTGAGTCGTTGCCTTTGTCTTGGGTTGCGTCGAGGCATTAGCAACTCCAATAGGAGCATCCATCCCCTTTCCTGAAGGGTTTGAAATGACCTTTGATGGTTCAGAGACTTTAGAGGCCGACCCAAAACTAGTTGACTTATTTTTCCAGTTTGTAACTGTGGTCCATTTTTCATCAACTTTAGCAGAACGTTTTGCTTGATGAGGATTTTCAATATCTCGTGGCAGAGAAGGTGTACAAGGCACTGCCAAAGGGCAATCCTTAATCTTGTGGTCTGCTGACTGACACCTATAACACATGTTGGGAAAATTAAAATAAGTGACTTTTTGGTTATGCCAGAGAGCTCTAATTTGAATATCAATGGATTCTTTCAAATCCTTGGAGAGGTTTATTTGCACATAGACCCATTTCTGGGGCCGGGCTTGGAAAAACCTATCTAGCTCAACATAATTGATCCTCCCCAGTGCGGGATGCAATATGGTTCAAAAAAGGCACACAAGGCAAAGACAAACCAGGGAATTCAATCTAGACCGAGACCCACAACTTGGTGTCATCTAAGACAACAAAATTATGGGTCCATGCCTAGAAAACCAGCAAGGATGACCTGACATACCAGGGGTCATGGGCTAAGATAGCCTGGACATGATTGACTTCCGCAAAGCCGAACATAAAAAGACCCTTGGTTAAATTTTGGACCATATCAAGGCAGACCCCATGAGGGACCCATGCCTTTCTGACCCATTCTTTAAGCACACTTTTAGGGGGATTCTTCCCAACAAAATAACCCACAAGGGTATGTTGCTCAAGCCATTGGAAAGCAGAATCAAAATCTAGTAAAGGCAAAATCACATCAGTTGGGGAGCTAGAATTATTACCTCATGAAAGACTTTCTATTTTTTTTTTTTGGGACGTTTGTTCGGAGGAGGAGCCATTGAACAATGTTGTTGAACCACTAACACGAGTATGAATTGTTGGGCTAGAGCCAGTTGAAGGCATTAAAACACAAAAACCATAGTAAATGCGGTTGTACAAACAAGAAAAGAGGGGTTTCCTACATAGAATGCATAGTATGACACAAGAGGGGCCAATGGTGACCACATAAACCACAAAACCGTAGAAGAGCTCATACACCCATTTTGACTCTTTTTTGGTTATGGATTTGCAATAAAAATTGTCCCTATTTTTGTTTGTTCTTTAATGAATATTTGATTTTTTACTAATTTTCAAATTGGAAACTTCTTGAAAAATAGAATTTTGACTGTGCTACCCCTAAAAATTTTAGAAACCAATTGATTTTTTTAAATATTTGTAGAATGGAGTCTAGTTTCTAAAATGCAATTTATTTGAAATTTCGATGAACGGTTAACTTATAACAAAAAAAACACCAAACATTTATTTTAGCCAAAAAAGAGACACACAAACAAAAGAAATTATAGATCAAAGGCTTAACATTGTCAAAAAGTAAAAAAAAATATATTGATGGATAGCTAAGAGAGAGCCTAACATTACCCAAGCGTTTGTTTGACATTGAAACACATGCAATCCCAATAGTGAGCACAAACCTAATTATGCAAAATATTGTAGAATTTGCAAAAAACACGTATCTGGTCGTTGGGAAGGCACTCCAAACCTTTGGGTTAGTATTCCAAGGAAAATACCAAGCCCAAGGCTTGAGGATTACTACAACAAGTTATAATGCAAGCGTGTTATAACATGTTCATGTTATATCTTAGTTTTGACATGATTTTTATATTTGTGTGAGATATGTCTAACAAGACATAACACGAGTGCGTTATAACACGCTTGTGTTATGTCTTGCTTTATGTTAAATGCTACTCTATTGAATGTGTTAGGAATAACATGTTCATGTTATATCTGCTTTTGACATGATTTGTTATATTTGTGTGAGATATGTCTAACAAGACATAACACGAGTGCGTTATAACACGCTTGTGTTATGTCTTGCTTTATGTTAAATGCTACTCTATTGAATGTATGTTTATCTATTTATGTATTTGTATGTACATGTATGCTTGTATGCCATGTATGTATGCATTCTTGTAGGTATGTATGTATGCCTATATGTATGCATGTATGTATATATGTAAGATTGTATGTACATATGTGCATGTATACCTATATGTATGTAGGATTGTATGCACATATGTATTATGCTTGTATGTATATAAGGATGTATGTATATAAGTATGTGTGTATTTATGTATGTCTTTAGAGGGAGGGAGAATTTTGAGAGAGAGAGAGAGAGAGAGAGAGAGAGAGAGAGTTGTCTAGGTAGGGTGCGAGGAAGAGAGGGAGGGAGAGACCAGAGAGAGAGAGTTAGAGAGGTAGTGAGAGAGAGTCTTGAGAGAGGGAGAGGGGGTGAAAGGGAGAGACTAAGAGAGAGGGAGGGGGAGAGAAGGGGTTGGAGTGAGAGAGACTTAGCTCAGTAGGGTGAGAGGGATAGAGGTGGGTGATCCCACAATACTAGTTTACAATTTTTGGTCAAATTGGAAACTGAAATAATTTTTCTAACTAAATCCTCAATTTTAGGCACCTAGAGTGGTTAAACTATGAGGAATTTGAAGATAACGCAAACTAGTGATTTGTGACATTTTGTTTGTAGATTCTAAATGTATTTTTTTAATAATTTTGAAATCAGATTGCACTTCTTTCTTCCATCTCCTTTGAAAACTAGTTTTTTAGTAAACAACATTTTTAAGGAGTGATGCTCACCATAAACAACATAGATTTTTTTCCATGAAGGGTAAAATTCCAATTTTTTCAAATTCAGATTTGTAACTACGATATCTAGCCCTTTCATTTGGTTTCATAGTGTTTTATTAAATATTTTTTCCTTAATCAAGTTTGAAAGTGAAACCAATTATAATTAAAACATAGGCAGACCGTATACAACATAATTTTTTTTGTATGTATTGAAATTAATTTTTTATTGGATCAAGGACATTAATACCTAGCCTACACATATTTTTTAAAATTTTATTTTGATAATCTGCTATTTTTCCACATGTGCTTGAAATAGAGAGCTTGAATTTTGGTGAAAAACCTATGTTTAATCAAACTAAAAAAAAAAATACATAATTAAACCAAAACATATTTTAAAATTATGTCTGTTGGATAGTTCGGTCTGAGGACTACCGTCATCCAATTGGGTCTATGAAGTCTCCTCCATTTTCATCATCAACTCAAGCTTTGAAGGGAAAAATTATGGAGTTTTTTGGTGCCAGAGGGGGAGAATTGGGGAAAAGGCCTAGGTTCTAGTAAACTCCTAGGGGTTCGTTTGAACTAGGGTTCATTCGAACCCCCTCTCCACAAGAATTTTTTTTGCTTATTTTTCTAAGAAATGTGGGACCTAACATTAAATGGCTTCGCTCGAAAGGGGGTTCTATCGAACCCCATTTGGGTTCGCTCGAACCAAAAGTTTGTTCGAACCCCCAAAAACCATTTTTTTTTGCATGGGGTAATTTTTTGCAACTTTTCCTTCCTCGCTGGAATTGTAAACCACTTTTGCAGGTTTACCTAGGGAGAGAGAGAGAGAGATGTGGTGGGAGAGAGAATTGAGAGAGAGGGAGAGATGGAAAGGAGAGAGAGAGAGAGAGACTTATGTAGGTAGGGTGCTAGAGGGAGAGACTTGAGAGTGTGAAGGGGATGAGAGGGAGAGTCTTGAGAGATAGGTAGTGATATGGAGTGTGAGAGAAAGGTATTAGGGGAGAGAGGGAGTGAGAGAGAGGGAGTGTGAGAGTGAGAGATCTGAGATTGGGAGAGGGCACGGAAGGGAGTGATTTGAGGGAGGGAGAGAGAGAGAGAGGGGGTGGAGTGAGAGGGAATTATATAGGTACGGTGGGAGGGATAGATACAGAGAGGGGGGAGAGAGAGAGTTACCTAGGTAGGGTACAAGAGGGAGAGACCGGATAGAGATAGGGGGTGGGAGAGAGAGACCTAAGAGATATGGAGAGAGGGAGTGATGGAGAGGTATTAAGAGGGAGATAAAGAGAGATAGATAGAGGGAGTGAGAGAGAGTGGTAGGGAATTATTGAGTGAGAGGTACATAAAAATATGAGGGTGTGTGTAGGATCATGATGGGTCAAAAAATGGCGATATCTAAGTGATATGATGACCCATGTGGCTGACAACTTTTATTTTATCCAACATTGATGAAACGAAAAGGGTTTTTAAAGAAGATTCTTAGCTTTTCAAAAATATAAATTATGCTTTAATTTGAATTTAATAAATAATTATTATTCATTTTCTATTTGAATTACAACTAAATTCCTGATTGATAGGTTGATTGAAAAAAATCTATAACTTTCAAACGGTATCACATTTTTGAATCCAAAATATGTATCACATTATATGCTTCACATACTATAGGATTAAAAAAAAAAGAAGTGCATTTCATGAAGTTTTGACCAAGTTAAGGTGGTTAGATATACGAGTTTTTATATTTTCTAAAATTTGTAATAAAAAAATCATAATTAATTATTTACTTGGAAAAAAAATACAAAAAAGTATGCATCACTTTTGGACATGAGTCCCCTACTTATATCTAAAATATTATAAAAAATAATTATCATTTTATTGTGGTTAGGGTGGTCAAATTTCAAAATTTCACCAAATAGATTTAAAAAAAAAAAAAACCTAGTAGTTTAGAAACTACATTTAATTTTATATATATTCTATTCTTACATATTTTTGAAATAATATAGATAAATTTATCAAATTTTTACGCCAAGTCGTCTGACTTTGATTTTTTGAATTTTATTGCCACTTAAGGGCTTGTTTTTTCCATGATGATCCAGGATTTGAACTCAGGAGGAGGTGGTAGAGAACCGAGGAATGATTCAGCAGGAGGAGAGCAATAAACCAAGAGCAGAAACATGAGCATGAACATTAGTAGTGTAAAGGTGATCATAAATAGATAGAGGAACTCCGGGCTGAACTCCATAGCAGACAAATCCTCAACACAAAAAAAATAGGATAAGGCAGATCAAGTGGGGATGAAAATATATAGAGGGGGGAAAGAGAGTGTCAGTGAAAATAAAAAACCGACTTGAAGGAATCGGCTATCTAGCGGATACGACGCATCGATACCATGCATATATCATAACTTTAGTTCACTATTCCCCTAAAAATAGACTCCAGTTCAACACCAGTTCTCACAACATTAATGGTGAATGCTGCCCGATGTAGATCGAAAATTGGTGTGGTCTACAAATCTCATTATGGCATCTAATGGCATCTACACTCATTTAACTTTCACTTAAAAATATTAATTTAACCTCATTATCCTCCAATTCCATTGCAATACTATTTGAGAAGGGTCGGCTTTCATGATCACACAAAGTTTAGTTGAATTTCGCTTATGTTGACCGTCTAGTTCTGCATCCCATTCACCGCCATGTTGTGTGCCTTCTCTGCCACATATAAGTTTTTAGATAGTTTGCATGAATATAACTGTTAAATAGCCTTTGGACTTCCATTTTATTTGTCAGTTAAAAGGAGTTAATGCAAAAAGATGCTACAACCTGTGTCATTTGAAACTCAGTTTGCAAAATGTATCTATTTTGAGAAGTTGAATAAATTTTTTTTGTTCACGTGTGAAAACAATTCTGAATTTGCTGTTGCAATTTTCAATTTCAGTTTACTGTTTGTGTTTCAAAATCTACAAAAGCTTAAACACGCATTTCATTATTATCGTAGCTGCAGCCTGGATAATGTATTTTGTTAAGGAGGCTGGGCATGCAGGGGACGATAAGGGTCATGGGTCTGCATTATACTTTTTTCTTTTCTTTTCTTTTTAGGAGCCAAATAAACTTACCCATAGGCAATTTATATATGTAATTTTAAACGCCACAGTTAAAATTTGTGGATATATATGTATGGCCCAAAAATACCCACTTCACTTAAGGAGCTATCTATGATATATCATTTAGATTCTTTCTAGAAAGTAAGATTTCATATTCTAACATCTCCATTGAATCTCAATTTGGAGGGCATATATGGCATATTGAAGACGTCATTACCTAGCATTTCTCCTTTTTATGGTAACTTCTTACATTCAAAGTATCTTTTACAATTGTATTGCTTCAATTTTAGTCGCCCTCTTTTATATATTAATGATGTTTTGGTGTTTTCAATGGTTTCTATAACCATTTTGGGCACTCACGATAGTTTTCAAACTTCCAAAGACTTTCGACAACACATTTTTTGAATTTTACTTCTACCTTCTAAAATAGTTGGGTTTTTTGGTGGTTTTCAGAATCACATCGGGTTCCCACTTGGTTGTCACAACCATGTATTGCCCCATCGTTTCCATGTTAAAGGCTTATCGATGCCCATTCTATTGGCTCTTTTAAAGGTTTTGCAAACCATATTGGGTCCCAAAAGAGTTTTCACAACCTAGTTGAAAGACGACATCAAACAAAATGGATTGTGTATAGAGTCAAAATTGGTTGAATTGTAAGATTTTGTAAGTTTCTATAGGTTTCAAAAAATTTGTTGGGCTTTAATGAGGTTTCATAAACCTCACTAATATTCGAACAAATAATCTCATTAAGCTTTTAAGCTTGCACAAATTTTAATTTGGCTTCAAAGATGGGTTTTTCAAGTTCCGAGCAATATGAAAGTAAAGATAAGTCATTTAAGCATTCAGTCGAAGTTTCAAAAAATTGATTGGACCTTGACGAGGTTTCGACCACCCTAATTATCATCGACATAAAATATTTTTCAAGAATCATACTCTTCAAAGAACATTTTCAACAAATACTTTTAGGCGGCTATAAAGGTTTCAAAACCTTTGTAGGGCCTTGACAGGGTTTTTGAAACCTATGTTTTCCTTGATGTTGTATTATAACCATTCATTTTTAAATTTGCAAAGGTAGTATTCTATATGTTTTGTAAAGAACATTAATTCCCAAGAAGTTAAATAATTTATTAATTTTCCCTTTCAGCTATTCTCAAGAAATAGTTACACTTGGAATTATATATTTGATATGATGTAATCGACTAGGCTCTCTTAGCAATTTTTAGGAGTAAAGAAATAGAAGAAGACTATTGAAACTAAAATCTGTGCTTCTATAAGCAACAAGTAGATTTATGAATGAATGGAATCTATTATAATCTATGTTATAATGAGTTTATTTTGGTGATTACATTTTAGTGAAAGTGGAAAATAATTTTGATTTATCAAATCTATTTCAATTGTTAGAAGTTATCAGTTTATATTTCGTGGAATGCAGTTAGCCTATGTGCTAAATGTATTTCATTAATAAAACTCATTTAATCGAATTCTATGATAAAGGTTTCAAGTATTTGATTAAAATTTTTTGTCTTTCCTTCTTTCTAGTTAAAAGCATGCCCACATTTAAAGTTTTACCCATTTTTTAGTTATTGATTTATATTAGATTGGGAAATAGAGTCAAAAATTCAATATTTTATATAGTGTAGAATTTTTTAACCAAAAAATTAAATAAACTTAATCTCAATAAGAGGCTTGGTGAAATTTTTACACTTTGCTCCTCTATCTAGTAATACTAGAGACCAATAATCTCCTCTTAGATGTAATGCTTGATGAAGTTCTTGTGAAATTCAATGTGTTTGGACCAAGCATAGTTCTGTAGATTATGTGCCACCTAAATAACTATGTTATTGTCACATAAAAAAGTAATAAGACTAAACTAAACAATACTAGTCTCCCCTAGAAATTGGAAAATCCAAGGAATCACTTGGTTGGCATTCATAGCTTGTTGATAAATTAAGACTCTATAATAGAAAGAGAAACCACATATATTACATTATTCAATCTAACATGTAAGTGGTCAAAATCCCAAATAAAAATAATATCCTAATGTAAGTCTCTAAATATTAATATCCTCAACCTAGTTAGAAATTTTAGAATTAGTATATCACACTAACCTATTATCACTGACAAGCTCAAATATTTGAATCCAATTTAAATATTACCCTTGATATAACTAAGATTAATCCTTGTTCTTTGTCAGTGGTTGTCCTTGTGTTCTTCCATAAATATGGAAACCAAAGTAACTACAAATGAAATATCAATTCTAGTATGAGTTATATATACAAGACTCACAACTTACCACTATTTGTAAATTGCTGCTTTAGGAAGGGGTGAAGTACATTCCATAAAAATATTTACATAAAATTTGTAGAGAGATAATTCAAGTTCACAATCCAACACATTGAACTTAGTGAGAAAGTGTAAAGAATAACTTTGGTTGAGATATAAATATTCCAACCTCTTCTTGAGTCATCTAAATCCCAAGGAAATTAAAACTAATATTACAAGATCTACCATTTCAAATAATACCTTAAGCTCCTTCTTCATGTCATCATTTGTTGTTTATGAATATCAATTGAGAATAAGGTTTCCTACATATAACATAGTGATCATGACTTGAATTAGACTTGATGTACTCATTATGATAAAATTAACATCTAGCATTTCTTTTGTTGATAAATAATTTCTTAATATTATTTTGCAAATATTTGGGAGATTTTTATATTCTATATAAGGATATTTTAAGCCTACAAGCTAATCATTTCACTCCCCAATATTCAAACTTAGGAAGATCTTTCACAAACATCTCTTTAAAATATCATCAGGAAAAACCATTATGAGGATCCTTCCACCACTCTTGGAGCCTCCACCATTATCTAACCTCCTCATGACACTTGGCATCTCCTTTCCTACAATTTATCAATCATTTTATATCATTGATATTTCAAATGCATCCTATCCCTCCATCCAACAAACAAAAGATCTATAAATTCAACCTCATCCAAGCCATTTTAATAACAATGTTGAATACAATTTTATGTTGTTGAATTGTGAGCACACATTAAAACATCATAAGGAAAAACCATTTACATGCAACTAGGAATTATTAGTATGTTTAATTTATGTTATTGTATGCTTTTCTTGGATTTTTTTAACGCCTAATCCAAGTGTTTTCTTGTAATCATGTTGATCAATTCAGTTGTTTTATATTGTTCACCTTAAGGTACAATTTAATTGCACACATATCTAGCATGTTCATTGGGATCTACATCCCTAAACCTCCAATGATTTTTTTTGTTTTTAACATTCTATCACTATATTTGTTTTTTTTTTAGTTGTTCCATACCAAAGCAGCATATTTATTCTATTTTTGGAAATTGCACAAGACACCTAATTAACTTTTTTAACCTATTTTGAACCCTATTTTCATCATTTTGTAAATTTATGTTTTTAATTTTAACTATGTCTTAATATTGTAGGGGTTATGCTATTCAATTCATCATTACTATCAATTATAAAGTAATTCACTTTATATTTTATTGATCTAAACACATATTCTATTTAAACTGAATATTTATATAGATCTATTGAAAATTCATAGAAGAATTCTATTTTTTGATGGGTAATTCAAATTTGGGGCATTAGAGGTTATGTTTTTATATTGGAAATAACATTCTATTTTTCAATGATATTGTTTAGTTTAATGATCATTATATATTCAACATTTTTTAAATTTAAATTCATATTTTCACAAGTACTTTAACATTTGTAGTTGTTATAACTTCTTTTATTTGAATCAATCTTGGGCTATTATACCAACTTGAATTTTCTAATAAATCTAATGGCATTTAAATTTTAGCATACATTAGTCCAAGACTTTTCTCCAAATAACTACTAACAAATCTCCCTTATAGCACCATAGTCAAATTCATTCTTTTTCTTACTAAATTAGGCACATTAAATTAATGTAGGATTAAATTAACTTGTGTGTTGTATTTGGGATCAAATCTTAGACATATTCCCTCTCACATTATTTTGTGATCTTGGAGATAAAATGATTTAGTTGGTCTAAGTCTTTCCAATTTACCCAAAGAACACTAGCAACACATATTCTCTCTCCTTGTGCTTTGAGTGATCTTGGAGATCAAAAGTGTCTAGTGACTCTTTCCCTATAGGATATTTTCTTGGGGATTTCATCACCACAAGGACTGAACTCAACCTCTTTTTTGGAAAAGTATAGAAAGGAAAGGAGTAAAATATCTACCTCAAGGAGTGGTCATTTTTATGTTTGGCTAAGCCCCTCAATCCTTAGTCCATTGAGACTAGGTGGTGAAGAGACTAGTAGATGGGCCTTATATTTATGATTTTTTCCTCAATACCTAGCATATATTAAGGAATCCCTAAATACCTTATCCTAGATTAAGACCATCAATCGATATTCCTCTTGGTGCATCATTTCTAGGGGAAAGTGCTCACACGTACCTCCATAGGTTAAGATGGAGTCAACTTTGGGTAAGGCATTAGCCTCCATGGTAAGTGGTGTAAGGTGGTACATAATCTTACATTCTCCATCTATCCAATTTTATGGTAAATGATATTTAATGGGATGGGTGTTGTCATTCTATTTGAGTGGAGATAGAAGTGGCCATTTTGATTCCACAAGGATTAACACACCATAATTATATAAATTTAGAAATTATTTTGTGTTTGGTGTGTCTTCATGCGAATACCAATACATGCCTTTATCTAATAGTTTTCCAAATTCCAACCAAGTGTTTTTTTGTGTGGGTTTATCCTTTTGTCAAGAAAATTAACTAGTTAGTAGATCCATCCATTGTTTCAATAGTTTCATCTAAGCTTGAACATACTTACGATCTCCTACACATAAATTGTCCTAAAATTTTAAACTCAAAATCAATGTATATGTCAATGCTTCGATAAATCATTCTTGATTTTTGACAGTTTCATCTTACCAAGTTTACTAGTTTAAGTGTTGTTCCCTCAATCCAATTTTAGTAAATTTTATTTTAGTAGTCTTGTATTTTGATCAATTATCCATTATATTTTTGTGTGGATGTGTTTCACCTTAGATTGACCAAGGTTACTATCATTCAAATATATCAAAATTTATTTCAATGTTCTTGACTCTAGTTTGGCTCATCTATTCTATTTTTCAACATTTATGTCTTGCCCTTCTAATTCACTTGTGCTAATAATCAAATATATTAAAATCTAGTTCAACAGTTTCATTTGTGTTTTACTGGATTATTTTTATGTTTCAACAATTTTTTTCCATACAAAAACTAGAAAGTTAAATTCCTAGTCCAAAAAAGAGGTAGCACTCCCCAAACCTTTAGAAAAAAAGAAGAATAATTAATACACTATATCCAAACAAAACACCTTCATCATTCACCACAAACAATAAATATCAACCCAAATATTATACCTCTCTTAGAAAGGACAAATCTTTAACATCACCTATCCCTACACACATCATAAAAATCAATACTACACCATCCACCATCACACAATTCAACCTTGAAAACTTAAATCAAGATCTTAAATATAATTAGGCAACACATCCTATATTTTTTCCTTGATAATGTAGCATATATCACTTGTTAGTAATCTATATACTAAATTATATCACCTTGATCCAAATATATAGCTTGTATCCACACCCCTTTTCTTGAGAAAAAAACTATCTCAAGTAAGGAAATCAATACTAAAAAACCTTCATCTTAATATGTTCAACATAGTTAAAAGGATATTATATAATCAACCATCCATATGTCATTTCTTTACAATATAAAAATATCATTGTAGTTAAAAGAGATATCCTAAAAAGACATTACCTCCCCATCGCACATCTGCACATACCAATTTTATGCCCATCACATGCTTGCAGGATAAAAAATTAATAAATTAAAAGTTATAATTTTCCACAAGAATGCTTGTATATGAAAAATTTACACTTTGATCTAGGAGATTCATTGAACTAACCAAATTTGTAAGAAAAATCGAGTGAACAGAAGTGATAGTGTCACAACCTAAATTATCTTCTAGGTTTTAATACTTTATGAATAATGTACATAGAGAACATGAACTTGATTAATAGAGTGATACATTTGAAAAGAAAATATATCCTTGCAAAAATCATAAAATAAGGTGAAAAAATTCTCCCTAATTTTGACTTGTCAAAATTGGGAGACATTATGAGATAGAAAACCCTTGAACCAACTTTAAAAAGTTAATGGGGTCTCACAAGATCTAATTCTTGGAAGTAACGTAAAATGTTTCAAATTTCGTGCACCCAACCTTTTGGAATACATTTTCTTATTGAACCCTCTCCATTCCTGGTTACACACCTATCACCACTTCATAAATCTAACTTAATATATATACCCTTCATTTTGTTAAAAATTGTGCCTGGAAGTATTATCCCGTGACTACGATCTTCAACACTCCCTCTCAGCTAAGGAGGAATACTTCTAGCTATACAAGACATATCACCTCATCATGATGTCAATCAACATGGCTACATCCATGTGAGAAGAGATTATCACCTCATTGTGAAAGCATATCACCTCATCATGATATTAGATATCACCTCACCATGATATCAAGCATCATGGCTACCTCCATAGATGGTATGTACAAGTGATCATCACTCAATGTGATGTTGTCACCTCACCATGACATTCACCATGGATCTCCCAACGAGTGAAACACAAGTATACGCAATTCATCACGAACTCCCTCATGTGATGTTGTCATGGATTCACACACATGACATCCACCATGGCTCTCCCAGAGGGTAGAAATAAGGGCTTTCACTTGAAATCTCAAAGAGAAATGCATTATAATACATTTCTCTTTGATATTTGAGGTGCAATCCCTTGATGATACATTTCTTTTTTAGATTTGAGGTGAAAGCCCTTGTTTACACCCTCTGGGAGAGCCATGGTGGATGCCATGTGTGTGACACCATGACAACATCATGTGAGGGAGTCCGTGATGAATTTATTGTACTTGTGTTTCACCCTTTGGGAGAGCCATGATGAACATCACAGTGAGGTGACAACATCACATTGAGTGATGAGAAGTTTCACATACCATCCATGGAGGTAGCCATGATGGTTGATATCACAGTGAGGTGATATCTAATATCATGATGAGGTAATATGATTTCATGATGAGGTGTTAATCTCTTCTCACATGGATGTAGCCATGTTGATTGACATCATGATGAGGTGATATGTCTTGTACAATTGGAAGTATTCCTCCTTAACCAAGAGGGAGTGTTGAAGATCACAGCCACATGATGATACTTCCAGGAAAGATTTGATTGAAAGATAAATTTAAATATAGAATTAGCTATTTAATTTATATATTGAAATTTATTTACAAAGGTGCTTCATTTAATAATGAGACAAATATAATATTAAAGTGTTAATAAATAATAATTATTTATTTATTAAAGTTGACCTCTCTCTTGAATTGGCATGATTTTTGATAAGTCATCCTCCTTGCTTGTGCTGACTTCATATGTGAAGAGTCACATCCTTTTAATTGATGGGTGTAAAAATACAAGGAGGCTATCATTCATTTTGATCATCAAGTTAGGAAAGTTTGTATGAAGAGAAGAAGTTCGATCTGAGCAACAGATTTGAATTTGTAGCAGCAAGTCAATTCAAGGAGAAACATATCATTTGTATCTTTTCATCTAGGAGAGGTGATATTAATTTTTATAAAATAGACCTTGTGTAAGGTATGATTTGTAAGAAAATTTCTACTCTTATTATAATCAATATATAAGAGATATATTGCCTAGGTTTTTCTCCCTCAGGTTGGAGGGTTTTCCTAGGGTATTTGTTGTGTTGTGAGTCAATTTGAATTAAATTTTTGTGCATTTATATCTAATCATTAAATTCTAACAAATTCCAATTGTTAGAAACCTTAGATCAGACATGCAAACCTAAACACCTTCTACAAAAGAGAAAACATAAAAAAAGCAGAGCTTTGCATGAAATGTGCAAATTGATATTATTCAGAATTAAGAAATTACAATAAGAGAATTGCTTTATAAAAGAAACGTATGCAACCCTAATGTTGACCTAAAAAAAGCTCAACTAAATAAAACTTATTAATTAAGTAAACTAATTATTACCTAAGCAAAACCTAAGAAAGTTATGCAAGTGTAATTAAATATTAAATACACTAACACCCCCCCATAAGTGCAACTTAGGGAGACTAAATAAGCATGCACCTAAAACTAAGATGAATGAAACAAAGCATGAATGGGTCCCAGCAACAAGGCCTGATCAGGTACCCATGGAAAAATGCAATAATGAGGTAGAGAAGGAAAACCCAGTGGGACAACCCCCCTACAATGAGATGACTACTGCAAAGAAGTACTGAAAGAACACTATGGAGCACTGGAACCGAAATACGGAAAGCAAGGAAAAATACTTCTATCTACAAGAAACCATATCGGAATCATAATAATGCAACAATAGACCTGATGCCACGGAACACTCGAAAACACCAAACTGGAACAACCCTGGAATCCATAAAGCAACAGTAGATGAAATGATGATGACAGAATATAGAAGCTATGAATCTCGATGCCAATTTCAAAATAAGACTGAAACTCTTCCATGGGAAAAATTGCCATAAAGACTCTGGAACATTAACCACAAATGTAGTGGCCCTCAAACTCAGATGGATCTGATGTAGATCATTAACCATAGGCTCTCAATCTAAAGTTTGAACCAATATGAATCTGATATGTGTCAAGCTAAGACAAAAATGTGGCCAAAAGAAACTAATAAACTAGATTACAACCCATTCAAGTTGTCATCAAAACACAATGAAGATTATTATGCAAGAAATCCCCCTGATGGAGCTTTATATCAGTTCATTTATTACAATCCCCAATGACTGCAAAAGAATATAATGCCTAAAAATGCATAAACAAAAAATAAAAATTGACCTCATATCTATGTAGAGGACTAAACCGGCTTTCCAATGTCGCAAGAATGGGGAAAAAAGGATCATCGAGTCAAAAGATATGCCCTCTGAAGTGAAACCAACAACATCTGAGTTCTAAGACCTGAAAAATATTACTGGAGCATAATCAGATAAAATAACATGCACCAACAGAACGGGCTTGGAACCAGCTTTCCAATGATATCTTGTTTGTGAAAAATCAACTCTGTATGCAAAAGTTATGCGTGATTTCGTGAAAGTGCTCCATAATGGCCAATAAGGCCTGCAGGCAGCCCAGGGGGCTAAAAATATTTCGGCCCCTGGTCCTGTGCACGACCAGGGGCTGGTGGATAGGGGTTGGGGCAGAGCCCCTGGTCGCCCATGTGACCGTAGTTGGGGCTGAGGGGCTGGCTGGGGGCTAGGCGCATAGCGCCCGGTCCCCCATGTGACTGGCGCTGGTGCTGAGCGGGCCCGCGGGGGCTGAACCCTGGCCAACGGCGCTAGAAGGGGGAGCCGTCGGTGGCTTAGCGGTGGCCGACCAGTGGAGCAGTGGTGGCGCTTTCCTACAACATTGTAGGCACAGAAACCAAGGTAGTTTTCAACATTTTTTTTTGATTTTTGTGTCATTTTCGCCTCAAAATGCGTGTTGGGGAGGCCGTATGACCTCCCTAGCAAAACATTTTTGCCCTTCGAACCAACTTCGCCAAAATCGATGAAACGAAGGGTGATCTTAGGGTTTTGGGGTGCTGCGAACGCGATGGAGGTGTCCGTTTTTCTCTAGGATGCTTTGAAAAATAGGCTTGCCCCAGAGCTTCCAAAAAATCAGCAAACATGAAACCCTCAGAGATCTGGAAAATCATGACCAAAATCTGCAAAATGAAAGTCAAACCTGAATTTTTCCAATGCTCTGAATCCAATGGTGGTTCCTGATCTGATCCAAGATGCTGCATAAATAAACTCAAGGTATGATACCCTCGAGGAACCCCGAACAAACTCTGTAATGGTTTTCTCCAAAATTTGAGAAGGGGATGCATGTCAAGGCTCTGATACCATGTTAGAAACCCTAGATCAGACATTCAAACCTAAACACCTTCCACAGAAGAGAAAACATCAAAAAAATAGAGCTTTGCATGAAATGTGCAAATTGATATTATTCAGAATTAAGAAATTACAACAAGAGATTTTTTTTATAAAAGAAACGTATCCAACCCTAATGTTGACCTAAAAACAACTCAACTAAATAAAATTTACTTATTAATTAAGTAAACTAATTATTACCTAAGAAAAACCTAAGTAAAGTTATGCAAGTGTAATTAAATATTAATTACACTAACACCAATCCATCCCACTGCACCATGAACTATAGATAATGTTTCTAGTTCTACTCCATCTATTAATTCTTCCATCCATTCTTCTATTTCACATATACCCTCTTCATTTCCTCTAATTCCATCCCAACCTCTATCTACATACCATGTGCCTACTTTATACTGTGTACCTCAATCATCTTACGCATACACCACTAAACCACCCCCTTTGTACATATCTTAATTATCATCTTCTTATATTGCTCAAGCCTCTTCATTTTATATACCACAGGTTATCACCTCTTACATTCTTTAAAAAAATTATATTCCCACCACCTCACATTCACACCAAATTACACTTCCTATCTCCATTCCTTTCAATACATTACACCACTATCCAACCTACAATATATCAACCCTCAACCTAATTTCCAATATGCCACATAACCAAGTGCACCTCTTAACATGATAAGAAAAGTAGGCACTACCCCTCCAATTCCATTTTGATCATCAAGAATGGGAAGAGATGAAACTTTCCCTTAAGAACTTACAAGTAGGAACAATAAAAACATATTATAAATTTGAAGATTTGTTCCTATAATTTTGTAAAGTTGAACCCTATGGAAATTTCACATTTACACATTTTACTCCTACATTTATTATGCTTAGCCACATTTATGAAAAAACCTTTATGAGTCATAATTTCATTATTTTAACTCCATGAGGGATAATGATGAAGTGATTATAGTTCACCACATCATTTCTCATGAAATCATGTGTAGGACACATGCACAACATGCAAATTCTCGCATGTGATGTTCTAGGTTCCCCATACTTTCTAAATTTGAAACAAGGAATCTTGGAAGTCTTTTCCCATGACACATTTCATTGTGGTAGGATTTTGAGAATAACAACTCTTCCTACCCATATAGCTACACCAAAATACTCTTTTAAATCATTTGCATTTCATTCCAACACTTCTCACTCTCTTTCACTCTAGCTTTCTCTTCTCTTCTACATATTTCCTCTATGGTGAATATCTCCTGGATTTGTGTCTAAGAAACAAGAAAATCTCTCTTGCAAGTGTCAAGCATCACATATTTCAAGCCAAGAGAGAGCCATAGACTATTGGTATCAATCTCTTGTCTTCTTATCAATTTTATAGCATAATATCTACTAGGAATCTATTTTATTATATAGGTTCTCATCCATATCGGGGTTTTATTTTATCACTTTGGTGTCTATTTCATGATATGGGCTCTCCTCCATAGTGAGATTTTATTTCATCACCATTTTTTCTTTTTATCTATTATTCTTTCTATCTATCTAGTTGTCTGTGGAGGTGAGAACACTAAAATAGGGGTTTGACTAGGGAAAGCTCCAAATAGCCCCAACATTTTCCCTCATTCATCTTGTGTGTAGGTTGCTCATGTGGAGCTTTGTAAGAGGTTTCAAAGAATAGGACCACTTGTAATTTAATACCTTGTATTCCTTGTCATTTATCTACATTTGCACCTTCTGTTGAATCAATAGCTTAAACAAACCTTAGATTTGGAATAGTTAGCATATCCTTTTGAATTCTATATGGGGGTTTATTGATTTGTTTGTATAGGATGCCAAGTCATCTTTGGGACTATAGCATTTCGTGATAAATTCCCATTCCTACAATACTATCCTTTGGTCAAGAGATCCTCCTATCTCAAAAATCTCAATGATCTGCTCTTTCAATAATCGAAGTTGTTTACCTGTGGTCATTCCTAAAATTCTATTTTAAAGAAATTTTGCAATATTTTTCATCTTAAACTCCCACTATTTGGGGGTGGTGTCACCGAGGTGATTGAGGGCTATTCCTCTCTTTCCAACTCTTCCTTGGCATAGAGACATGAGAGAAGCGAATCACCTCCCTCATAGTTTGGTGAACCTGATGTGAAGGGGAAATCATGTCAGATCTTTTTTTCTAATGTTTTAATGTCTATGTTGATGCCTTTTCTAAGGAACTTTTGGATATGTTAGAGATTTCCTTGGATGATTTCGTAGAGGCATATTCTCCTATCCATATATCTCTTGAAAAAACTTCTTCATCACAAATGTCTACTTCCTCTTTGCACTTAGTTGAGAAGTCTTTAAATGTAGTTGTGGTGTTTGTAGCTCCTCAAAGGCCTAAGAGACCTGCCATTTACTTGACTCCGGATATCCTAAGAGGATTCATTTTATTTGTTGGGTCCGATTCAATAGTGATTCGTCAGGCCTGTACATGAAAATTTTAAAATCCACACCTTGTCTGTCTTATAATGTTGTGGGTCATACCTGTAACACTAGGAGGAACCAACAAAAGTTGAATCAACCCACCTCTCAACCTATTTCTCATGTGAAATATATTCCAAATTCTTTACCACCTTCTCAACCAAGTCTTCCTTTAGCACTTAAACCCATGGCTAAAGCATCTAGTGATTATGATCTTGTAGAGAAGCTCCATGTTACTCTTGCCAATATCTCACTATGGGAATTTTTTCATTCTGTGCCAGTTTATCAAGGTATTCTTCAAGAATCCTTGCAAAATATCCTCTTTCCTTCTTCCACTAGGCTGGTGGATTTTAATGTGTTGATGGCTCATATTCATGTGGATTAATGGAATATCATGTTATATCTACAAGAACTGTCACCCTCGAAAGTAAATAAGTAAAGAGATCCTTTGATGATAATAATTAATGTTAACAACATTTGTATTAGGCATGCTCTCATTGATACCAGTTCAACTCTCAACATATGTAGCATAAAACTATTGCCTAAGATCAAGATTGATTCATCTAATCTTTTTTCTTCTTCGTTATGCATCTATGAATTTGATAACGTTCCTTGACAAGCTTTAGGCATGATTAATTTTCCTAAGGCTAGGACCTATTACCTTACCCACTTTAGTCTATGTTATGTTTGGACCTTTACCCTATAACCTTCTCTTGGGAAGACCCTATATTCACGCTATAGGAGTAGTGACTTCTACTTTGCACCATAGCATAAAATTTGTTGCAAACAATAACTTAGTGATCATGATTAAGGCTGACCTCAATGCTGTCCATCTTTGTTAATTGATAGCTACCGATTGAGCCTCTATCATTTCTACTCTTAATAACTATATTCCTTTGTTATCTTCTAATGCATTGACCTCTTCTTTTGAAGTGCCTATTTCATAGGCTACTCCTGAGATGAGTGTCCCTAATGAAGACCATCCCAAATTGGAAATCCTAAGTCTTCCCCTTCTTGTTTTGCTTCAAAATCAAATGCATGTCCTAGTGATGATTGGTGATCCTTATATTTTTTTTGAATTTTTATTGGGGAATATAAATTTTACCTTGTCCACCTATATATTCTGATAGTATCTTACAACTCTATCAAGAAAGTTGGTTTTCCTCTTGTTTAAGAAAGTGGTAAAATTACTTTTGGGAAAAATGAATCCTATTGTGCCTATTGCACACACGCCCTATTCGGAACGGGGACCCTCTCTTTCCCCTTTTTTGATTGTCGCGTCCTTTTTGTTTTACCTCATTTTGTGTGCTCCATTTTTGTGCCCTAAAAGGTCAGCACGTTCCCCAAAGTCATATATTAAGCTTGACCAAAATTGCCCCTTTTGAAAATGCTAAATCTAAGGCTAATCCAGGTTTCCCCTCCCGGATTTTTGTCTTGGTTCCGTTGTTTCCCACGGCAACGGTGCTATGTCTTTCTGGACCACAGATTTCCCACTTCGGAACTTCGCTTGAATTTTTCCGTTCTGACGGTTGCGTCTGGACAGCTTCTCGGCCGCTGGACTCCGGTCCTCCCGCTACCATCTGCAAATTTAAACCCACCAAATTTTTGGCCGTCGTATGACGAAATTTAATGGCTACATTAATGGCTATTTAGCTATTTAAATGAATTTTTGAGCTGTCATTATCAACTGACCGAGTGATAGAAAATCTGCAGAGCTCCCGGCGTCTGACATTTTCCACCCCACAGTCCGAGCGCCTTTTTCGACGTCTCCCACACAATCAATAGTCTATTCTTCAGGATCTTGAGGTAGGTTTTCTGTCCACGCACCTCATCCTTCTTTTTTGTGAAATTCCAATCTTGGGCATAAAAAATGTAAAGTTGGGTTTGAAGCTAGGTTAATTGATGCCTTCCCCTAAAAACCCATGTTTTAGAATTTCAAAAATCGATAGTTTAGGGCCTTGAAACTAATTTGAAACCTAACCTTGCCGCGGCCGTTCTTCAGAATAGTCGCTGGCGTTCCTTGGGCCTGGGCCTTCCTGCAACCATCTGCAAAACTCACAAGCTGAACCTTCAAATTTTATGCGGCAAGTTCCACCTGGACCCCAGCATCCGGATTTCCCCTCGCTGGTTTCCATATTGCTCTTGCCATTTTCAAACGGCCATCCTAGGATAGCTTCCCGACCTTCAGACCTCGGTTGCTTGAAATTCGCGTCGAATTCCAAAAAGTCAACAAGGAATAAAATTGTCCTCGAGATCAAACACTCAGAGTTCCCCACTCGGGATTCCGTAGCAACTTCGTCGTTCCAAACGGCCTCGCCTGAATAGCTTCCCGGCCCCCCGAACCCCGAACAGATGAAGTCCGTGTGAAGACTTGGAAAAAGTTGAAAACCAGTTAAAGATCAAAACAACCCCAGGATTCGACACTCAAAATTCCATGTTGATTTTGCCGTTCCCAACAGCCTTCCTCATGCGGCTTTCTGGACCCCGGGTCTCGACCACGCAAAGTCCGTTCCAATTTCTGACCGGTCCCATTTAAATCCAAAATCACTCGGACCCCAACCTCCAAAATTTAGTCCTCGGAACTCCGTGTCGCATTCGCCGTTCCAAATGGCCGTCCTGGGACATCTTCCCGACTCCTAGACCTCGGTCCGCTACCCGCCAAAACCAAAATTTAGATAAAATTTTGGGCCCGAGCTTCTTTCGGATTCCAGCCTCCAGAATTTCCCTCCCAAGATTCCATTTTTCTTGTGCCGTTCTAACAACGAATTCGGGACAGCTTCCTGACCTCCGGGTCCCGATCCTCTGTTCATCGTTTGGTTTCCCGAGTCCTTAAAATGTCTCCGAAGATTGCTCTCCGAAATTCCCCTCCCAAGATTCCACTTCCATTTCACTATTCCCAACGACTGATTAGTAGCCACTTCCAGGCGACGGCAATCTGAGATCCGAGTTCCGACTCCTGGAGTTCTGTCTCCCTTATGCTGTTTCCAATGGATGTCCTGCATCTGATGCTCGAACTCCCAAATGAAGGATCAAATGACCTCCAAATCCAAAACAGATTTCGACCCACTTGCTAAATTTAGGTTTTCCTTCACACCAACCTTCAATTGACCAAATCCAACACTAGGAAATGCCTTTGGGAGTTCCATCCTCAATTTTCCCTTTCAAACAACATTCTCTAATGGAATTCCGACCCTGGGAATCCGGTTTGTCTGCCTTACTTGCTAATGATGAAGTATCAAGTGTTACATGCTTATTGAATATGAATAATGATTGCAGAGCTAATCTTGACATGCAGGGACTTGTCCGGAGCCGTTTCAGTCATGATTATTGTTACTAATTCACGTCCTTTGTGCAGGATTTATGGAATCTAGTGCAGAAACTTCTGGTGCCTCCAAGGAGAAAGGGAAAGGAATAGCCAAGACACCTCAAGGCAAGGAGGACAAGGACCTGATGAAGTACAAATTCCAAGGGGTCCCCATACAGTCCAGAGTTACCTCTCTCTAGAGAGATGTCATAGATACCAACATCGGCCAGGTCGATGTTGATGAATTCATACAAAGGGTTAGGATGAACCCCAAGACAGAGAATGCAAAATTTATAAAGAGCAGCGGAAATGCAAAAGCTGCAGGCTTTCCGTTGGCCTTGGTGGCCCCAGAATTGGTAATGGCATGCGTGGAAGCATATCAGGAGGAGACCTGAACTATAGTGGACCAGGACGGAAATATCCTTGTGGACATGTCCCTGTTGGGTATAACAAAAACTTTCCACATTCCTGCCTTCAAAACCATGGAGGCCCCCACAATGGAGGAATGCAAGGAACTATGGGAGTAGGATCTGTTGAGGTGCAAGAAGCTCATCAATCAGTATTGGTTAAAGGATTAGTGGGGTAGTGCTGGTAAGCTTCCTTAAGAGTTTTTTCTCAGCAATTTCTTTGAGGATTACCATGACCTCATAACTCTTCTAAGCCGAGTAATGGGCCTTCCTGCTGCAGCCTTCTTCCAAGAGTGGATGTTCTATTTCGTAGAGTAGATTCTCTACAACGATGGCATCACCTTCTATTGGGGAGAGATAATTAGTTACTTATTCCACGAGTTGTTTACAACTGTGAAGAATACCTCCAAGTTCTTCATGACCTTGTACTTGGTGTATTCCCTCGCTGATTGGTGGCATTATTAGGGATTGATGGTGGTACCCAGTGATCCATCAAGGGTGGAGCTTAAACCTTATGATAAGTACCCTTAGCTGTAGTTCCGAAATTTCAAAAGGGATTACTGTCGGGTAAATGATGCATTCATCACCCACATCATCCGGTCCCTAGGAGGCGACTTTCAAAGGAGAGTTTCTCACAGTGCCAGAGCCCTCCTTAGGTAACATGCCTTCCTCTACATTCAATTTTTGAAGTTCACATACATCCGTGCCCAGGGATTTACGGAAAGGCCAAACAAGTTGCCCCAGTACCCCAATGACCGGATTATTCTTTTAGAGCTGACACAGTAGTTGACACACATTCGTAGAATTTTAAGTAACAAGCATCTGGCAAGCACACCATACCCCATTGGGCTCTGTCAAGGAATGTACAAGATTCATACCTCCCAGTGTGCAAGGTATTTAGAAAGGGAGTTAGCTGAGTACAACTTTCGTCAATATACAACTCAACCGAATGGACCCGTACAGACACATCAGTAAGGCACTGGGACGAGAGTATGCCCACCTCCACAATGTCAAATAATTTTGGGCCAACTGTAAGGATGATCTTGAGGTACGGTTGCAGCAGTACATGCGCATAACTGCCATCTATGTGCGGAGGATAAACTTGTGTCTGGTCCATGACCAGCTTGAGGAGGATGAGGACACGACGATTGACCCATGATACGATGTTGTTTCCAATTTTCCGCTACCTGCAATTGACTGGAATGAACCAGAGCTTGATGACATCAGCATACTCACTAGGCCTGTTGAGATCCGAACAAGGGCATGGATCGACCAAAATCTAGCCCAATTGAAATAACAAGGAGTTGCCTTGACATTCAAGGGACTGGAAAGTGAACCAAGTGGATCCGATGGAGGGGCAGCTACCACTGCAGCCGAGGAAGCATCTAACACACCACCATCGGTCAAGACCAAAAAGAGAAAGGAGGCCAGTGAATAGCTACCCAAACCAAAGGTCTATGCCTGCAAGGCTTCTGAACCCAAGCCTTCCGAGAAGAAGAGAAAAACAACTAGGGCCATAGCGACGACTGCGATGCCCAAATCTCCACCCTGTAGGATAGGGGAGAATGATCTAACTTGCCAAGGTCTCCACCTACTATGGTCACCACTGCTACTACTGCTCCCCCCACCCCACTTACTTCGCTTATAGTTTTTGCTTCCTCCCCGTGTGCGGTGGACATCTCCATCCACCTTGCTTCCACTCCCAATCTTGTAGATTATTCCCATGGATTCATCATCCACCATGACCTCACCAATCTCCTCTTCCTCTTTGTCTCCTTCCCTTCCCTCTACTTTTGCTGATACGATGCCTGCTCTTAGCCTCCCAGAGTCCTTTGTGAAGTACATTCAAAACGTACCATCTGAGCTATTGGGGATGCTTACTAATCCAATGGTTTAGGCTGCGATAGCTCAGGCTATGGCCTATGCTTCAGCTCCCTCGCTCTCTACTGAACCACCGAAAATGGAGGCAACAATGCAGATATGAGACGAGCTTGAGCAACGACAGCTTGAGACTGCAACGAGGCCGAAGGATGAGGAATTTGAGTACCACGAACATCCACTATTCGAATGTCGAGAAATAGACGAGATAGCTTATGAGTCCTCCAATGAGAGCAGTGAGGAGCTGGATGCAGAATTTATAAGAGAATCAAATGACCCCGAGCTCAATGCAGAATGGGGCAAGCAGCTCAAGGAGATAGAGAATAAAGAAGCCGAGGACCAACTTGCATGAGAAGAGGAGATTGTTGCTCAAGAGGTAGAGGGCAACAAATCTCCAACTGAAGGGTGTCACCAGACCCTAAATCATGACAAGGAAGCATCCCTCCATGAGGACAAACAAGAGGAAAGCCCCGAAGAGCATGCATATAGTCAAAACGAAGAAGAGGGGGGTGCTGAAAAAGAAGATCCGCCAAAAGAGCAGTTTCACACCGAGTCCCCCGCTAGAAATGAAACACTCAAACAAGACTCCGATGAGGAGAAAGAAGATGTGGGGACTAAGGAGAAGGCTCTTGTCATCAGAGCCATTGAACTCAAAAAAGGGGACAGCGAGAGTCAAAGTAAACCACCCAGGGAGGAGCCCCAAGTACCCAATTGGCTGCAGAGACAGCTAAAGCAAAAGACTCCCACCTTAAAGGATCCCAAGGCAAGGTTGGAAGCCATTATGGCCAGAGCACAAATAAGCACCAAGAAGAGGGAGAAGAAACCAAAGATCAGATCGAAGGTGACCATGGATGCCTCCGGATCTAGGGCAGTATAGATAGCAACACCAGTGGTTGGAGAACAAGGTATAATTTATAATGTCTCCACTATCGACTTGGGGGTGGCCACGAGGGAGCGAAAGGTTGATCACCTCTAGGATTCGGTCGCCACAATGGTACACCTTATCCAACATGATAAGATTTCAAAGGAGGAGCTCAAGGAACAAGTGGCTGATCTAACAACCTACATTCAGTAATGGTCATCCCCGGATGAGCAGCCCATGATGTCATCCAACCCAGCTCAATTGCTATCTCAGGAATAGATTAACAAGTTAGAAAAAAAAAGAAACTTAGACAAGACTATGGAAAATTGGTTCTAATAGGTCTTGGACATGGGAAACACAGGCATAAATTTGGCTGTCTGGATGGCAAATAAGTTCCTCAAAGTGCAAAGGACCCTTGAGGGTATGAGGCAAATCTGTGACGAGTTCCCAAGGAAGTACGAGGTAGCCTATCCAAAGATCAAGTCCATACTCGCATTGCTAGGCGAGGTCTGGGAGAAGGACCTTGCCTTCAAGGACGATGACCACTAGTTAGTGGATGTTTGGAAGTGAGATTTCAATCACAGAAGGAAAAGACTAGAGTAGATCATTGAGCGGATAGCACCGGACATCGAATGGGCTAGGGATTCTAGAGAAAAATGCTCTCGATACATCAAATTGATGACGGGGTATGAGTCACCCGCAGTCGAGATCAATCCTGAGAACATAAAGCCCCACTTCTTAAAAATCATGGAAGATAGGATGTCAATTGAGGTCACCACTAAATTCATGAGTTTTGCAGCCTGTGCCTTCATGCAGTTAGAGCTTTTTAGGGATAATGCAGCCAAGTATGAAGAGGACTGGAAGAAACTCATCAACAATTCCTAGGAATGGAGCTACCAAGTGCTGCGATCAGACATCATGGAGATGGATAAGCTCTAGCCGTTGATCCTGAACTTCGTAGAGTATGCAGTGTTGAAGAAGTGTGAAGGAAACCCTATCGCCGATGAAGAATTCCTCAGAGAATAGCTATAGCAAAGGGCAAATAGCTAAATGATGAAATTGCTACAGTGTAGTCACTAGAGGACGAAACAGGGAAAAGATAAGAATGAATTTATAAATGCAATATATTTTGGGGTAGGTGAAACCCTATTGTAAAGTGAATATTGGCCACTCATTTTGTTTTTTGGAAACTATAAATAGGGCTCTCCTCCTCTCATTTTGAGAGAGTTGAGCTGTTGTAAAGGCATGCTGCAAAAATTATAATAGAAAATACAGTCATTTTCTGGGTTTCTCCACATGTTTCATGATTCTTCTCCATTTAGTTAGAAATTTCCTTCAAGTTACTTTGCTGCTTTAGTATCCTTAGATTAGCTTTGGTAGTTAGTATGTTGTCTCTGGTTTTGAAGACTACTGTTGTGTGTATGCTTTCCTTGTCCATACTTTTGGTCATTTGCTGCTGGTAGATGACTGTGTAAAGTTAGCCTAGAATTTAATTTCATTGTTGCTCATTAAAATTTATTTTTATTCACATTTCCATGGTGAATGAATGATGAATATCTATAGTCCTTAGAAGATAGCATAGATTTCATGATATTGTGAGAATTCAGATTTAGTGAAATTCTATTTAAGGAAACTGTCCACAACGGGAATCTCCATCATCACTGTTCATCGGTAGTTGCAGGCCCAGGAACCATCCTTCTTTCTCCCCCGTTTCCTTTTTTTTATTAGAAACAACTTATGTTAAGGTTCATTACACATTGTAAAGCCAAATCTGACAAAGCAATGGAGTCTAAAATTACTATTTGAACTTGCAGCAAGGTGCAGCAATTCCATATCCACAAAACCCCATTCATTGACCCAATTCTCCTACAAATTTGACCATGCAAGACCGCCTTGTGAATTCAAACAACTGATTTATTCCAAGCATCATCATGACCTGACATCAAAGAGACCTTGGGATAGTGTTCTGCAATTTGATTGTGGAAAATTGTCTTTCAAGAGAGGTAATGCACCTACATATTACCTGTGTTGTGAAGTGCATAAAAACACCATCAAAAAATCCTACTTCCCTAAAGGAGGGTAACCATGCTTCTATCGAGGAAGCTAATGATTGTAGTCTTGCTAAGGGTAAGTGCATGGATCTGATTTAGCTCTTAAGATGCCACTTATTTTTTAAATCAGCAAAATCTAATTTGCACAAAAAAATGAAGATAGTTACGCTCAAAATTTCAAGATGTAGCAAGAACAAAAGTTGAAGTGCTTCGAATCTAGTTTCTAAACTAATAATTATTTTTGAAATGAATGAAGATTAAGGGTCTCAAAAAGGGGGGGGGGGATAGGTCATATTTTTATCAAAAACAATAGCATAGTGCTTGAGGGCTGCCCCCTTTTTGATTAACTTTTTTTTAGAATTTCAAAAATTCAAATTTTGAGAAATTAGCTAATACCATGTAGTTTATCCCCATTATTTTGGATATTTTATTTAATGAATATATAATATTTTATGAATTTTCAAAGTGGACACATCTTGAAAAGCTGAAATTTGCGCATGCTCCCCCCTAATTTTTTTGAAAACCAACTAAAAATTGAAAAAAAAACTCACCATTTGTAGAATGGAGTCTAGTTTCAAAAAATGTAATTTGTTTTGTGTTTCGATGAGTGAGTGAAAATCTATCCTAAAACTAGGACATGTTGGTTTTTGACCAAAAATAGAGGCATTTACAATAGAAGTTATGGATCAAAATCTTAACTAAATTAAAACAAAAAAAAAAGAATTATATATTTAGATAGATAAGAGAGAGGTTAATGCTATCATGAATTTTTTTATAAACTTGCATTGAAAGATGTGAAAATGAGATGGAGAGCACAAATGAAAATATGAGGAAATTTGGCACCCTTTCAAAAAATAACATCTTTTGCATGAAATGGTTGTCAAAACCTTTGGGTCAGATGGCCAATGTAAAATCCAATCCATTGGGTTCGTATTTCCCAATGCAACCTATTTGGCACATGCCAAATTTGGTGCTCGCCAAATGGATTGCTTCATTTGGCTAGTGCCAAATGCCATTCATGAATTTTGGAATGCATTTTTCTAAACTCTTTGATTTTCTCTTTCTCTATCAAGGAAACTATATACATGAAATAAACATTTAAGTATAAGTTAACATTTACATATGGACATTTATTTTCTTATACTTTAAATTATATTTCATTTATATAGTTTCAGGATGTTTGAGAGTGGTTTCAGATCTGAAGGAGTTATAATGCAAATTCTAGTTTTTGGAAGAATTTAATTTTATTAGATTTAGTCAAATTTTAGTAATCAACATGTCAAATTTTAGTATTCAAGAGGTCAAATTTCAGCAATCAGGTGGTAAAATTTTATCTTTCTCTCTCTATCTCACTCATTTTCATCTCTTATTCTCTAGACCTATCTCTCTCTCACTATCTCCATCCCTTTATCTGACACTCTCTCCCTTGAGCTCAAGAACTATGTCTCTACATGTCCATCTCTCTCCTTCCCTATCTAATATCTATCTCCCTCCCTCCCTCCTTCCCTCTTTACATTTTTGTATCTCCCCTCCCTCTCCTTTTATTTTTATATCTCTCTCTCTACTCTTTATATCACCTCTCTCTATACCTACCTATCCCTCTTTATCTCCCTCCCCTCTTTCTCTCTCACTCTTTGCTTTCCTCTCTCCATACTTCCCTCTCTACTCTCTATATCACCATTCTCTCTCTCCTTCCCTCTCTGGTTCTCTCTATCTCACCTCTCTCTCCTTCACTCCCTCACTCTCTAATTTTCTCTATCTCCCCCTCTCTCTCCTTCCCTATCTA
>CM021109.1:528077106-528133804 GCA_007115665.2 Sequoiadendron giganteum | reverse complement strand
TATCTCTCCCCTCTCCCTCTCTACATACCCCTTCTCTACCCTCTCTCTCTCAAGTCTCTCCCTCCTACACCCTCTCCCTCTCTCAAGTATCTTTCTCTCACACTCCCTCTATATCTCCCCTATTTACCCTTAACCCTAAACCCTAAATCCATAACCCTTAACCCTAAATCCTTAACCCTTAACCCTTAAACCCTAAACAATGAAAACCCTTTACCTCAATTCTCAATTCTCCCACTCCACCCTCTCTCTTTCAATTCTCTCCCTCCTACCCCCTCTCCCTCTCTCAAGTCTCTCTCTCTCACTCACTCCTTATATATCGACCCCCTCTACCCTTAACCCTTAAACCATCTATCCTCTACCCTATATCTCTCTCCCACTCAATCCCTCTCTATCACTCACTCCCTCTATCTCTCTCCCCTCTTCCCTAAACCCTAAACACTTAACCCTTAAGCCCTAAACCCTTAAATCCTCTACCCTTTGCCCTTAACCCTCCCTCCCTCCCTCTATCTCTCTCCCCTCTTCCCTAAACCCTAAACACTTAACCTTTTGCTTCTCCTAAAACTCCTAACTTCAATTCTGTTCTTAACCTCCCTCTCTCCCTCCCTCTATCTCTCTCCCACTCCCTCTCTCTCTTTCTCTCTCTCTATCTCACGTCTCTCCCTCCTACCTGCTCTCCCTATCTCGAGTCTCTCTCTCTCACTCACTCCTATATCTCTCCGCTCTATCCTTAGCCCTCTACCCTTAACCCTTAAACCCTTAAACTCTACTAGCTCCCCTAACCTCTCTACTCCTTAACCTTTTTTACTCCTAAACTCTACTTCCTCACTCCTACCTCTACTCTTAAACTCTCTACCCTCAACCCTCAACCTAATACCCTCTAACCTCAACCCTAATCGCTTAAACTTATACCCTCAACCTTAAACTCTCAACTCTCAACCCTTAAACTGTCTACCCTTAACCCAATACCATCTACCATCTACCCTCTACCCTATACATTGGACCCTCAACCCTAATCCCTCAAACCTATACCCTAAACCCTCTAACCTAAACCCTTAAACCTTCTACCCTATACCCTCAACCTAATACCCCCTACCCTCAACCCTACACCCTCAACCCAATACCCTAAACCATCAACCCTATAGGTCCTCAACCCTATACCCTAAATTATCAACCCTCTACCCTATACATTGAATCCTCAACCCTCATCTATCTTTGTCCCTCGCTCCTCTTCTCTCCTTATCTCTATCTCACTTCTCCCTCCATTAGAGAAAAATTTAGTGGTGAATCTTCGCCAATTGGCGAATATTTGCAATTAGGACCTCCAGAAATGGCGAATAATACATGCTAGAAAGGATGCCGAATCACCAAGTTTTTACAAAAAAAAAAATTGTCTCGATTAATTCGCCAATGCATTATTTTTTAAACAACACGTCATCAAAACTTATTCACCAGTAGTTTATAATATAAATATAAATATTACTTATATTCGCCAGTAACTTTATATTCTTACAATTAGTTTTTGGGAAATATCACCACTAATAATAGTTTACCATTTCATTTTAGGGATATTTTAGCCTTGAATAGGTTTATTATTTATTGCCATCGATTATCTTTTTAATCGAATGGCTGCAAGTGAATTTCGTGACTTTATTTGCACATTCCTTTTAAAAAGGTTGTTGAAGACCGAAATTTGTTTTGGGCCACACGACTAGATTTGATCATGTGGCTAAAAACAAATTTCGGGACTCAACAACCTTTTAAAAGGCACGTGCAAATAAAGTCACAGAATTCACTAAGTCACAGAATTCACTAAGTGCATATAAAATCCTTCTTTTGGCAGGACTTCCCTAAGTGTCCCACTGATGATGTTCACTCACACCGATATTCATTCACAAAATGAACTTGCAGTCGTTTGATTTAAAAGCTAATCATTGGTAAAATTTTCAAGTTTCATTTAGTCTTACTTTTCAAGTGAGATTTTTTAAAAACACTTCATCCATGTGTGCTCTAATGTAGTTTCAATAGTGAATTTATTCCCCCTCGACCCCCACAAGGGGGCTCTGCCCCCTGGACCCTCGCAAGGGGCGCTACCCCTTGACCCCGCCGGTGGCTGCTGCCCCCGAGTCCCTACTTCAATATTAAAAAAAACAAAAAAAATATGGGGGAACTGCGCCGACCAACTATGCAAATTTATAAAGGAGATATTCACCATTGTAATTAATCATTTTACTGATTATTCACTAGGATTCCCCAATGTGATTTTTTTTTTACCAATTATTCATTAATATTTCGAGGATTTTACAAATTTTTGAATAATGTGCATAAGATTCGCCAAGGAAAATTAATAATTTTTTCAAATAAAAGGAAAGATTTGCCAAGAATTTACACCTTTGCTGGGGGGGGGGGTTTCTTAAATTTATCCTTTCCCTCCATCTCTCCCTCCCTCCATCCATCCCTCCCTCTCTTCCCTAATCCCTAATCCCTAAAGCCTATACCCTCAACCATTAAACTCTTAAACACTCAATCCTATACCCTAAATCCTCAACCCTCAACCCTTAAATCATCTACCCTCTACCCTCTACCCTAAACCCTAATCCTTCAACCCTTAAACCATTAAACCTAATTAAAATATCTACCCTAATCCCTCAACTTTGAACCCTTTATCCATCAAACCTTAACCCCAAAACCTCAACCCCTATACCCTCTACCCTATATGTTGGACTCTCAACCCTATACCCACAATCCTCTACCCTCAACCTTAAACTCTTGAACCTCAACCCTTAATCCCTAAAACCTTAAATCCTCAACCCTTAATCCCTTAATCCTCAACCCTTAAACCCTAAACCCTCAACCCTTATACCCTTTACCCTATATATTAGACCCTCAACCCTAATCCTTCAACCATATACCCTTAAACCTATACCCTAATCATTCAAATATATACCCTATACATTGGAACCTCAAACCTAATCCCTAAACCCTATAACATCAACCCTCTACCCTAAAGCTTAAACCTTCAACCCTCAACCCTTAAACCCTCTACCCTCTACCCTATATATTAAACCCTCAACCCTCAATTATCAATCCTAAACCCTTAATTCCTCAACCCTAGGTAGGTAGGGAAACATAGGTGAGATACAAAGTGATGAAGGGAGAGGTAGGTGAACAAAGGGATATGGGAGATAAATATAGGTAGAGAGGGAAGGAGGTGAAGAGAGAGGATATATAGAGAGAAGTAGAGAGAGGAGGGAGGGGTAGGTACGGAGGAGATAGAGGTGTGTGTGTGAGAGAGAGAAGGGGTAGAGAGATAGAGAGGTAAAGGGAGGGAGAGGAGAGATAAAGAGTAGAGAGGGAAAGAGGTAGGGAGGAGACACAACTATTATACAGAGTGATGGAGGGAGAGGTGGGTAAAGAGAGGGAGAGGGGAGATAAAGATAAATAGAGAGTGAAGGATATGTAGAGAGAGGTGATAGATAAAGAGAAGTAGAGAGTGGAGGGATGGAGGGAGAGGAAAGGAGATAGAGGTGAGTGTATGTGAGAGGGAGAGAGAGTGAGATGAGATAAAATGAGGGGGGAGAGGAAAGGAGAGAAAGAGAAAGAGAGTAGAGAGGGGAGGGGGGGAGAGATAGAGAGTAGAGAGGGAAAGAGAGTGTCAGAGAGAAAGAGGAGGGAGGGAAGGAGAGAGGGAAGGAGGGAGAGTGATATGGAGAGAGTGTTGAGATAGAGAGTAGAGAGGTAAGGAGAGAATGCAAAATAGAGATAAATAGAGAGAGGGAAGTTGGAGGGAGGGAGAGGTAGAAGGGATAAGTGAGACATAGATAGGGAAGGAGGGAAAGTGGGATAGAGAGAGAATGGTGATATAGAGAGGAGAGAGTGAGAGGGAAGGAGGGAAAGTGAGAGAGAGAGAATGGTGATTTAGAGAGGAGGGTGTGAGAGGTAGGGATAGAGATAATAGTGAGATAGAGAGGAGAGAGTGATAGATAAAGAGATGGATGGAGAGACACAGAGATGTAGGTAGAGGAAGGGAGATTAGAAATAGTGAGTAGAGAGGGAAATAGGTAGGGAAGGAGACATAGGTGAGATAGAGAGGGATGGAGAGAGAGTGATGGAGGGAGAGGTAGGTATAGAGATGGTAAGAGATAGGATAGATAGATAGTAGAGAGGGGAGGGAGGGGGGAGAGGTAGGGAGGGAGATAGAGGTGAATGTGTGAGTGAGAGAGAATGATGAGATAGAGAAATGGAGAAATTGAGAGAGAAAGAGGGGGGGAGGGAGGGACAATAGTGAGAGATTGGGAGGAGAGACAAAAATAAGGTGAGGGAGGGTGAAGTCAAGAGAGGGAGGGAGAGGAGAGAGAGAGAGAAGTAGAGAGGGAATGAGGGATGGAGGGAGGGTTAGCGAGGGAGATAAAGGTTTGTGTGTGAGAGAGATAGAGAGAGTGGTGAGATAGAGAGGAGAGAGTGAGAGAAAGGGAGAGAATTATGAGATAGAGTGGAGATAGTTAGAGAGAAAGAGGGGGAAGAGAGGGATAGAGAGTGAGAGAGATGTAGGTAGAGGGAGGGAGGGAGAGATAGAGAGTAGAGAGGTAAAGAAGTAGGGAGGGAGACATAAGTGAGATACAAAGTGATGGAGGGAGAGGTAGGTAAAGAGAGAGGGGAGATAAAGATAAGTAGAGAGGGAAGGAGATGAAGAGAGAGAAGAGATAGAGAGAAGTTGAGAGAGGAGAGAGGGAGACAGATGTGGGGAGGAGATAGAGGGGTGAGAGAGAGAGGGGAGAGAGGAAGGAAGGGAGAGAGAGAGGGAGTGGGGAGAGTGAGAGTAGAGAGGAGAGAGTGAGAGAGAAAGATGATACAACTTGCCGACTATTAAAATTTGACCTCCTCGTTATTGAAATTTGAATTGCTGATTACTAAAATTTGATTAAGTTTGAAATTTTTAAGATCTTTCAAAAACTAGAATTTTCATTATAACTCCTAGAGATATGGAACCACTCTCAAACATCCTGAAACTATATACGTGAAATATAACTTAAGGTCTAAGAAAGTAAATTTCCATATGTAAATGTCAACTTATACTTAAATGTTTATTTCATGTGTATATAGTTTCCCTAGCAGAGAAACAAAAAATGAAAGAGTTAATAAAAATTCATTCCAAAAGTCATTACAAAAAGAAAGAGAACTCACAAGTTCATTCATTGCAAAATTCAAACCATTTGGTGAGCACCAAATTTTGCGCTCGCCAAATAGGTTTGGTATTACCAAGCCTATTTGGCGAGAACAATATGGCCTATTATGGGTTTTATTTTCCAATTTGGAACCAAGATTGTGTCATAGATCCATGAACTTACCACTGATTAGGATGATAGTGGTTATGCGGAAGAGTATGATCCCCATTGTTGGAATGATTCTCTCTATGTTGATCCTCCTCCTCCCTAAGACTTACAAATATGTTATGGCCCTAGCTTTAAACTTGATTCTAAATATGGTTATGGGAGTATAGGCCTTGGGCACAATGAGCAAGGTATTCAAGTCCCTATAAGGTATTCCTTGTAAGAAAAATCTGGGGCTTAGATGTTCTTATGCATAGTCTTTGTAGAAGCCATGGTGGAGTGTCAACATGATTTTTGTTGAACCTCTTAGTTTATTTCACCCAAAACTAATTGAGAGAAAGGTATAGTCAAGGAAATTTCATATAGATGTATTTTTTTTAGAAGAAGCATTGGAAGAATTCCTAGGTATCTACTCAGATCTACCTCATTATCACCAGAAACACTAATTCCTATATTTATTTCATAAACAAGCATACTTTGGAGAATCCATCTTAAGTGTTGATGAGGAGGCCCCTTTATCTAATGTGGATGAAATTTTTTCTATTCCCCATCCTAAAGACAATAGATCTCTCCTCAAATGAGATAATACTGATGTCCTTATGTATTCAAATTATTCTAAAAAGGTAATTAAGATAAAAAAACCCTCTCTTTAAAATAATCTAAACATTCTAAATTATTATGTTCTCATCCTGATATTTTTCCTTGGACATATGAGGAAATGATAAGTATTGATGAGCCTGTAATGGTCCACAATATTGTACTATGTCCCCATGCCAAGGTAGTTAAGAAAAAGATTTAAAAATATTAATCCTAAGGTTTCTTTGTTGGTAAAGATTGAGATAGAGAAGCTCTTAAAAGTAAGCTTTATCCATCATAATGACTATTCACCTTGGATATCAAATATTTTTCATTTTTAGTAAGGTTGAAGGTTGTATTCACATTGAGTTTTGTGATCTCAATAAGGATTCTCTTAAGGATTATTTTCCACTACCTAATATTGATATGATTGTAGACACTACAACAAATCCTTGTGATTAGCTCCCTTTTTTGCTTCCACCCACTATTTTAATATATTTTTCTCCAATTTTTTGAAAAATTCGGTGTTGTTTATTGTGCTGACACCATTTTTGGCATTTTTTATGCCGATTAGAACAAGTAGGTGCTAAATCAAGTGCCAATTAGCATAAGATTTAGTGCCAAATTTAGCACCAAAATTTAGCATCAGATTTAGCATCGAATTTAGTGCCAATTTTAGCGCTAGATTTAGTGCCTACTTTAGGGCTAGATTTAGTGTCAGGTTTAGACAAAGTTAGCAATGTCCTCCACTATTAAGCTTACACCTCAGCTTTCAACCAAGTCCATGTATACCTTGCACTACCACTTGACAAGTTGAAGACTCCTACGGTATGGCAGTAACCGCACTACCACTCGACTACTAGAAGGATTCCGTGGGGTGGCCATATATCGTGCTATTGTCAGATAGTAAAAAACATCTCACGGTATGGTAGTATACATTGCACTATCACTAGGTAGTAAGAAATCTCCCACGGTATGGCAGTATACCATGCTACTAGATTTAGCACCTGATTTAGCGTTCGGTTTAGCATCAGATTTAGCACCTACTTTAGCACCAGATTTAGCACTGGGTTTAGAGCCAAGTTAGCAACATCCTCCACTATTCGACACACACCTTGAAGCTTTCAACCAAGTCTGCATATACCCCACACTAACGCTTGACAAGTTGAAGACTCCCACGGTATGGTGATAACTGCACTACCGCTCGACTACTAGAAGGCTTCCGCAGGGTGACGGTATATTGTGCTACCACCAGATAGTCGAAAGCCTCTCGTGGTATGGTAGTATACACCACACTACCACTAGGTAGTAAGAAATCACCCATAGTATGGCAGTATACTGTGCTACCAGATTTAGCGCTAGATTTAGCACCGGGTTTAGTGCCAAATTTAGTGCCTACTTTAGTGCTAGATTTAGCATTGGGTTTAGAGCCAAACCAGTAACGTCCTCCACTATTCGGTGTACACCTTAGCTTTCAACCAAGTTCGAGTATACCCCACACTACTGCTCGATAGGTTGAATACTCTTGTGGTATGATAGTAACCACACTACCGCTCAACTAATAGAAGACTTCCACGGGGTGGTGGTATATCAAACTACCGCCAGACAGTCAGAAGCCTCTTGTAGTATGGCGGTATACACTACACTACTGCTAGGTAGTAAGAAATCTCTCGCGGTATGGTGGTATACCATGCTACCACACCTCTCTCACAATCATCCAATGGTACAGAGGTAAAAGCATGAACTTAACATATTATTTATTTATATGTTGAATATTAATCATTATTTAGAATTTATTTTCCACAATAATAATATGAATGGTCTAGAAGAAATACAAGAGGCAGATCTATTTTAATTAAAAAAAATCTTAGAGTGCAAGGAATCTAATGTAATATCATAATCACGATCACAATCACACAATTTTTTTAAATTATTATAATTAAAATCATAATTTAATGATTAAATTATCTATTTAATTCATATTCATTTTAGTTTTATTTAAATAATTGTTAAAGATATTTTTCATATTTTTATTTTATATAAATAACATCAATAGTTTTTAATTATTAATTGAACATACAAATTAATAAATTTAATAGATAATAGTAAATTTTTATTATAAAATCTATGTATTTTGTTTTCTAAATTTGTTTGAATATTAAAAGATTGAATGTTTAAAAATCTTTGAGTTTTTTCACATCAATATTTTTGTTGCCATGATGAGTTAGAACAAAATACCCAAGCCCTAATTTTCAACTCTCATTTTCACTTGTTTTTTTTGAGCTCCCTTGCCTTGCACATGCCACCATCATTAGAGTTTGAAACCTTGAGCTTTCTGAAGGAGTGTGTCAATTTTCTCACTGATTTTGAAAGTTTTCTTGACAAAAAATTCTGTTGAGGTCGAATCAGGTAAATATTTCATGGTTCATCATTTGTTTTCACTTATCTGAATGCATTTTCAAAGACATTCCTTCTCAGATTCTCATGCATTTTTCTCTTGCTTTACTTTGTCGACGCCCTTCTTGCCTTGAGGCTAACATCAAAGCACTTTTGGAGCTCACATTTCTTCGAACAACAAGAAGTTGAGTAAGTTTCTATGCACCATTTCTTTGTATCTTACCTTCATTTTCTATCAAAACAAGCTCGATTTGGACTCAATAGATACAAATGAATGGGTGTTTTATTTCTACCATGCATCCTTATTTTGAAACCCTCCTATCTTGGCTCAGATTATCAGGATTTAGCTCACTAGCAAAATAAATGAAACAAATCATACTCTCCATATTTGGTTTGATCAAATGATGAAAGATTTTTTTATTCCTGCATTTTTTCTCTTTCTTGGTGATAGCTTGGTCGCGACCTCTCTAGAATATTTTTTCTACTTCCAAAAATATCAGTGTGTAAAATTTTCTTTATTATATTTTTGGGCCTCCTTCATGGCTCCATGATTATGGTCGTGGGGTCTATTCAATGGAATTCTAGGTTTGTCTTTGATCTGGGGTTTTTCAAAAACCCGTGATTCCACATTTGGGGCTCAACCCAAAAACCCTAAACCATGGGTTTGTAATATTCTGCATATCCTTCTCCTTTCTTGCAAGCATATTACATTTTCATTTTTCAGAACCCGCTTCACAAGACAATTGCACTATTTTTCTGTATGTTCATTTTTCTCTGAACAAGAAAAAAATGGAGATTATTGATGTAGAGCATGGTGGGATTCAAAGGTCTTGAAAGACAAAAACACACATTTTCGTAAGATCAGTTAAACATTCACAAATTTACTTTAATGAAACATGGTTTTACAAGCTCCAAATACACCAAAAAAAGGTTTTAAGACACCAAAATCTTACTAAACCTTTACCACACCTTGAACATTATAGAATTGATAGGGTTAAGACAAAAAAAACACTCTTAGAACACTAGTTCTTTCATTATTGCATTATTCATACTCAATAACACAAATTGCTTGTAGTGTTCCACATAGACAAAATCGGGTGTATCTTATAAACCAAATTGAATCTAAAAAAAAAAAAACATTTTCAAGAACCCATTTCAGCCTTCTTAAACATATCAAGAGGGTTTATTGGATAATAGGTCTGAAAATTCTATCCAAACAATCTCCAACCCTTTAACATTGCATTTGTAGCAAATCTCAACTTGTAGCTATGCCTTCATGCTCAAAATTGATGAAAAATCACTAGGGCAGCAATAGAACTCCTGTAACTTGACTACCCCTACACTTGCAAACACCAAAAGCATTGAAAAAAAACCTAAAATAACCCATTCCACCAATTTACAGAGGTCTACATTGGTGGAATGGTGTTTTATGCTTTTATTTGACTCTCAAATCCTTAAAATGAGGGTTTCTGGGTTTCCATTAGAAAAATGGCTCTAAAAAGCTTAAAACTATTTTTTTTTAACTCAAACCTGATTCATTTGAAATCTAATGCAAAGATCAATAACACCCAACAAAAATAAAGCTTGAGAGTGTTGTACAGATCAGTACCATGCCTGAGAACAACAAGAAAATGTTAAAATCTGCAAAACTTGGCACTTTTATTCAAAATTTATTCAAGATACAATGTACTCTCTTCTTCCACGCCTTCACAAGGCTCTTTAAAGGTGTATACAAATTTTATCTAACTTCCCATTCAGTTACAATTGACCAACAACCTTCCCTTTACAAAATGACTCTTCACATTCCACTTTTTTGCATTTTGCATTTTTGCATTTTTTTGCTAGAAATGACAACTTTTGCATTTTGACTTCATAGACCTCCTAGAAACCTATTAATGACTCAAATGCATTTAAAATGGTCCAAATATGACCTTTTTACAGTCACAATATGATGAAGACTCAAATTTTACAAATTTTCCCCATGGAGGCACGGAGTTACATGATGCCCTGCACCAATGATATGGTTCACAATTATGAAAATAAACATGGTTCTATTTCCTTTTGATGTATGTAACTGTAATTTCATTTTTCTTGTTCTCAAAAATGAATTTGTGTTCTCTTTCCACAATTTCATTGATCTTTTCATCATTCCCCAATAATTGAATAGTATTATAGAAGCATTACATAGAGGTAGTCTTAGGTATTAGATAGATGGTATGCTTCATAACACATTGCTTAGGCCATCCACTGGGGGAATGGAAATTATCCTTGTATAAGTAATGTACTAGAGGATTCAGTTCAACAATATGCTTCACCATGCACTTCATATGCCACTGGAATATAATTTTACAATGAAAATCCTATATTAAGCATACTAATTGAAACTTGAAGATCAAGTGAACAATTTTGTATTAGATTTCTAATTTTGGAACTCGTGAATATTATATGTCTAAGAAAGATTTTCAAAAAAATTTCTTATGTTGTGGAGCCAAATAGTTACCATGGCATTACTTTTATAATCAAAGTTATGCATGTCTTCTAAGCTTCTTGATTTGTCTATTGTGTAAGCCTCTAAGAAGCTTCTTAGGCTACTAATTTGTAATTAGTTTGCAAGGGATTGTTTTCTCTTTCTTTTCCAATTTCCTATTTTATAGGGAGTTATGGTTCATTTCTTTCCAATAACAAGGTGCATTTCAGTGAACTTGACCATTCTGAATTATTTAAATGTAGACACTATATGGTCGATGTTGAATGCTATTGCTGCTCCAAGGCACTTTGAATTGTTCCTTAGACAGTGAGATTCCCTCAAGACATGAATGTGGTTATCATAGCTCTAAACACTCATTTCAGCATGAAGAATGCATCAATGTGTAGTCAAATTTGTAAAGCACTTGTCTCTCATTATGAATGTTTTAGATTGTTACATATAGTCATGGTCAAATTCTCATGATAGATTCCTTTGAAACTTGTGACAAGTATGTATTTGAGGACCAAATTGAGTTTATAACGGTACTTGAAGGAGAATAGGTAATTTAACAAATTAGCTCATATGCTGATGTTTTGAATTGTATATCAGATATCTTCTTTTGATTTAAATAGTAATAAGATATATGTTTCTTGCTTTGGTTGATTGGACTAAAATTTAGAGAACAAATGGAAAATGTTTTGGAGTTTTATATGTAGGGTTTTAAGGATTTTAACTTTATAACATAGATTATGTATTATTCACTTCTGATTTTTTTTTAATTTGCTCATTATTGATGTGGTGCACGAGCACCTTGTTCAATATATGCCTCCATTAGTCAAAAATGTAAAAAAATGAATTTACAATTGTAAAAGAATTGTAGAAGGTCATGATAAGGCCTATTTAATTGTAATTGAGTCTCAAACAGGTTTTAGGTGTCAAAAGGATTAAAAAAATAAAAATTGCAAAAAAATTCTAAAAGTTGCTAAATTTGAAAAAAGGCAAAAAAATCAAAATATGAAGAGACAAAGTGGGAAATTAAAGGGTTAGGTTGATGTAGGTAGTTTAAAATCCATTTTTTTAATGAGAAAAATCTATAAAAAGTATCTGGAAGATGAGCAAAGATTCATTCTTTTGTATTCTTGAAACATTTTGTTTAATAAAATCCATGTTTCCTATATTTTTAGTGTTTAAAAATTTGAACCAGTCCCTATATGAACTGTATAACAGATTATAAGCTTTAAAATTAATTTTTTTTCTTGGTGTAAGGTTTTAATAATCAATTAAAGGAGTTTTAAAGAGGTTCCATCAATTTTTAGAGGCTAACTTTCTGTTTTGACGGTAAACCCAGACAATGGTTTGAGAGTCTTGTGAAGATTATCATTCTCATCCGATCAATGTAGGTCATGTAGAATGGTGGGATGGATTGTTTAGGGATTTTTTTTTGTATATTTTTAGTGAATTGAGTGTGTACAGGAACATGGGAGTTAAGATTGAAAAGTTTGATGCTGCTCTTATCATAATTTCTATGATTTTCCCTTGAAATTGATGGTTACAAGTGTGATAAAGGAGATCCAACATTTAAGGGTTTTGAGGTTCAACATTTTGTGGAGCCTTTTAGTTCCTAAAAATGATTTATTCTTAAGTTTTGATATCTTTTATACTATTTTCCAGGGGTTTTTGGTGTTTAGTGGTTAATTTATTGGTATTCTCTTTGTAATTTTGACCTAATTTGGTGCATTTTGTTGTAGACAGTCTATTGTTCTATTATTTTTTTCATAAAAAAAACACTTAAGCTTGAGATATGTTTAATTAGGAAATAATGGGTCCTCAAAAATATATTTGTTCTTGGGAGATTCAATTAGGGTCAAAAGATATACCCATTTTTGTTATGAAGGAACATTACAAGAAATTGAGGGCATGGCTGCAAGAAGTTGTGAATCTGATGAAATTGTGTTACGAGGAAGTGATATTGCTTTGTTCCTGTCAAAATAATGATTTTTAAGATGAATTTGGGACCTAGTAAAGGTTTGGAGTCTATTAGAACCAAAATTTCCACTAAAACCCTAAGGTTTTTTCTCATTTAAACCTAATAATTTCATAAAAACCCTAAGGGATTTTATTCATTTTTACCCTTTATTTTCCTATCTTTTCATAATATTTCATTCACCACTTTACCCCCATTTAATTTCCCTATATTTCACTACCTTTTCATGAAAAAATTCATTTTTTCCATTCAAAATGCTAAAATACCTTTTATCGCTGCCTTAATTTGACTTCATATGTCGTTTATCGCTTTACCACAACCTCCCACAATGGGCTCGCAGTATGGTAGTGGCAATTAACACGCAGGCACAAAGCAATTACCATGCCACCATGCATGGTCTATGCATAGACCATGGTGGCGCGGTGGGAGATTAGTAACTGACGCAACAATCAATAGGGAAACGACTAACAGTTACACTGCGGTACCGCAAACGGTCACTAAGGAGTTCACGGTGGCGCAATAGGCAGGTTAGCATGCAATGAGGTGGCTACCGCCACACCATGGCCAGTTAGGATGGAGACCACGATGGCATGGTAGATAGGGAGGCGACAGAGGTTAAGAGTTAATAGTCAGTGAGATAGATAGCGGCTACTGCTACACTGTAGTCAGCAAGGTTGGTGACCGTGGTGAATATGGAAGTGGCGGCGAGGCAGAAAATAGGGCAGCCACTGCGGTACCGCAGATGGTCTTTGAGTAGACTATAGTGACCACGGTGGATGGTTTGTAAGCGGAAGGAAGCAGTCAACAAGGCTACCATGATACCGCGGGGGGTTCCAATGAAGACTGCGGTGGCGCTTTAAGTAGTTATGCGGGGAAGCGACAGTCAGTGTAGTGGTGAGGTGGCAGTCAAGGTCAAACACCGTGATACTATGAGGAGATGGCAGTGAGTGATAGTGAAACCACTATATTGCAGAGAGTTAAGAGCAAAGTCGTGGTAGAGCGGTGGAAGAAGTGGAAACCGTGATAGTCGGTGTGGGGCCGAGGCACCAATATAAAGTAAATATAAAGGCCATGGGAAATTAAAATCAAAGGTGAGAAAAGGTATAAAGTGAGAAAATTAAAAATGGATTATAAGGTTCAAATATTTAATTTTCTGAAAGGTAACTCAATTAAATATTTTATCTTTGTCATAGAATGTAAATGGTTTTACCAGTCATGTGAAGGGTCATGACCCCTAGTATGTAATATATAAATATTTTTGAAAATCAGTATAAATATAAAGTGCCTAACAACTTGAATTAGGACCGAGAAGGAAAAAATATATCATTTTCTATTTTTGACTCCATTGCCCATGTGGATAGAAGGCACTGATCTGCCACAACCCAGAGAATTAATTTTGTAACAATAGATTAAAATAGATATATCTTTCGATATGATGATGAGATGGATAATCTGCAACTAGAATAACAATGTTAATCCTAATCTAAAATAATAATCTAAAATCAAACAACAAAGAACGAGGAAATAAACTAAACAAACTAAACAAATTAATGGAAATCTCTCACCAAATATGCGTTCACCCCTTCGAATTATCTTGATTGTTCTTCTCCATTTTTCCTTCTCAGTATTCTTGCCCTCAGATTTCTGTGTTTGAATACAAGTATAACTTCGTCGAGTGTCTAAGAAAAATATCGAAGATAATTTTCTTCTCAAAAGTGTATAATTTCAGGAGTAATGATTTCAGGAGGAGGAATAATGATAATGACAGACCATTTTATAGATTTTGTGTTTTTGAACGATCAACTCAGATTGAAAGAGAGATCGACAGATGAGATTGATGAATGCCATGCGATGTGAGTTCTATGTCAGATAGAACGTGAGTTAGAACACGAGTTCAGGATCTTAATCTCCAAAAAATAGAAGAAATAGACTTTGTATGGAAAAGCCAAAGTTAGAACTTGAAGACTAATGCATTTGAATGCAAATATGAGTTAATTAATTAAATAAAGATATTTAATTAATAGACACACCATGCATATGAGGTGGAACTAGTTAACTGACTAGTTGTGATAGAGAGTCCTCTTGCAGAGACAATCTGTTGGTGTAATTAAATTTTTTGTACCTTGTCCTAGGTTATAATTACACCTTAGTTAAGTTTACTTAGGGACCACATAAGAGTTGTTGGAGAATTTCCACCTTTGGTGGACTTATCATTTTATTACTTTATCTCCACCTTTCATGGACATATCATGTGATTAGGTTTCCACCTTTTGTGGGTGATCCACTATTTGTGGTGGTTATCACATTATCACTTTCCACTTTAGGTGGAGTGATAGCTTTTCATTTTTGTCTCATGTCATAAGATTACAACACTTGTCATAATCTTATGCACTCCTATGTTCTCACCTTGACTATATAACCAAGGGGTCTCTACTAAATTTGTACACATTGATATCATATCATTGACATTGAATACAGTTTATTCTTGTCATATTATTTTCTCTCTTCTTTGTGCTTTCCATTTGGTCCATAGATCTTGGCATCCATAGCCAATTCTAACATGGTATCAGAGCAGGTTGGGTGCCATTGGAGAGTCTTTTTTTGAAGAGAGGTACTAGATTTGGAGAGGTTCCATTTTTGGATATTTATAGCAAGTTTATATTGGAGCTTGTTAGTGCAAATTTGAGCTCACCATTGCATCTAGAAGGTTCGAGAAAGTTGATTTTTCCTTTTGTTTCGTCCAAATCAGACATACGAGGCCAAATCTATGAGGGTTTGAAGCAGCATTGTGGTTGTTAGATCCATACGGTAGCTGCATTTTTGGAGCATTTTGGGTCAAATCTGACCCTACCATCGCATCCAGAAGGGCCACAAACCCTAAGATCGACTGTCCAATCATCCAAATTGGAGCAGTTGTCCGGTGAGGCAAAAAAAATTTGCTCGGAGAGCCATACGACCCCCAGATCGTCATAATTATGCAGGGTACGATTTTGCAAAAATAAATTATTTTATTGTTGAAAATTTTTTGAAATTTTTTTTAGTAAAATTTCAAAAAATATGTGTAGAAATTTTTTATTTTAAATCAAAATCTCAAAAAAAAAAAAAAGCTTTTTTTTTGTGGATATTTTTCACAGTGTACCTGCGATGTACCAGGTACTGCAGGTATCGTAACTGCGGTTCCACTAACCGCCACACAGTCACCTTGTGCAACTGGTGACTGGTAAATCCTGGTCAGCTTTCAAAAATACCAACAACTTCAATACTCCACTGGCGGTCAAAAAGGCAAAATCCAAAAATCTGGCATTAAACGGGCATGAATATTCGTAGAGAATATTCTGGGGAAAATAGCATATTCCGACAATTTTCAGGTAGGTCATTTTTAACCGGTGCTGGTCTCCAAGCCGTCAAATCTAAACCCATGACTTGTTGAGGTCAGCACCCCTAAGAAATTTTATGCCCCCTCACGGTTGGAGTTTTCATTTTTGCAGCTGATTTTCAAATGCTCATAACTAGTGCTCACAAACTCCTTTTTTCGAGCAATTTTTTTTGATTTGGGATAATTTTTTGTGTTCTACACATTGGTACAATATTTTTTTGGTTTTGGCTTCTGTTTTTTCCAGAAATTTCAGATTCTCACAGGGGTTGTTGCTTCGTCCTCATTTTGGGAACTTTGGGAGCTCATAACTTGCTCCTACAGTAACATTTTTGGGTGAATTTTTTTTTTAAAGTGCATGATTTTTTGTGTACTTTCCAGTTGTGTGACCAGATTTATCTAATCTACTATATTTTTTTCATTGTGAGTTTGAGGCCTATTTTGGCAATTTGCATGTACCAAGATCAAAGTCCACCTTGCTATTTTTGGTTGTGGCAATTGTAAACGCACTGAGTATAAAGTGTCAAATCAGATACTGCTTGGGGGGTTTCTTGATTGAGTGATTTGGGTGGGTGATCTTTTGCCTTTGTTTGTTTATGTCTCTTGATTGGTCTATTGTGTGACTAAGTTGAGGAGTTTAATATGGGAATCAAAATACATCTTGCTATAATAAGGTTAAATCGATGGAACTTTAAGTCTTGGCGAGATGGAATCCTAACACATTGTAGGTGGCTCAATCTTTTGCCATATCTCTATGGACTAGTTCCTAAACCTTCATCAAAATGGAAGAGAGTTGTGTGGGACATAAAAAGAGAACATATTGTGGGATTAATTGGTTGGAATATTGATATTGATACACTGATGGCCATTGATGATATTGAGATCCTTCGTGATCTTATGACCAAACTTTGGGAGTTGTATGGAGACTCAAATGAACCTCCATTTCCAGAGGATCCTATTGCAGATTATCTTGTTCCACTTGTAGAGTTTCAACCTATTGATGATAAAACAACTAAAACACTTGCTCATTGGGAAAGGTATGGTAGTTTTGATGACACAAAACCTTCTCCTTCTCCCCCTACAGAGACATCTATTCAGACTTCAGTTTCTATGGTTCCTAATCTAGATTTAGAGGGTTCATCTTCTTCATCTATGAGTCAACATATTGAGGTTGAGGACTCTTGTGATCTAGCCTTGGAAGATTCATCTACTATTGTAGTTGATGATACTTGTGATTCCACAGTTTGGGTTCCTTGTGATTCAGTGCAATAGGATCTACATTGTCTTCCAAATATGGCTACTTTGGATGGCTTCTTGACAAGTATTTCAGACTTGTTTGTGGAGTCTCATCTTGCAGATTTGGGGGACACTATTGATGACATTCATCTTCTCTTTGATGACGATGCTCCTTCTTCAATTGTTGCGAGGGAACACTCTGACCCTCTTGTTCATTCTCTACATGATCATTCTTCGTAGTTTGACATGAGTGTGGATACTTTTGGAAAAAATTTGGAGGAGGCTTCTTTGTCTTTAGAGGGGATATATTTCTCTTTGGATCATGTTTAACATTCATCTCTACTAGATGTTGGATTGTCCTCTTCAGCAGTGTGGCTTAGAACGCCTGTTTGGAGTGTGTCAGCTTTCGACATCGACATGGAGACACTTGAGCATGCTTCAAAGACATCAGACATCCTGCATATATTCTTGGTTTTGTTTCTTCCTAAGGGGAGGAACGTTGTTCAGCGAAATTGGATCATCTTCAGCATTCAATGTCGAGCTTCTACCATCATTGCAAGAGACTCAACATTGAGGGGGGGCTGCCTTGTCTCTCTTCTACTTCTGTCTTATGGGGGGTCTTTTTCCTCACATGGGGTTTTTACCTTCTCATGCATCATTGAGATAATTTCTATTTTGTATTTCATCTCTCTTTTGGGGAGGAGCTTTTTCCCACTACGTTTTCTCCTTTTTCCCATTTGTGAGAGATTTCATTGCATTTATACATGGGTACCTAACATGGCCTAGTTGTTGGGACCCATCTTGCATTGTTTGCATTTGTGTACATTCTCCCTAAGTTGCACTTGAGGGGGGGTGTTGGTGTAATTAAATATTTTGTACCTTGTCCTAGGTCTTAATTACACCTTAGTTAAGTTTACTTAGGGACCACATAGGAGTTGTTGGAGAATTTCCACCTTTGGTGGACTTATCTTCTTATTACTTTATCTCCTCCACCTTTCATGGACATATCATGTGATTAGGTTTCCACCTTTTGTGGGTGATCCACTATTTGTGGTGGTTATCACATTATCACTTTCCACTTTAGGTGGAGTGATAGCTTTTCATTTTTGTCTCATGTCATAAGATTACGACACTTGTCATAATCTTATGCACTCCTATGTTCTCACCTTGGCTATATAACCAAGTGGTCTCTACTACAATTGTACACATTGATATTATATCATTGACATTGAATACAGTTTATTCTTGTCATATTATTTTCTTTCTTCTTTGTGCTTTCCATTTGGTCCATAGATCTTGGCATCCATAGCCAATTCTAACACAATCAAATGTTGAATCCGGAGATAACTGAAGAAATAAAAATAGATCTTGAGTCAGAAGGTGAGTGATTGATTTAGTCAACTGATTGACAAAAGAATGTGGCATAAATAATTAAATATGAATTAAATGTTAATTTAATTCAACATTCGAAAGTGACAAATTTAATTAAATAAATAAAGATAATTTATTTAATTTGGTTGTTGTAAAGGTGGAATTGAATAATTAAATCAAAAATATTTAATTATAAATAAAAGGGGTTAAATGAATAATTAAATAATAACTATTTAATTATAGTTGAAATATGACAAAGGGGTAATTAAATAATAAATTATTTAATTAAGAAGGAAGAATTAATTAGTTAGCGACATAATTAAATAAATATGACTTATTTAATTAATCAAGTTGAATAAAGGTTATTTATGAATTAATGAATCAATTAAAAAGGGGTATTTAATTAATAGAGGAAATATGTGTTAGAAAGGTTAATTAAATAATTAACATTATTTAATCAAGACAACGTGCTATAGAAAATTATGTCGAATGTGTACTCGCGGGCCTAGACCAATTTTCGATATCTACAGTTTGCCCCTCTTTGATACAATGTTGGTAGGACGTTGTGTTAAAGAAAATATGCCCCGGTTGTGCCCTAGCATGAAACAGGTTAGGGTATGCCCCCTCGGGAAAATTGACAACTTTTTGAAAAATTTCAAAAAAATCAAGAAATATTCCCAATAAGTCAATTTGACAGTTAGAAATGCTATGGAGTTGATGGAATTGAAATTGGATGAGAGAAATGTTAAAATGGATGATTATAAGAATGTTAGTAAGAAACAATTAAGTTTGATTGATTGAGAAAAATATATAATCTTCGATATATATCCAAATACGCTATGCTTGCTTCTTATCATCATTGGGTGGGACATGACATAGAGGGATAGTACACACTATGAAATGAGATAGACCATAGTGTACAAAGTCATCCATCTGTGAAAAATAGACAGTCACAGACAAGGAGTGTCTTAAATTAGACTAAGGAAAAGATGCCCCAGTCGTTTTGTCGAGACAAACCAAAAACAATAGACAAATAAAAGACAGGTCATGAGATGTCATTGCTCCTCTAAATCCTTGATGGTACATCCTTGAGGAAACTAGTAACATGACTCAAAAACCAATGTTTAAACAGACAGTTGATAGACAACAGCCAAAGTAAAAGAGTCCTGAGACATCGTTGCTTCTCTAAATCCTTCAAGGGACATCCTCGAGAAAGCTAGTAATCGGACTAATTCACAAATGATAATAAGATAAGACAAAATAAGATATAAAGTCATAAAGCCAAATAAATGTATTTGCCAAAACTTGATCTTGTGGGATTGTTTGATGTTTGATGTTTGACATAGCGTAATGTGAGAGAATGACACATACCGCATAACACGTTGAGTCTAGTTTCAACTTGGTGACTTCTGTATAAGGCATGACAAAGCCTGGTTTCATAAAGACACATGTCGTATAAGACGTATCTGATGACATTGAAGTGACAAGCCACATGAGACAATGACAATTTGATGACGTCTGTTGACAAAAAAGACATATCTTGCAAAGATATAAGTTGATCATTTTGACAATGTGTTTGATATTGACTTGATGAGTTTGAGATGTTTTGCATATTGATGCATGAATTGTTTTGATTCCTTGACTGATAAACTATGTGTGTGTGTGTTGACCGTGTATGACATGAGATGATACCCTAAAATATGATATGCAACTTGTGTGATAGTGATTGTGAATGAACCCTATTGGACTTACCTAGTCTGGTCTCGGGAGCTCATCAATTGATTAGCCTTGCCTACGTTGTACACGCAAAGACCTCGTAGTTCAACACGACCAATGACCTTGAATGTTCAAAGATTCATGATTTAATGTGTGTGATACATGAAAAACCTAGACTGACAGACCTAATACCTCGGGGGCACATCAATTGATGGCCTTGCCTACATCCCTATTGTAGATGCAATGTAGTTCAACTATGACTGGCTGAACATGACGGACTTGACATGATTGACTTGAAATGATGACTTGAAATGATTGACTTGACATTATTGAATTGACTCTATTTTTTGGGATTTTCTGACATGTATTGATTTTTTTTATTTTTTTGAGGTTTTCTAATGTTTTTGGATTTTCTAGGACATTTTCGATGGTGTGACATTATGTTCAAGGTGTTAGGGCATAGAAAAACGATTTTCCCCCATTTGGGAATATTTTTGGAAGATGGAGTGGATAATGTGATGGAATGGATGTTAGATGTCAATCGTTCCAAGTAATGGATAAGACAACCATTTATTATGAGTGATGATGAAAAAGTCTGATTGGAATGATAGTAGACGAAAGAGCGAGTTTGACTACACATGGTGCCTGTTTGCCAGGTTTTCACCATGGTACTTATCCATAGTGCCACCAAAGCGGTTTTCACTATTGGATGGAATATTTCTCTTTACTTCTTTTTTTTTCAATTTTTTTGGTGTTACAAAGATGCCTATTTGCTAGGTTTTCATCAAGGTAACCATTTTTTCTTTTTTTTGTATTTTTCCAATTTAAGACACAGATTCCTAGAAACTTAAGCATAGAACCTCTTTAGATGAAGATTGTTGATAGGTGACAAAATCGACTCTCCTTAAGGAGTATAGAGTTGGTACGCTCCTGATCCAAAGGCTTCTGTGACAATATAGGGCCCCAACCAGTTAGGCTCAAACTTACCTAGTTTCTCCCATTCAACTTGGTTCTTAGGATTATCCATTAATACTAGGTCACCAATGTCAAAGTGTCTATTGAGAACCTTCCTATTGTAGCTACGGTGAAGATGATTCTGATATGCTTGCAAATGATCTAATGCTTTTTTTCTTCATTCATCCAACAATTCTAGCTCTTGTAAACCTAGAGACACGATATTCTTCATTGTCAATATGACCCTTCAAGGATACCTGTAGAGAAGGTATTTCGACCTCGATAGGTAAGATAGCTTCAGACCTGAATACGAGGGAATATGGAGTGGTGTCGGCGGGAGTACGGATGCTTATGCGATAAGCCCATAAGGCAGGATTAAGCTATAGGTGTCAGTCATGACCAGCATCATTGACAGTCTTAAGGATTCTAACAATAGTATTATAACATGCCTCAGCTTGGCCATTACCTTGTGGGTAATAAGGGGTTGAGAAACGGTGTTTGATGTGGAATTATTCACATATATGGCATACTTCTTGGTTCTTGAATGGGCGGCCATTGTCTATGATTATGGATTGGGGTACACCATACTAAAAAATGATATAGTTTAGGATAAACTTAGATATTTGTGTGCCAGTGATGTAGGTCATGGGAATAGCTTCAATCCATTTGGTGAAGTATTCGATGGCGGTGATGATGAATTTATGGTTGTTGGATGATGGAGGGTGTATCTTACCTATGAGGTCAAGTCCCCATTGGGCAAAGGGCCATGGTGAAGTAATTGGAGGAAGCTCCTGCACTGACGCTCTTATCAAGTCTCCATGTATTTGACATTGTCTACATTTCTTTACAAAGATGTATGAGTCTTTCTCCATTGTAGGCCAATAGTAACCTAGTCTCATAATCTTATAGGCTAGAGTAGGACCACTCAAATGAGATCCGCATATACCCTCGTGTACCGCTCGCAAAGTTGTTTGTGCTTCCTCAACATCGAGACTTCTCATTAGGGCATTATCTAAGGTACGTCTATACAGGGTTTCTCAGATGATGGTGTACTTAGCTAACTTTCAGATAAAGGTTTGGCATTGGTTATTAGACAAGTCTTGGGGTAAGGTTTGGTCAATGAGATATTCGAATATGTCTTTATACCAAGGAGATGTAGGACCAACAATGGTACAGACTATTGCAAAATCGGGGACATCATAAGCGGGGACCAAAAGTTATTCAACCAAAAACTCGAGCTTAGGCACATTACTTAGAATATCCAACAAGGAACCCATGGTTGCCATAGCATCTGTACCTCTATTCTAGATATGTGGTATTTGTTGAAAAGTTATGTCATTGAAATATTGCTTGAAACTATCAACCATTCACTTGTAAGGTGCAAGCTTTTCATCCTTAGTCTCGTAATCATTATTTACCTGCTGAATTACCAATTGAGAGTCACCAAAAACATGTAGGCTCTTAATTTTCCACTGAGCTGCCATTTTTAACCCTGACACAAAGGCTTCATATTCTGCTATATTGTTGGTACAAGGGAAAGCAACCCTGAATGATTTAGGAATGGTATCACCTTGAGGTGTGACAAATAAGATACTAGCTCCTGATATCAAATGGATGTAGCCATGTTGATTGACATCATGATGAGGTGATATGTCTTGTACAATTGGAAGTATTCCTCCTTAACCAAGAGGGAGTGTTGAAGATCCCAGCCACATGATGATACTTCCAGGAAAGATTTGATTGAAAGATAAATTTAAATATAGAATTAGCTATTTAATTTATATATTGAAATTTATTTATAGAGGTGCTTCATTTAATAATGAGACAAATTTAATATTAAAGTGTTAATAAATAATAACTATTTATTTATTAAAGTTGACCTCTCTCTTGAAGTGGCATGATTTTTCATAAGTCGTCCTCCTTGCTTGGGCTGGCTTCATATGTGAAGAGTCACATGCTTTTAATTGATGGGTGTAAAAATACAAGGAGGATATCATTCATTTTGATCTTCAAGTTAGGAAAGTTTGTATGAAGAGAAGAAGTTCGATATGAGCAACAGATTTGAATTTGTAGCAGCAGGTCGATTCAAGGAGAAACATATCATTTGTATCTTTTCATCTAGGAGAGGTGATATTAATTTTTATAAAATAGACCTTGTGTAAAGTATGATTTGTAAGAAAATTTCTACTCTTATTATAATTAATATATAAGAGATATATTGGCTAGGTTTTTCTCCCTCAGGTTGGAGGGTTTTCCTAGGGTATTTGTTGTGTTGTGAGTCAATTTGAATTAAATTTTTGTGCATTTATATCTAATCATTAAATTCTAACACATTCCAATTGTTAGAAACCTTAGATCAGACATGCAAACCTAAACACCTTCTACAAAAGAGAAAATATAAAAAAAGCAGAGCTTTGCATGAAATGTGCAAATTGATATTATTCAGAATTAAGAAATTACAATAAGAGAATTTCTTTATAAAAGAAATGTATGCAACCCTAATGTTGACCTAAAAAAAGCTCAACTAAATAAAACTTACTTATTAATTAAGTAAACTAATTATTACCTAAGCAAAACCTAAGAAAGTTATGCAAGTGTAATTAAATATTAAATACTCTAACACCCCCCCATAAGTGCAACTTAGGGAGACTAAATAAGCATGCACCTAAAACTAAGATGAATGCAAGAAAACATGAATGGGTCTTGGAAACAAGGCCTGATCAGGTACCCATGTACAAATGCAATAATGAGGTAGAGAAGGAAAACCCAGTGGGACAACCCCCCTACAATGAGATGACTGTTGCAAAGAAGTACTGAAAGAACATTGTGGAGCACTGGAACCGAAATACAGAAAGCAAGGAAAGATACTTCTGTCTACAAGAAACCATATCAGAATCGTAATAATGCAAAAATAGACCTGATGCCATGGAATACTTGAAAATGCCAAACTGGAACAACCCTGGAATCTATAAAGCAACAGTAGATGAAATGATGATGATATAATATAGAAGCTATGAATCTTGATGCTAATGTCAAAATAAGACTGAAACTCTTCCATGGGAAAAAGTACCATAAATACTCTGGAACATTAACCACAAATGTAGTGGCCCTCAAACTCAGATGGATCTGATGCAGATCATTAACCATAGGCTCTCAACCTAAAGTTTGAACCGATATGAATCTGATATGTGTCAAGCTAAGACAGAAATGTGGCCAAAAGAAACTAATAAACCAGATTACAACCCATTCGATTTGTCATCAAAACAAAATGAAGATTATTATGGAAGAAACCCCCCTGATGGAACTTTATATCAGTTCATTTATTACAATCCCCAATGACTACAAAAGAAGATAATGTCTAAACATGCATAAACATAAAATAAAAATTGACCTCATATCTATGTAGAGTACTGAACCAACTTTCCAATGCCGCAAGAATGGGGAAAAAAGGATCACCGAGTCAAAAGATATGCCCTCCGGAGTGAAACCAACAACATCTGAGTTCTAAGACCTGAAAAATAATACTGGAGCATAATCAGATAAAATAACCTGCACCAACATAAAGGGCCGTATGGCCTCCCCAACACGCATTTCGAGGTGAAAATGACACAAAAATAAATAAAAAAAGTCAAAAACCACCTTGGTTTCTACGCCTCCAGTGTTGTAGGAAAGCACCACCACCGGTCAGCCATCGCTAAGCCACCCATGAGGCACCAACCACCGACGGCTCCCCCTTCTAGAGCCGTTGGCTTGGGTTCAGCCCCCGTAGGCCCGCTTAGCACCAGCGTCGTTCACATGGGGGGCTGGGCGCATACCCCTCAGCCCTAGCTATGGTCACATGGGCGACCAGGGGCTCTGCCCCAGCCCCTATCTACCAGCCCCTGGTTGCACACAGGACCAGGGGCCGAAATATTTTTAGCCCCCTGGGCTGCTTGTAGGCCTTATTGGCCATTCTGGAGCACTTTCACGAAATCATGCATAACTTTTGCATACGGAGTTAGTTTTTCACAAACGAGATATCGTTGGAAAGCTGGTTCAAAGCCTGTTCTGCTAGTGTAGGTTATTTTATCTGATTATGCACCAGTATTATTTTTAAGGTCTTAGAACTCAAATGTTGTTGGTTTCACTCCGGAGGGCATATCTTTTGACTCGGTGATCCTTTTTTCCCCATTCTTGCGGCATTGGAAAGCTGGTTCAGTCCTCTACATAGATATAAGGTCAATTTTTATTTTCTATTTAAGCATGTTTAGGCATTATCTTCTTTTTCAGTCATTGGGGATTGTAATAAATGAACTGATATAAATTTCCATCAGGGGGGTGTCTTGCATAATAATCTTCATTGTGTTTTGATGACAACTCGAATGGGTTGTAATCTGGTTTATTAGTTTCTTTTGGCCACATTATTGTCTTAGCTTGACACATATCAGATTCATATCGGTTCAAACTTTAGATTGAGAGCCTATGGTTAATGATCCGCATCAGATCCATTTGAGTTTGAGGGCCACTATATTTGTGGTTAATGCTCCAGAGTCTTTATGGTACTTTTTCCCATGGAAGAGTTTCAGTCTTATTTTGACATTGGCATCGAGATTCATAGCTTCTATATTCTATCATCATCATTTCATCTACTGTTGCTTTATGGATTCCAGGGTTGTTCCAGTTTCGTGTTTTCGAGTGTTCTGTGGCATCAGGTCTGTTTTTGCATTATTATGATTCCGATATGGTTTCTTGTAGATAGAATTATCTTTCCTTGCTTTCCATATTTCGGTTCCAGTGCTCCATAGTGTTCTTTCAGTACTTCTTTGTAGCAGTCATCTCATTGTAGGGGGGTTGTCCCACTGGTTTTTCCTTCTCTACCTCATTATTGCATTTGTCCATGGGTACCTGATCAGGCCTTGTTGCCGGGACCCATTCATGCTTTCTTGCATTCATCTTAGTTTTAGGTGCATGCTTATTTAGTCTCCTAAGTTGCACTTATGGGGGGGTGTTAGTGTATTTAATATTTAATTACACTTGCATAACTTTCTTAGGTTTTGCTTAGGTAATAATTAGTTTACTTAATTAATAAGTAAGTTTTATTTAGTTGAGATTTTTTTAGGTCAACATTAGGGTTGCATACATTTCTTTTATAAAGCAATTCTCTTATTGTAATTTCTTAATTCTGAATAATATCAATTTGCACATTTCATGCAAAGCTCTGCTTTTTTTATGTTTTCTCTTTTGTAGAAGGTGTTTAGGTTTGCATGTCTGATCTAAGGTTTCTAACAATTGGAATGTGTTAGAATTTAATGATTAGATATAAATGCACAAAAATTTAATTCAAATTGACTCACAACACAACAAATACCCTAGGAAAACCCTCCAACCTGAGGGAGAAAAACCTAGCCAATATATCTCTTATATATTGATTAATAAGAGTAGAAATTTTCTTAAAAATCATACCTTACATAAGGTCTATTTTATAAAAATTAATATCACCTCTCCTAGATGAAAAGATACAAAATGATATGTTTCTCCTTGAATCGACCTGCTGCTACAAATTCAAATCTGGTGCTCAGATCGAACTTCTTCTCTTCATACAAACTTTCCTAACTTGATGATCAAAATGAATGATAGCCTCCTTGTATTTTTACACCCATCAATTAAAAGGATGTGACTCTTCGCATATGAAGTCAGCCCAAGCAAGGAGGACGACTTATCGAAAATCATGCCACTTCAAGAGAGAGGTCAACTTTAATAAATAAATAATTATTATTTATTAACACTTTAATATTATATTTGTCTCATTATTAAATGAAGCACCTCTGTAAATAAATTTCAATATATAAATTAAATAGCTAATTCTATATTTAAATTTATCTTTCAATCAAATCTTTCCTGGAAGTATCATCATGTGGCTGCGATCTTCAACACTCCCTCTCGGTTAAGGAGGAATAATTCCAATTGTACAAGACATATCACCTCATCATGATGTGAATCAACATGGCTACATCCATGTGAGAAGAGATTAACACCTCATCATGAAATTATATTACCTCATCATGATATTAGGTATCACCTAAGTAACATTGTCACTCTTTGCAATTAATCTTTGAGTGGTATTTGAGTGGATCAATATTTGCAATTAACATTGTCAGTCGATTGATCATATAGTGCTGAAGTTTTTGGGTAGAAAAGACTACCGTAAGATAGGCACGTTCTATGTTGCTTTAATTCAATGCATAGCCCACTAAGGTACGACTGATGTAATAGACTACTCTCTCATGACCTTGATCATCGTGTTGTGCGAGAAGAGCCCCTAATGCTGACTGAGTTGCTAAGATGTACAATATCAATGGTTTTCCCTCTGTAGGTGGCATTAAGACTAGTTGAGTAAGCAAATAGTCCTTGATTTTCTAGAAGGTTTCCTAACATTTAGGTGTCCACACAAATGGTACTCCTTTCTTGAGTAGATGCTAAAATGGGTGTAAATAAGCTACCAGTTGTACTATGAAACACCTAATGGACTGTAATCTTCCTTGTAACATTTTGAGTTGACTAATGCTGACTAGAGGAGGCATTTCTATGATAGCTCTTACCTTCTTTGGATCTACTTCAATTCCTCTTTGAGAGATGATATACCCTAACAGTTTCTCTGATTTCACTCCAAAGACAGACTTCTTTGGATTTAGCCTAATGTTGTAATTCTCTAGCCTCTGAATATCTTGTCTAAAACCTTTAAATGATCTTACCTTGTTTCTAATTTAGCTATAATGTCATCTACATAATCTTCCATGAGAGTATGTACAAACTCATGGAAAATAGTAGTCATTGCCCGTTGATAGGTAACTCATGCATTCTTAAGGCCAAACGACATAACATTCCAATAGTATGTGCTCCATGGACACGTGAAATTTGTCTTGTGTTGGTCTTCAACTGCTATTTTAATCTGGTTATATCTAGAGAAACCATCCATGAGGGATAGCATCTCGTATCCTGTTGTAAGGTCTACTATCATGTTGATATTCGACAAAGGGAAGTCATCCTTAGGACATGCCTTATTGATGTCTCTAAAGTCTATGCAAATGTGAATTCCCCCAGTTGGTTTAGTCAGTGGTACTAGATTTGATATCCAATCTGCATAGTCTATCATCCTTATGAATCCTACATCCAAGAGTTTCTTAAGTTCTGCCTTGACCAATAGAGCGATTTGCGGATGCATTTTCCTTAGCTTCTATTTGACTGGCTTAATACTTGGTTGTAATGGTAAATGGTGCAATATTAGGTTTGGATCCAGCCCAGGCATGTCAGCATACAACCATGCAAAGTTTATTTGTCTCTTTGTGAATAAGTCCTTAAACTCATGTTGTTCTATCTTTGTTAAAGAAGCTGCAAAATATACTATCTGAGGATTCTCTTTTGTACCTATGTTGACTACAACAACCTCTTCTACTAGCATTGGCGACTTTTCTTGTTCAATGGGGAGAATATTTAAACCTCTATCCTTGGGTGCCTCAAAGAGGTTTTCACCCTCAGATACGTCCTTTATTTTGACTTTTTCTTCGTCCAAAGTCGCCTTTCGGTTTTCACCTAGAGACTCATTATTTTAATTTTCATTGTCTTTGTTCTTTTTATTCTCATTTTTGTGACTAGAGGTGAGAATAGACTCCCCAAAATATGATTTTTCATCCAAGTCTATGGTAAAACCTGCCTTATGATCCCCTCTTGGTATGCCTTCTCTAAGTCCCATGAACTGAACAATTCCTTCATCATTCTCGAACGTATCTATGATAGGTGTACCTTGTTGATGCCAGTCGATAAGTTTGAGATATATAAGGGGTATGCCATCATTAGAGTTCTTAAAGGTAGTTGCTAACAAGGTGAGGATAGAATGGTTGACATTGTCTCAGAAGTTTTGGACTAAATCCTTCTTGTTCTTCTTCCTATGGGAAAGTATATCTTGTTGTGGGACTATCGTAAGGGCTGAGTCATCAGAAGATGGTTCGACAGGTGCCCAAGATGCACGATCGAGGATTTTCCAATAATATTGTTTATTCCATTCTTCTTTAGACATGTGTTTCCTAAGATGGGGACTAGATGATTTTGGTACAGTTTTTACCTTTAGGTCCAAATCTCTAAAGAGATCAGTTATGTTCATGGTACTAGTAGAGGACAGAGAATCCATTTCACCATTGCTTGAGTTGGGAGATTCATCGTAGACTGGGGGAGGTGATTCGTGAGACTCATCGTAGACAGGGGGAAGTGGTTCATGAGATGTCTTGATACCTATATAAGCACAATCTTCCTCTTGAAATAGTGACGAAGTACCAGGAAACCCAATTCTAAGTGGTTGACACCCTAGCCCTAGGTATTTTGGTCATGGGTAGACAGTAATCGGTTCCATCCTTCCATTTTGATATAGTCCTAACCCAATGTGCTCATCATAGCCTTTATTTTGTATTATCTTAAAGCATTTTCCATATTGGTCCTTAGCTATTTGAATAGACGGGGAGGGGTATTCATGTTCTTCTTGATACAACCAGGAATCATCTTGATCCAAAATTTCTTCACTTAACTCTCCCCATTTGGTTAATCTCATTGCAGGGGGAACATGAAATGTGACCACTGGCTATCTTCTATCTACCATGGGTAGGCCATATGCCTTAGGTGGAATCAGTTGACTGACACAGTATGATGCCTTTATATTATATTTGTCATAGCCCTTGTCTTGGATCTTGAGCTTAGGAGTGAATGATGGTGGTTTGAATTAAATGGACTTAGTGAGATGTGATGGGTCGACATATAGGGATAGAGTGGATGAAGAAGCTTCTTGGTTAATAGGTACTTGTTGTTGTGGAATTTCCCTTAGGCTTGTACAATACTGAAAAGGATATGGATCACCATCAATAGTGATCTATGTGCCATTATACGGGAACTTGAGACATTGGTGATATGTTGAAGGTACAATTTTCATTGCGTGTATCCAAGGTCTACCTAACAACAAGTTGTACGGGAGGGTGAGATCGAAGACTTGGAAGCTAGTGTTCATGATTGCTGGGCCAATTCTGATAGGGAGTGTGACAACTCCTTTGGACAATCTTTCCTCATCATTGTAAGCCTTGATGACTATACTCTTAGAATTATCTACACAGTCTTATGAGAATCCTAATGCCTTAACCAATTTTAGGGTACACAGGTTCAAACTTGCTCCTCTGTCTACCAAGAATTGTCTAACTTTGGTTTGATGGACTAGGACTTCAAGATGTAATGGGTCATTATGATTATAATTTTTGGTTGAGTAGTCTTGTTGGGAAAATGTGGCATTATGCGAGTTGGTCAAATATCCCACCATTTCTTTGAAGTGATTTACATCCAAGTCCGTGGGAACAGTAGTGTTCTGCAATGCTTTGTCAAGTATGGCTCGATGTTCTGGTGACAAAGTCAAGAGTTCCAAGATAGATATTTGTGTAGGGGTTTTACTCAATTGATCAAGGATATTGTATCTAAACCTGGACCTCTATGTAGGTGGCTCAGAAGAAGGACCTGGAATAATTATTTTAGTCCTGCGTGTGTTCACATTACATTCTGGATTATTCTTAATGATGACGGTATCAACATGTTCGTTTGCAGCTTGGAGGCTATATATGGTCTTTCCTTTTCCATAGTCATACTTGGAGTTTGCATAATTGGCAGAGGGATTGTTCTTGGTTCCCAAATCAGAGGCGTTTCCTTTTGTGTGGTCATGTAATGGGTCTGTGAAGACCTTATGATCACTGTTCTTAGTATTTTTCTTCCTGTTTACCTCTATGGATCTATTTTCAACAAAGTCTTGAATGATATTCTTTAATTGGTGACATTGTTGTAGGTTGTGCCCTTTCATTTGATGATAGTCACAAAAAGCATTATTGTCCCACCATGAAGGTTTGAACTATCCAGGATCATACTCTCTTGGTTCTAAAGGTTTGATGAGATTATGTTTGACCAATTCTTTGAAAACTACCTCGATTGGTTGTCCTAAAGGTGTAAATTCACGGGTAGGAAATCTCCTTTGGGGTATTTGTTGCGAGTTGTGGACATAATTAGCCATTTGATTTGGACTATTCATCATGTCTGCATTTTGGTTGTATCCTCCAAGTGTGATAATTGGTCCAGTATGTATGTGTTTAGCATCAACAATGTCATCATTCGTGACATTCTCATTTCTAGACCATAATTTGTTTCTATCATTCGGTGTGTTTGGATGTTGGACAATTGGGCTCCTACCTGGTACTTTTATTTCAACTTTGTCAATAAGGCCCTTTTCAAGGATGATCCCCTTTTGTACCAAGTCAAGGAATGAAGTGGAACAGTGTACCCGTAAGTCACCTCTTAGTTTCAGATTGATGTTTTCGAGGAATATTGTGACCTTTTGTTTTTCAGGTATTTCAATTAGACAATGGCTAGCTAGACTTCTCCATCTCTGGAAGAAAGTGGTGAATGTCTCGCGGTCTTCTTGTGTCGTGTGGAACAAGGTTGCTATGGTTACTTTGTTGTCTATGTTAAAGGAAAAATGTTCGAAAAACTTCTCAGCTAATTCACCCCAAGATCGTATACCATATGGAAATTTAGAAAACCATTCCAGCGCTATCCCTATGAGGGTTCGTGGAAATAGTCGCATCAAGTATGTGGGGTCATACGATACGTCCATGCATTTTGTTGAAAATTCTCTAATGTGTTCCAAAGGATTCTTCCTCCCATTATACTTTGGAAAATTTGGTATAATGTATCCATGGGGGAAAGGTGTCATATAGAGCTCTTTGTTGAATAGAGATGGAAATAGATCTTGTGTTGAGATAGTTCGTTTGCCTGACATAGACATGTTGTCCATCTTTTGTTGAAGAGTTTGCATCTGGTTTTGAAGGACATCAACCTGTGTTAAAGACATCGTGTTTGTGTTATTTGGATCAATGTAGGTGTTCTGATATGCCATGTTTTGTGACAGGTTGTGATTTGGCGAGGGAATATATCCTGTTCGGATGTGCTAATTTGGTATAGGGATATTCCCTATCTAAATGGTCTGAGTTGGTATAGGAATGCTTTCTGTCTGAATGGTCTGATTTGGTATAGGAATGCTACCTATCTGAATGATTTGATTTTGTATAGGTATATTCCCGCCAACTTTAGATCTCTTACCAGTCGTGTTGGTGCCAAAGGGGTTGGAGGAAGTTGCTTCCGTAGTAAATTGTAAACCTTGTGTTACATTGAAAGGGATTGCACTTACAATTGATGATGTCTAAGTAGATACACTAGTTGGTATCGTTGTGGTAATTTGGGGTATAGACACATTTGATGTCATAGTTTCTGTTGGTTAGGTAGACTATGTTGTCAAAGTATGAATATCAAATCCTCGTGGTAGTGTTGCACCTTCTACTAGCAACTTTGCTAGATAGCGTTGTGGATCGTTTTCCAAACACTCATCCATGAAGGATGCAAACTCAAGATCTTGCACTGCTGTGTCTATTTCTTCTATGTAAATTTTCCCATGTGTGTCTCTAGTGACGTGTTTTTCAAGCAAAGGTTTATGTGATGGTTGGTTTCCGAATGGATTGATGAATTCGTTGGGGTATGTCATTGCTTTATGTTTCATTTTACACCTTGTTTCAACCATGAAAAAGTTGCTCAAAAAGGGGTAATGCAGACTATGTCTAAAAATGATATGACCTATGTCTATGTTTTTGGATTTTTTTGATAATAAATGATGTTGCTAAAATGATTTCTAAAATGACGTATTCTAAGATGACGTATGATAGGATGGACAATATGCAAAATAACGAGTAGACAATGATGATAAATGAGTCTAAGACGAATATAACCTACCACTTATGGAATAAATGCATGCAAAGATTTGTGTTTGACCAAGGAACCTGATTTTAGGACAAGGATGGTTAACTAGGTGAATTTCCCAAACTAGACTATTGAGATAGAAAGATTCACAAAAGGACTAAAGTGACTAGGTTCAATGATTGTGACAAACCGGAACATGAATGTATCCAATGACGAGGAAAGTTATCTCTATTTCTACAATATGAAATTTCCTAGGAAGTATCTATATGCATGTGACTCAGGCTGACTATGACTAAGACGTTTACTGTGACTAAGACATACATGACACCTAATGATGCAAGGTTTTTGAGCAAAATTTACCAGTTTCTAATCCAAGGTTGATCTTTAAGAGCCTAAAGAAAATAGTGACAATGATGTTTCAGACTCAACTCATAGTTTTTGATGTTTTTTGTTGATAGGCAAATGCGGTTCACCTAACAGTTGCGGTTCAAATGTTGATAGATGTAGTTTTTGATAGTGCATGTGATGTATCTGACAGTTGTGGTTTTTCTTATGACAAATTTGGTTTATCAATACACATGTGGTTCTAATTTTGAACTATGTGAACCTAAATTTCCTAACAAACATTTGCGGCTCGAAAACTGATAGATGCGGTTTGAATGCACACATGCGACTCAGAATGTGACAGTTGCAACTCGTAACATGTAGATGGTGAATGATGAATTTTTTGATAGACACATGCGGTTCTTTCCCTAACAGATGCGACTTGCTAAGACAGATGCAGCGTTCTAATTGATAATTGCGACTCAATTTTCTGACAGTTGAAATTTTCCCAAAAGTTGTTGACTGACTTTGTTTGTTTGATCAAGATTTTGATGAATACAATAGAGAAAAAACACAACAATCAATGCATTTTCAGTTTTTGTGATGAAAGGACTATTAAGACTCGAAAAACATTTACAACCTAGTCTTTTAAGACAATAATTGTTGAGTTCTTACTTGGATTTCTCCAGCTACGCATATTTATGGCGAATGACTAGTAGCTTGACCCCACTGGCTCCCCTCCATGACACTCACTTATACGGGGCAGCCAAGCTATTGTACCCATGAAACTCCCATGGCATACATTTCATTTCCACACATAAATTATAAGAATGTAAGAGGGCTTCACAAGGCCAACCCTACTACGCCAACAAGTAGGTAGGATTTTGGTAACTCTATAACAAGGTGTTTAATAAGGGCATTCCATTCGTGGGACACTATCCAATGTCGACGAGATTCCATTTCTGTCCTTCTCATTGGAATAGTGCGTGTGATTCTTGGGCTTTCCCCAAGAATCCACTTTTATATATCGGTTGGAAGTCGCTTGGCTTTAGCATGCTACCAGTCTGAGTTGTCTTGGGGTGAGTACTTTTTCCCACCAAGACAGGCCCAAGTTCTAGAGTTAGTAATTGTTTCTCTTACACCTAGGATCGCATGACTGTGCAAGGGGAGATGATACTTCGATTACTGAATCATAAGGGTGACAAATACGTGCAAAGCACCAGACAAAGAAGACAGTGGCTCTTTTTAATCCAAACGACAATTGTCTATCTATCAAACAAAAAGTTCTTTTTAACCCACATGATGATTATCTATCTACCAAACAAAAGTTTTTCTTAAATAAATAAATTAGCACAAAGGCATTAGGTCCTACATGCAAATTTATCAGTAGTTCAATGTTCTTCAGCTTTCGTCTTGCAAAAAATTGTCTCTAGTTTTAATTATTTTGAATGCTTTGTCCTACAAACACTATGTTATTCCTCCTTAAGACAACTGAAACAAACATTAGCAAAAATCCAAACAACCTAAAAAGCGAAAACTGAAAATATGGATGCACGAAAATCAATAAAAAAATGAAAAAGATTTACCAGCCAAATGCGGCTTTTGGAGCCATAGATGTGGTTCAAGTGTTGACAGGTGGATGCAGTTTCATGAAGTTTGTTGACAGGCGGAAGCGGTTCGTGACTTCGCGGATGCGGTTTATGATGGCGGATGTGTCTCTATTTTCACAGATGCGGCTTGTGGAGACAGATGCGTCATTTTGCAGAACAGATGCGGTGCTCCATACAAAAAACATGCAAAAAGGAATGAAAAATAGAAAAATGAAAAGACGAAAATATGTACAAATTTGAAGCGTGTTCACGTCGGGTTCACCAAATGTAACAGTAGATTAAAATAGATGTATCTTTTGATATGATGATGAGACGGATAATTTGCAACTAGAATAACAATGTTAATCCTAATCTAAAATAATGATCTAAAATCAAACAACAAAGAATGAGGAAATAAACTAAACAAACTAAATAAATTAATGGAAAGCTCTCATCGAATATGCATTCACCCCTTCGAATTATCTTGATTGTTCTTCTCCATTTTACCTTTTCAGTATTCTTTCCCTCATATTTTTGTGTTTGAATGCAAGTATAACTTTGTCGAGTGTCTAAGAAAAATATCGAAGATAAGTTTCTTCTCAAAAGTGTATGATTTCAGGAGTAATGATTTCGAGAGGAGGAATAATGATAATGACAGGCCATTTTATAGATTTTGGGTTTTCAAATGATCAGATCAGATTGAAAGACAGATCGACGGATGAGATTGATGAATGTCATGCAATGTGAGCTCTATGTCAGATAGAACGTGAGTTAGAACATGAGTCAGAAAAGACTGTATGATACAGATTAAGTTAGAATGCGAGTTAGAACATGAGTTCAGGATCTTAATCTCCAAAAAATAGAAGAAATAGACTTTGTATGCAAAATGCAAAGTTAAAATTCGAAGACTAATGCATTCGAATGCAAACATGAGTTAATTAATTAAATAAAGATATTTAATTAATAGACACACCATGCATATGAGTTGGAACTAGTTAACTAACTAGTTGTGATAGAGAGTCCTCTCGCAGAGACAATCAAATGTTGAATCCGGAAAACTGGAGAACTAAAAATAGATCTTGAGTCAGAAGGTGAGTGATTGATTTAGTCAACTGACTGATAGAAGAATGTGACATAAATAATTAAAAATGAATTAAATGTTAATTTAATTCAACATTCGAAAGTGAGAAATTTAATTAAATAAATAAAGATAAATTATTTAATTTGACTGTTGTAAAGGTGGAATTGAATAATTAAATAATAAATATTTAATTATAAATAAAGGGGGTTAAATGAATAATTAAATAATAACTATTTAATTATAGTTGAAATATGACAAAGGGGTAATTAAATAATAAATTCTTCAATTAAGAAGGAATAATTAATTAGTTAGCAACATAATTAAATAAATATGACTTATTTAATTAATCAAGTTGAATAAAGGTTATTTATGAATTAATGAATTAATTAAAAAGGGGTATTTAATTAATAGAGGAAATATGTGTTAGAAAGGTTAATTAAATAATTAACATTATTTAATCAAGACGATGAACTATAGAAAATCATGTCGAATGTGTACTCGTAGGCCTAGACCAATTTTCGGTATCTACAAATTTCATATACAAACAAAAATTTTAAAACCTTTCATATGTGCAGTAGGAGTAGGAGTAGTTGTAGGTTTTTGGGTATATCCACTAACTTTTTCCATTGTGGGTAGATTGTTGCATCAAGAAATACATTTCAAGAATCTGCATCATTCATTAGGTACACCCACCTTGGTCTAGCAAAACCTAAAGAGAAGAAGGTTCAATTGCATCAATTGGCCTTGTACATTGGCCAAAAGCGTTGTGAGAGTTTGGCAACCTCTTGTGGTTCAAACCTGCATTTTTGAGACCCAATAGAGTCAATATTTGTTGTTTTAGTGCTTGTAGCAATACGAAATCAAGGTGCAAATTTGGTGTCTTGGTGTGAATGTCTGATGAGTTGATTGTTTCAGAGGTTTCTCAAGGAGTTTTTATTTTGCTTAAGTCAAATTAAATATTTTTAAGGTAAAATTGTGTCTGGTAAGAGAAAATAATGAAGATTTGATGGATTTATGTTTTTTAGCAATGAAGAATCAAGTGTAGTGAACTTGGTGAAGGATTAGTGGATCTTCTCATGTTTTGAGTTTGGGTCAGAAGTACCCTTGAAAGTTTTTTGTATTGTATTGATGCTCTGCATCATGATGTTTTATCCTAAATAAGGTTGAGGGTGATGATTTTGAAAAGGATTCTAGGGAAAAAACAATGTCACACTAACTCTAGGTAGGATGCATTTTCTTGATGCCTGAAATGAGTGTAGCATTTAGCTATTGAAGGCACTAGAAATAATTTTTAACCATAAAATTTTTAATGTACATATTATATATGAATCAACTACTTTTAATTTGAATTTTACTCCACTGAAATTAAATGAATCCTCATTTGCAATCATCAAGCCATTGGAAGGAACATTGTTTCCTTTTATTTTATTCCTAACATAGCAACAACTAAAAGTTTTCATGTTAGTTTCAAAATTGTTGGTTATTTGATGCTAGCTTAACTTTTCTTACAATTTTTGTATATGATGAAAACAATAGCCATATCAAATTCCTTTTTCCCAAGTCCTACTCTCTCAATTTTAACAATCTCAATCTCATTAATAGTGATTACTAAGAAAGGTAATTCCACCAACTCTACCAAAAAATTTACCATAGGAATAATAAAAGAAGATTCTTTGAAAGGAACTCCATGAAAACCAAGCTCTATAAATGGTATATCAAAATCTAGTTCAAAATATTTTAGATGAGGCTACTCCCATAGCTTTTTTACTTGCTTGAAAAATCCATGAAACTCTGCATTGGTTTTATTTTTCTTATCGTTCTTCCTCAATTTCAATAGGATCATACATTTACCTTCTTGCCCCTCCTAAAGTTTGGACCACATCCATTACCTCCACATAAAATTGGACATCCTTGGTCTTCTTGGTTCACACCATGATATGGTTATGCAAATGAAAATTAAGCAAAGTAATCATCTCCTTCTCTGCTAGATGGAAGAATGCATGCTTAATGTTTTGATACATGATATAAACTCTCTCTTCTTCTTTGATGGTTGAATACCAAAATCCATTATGGTGGGCCTCCATAGTTCTAGTCATCTTTCTTCCTCTTCCACCTAATGTTGGCATATTTTACTAATGTTTATTAGAATTGTTGCATATTTTACATCATTGGAATGACATATTAGCTGTAACTTTTTTGAAATTTAATTATGGTATGTGCACTTTGATATGATGTAATATGATTATGGTTTTTTTCACATGTTGTAATATTAGATATATAACAAAAAAATAAATTATTGCATGGATTAAATAATAACTTTTCATTTTAAATATTTCTTTTTGCTGAACACGATTCTTCCAAATGATCAAGATGATCCTAATGATATAGATTTAGAATATGTTGGTTTTGGTATAAATCACATGGCAGAGGATGATGATGGCATAGATACAAAAGACACTGAGGTTGATGATGATGATGACGATGAAAATGATGATGAGAAAATTGTTGTTAGTAGCCAGTGACATTCATGATCATATAGACTGCATCATGGATCATTGCTTATATATCATTATGATGCCTCTTTTTATGTTTACTATTATATGTATCATTTTCATGACCTACAGTACCATAATATTGAGTTGTATCATTTGGACATATATAATTTTGACTTATATCATTTGGACATGTATCATTTTGACTTGTATCATTTTGAGCTATATATTTTATCATTTTTACTTATATCATTTGTACATGTATCATTTTGACTTATGTTTATTGTTGGACATGTATCATTTTGACATGTTATTAATCTAGTGGCATATTTGAATCACTTGTTTTAATTATCAATGATGATCATGTTATAATAATTATCTTTTTATTTAATCATATGATTTAATTAAGAGGCATAACATATTTAACTAATTAAATTGAAATTAAACATATTAAATTAATAAATGGAAGCAAAACAAGAAGCATTTTTAGAAGCGAGAAGAAAGCGACAATGGAAGCCAAACTAGAAGCAAACTAGAAGAAATCTTGGAAGAAAAACTTGGTGTTATATAGGAATAAAAAACATAAGCAATTAAGGTAGCAAACTATAAGAATTGGCTATGAAGGTAGCCACCCAAGATCAAGAGGCCTAATAGAAAGAACAAGCACAAGAGAGATAGAAACAATATGACAAGAATAGGCTATATTCTTCCAATAATGTAAATAGAATGAATGTATAAATGGTAGAGACCCCTTGGTTATATAGCCAAGGTGAAAACATAGGAGGGCATAAGATTATGACATGAGACAATTGTGAAAAGCTATCACTCCACCTAAAGTGGAAAAGCGATAATGTGATAATCACCACTAAAGGTGGAGAGGAATCACATGATATGTCCATGAAAGGTGGAAGTGATAAAGTAATAACATGATAAGTCCGCCAAAAGTGGAAAAGCTCCAACTAAATCCTATGTGGTCCCTAAGTAAACTTAATTAAGGTGTAATTATGACCTAGGACAAGGCACAGCACATTTAATTACAACAACACAAACAAAGAAGTAATAATGGAAGAAATTTTAGAAGCAACAAAAGATGCAATAATAGAAGGCATATTAGAAGAAAAAAAGGATGAAAAAATGGAAGCAAAGCTAGATGCATGAAGTGACGCTATATCAAAAGAAAAATTGGAAGTAAAATCGAAAGCAAAATCGAGAGCAAAATTGGAAGCAAAATTGGAAGTAAAATCAGAAGTAAACCTGGAAGCAAAACTTGATGAAAAATTGGAAGCAAAATGAAAATAAAACCTAGAAGAAAAACTAGAAGCAAATGTGGAAGCAACACAAGAAGCAAAACCAGAAGCAAAATCGAAAGCCAAACTAGAAGCAACAAAATTCAGTGCTAAACCTGGCGCGAAATTTGGCACCGAAGTGAACATACCATTTTGCGCTGAGTTTTGCGCCAACAAAAGTACCCAATTTAGGAACTCAAATACACTAAAATATGGTGCTATTTTAGGTGCTAATTGCCTATTTTGTTGTAGTGAGACTTGAGTGTAGGGCATCCTTGATTTCTTTCATGAATGGCTTCTTGGGCTATAATCAAATTCATATTAACCTAGAAGATCAGTATAATACAACCTTCACTATCCCTTGGGGTATTTTTGGGAATGTGGTCATGTCGTTTGGGTTAAAGAATGTGGGAGAAGTTTACCAATAGATCATGACCCTTATCTTCCATGATTTCATTTATAACATCCTAGGAGTTACGTTGATGATATTTAGCTAAGTCTAGGACTCACCAAGGTCATCTTAAAATATTTGTCTTATTTTTGAAAGACTTTAACCCTATAAAATGAGACTAAATCCTCTTAAGTGTGTATTTTATGTTCATGCTAACAAAATTTTAGGATTTATTGTCTCTCACTGTGGAATTGAGGTTGACATAAACAAGATTGATTCAATTGTTAACATGCCTCTAGTCTATGAATGATTTTAGGCCCATAAATCTTTACAAGACTTTTTGTAAAGGATTTGTTCTTGGTTGGCATATTTTGAATGCCACTATAACTACACATGAATTGCTCCACTCTATGGATAGAAGAAAAAATTCTACTATGGACCTCAAATTGGATATTCAAAAGCTTATGACAAGGTGTTATGGGACTTCATTCCTAAATTTCTTTCTAAGTTTGGTTTTAGTCAACATGTGGTCAACCTCTTAATAGAATGCATATCCATAGTGAAGTACTTTATGTTGGTTAATGGGACTCCTTGGGGCTTCTTTAATCCTAGGAGAGTATTGGGCAAGGGGATCCCCTCTCACCCTATCTTTTTATCATGGTCATGGATGTCTTGAGTAGGAACATCTCTAATTTGTTGTCGGAGGGGGCCATTAAAGGTGTTAAGGCTACCTCTTCTTTAGAGCCTACTATTATCCATCAATTTTTGGATGACACTTTTCTCTTTGGGAAAGCCTCTATGATTGAAGCTAGGAAATGTAAAAATTGTCTCAATAATTATGCTGCTTGCTTTGGGCAATATATTAACTATAATAAAATCATGATATATTTCTTCAATAACACTCCTACTCTTCAAGCTCGTGTGACTACTATTATTGGTTTTTTTAGTGTCTCTCTCCCTTCGGTGTATCATGGTTTACCTATTACTATTAAGGAAGTCACCCCTGACTTATGGAATTATGTCCTTGAAAGGATACAAAGGAGGTTGGCCGATTGGAAAGGTTCCATCCTTAGTAATGTTGGAAAACTGTAGCTCCTATCAGCTTCTCTTCAAGGGATCCCTATTTACTTCCTCTCCATCTTCAAGATCCCTAAATATTTTGTTGAGAAATTAAAAATAGATCAAAGGAATTTCCTTTGATCGGGGACCGAGCAAAAGAAAAAGTTTGTAGACCTAATTCTTGTGGTGGGATTGGGATAAGGAGTATCCCCTGCAACAACAACAAGGCTTTGATTGTCAAGGTGGGTTGGGATTAGCTATGAAACAAAAAAGATTGGTGCATAATTATGAATGCTAAGTATCTTCAAAATAGACCTTGGATTAATTGCTTGTCTGAACATCACCCTTCGGGGTACTTGGCTTGGAAGAACATTTGTAGTCTACAAGGGTTTCTTAGGACATGGATGAAATCAAAAAATTGGAAATGGTAGTAGTATCAGATTTTTGAAAGATTTTTGGCTACTTGAAACCCCTCTGGCCCATTCTAAAATTAAAAACCTGATGAGACCTGCACAACTCTTCTTTATCTTTTACATTAGAGACTATCTCCTTGGCCTACAATGGGCCCGAAGGTGGAATGAATTGACCCTTTGCTACCCTTTGTCTCCTAAGTTGTGTCTCTTGGCCAAGTCCTTGCATGACCTTCTTTCCCTTACAAAACTACCATTAAACAACATAGAGGATTAATTTTTCTGGACTCTTAATAAGCAAGGGGAGCTTTCTGTTAAAATGGCTTATAATCTATTATCGAACCAAGGTGTCACCCTCAGACCCTAGAAATAGGTTTAGAACAAAAGCATGATCCCTAAGATAAACTTTTTTGATGGACTACTTGGCATAATAAGATTCTTAGTCAGGATAATTTGAGGAAAAGGGGATTCTAGATCCCCAACAAATGTTTGTTATGAAAATACAATGAAGAATCTATGGACCACTTGGTTCTACACTATCCATTTATTCTCAGTGTGTGGGAGATGGCTTTGGATAGTTTGGGTACTCAATGGGAAATGAAAAAGGGCATTAATTCTTTTATTTTGGGTTGGTCTAGGCCTTTCCTTCACCTTGTTCCTTGTGAGATCTAGAATCAGGTCCCCCCATTATCTATTGGTGTTTATAGAAAGAAAGGAATAGTAGGAAATTTAAGGATATTGAGATGATCCAAAAGGAGGTGTTTGGTATAGGGGAAAGGCTTATCACATAAAATATTTCACTCTTCAAAGGTAAAATCCCAAAAAAGGCCTCGACTGAGTGGGAAATAAAAATGGCTAAAGCTTGGCATCAAAATATAGAGGCCTATTCCTTTGACAACTCTAGAACCTAAGATTGACAAGACACTATTTGTAAACCTCCTGGCTATGGTTGGAATAAGCTCAATTTTTGATGGAGCTACCAAAGGAAACCTAGGGAGGGAAAGTATAAGAGGTATAATAAGAAACTACAAGGGAAATTTTGTGGATTGTTACTCGGGGGGATTGGATTTCAATCCTCTATGATTGTAGAAGCTAGAGCATTACTAAAGGGAATTCAATTGGAAATTAATAAGAAACTACAAGGGAAATTTTGTGGATTGTTACTCGGGGGGATTGGATTTCAATCCTCTATGATTGTAGAAGCTAGAGCATTACTAAAGGGATTGGGAATATGCATATTGAAGGAGATTCTAAGTCTTTAATTGATGCAGTCAACCTGGGCAGATTACTAGGATGGAGCACTAAAGACATTTTATTAGATATAAAACATCTTATGTCTAAATTGAATTTGAAGGTTGCTACCCACATTTATTAGGAGGGTAATCAAGTGGAAGATGCCTTGGATAATTTTGGCACCCATTGGAAAATTTCTAAGTGTTGGCGATATTTGGGGAACCTTCCACTTGGTATTCAAGGTTTAATCATTAAGGAGCAAGGCACTTGTATAATCCCTGATGATGAATAATTATGCGATGAATTTGGACTTATGAGGGGTCCACATTCTTGTCTTTTGGTCCATGTGGATGGGTTTAAATGTTGAGGTGTCTTACAAGTGGAAAATTTGGAATATTGAGGTGGAGATCGTGTTTAAAAAGGAATTTATGAGGATTGATGGGGATTACTTCATAATTACGTCCGAGTTGGATCTAGCCTTATGTAATCTCTTATTGGGGTTTGATCTTTGCACCTGTTCAATGGTGTAAATTTTGAAATTTAATTTTTATATGACTATTTTTTATGTAGTGAAGCTCTTGATTGGTCCTTTCTATCCTGCTAATTTGATCTAATGTTAAAGGGTAGGATTTTGGGTTTAGCTAAATTTGGCCTCATGACCAAATTTCATCAAAAATTATGCCAAAGCAACATGGATGGAAAACCTTCCCATTCCATCATTTCTTACCTATTTGGCCACAAGTGTTTGAATATTTACATTAATGTGTTAGCCAAGATTTCCTTTTTGGATTATACTTTTCAAGCATGTATTTTGTACATGGTTTTGATTAAGGCTGCATTGTTTGGCTTAAAAATTTATGTATCTAGGAGACTGCTCAAATTATCAAAATATCAAAATTTTTACTCTCATAGGCTTTTTGGTTTCTTTGTGTGCAGATCGGTGACAGAGGTGGTGATAGGGTGTGAACATAAACTTCAATAATTCTAGGGAGTTTCATGAAGACCCTCTAGTATGTCACATATGCATGGAAGGTGGGATAGCACCTTTAATGGAGAACTTGCTGGGTCACAATCCTAAGTTATTTGTGTAGCTTGTAAACTTCTAGAAAGAATGAAGGGTCACCATGGGTGGTATCTCCTTTTAAGTTAATGAGGAGGTGATTTATCAAGAGATGGGTCTACAATGCACCAAAAAGAAGTACCCAAAATAAACTAAGGCGCGGGACAACGAAATTCTGAAGGCTTTATTTGTTTGTAATGAAGAACCTGTTTGCAACAAGTCAGGATTTGAAAGAGAGGCTTTTCCACAGCCTTGGGATCAAGTCTACCTTTCCCTAATGAATTATATCACCCTGGAAGGTAGATATAAAACCTACTATTTCTATCATTTTCCTCTTATGAATCGCCTCTGCCATAAAATTAAGTTAGGCTTCATTTTTTTCTTTCCTACAGACTTGGAAAACTCCATTGAGAAATTTATGGAATCCACTGCCTAAAACCTAGAGGATCCTCCTCCTCTTTCACTCCATCAAGGCCTCATTTTAAGGCTCTACCATTTTCATCTCACTCTCTACCCGACCAAACCCATCTTTGTTGTACGAATTGAGGAAATTGAACCCCCAACACAGAATATTTCTCCAACTGATTCTAAGGGTCCCAAAAGAAAAACCCCTCTGGTTACTATTGAAATCCCTAAAACTAAACTATCCCCCAAGAAGATTAAGGGAAATATTGGGATAGCCCAGTCGAGTGTTGCAACTGGTCTTTGTGAGTTAAATTCTATCCATGCCAAGATGGTCTACAAACCTACCACCAAAAATAAAGCAAAAGATGAGGGGAAGGGTTTGATGAAGCTTTTGGCCATGGAAAATAGAGGAAAGAATATGGTGGGGAAGGATTCCAAGGGTGATACTGTGGTGGAAACTATGGTGGAGATTGGGTTAAAGATGACCAAAATTAGGAGATTTGGAAGACTAGCAAAAAATTATAATAAAATTTAGAATAACAAGTTGGATTATAATGAGAACTCTGAAAAAAAAGGTGTTAGAGATGTGGAGGAGTCGAAGGATGTTGAGGAGGAGTTTGTTGAAGGGCCTTACAGCATCCCAAATTTAAAAAATGTGCATAATGAGAATTTAGTTTCCCAATCTTCTAACCCTCTAGATGTGGAGCACGCTAATATTGTGAAGATTGTGGATAAAGGGGAGGATCTTCGTGTGTAGAAAGAGAGGATGGAGAAGATGGAGGATAAATTCAAAGGCCTGACTTGATTCATTATGTCACTAACACTCTCTCTACCATTATGAAGGATAAGTTGGATATGAAGACTACTAAAGAAGGCCCAAAATGGGTTGATGATGATGTTATCAACACCCTCTCCCAAAATTGGAAGAATTTATGTTAGTTTGTTGTTGTTGTGCGGTGCATCTATCGATTGTTATTCTTTTGTGTTTTGTTTATTGGCTATGTTGTTTTAGTTTTTTAGACTTGATCTTTTCTGGCCCTAATGGCTCATTGTGTAAAGGGTATAACACCTTGTAATTTTTTCTTATCATATAAAATACATGCCTCCACCTAATAACATCTCTTAATTATCTAGTTTGTAGGGGAAGATTCATGCGATTCATAGATTCATATCTTAATTGGCTGATCACACCCTTCCTCTCACACGTTTATTGAATAAATAAGTTTAATTTCAATTGGACTATGAGTGTGAGAAAGCTTTCAATTCAATCAAAATCTATTTGGCCAATACTCCCATATTAATGTCAGTTTTGCTACATTTCCTAATGCTTTAGTAGCCTTATTGGCTAAACATGATGGTGATCCAATAAAGAAAGGGTAGTCTACTAAATTATTCACTTTCTAGTTGATTATGAACTCGCTATTCTACCATGTAGAAGTAATGTCTCAATCTCATATTTGTGATGTAGAAGTTATGGAATTTCCTTTTCCATTCTGAAACCCACATTAGAATGAAAAGTGATGTCCTTAAACATATATTCACTAGAACTAATCTCGCTCCTTCCCTAGCCTAGATTTATTTCCAAATTAAATATTTTTGAAGTAGACCATGAACCCATGTGGGAGATGTACTTCGATGGATCAATATGTCAAAATTTCTTCAAATTAGGTTTAGTTTTAATCTTCCCCAAAGGTAAGACAATTCCTCTTTCCTTTCAATTACAATTTCATTTCACTAATAATATTGTTGAGTACGAAGCCCTTATTGTTGGTTTGCATGTCGTTATTGCTTTAAATATTAAAAAACTTTTCATACATGATGAATCAAAGCTTGTTGTAAATCAAATAAAAAGGGAACATTAGGCTAATTGGAATAAGCTATCTTAGTATTGAGACTTGGCTCTTTCCTTGATAATAATTATTCATTTATGATTGATAGCATTCCTAGAAAAGAAAATTGACACACAGATGCAATGGAAAGTGTTTCCTCCCTTTTATCCTTGAGTGAGGGTATGGAAGAATACCACTTCATGGTTCACATTCTCCAATATCCTATTATCATATATCAACCTAATCCAATAATCTAGTGTGTTCCCACATAGAATTAGAGGAGTAGTACTCTCACATTTATAATTATCCAAAGACTAGAAATTTTCCTGATAATGTGACAAAGAATGCTTGCACTTGAATGCAAAAACTTTCAGTTCAATATATTATATTATTAAATTTTCTATATGAATAAACTTATAATGGTTTCCCTCTTTAGTGTCTCACCAAGGTAGACATACCCCTTGCCCTCCATGAAGCCCATTCTAGCTCTGGGGTGGACACGTTGGTGGTAAATCTTTGGTGCACACATTAATTAACATGGGATACTTCTAGAAAATGATAGAGAAATAATCCTTTTCCTTTGTCAAGAAATTTCTACAATGTCAACATCATAGTCATCTCATTCATGCTTCTTCTCAAGAACTTCAAAATCAGAAATATCCTTGGCCATTCACAAAATGGGGGTTTGGTATTATCTGCAAAACATCACCCGCTTCTTCTAATAGACATACATCTTCATCATCACCACTACAAATTACTTTATGAAATGGGTAAAAAATGTTCCACTTCAAAACACAAGCATTGGGAAGTAATCTATAGCTTTCTTCTAAAAAATATCATTTTTCACTTCAATTTTCCTTCTACCCTTGTTTCTAACAATAGTGCACCATTTAAGAACAAAGAGGTGAAGCAATTCTTGGAGAATATTTATATTCAACATCAATTTTCTACACCATACTATCCTTAGTCTAATGGCTCAGCTGAAGCATCTAATAAAACTATTAATCTCATTCTTCAAAAAATAGTAAATAAACATGGGAAAGGTTGGTATACTCAATTAGCATATGCTTTTTCAGCTTATTGCATAAGTGTCTGTATGGTGCCAAGGCTATCATGTCTTTAGAGTTGGAAATCATATCCTTGCAGGTTTCCCTTAAAGGGGTAATTTATGATGACACATATCATGATAATCATTTGCATTATCTTGAGTTTCTTGATGATCACTAATTACAAGCCCTCAACCATCTCCAAGGTTATCAATGATCACTTTATAAAAAATATATTCAAGCTCTTCTTATTCAGAATTTTCAATTAGGTGACCTAGTTCTCTATGAGAATCAAAGGAATGTAAATGTGCCACTTGATCATAAAGTGAACTTTAGCCCTAATTGGTTAGGCCCTTATATTGTCATTTTCGTGTATTTTTTTGGTGCTTATGGATTGTCATCTATGAATGGAACACCTCTTAAATAACTTGTTAATGTGATACATCTTCATCAATACGATGTACATTGTCTATGTGCAATGTATGTAACACTCATCCCTCATAGATCACAATAGGTTATTCTATGGTATTCCTTCATTAACACATAATTGCATTTTGTGTTATAACATGAACATGTGTGTGTGGTTAATCTCTTTAATTAGGAATTACATACATACACATTTTCTATTATGCTATGTGTTATGGATGTTGCATTTAATTACATATTCTGGTTAGGTAATTAGATAATCATTATATTTAATTAACATACATCAATGTGTGTTTATTAGATCATGATATTAATTTATCTAAACATACATCCATAAGTATAAAATCCATCACATAATCATACATGAAAATAAAAGAATACACATAAAATAAACACCATGAAGTAGGAATCAAAATCTCATACATATATATATATATATATATATATATATATATATATATATATCAAGTGTATTTCATGTACATGTATCACACCACTATAAAAGAAGAGTAGTAACTATATATCTATGTATGTCTATACATAAAAATAATTATATACAATATATCATTCATAAATAAAATTAGCACATGTACAAAACGGGCCTATAGACTTCTAGTTATGGAGGTAGAGGTCACATGGATGTGGTGGAGTGTGATTGGCCAAAAAAATTATCACAATACATGTGATGCAATTATCGATGGTCCATGACCTATCACATGCCTCTATAGGGTTTCTATCTAACTTGGTTTGATTGTATGGTATCATACTATTATAGCCAAAACTATAGGTCTCTATATCTCCACTCATTTAACAAATTATATGTGTGGGCCATCAGTGTACCAAGGGCTATCCCCAAGAATACTCAATTGGTCAGGTGCATGTGACATGTGTGAAATACCACACCTATAGAAGCATGTAGGTAGAAAGGATAGCATACTCATAATGTACAAAATTATCTATCTCATGGTACAAGTGTGCGAGAATATTGCAACCTAATGTAAAAATGGTTTGAATGCTACTCTTTTATCTCTCTAATGGTATGGAAAAGCCCCCCATGAAGTTGAGATCCTTGCCTATCCATGGTCACTCAGAGGTTGATAGTAATTTCCATCACCTTCATAACAAAGGGACTACAACCCAATCATGCTTGAACCAATGGGTGTAGATATGGTTGGTGTCATTGCTAGGTTATATGTTCCCTATTTAGTACTATAGGCCCTCAAATCTCTCCTAAGATGAGCATGTATTATCTATGGACACCTATCATCTACAGATGGGTAGGCCTGTAATATAGTAAACATCCTCTAATGTAACCATCATCTCTCTTGATGAAATATAGAAGATGGAAGTGGTTGAGTCCTAGTGCTCCATGAACACCATCAATATTTGATCATGGTAAATTATCTTAGGCAACATGTAGACCCACCATAGGCCCACCCACTAAAGATGCTCCATGTCATAAGGGTGCATCATGCCTACCTAGTCACATAAAATATTGAGTAGACACTAGCCTTCATGCTCATGCATCTCAATATAATCCTAGAAAAAGAAAAAAATATCTATTTCAAACTCATTTGCATCAAAATATTCTAACTTTTACATCTAATTTTCCTAGATCAGCCTCTAGGACACAAGAAAATTATGTAGACATCTATGAAATGCTCTACTATCCAAGCCCATCCACCATTAGAGCCATCTAGATGATAGTGCATCTAGAAAATGAAAGAATAGTTGAAGGATATCAACACATAGGTGAGACACCAACGTGTTAGCTAGATGCCTTCATGCTACAAAAATAAAAAATTATAGAAATATAACATAAAATACAAAGCAAGGGTTGATTCAGATTCACCTCATCCACCTCACCTCCCTTATTTATGGCTTCATGCAACTTCTCAATCCTAGGCTCCTCAAAATATCATTTTTTGAGGCATTTTGGTGAATTTTCTCTCACTAAAGTCAACAAATCCCTCATGATGAATAGTGAAAATGACCCATGTAGGGGCCCACCTGAGTATATATAGGCCCCCTTGAGGTCCATTTTTCTCAATGATTGTGGTCTTGTCATTTTTCTTATTTTTACCCCACCTACTTGGGGGGAAAATAAGGAGGGCACATATACTCACCTCTTCATCATACTTTTCTTCCAAACCATTAGCTTTTTCTTGAGCATTCTTCTTGCTTTGGTAGCTTCTTCCAATTTTTGAGTTGACCTAGATTTGAGTTTTTCATAACAAAACTTCACGTCTAATGTTGTGGTTTCACACCAAGCTCAATTGCTAAGGGAATCATCATTTTTTTCTCGCTCTACCTCTTCAATCTCTATAGTATCCTTGTTGGCATGCAAATCCATAAATTTTTCAAAATCTTCAATTTTCTCATTTTCTCAACTTTTATATTTTAGTGTAGTTAATTTTCTAAAATTTATAGCTCACTAAAAAGGGGGAAAAATATAATTTCATAGAAATGCACCCTTTTACAATTTCACATTTACGCATTTGACCCTTGCATTTATGGTGCCTAACCACATTTATGAAAAGAACCTTATGAGTTAGAATTTCATGATTTCAACTCCATAAGGGTAAATAAAAAAATGATAATAATCTTCCACCTCATTTATCATGAAATCATTAGTAGGACACATACACGACATGTGGATGTCTGTGTGCAACACGCTAGTGTCCCCTTACTTTTAGAAGTTTAAATAAGGAATCTTGAAAGTCTTTTCCCATGACATGTATCATCTTGGTATGATTATGAGAGTAACAGTCTTCCTACACATGAAGCTACAGAAAAAACATCTTTTCACTCTCATTTGTAATTCATTCTAATGCTTCTCACTCTCTTTCACTCTAGGGTGATCCCACAATAGTGGTTTATAATTTTTGGCAAAACTGGACAATGAACTATTTTTTTCTAACTAAATCTTCACTTTCGGGCACCTATAGCGGCTAAACTGTGCAGAATTTGAAGATGATGCAAAGTAGTGATTTGTGATATTTTTTCTATATATTCTAAATATATATTTCAAAAAATTTGGAATCAAATTGCACTTCTTTTTCCATCTCCTTTGAAAAGTAGTTTTTTCAATAAACACCATTTTTAAGGAGTGATGATCACCATATACAACATAATTTTTTTTCATTAAGGATAAAATTATATTTTTTTCAAATTTATATTTATAACTATGATATCTAGCACTTTCATTTGATTTCATAGTGCTTTATTGAATATTTTCTCCTTAATCAAGTTTTTTAGTCAAACCAATTATAATTCAAACATAGGCAGACTGTATACAACATAACATTTTTAATATGTATCGAAATTCAATTTTATTTTTTATTGGATCAAGGATTTATATATCTAGTGCACTGATATTTTCCAATTTTTTTTGATAATCTGCTATTTTTCCATATGTGCGGAATATAGAGCTTGATTTTGAGTGAAAAACCTACATTCATAATAGAAAAAAATATATATAATAATAAAATTATATTTTTTGGGAAGCTTATAATAAGGACTACATACTTAAAAAATAAAATTAAAATGAACTCATTTGATCCCCCAAAAGGTAAATCAAAAGTGGTTTTTTATCAGCATTTTGATAGGTGTAAAGGAGACTTTGTTATACGTATGGTTTAATACTAGATGGGTTCTATCCAAGTGGGTTTGATCTAAGGTGATTTGATCAAACCTTATTCAATTGGAATCCTTAAAATAAAATTTTTTAAGGCTTAAATCATTATATTTTCTAAAAGTATGTGATTTAAGCAAAAATCAAAATCTCCCAAAAATTGTAAACCAGTATTGTGGGATCACCCTCTACCTTACTCTTCTCTTCTACATCTTGTCTTTATGATGAACCTCTACTTGATTTGTGTCTCAGAAATAGCTAAGAATCTCTTGCAAGTGTCAAGCGTCACACCTTTCAAGCTGAGAGAGATCCATAGATGATATCAATCTCTTGCCTTCTCATAAGATTTCTAGAACAATATTTATTAGGTCTCTATTTCATTATACAGGTTTAAATTTATAGTTGGGTTTTATTTTATCAGTTTGGTGTTTATTTCATGATATAGTTTTCATTCATAGCAGTGTTTTCTTTTATCACTATTGTTTCTTTGTGTCTATCTCATTTTGTTTCTATTATTCTTTCTATCTATACCAAATGGGGGTTTAACTCTGGCAAGCCCCAAAACAGCCCCAACATTTTCCCTCCTTCATCTTATGTGTGGGTTTCTTGTGTGGAGATTTATGTGATGTTTCAAAGTGTAGGACCACTTGTAAATTAATACCTTTCCTTTATTTTTATTTTTTTTCATTTTATATTTCTATTAAATTAGTAGCTTAAATAGACCTCAAATTTGGAATAGTTAGTAGATCCTTTTGAGTTCAATCTAAGGGTTTATTGATTTGTCCATATAGGATGCTAAAGCATCTCTAGGACTATAGTGCATCATGTTGAAGTCTCCTTCCCACATTTTTTCCCTTGGTTGAGAGATCCTCCTTCTATATTAGAAATCATAGTGATCCTCTCTTTCAATCCTTGAAGTTTTCTACCTATGATTATTCCTAAAACTCTCTATTAAATATGGTTTTTAATCTATTTCATCTTAAACTACTATTATTTGGGGGTGGTTTCATTGAAGGGATTAAGGGATATTCCCCTCTTGATATATCTTCCTTGGCATAGAGATAGGGATAACAAATACCCTCCCTCATAGTTTTCATACCCATTTGATTGATCCATATCAATGGTACCTTTCCCACTATATTTTGAGATACCAAAATTTGACAAGTATAAATGTAAAGGTGACATTGAAGACCATGTCAACAAATTATTTACGACATTCCAAGAGGTTGCATATAGTGATCAATATCTCCTTAGTATGTTTCCTGGAAGATTAGGTGGAAAAACCTTTAAATGGTTTGCACATCTTCCCTAAGGTTCCTTATCAACCTTTGTAGACTTATTTAAAAATTAATCACTCATTTCTCCTATAAATTTGAATATGATCTCACCATGATAGATCTTTGTAATTATAAATAATTTATTGGTGAGAGTTTTACAACATATCTACAAGGATTAAGAGGACTCGCTAGTCACCTTCCTTGGTTTGTGTATGAGAAACAATTCATCAAAAAAATTATCCAAAACATAAATTAGGATATGTCATTTCACCTACAAGTACATTGAGCCTCCAAATTTGATGGGATAATATAAAATAGAGTATCCATTGAAAAGTACCATATTTCCAAAGGCTTAGTCAAAATTAAAAAAAAAATGATATATAATCCAACTATAAGCCACAATTTGGGGTTGAAAACAAGAATTTTGTGAGTGATGGAGTCATCAATACTTTAAAAATGTGTAAGAAATGAATAGATCAAGTGCTAATAAATATACAACCAAACCTCATTATACCAAAATAATTTCAATCCCTTGAGGTCAACCAAAACCAAACCAATAAAATAATCCTAAAAGAAAATTTAATACCCTTGGGGAACCAATGGATGTTTTGTTCAAGAAAATAATACAATAAAACATGGTCACATTTCCTATGAACAACACTTTGATTGGTCTAAACCAATGTCATCCTAGAACAAGAAGAAAAAATATTGTGACTATCATAGGATTAAAGGACATGCTGCTAATAAATGAATGAAGCTAAAATATTATATCCAATATCTCAATGATCATGGAGATATAGAGATATAGTTATCCTCATTCACCTTGCCTAAGGATTAACTAGGAATACAAAAATCCACTCCCAAAACATTCCAAAGGCTATCCATATCTAACTATTAACCCCAATAAATGAGGTACCCAAAATAACCACACCAATCATGTTAGTTACAACAGAGTCCCTTGGTAAGTTCACCAATATATGATACAAAAGGGGGTCTTAAGATGCCCATTTTTTTCTAAAATAAGAAAATTATGATATTCTATGAGAAAATGAAGACATTTACACTCAAAATTTGAAGATGCAACAAGAACAAGAGTTGTAGTGGTCTAAATCTACTTTCTAAACTAATAATTTTTTTTAAAATGGTGAAGATTAAGTGTTTCAAAAAGGATGAGCACACAAGTGGTCATTGTTTTCAAAAAAGCATAACATAGCATCTAGTTTGCTCCCCTTAAAATGTTAACTTTTTTTAAAGAATTTTAAAGATTGTTTTAGTGAGAAATTAGGTAGTTCACCATGTAGTTTATGCCAATTTTTTTTGGCTATTTTTTTAATGAATAAATGATTTGTTTGCTAATATTTTGAAGTGGAAACATCCTAAAAAATATAAATTTGGGCATGCTCCCCCTAAACTTTTTGAAACTAATCAAAATAAATTTAGAATAGAGTCTTTCTTATAAATTGTAATTTGCATCAAAATTCCATGAATGAGTAAAAAACCATACCCAAAATACCACATTTTTTATTTTGATAAAAAATAGATGGCTAAGTGCACCAAGATGGTTCCCAAAATGGGAACTTAAGTGGCCACTTTTTTTTTTCTAAAATCAAGAAATAATGACCTTGGACGTGAAATTGAGGATAGTTAGACTCAAAATTTTGAGATGGAACAAAAACAAGGATCAAATTGCTCTGAGTCTACTTTCTAAACTACTAATTTATTTTTAAAATGGTTGAGATTAAGGGGTTAAAAAGAGGGACGTAAAAAAATTGGTGATTTTTTTGTTAGAAAAACATAACATAACAACCCTTGTACGACCCTTGTACGGTGAATTTTTTTTTAGTATTTTTAAAATCACAATAGTCAGAAGTTAGCTAATAGTATGTAGTTGATGAATGATTTTTCTAATAATTTTTTAATGAATATTTGATTTTTTAATAATTTTTGACATGGACACTTCCTAAAAAATAGAATTTTGGCCATGCTAACCCTATAAATTTTGGAAACTAATTGGAATTTTTATTTTTTTATTTTTAATTTTTTTAGAATGGAGTGTAGCTTCTAAAAATGTAATTTATTTGAAAATTTGATGAACGGTTAATTTATAACGAAAAAAACACCAAACATTGCTTTTTGGAAAAAAAGAGACATACAAACAAAAGAAATTATGGATGAAAGGCTTAACATTGTCAAAAAGTGAAAAAAATTACATTGTTGGATAGCTAAGAGAGAACCCAACGTTACCCACGTGTTCATTTTTTTCGATATTGAACCACATGCAATCCTAATGGTGAGCACAAACTCAATTATGTGAAATATGGTAGATTTTGTAAAAACACGTCTCTGGTTGTCGGGAATGCCCTCCAAGCCTTTGGGTTGGTATTCCAAGGTAAATACCAATCCTAAGGCTTGGGGATTCCCAAAGCAAGATATAACTCAAGCGTGCTGTAACGCGCTCATGTTATATCTCAATTTGGACATGGTTTTTTGCTTCTACAGGAAACATGTCAACTAAGACATAGCGTGAGCATGTTATAATGTGCTCACGTTATGTCCTTTATGTTAAATGCCAGTCTATTGAATGTATGCTGATATATTTGTATGTTTGTATGTACATGTATGCTTGTATATCTTGTATGTATGCATGCTTGTATGTATGTATGTATGCATGTATGTATCAAAGCATGTATATTGTATGTATGTCTATATGTATGTAAGATTATATCTACACATGTATGTATGTATGCTTGTATGGATGTAGGATTGTATGTACATATGTATTATGCTTATATATATGTAAGTATGTATGTATTTACATATGTCCTTAGAGGGAGGGAGAATATATAGAGAGAGAGAATCTGGAGAGAGGGAGAGGGGGTGGAAGTGAGAGTTTAAGAGAGAGGGAGTGGGAGAGAAGGGGTTTGAGTGACAGGGACTTAGCTAGGTAGGGTGGGAGGGGGGGTAGGAGAGAGATAAATGAGAGAGATGGAGAGAGAGAGAGGGGGGGAGAGAGAGACAAAGAGAAATAAAGAGTTATGTAGGTAGGGTGCCAAAGGGAGAGACTTGAGAGTGTGAGGGGGTGAGAGGGAGAGACTTGAGAGAGGGAGTGGCAGAGAGAGGGAGTGTGAGTGAGAGACATGAGAGAGGGAGAGGGTATGCGAGGGAGTGACCTGATAGAGGTAGAGAAAGAGAGGGGGTGGAGTGAGAGGGAATTATCTAGGTATGGTGGGAGGGATAGATAGAGAGAGGGGAGAGAGAGGGATAGATAGAGAGAGGGGAGAGAGACAAAGAGAGAGTTACCTAGGTAGGTTTCCAAAGGGAGAGACCTAAGAGAGAGATGGGGTGGGAGGGAGAGACATGAGAGAGAGGGAGAGAGAGAGAGGGAGGGAGTGGGAGAGAGTGAGAGAGAGTGGGAGGGACATAGAGAGAGATGGATAGAGGAAGTGAGAGAGGGTGGTAGGGATTGATTGAATGAGAGGTACGTAGAAAGAGGGAGAGGATAGATAGAGACAATTAGAGAGGGTAGGAGGGAGGGAGGGAGAGATGAGATGTATAGATAGAGATAAAGTGATAGGGGTTGAGTGTATATGATTGAGGGATTAGAGTGGAGGACCTATAGGGTTGATGGTTTCTTGGGTATTAGGGTTTAAGGGTTGAGGGTTGAGGGAATAGGGTCGATGGTAGAGGGTATTGGGTTAAGGGTATAGAGTAGAAGGTTTATGTGTTTAGGTTTGAAGGTTTTAGGGTTAAGAGTTTACCTGGTTGAGGGTAAAGGGTTTAGGGTTTTGGTTTGAGGATATATGGTTGAAGTATTAGGTTCAGGGTCCAATATAAAGGGTAGAGGGTATAGGGGTTCAACGTTCAGGGTTTAAGGATTGAGGGTTGAGGGATTAAGGGTTGAGGGTTGAGAATTGAGGGTTGATGGTTTAATGTATAGGGTAGAGGGTTTAAGG
>CM021109.1:528057760-528075911 GCA_007115665.2 Sequoiadendron giganteum | reverse complement strand
AGGAGAAAGATATAGTGGGAGAGATATATAGATGTAAAATCCTAAACCCTATACCCTCTCCCTCCCTCTCATTCTCCATCTCTCTCTCTCCCACTATCTCTTTCTCCCCCCTCTCTCCCCTTCTCTCTCCCCCTCTCTCTACCTCCCTCTCTCTCCCTCTTTCCCTCTCTCTCTCACTCTTATCTCTCTCCCCCTCTATCCTTAACCCTAACCCTTTAAACCATTAAATCTTAATCCTCTACCCTCTATCTCTCTCCTAGTCCATCTCTCCCTCCCTCTCTATCTCCATCTCTCCCACTATTTCATTCTCCCCATCTCCATCTCCCCCCCTCCTCTCTCTCTCTTTCTCCCTCTCTCCCCCTCTCCCACTCTCTCCCACTATTTATTTCTCCCCCTCTCCCTCTACCTCCATCTCCCCTCCCATCTCTCTCTCTCTCTCTCCCACTCTCTCTTTCTCCTTCTCTCCCACTCTCTCTTTCTCCCACTCTCTTTCTTTCAACCATACACCCTCTATATTTAACCTTGACCCCTTAAACCCTAAAACAATTATACCCTCAACCCTACCTCCCTCTCTACTATATATTTGTCCTCTCTATCTACCTCTTTGTCTCTCTCTCCCACACACACACACACACACACTCACCTCTATCTCCTCTAATATAAGGGTATACCTGGGAGAGATATACAATTAGGATAGAGGTTATAGAAGAAGAGGGAGAAAATAAATCTATTTAAATAACCATATTTCATATAACACGAGCTCATTTTGAAGAAGTAGATATGTTACCGTTTTAGAAAGAAATAATGATCTCGCATTATAATGCGAGCACTTTTTATCTTCCACTAAAAGTGATTAAAAAAACTCAATATACTCATGATGTCAAGGCCCACATTCTACATATTCTCCTTGTTCTACGCGTGCTTTGACAAAAAAATAGTTTTTTGATGATGTTGTGAAGTGTGCAAGCATGTTATTCACATTCCACCACCTTTTCCATGATCTTTCTACCACCTTTGCATGAAATAGTAGAGTTTCCACATTGAAATACATATTCAAGTTTGAATTCCATTGGAAACTGATATACAATTAAAGTTTGAAGGGGAACAAGCTTTTGAAAAAGTCAAATTGTTGTGAAGTTTGAAAAAAGAAGAAGCTAAGGCTACATAACTAGGTTGAACTCCTCCATTTGAAAGTCTGGATTTTTAGGTATGTGCATTCTTTACACATTTTCTTTCATTCTATTATGAATTGATTTCATTTTTGTTATTTTGCATATTCCATGTTGATCATTGTTTGTTTGTCATTATAAACTTAGGTTTTCAATTCACATTTTAAATTACACAATTATATACACTTGCCAATTACCATTTTAAACCTAATGCATGGAATCTACTAGGATCCACAAATAATCAAGGTTACTTTTGACCTTAACTTAAATTGAAGAAGATCAACCAAAAAAATTAGTCATATTTCCACAAAACATTAGAACTTGGCTTCAACTCTTTGTCAGACTAAAAAATAGATTAACCATCATAAAATTGATTGTAACATAGCATAAACCTGATTAGAAACTCAAAACCATTCATTTCGTTCATGATTCACTAATTGAAGAACTCAATGCTATAACTTACATGAAAAAATAACAACAAATCATGAAAGGTAACTACCAACCTTTATCGAGACATCGAAGACACTATAATCAACATGGTATTGAATTAAATAAACCAAATACACATTCCAAATATCTCACCAAAATTCATCCTTTCAGCATGCTTCCCCTAGCAGTATTCCAAACCCATGGTGCAGGGGCACCTACAACCATGTTTCAAAATCTACTTTAGTGACAGTTTGTCTTAAGGTGTTTGGGTGAGCTCAATAGTTTTTAGATGCTTTTTCATAGCTTTTATTGAAAATAAGGTCTAAATAGATCAATCTTTCATGTATTTAGGGATTTTGTGAGTTTGATGACCAAATGTGAAAGTATGCACTCTTGCTTCAAAAGAATTTCAATTTTTCCATATAATCTTTGAAGGAAAATTATTCAAATTGTAAATGGAAGTGAAAGACAAGAGTATAGAAGTTTTATTAGGGATGAAATAATGGAATTTGAGTTGTCTTAGGTGTCTTGGACAACAAAGTTGCATAATGTTGCCTATTTAGCAAAAGTTGTCAATGTTAGCAATTTTTACGACAAATGAAGGTCTTGGTGTGAAATTGATAGTCTTCATTAAATTAATGTTCCTACTTTCATTTGGATCCCTTTGAAGAGGTTTTCATTGAACTCTGTGCTTGGATTTCATAAAATTCTAGAAATCGGGTTCTTGGACAGTCAAGGGTTTGAGAGCAATTTAATGTCTTAGATGGAATCCCATCTATTATGTTCTTTGTGACTCAGTGTGGTGACCATGTAGTATTTAATTATGATGTTCTTTTGAGTAGAGAAGAACAAGTTTAAAATTTTCCTCATGAATGATGTTGGTTTAAGGGGAAATACCCTATTTTCTCATAGAAAACAATGGTGCAGACCTAATAAAGAGGGGTGCAACATTTATAGAGGGTAGATGAGGGTTCCTTAAGATTAGGGGGACTTATATAGATGTTTCTAGGTAGTTTTTTTGAATTGGGAAGTTTTGGAAGGTAGAGTTTCAATAAGGAGGCCTAAAAACCCTTATTTCTTAGGTTCTAGAGAGGGTTTTGAAACTTGTTGATGGAATGAGTACTTTGGGTCCTCAAACCTTGATAATTGTTAGTTTTGAAACCTAATACAAGAATTTTTTCAGTAATTGAGGCCTGGTGGTGGGTTCTTGAGGGGGTCCCTTTGTAAAATTGGCTAATTTGGGCCCTAAAACAGTGAAATTTGTCATTTTGAGGAAAGTGTCTTAAAGTATTAATATGTGGATTTTTTATATGTCTCATACCACTGAAATGGATATCTATATCAATAATTTTTTTGACAGGTTTTTTGGGAGGTTTGTGAGAAAAATCCCTAAAATTGGTTTTTGAAGCATACAAGGCAATTTTGGGTCAAAAGTGGCTTTTAGAAGAGTTTGTTTAATATTATTTTTGTAGGTGGTTGAATTTAAAGATTCTGAAATATTGAAGGTTTTTACACTCTTTTCCTACATCAAATTTCAATTTGCATTCATAATGAAGAGTCATGGTTGATAGGTAACTTTGTTGTCCTGTTGAGTCAATTGAAGGTTGATGTCTTGGTTGGCATATTTGAGAGAAGCTATGTCAATTTGTATCTTGTGTTCCCACCACTCTGCATCAACCTAGTTCCAATCACACAACATACTCCCTCAACGTATCTAACTTTTTTTGTAACTTCTTAACTAACTTATCTCTTGACAACTTTGTCAAAAATGTAATTTTTTGCAAATGTCAAGCCAAATCTCCCCCTAAACACCTAGAATGACTCAAAATAACTAAAAAATATTAAGAGTGGTATCATAGACCTTATTTAATATATATCAATATATGAGACTCAAAAACAACAAGAACCTTTCTTTTACCCATCTTCACATGCACCAAAAAACCTCCTTTTTACCCAAGAAACTAGTGGTTTATTGAAAAAACACATCCAACCCTCACAAAATCTTATGAATACTTAAAACAAGTCTAAAATGATCTGCATAAACTCAATTCAACAAGGAACCATGCTTCCCCAACATAAAACACACTTTATCATATCAAAACCACTCAAAATCTCATAGAAAACTCAAAACTTCACTCTAGGGCTCCCTGCCCAACACTCTTTTAGACCTCCCCTGCACACAAAAAAAATTCCATCACCTACTTATTGATGATCTTCCTTCAAATCTTCATAATCATTCTTTGCATCGATGTTTTCCTAAATCCTAGATAACAACTTCTTGAATTGACAATTTTCATTCAATGGTGCTCTCGCACCATGTATGCTTCCATAGTTTGTATACATATATGTGGCATAAGTTGATATTTTGTATGCTTGTCCATGCTATAGATAAAATTATCCACCATTCCAAATAAAAATACAAAGAGGAAACTAACAGATGAAGAGAAGGAAACCTTCAAAGAAAAGGAGAGAGTTCAGATGGTGGCATATCGTGAAAAGAAGAAATTGGGAACAATTAACAAAAACAAGCCAATTGAAAAGGAACCTTAACCATCAAAAAGAGAAAAGGAATTGGCTACACAATAGGCATGAGTGCGAAAGCATTGTGGTAAGATAGATTTAGATACCATAGTTGGAGACACACCCTCTATGTCAAGTGAATATGAAGGGACACCATTAAGCACAAGAGAATATGGAGGGATAACATCTACCAGAAGTGAATATGGAGGGACACCATCTATTGCAAGTGAATATGGAGGGACATCATCTAATGCAAGTGAATATTGTTGGACACCATCCAACACATCTCAAGTTGAGAGTACATCATCACTTGGATTTTGCAAAGAAGGTATGCCATCATCCCCACATGAACCTCAAGGTATGTCTTCTTCTCCACCCTTGATCAAAGGTACGCAATCTAGCCCACCTAAATTAAATATTGATGAAACTCCTGATGTTGAGATGTATGCACCTAGGAGAAGACCACCTAGAATTTTGCATAGAAATCCAAAGTATTTGATTAATATTGATGAGGATATTTTGCAGCACATGGAAGGTAAGATTTCAGCACACACTTGTAGAAGATATACTGATAAGATTTGGAAATTATTCTTTGAAAGGCTAAATGAAACCACAAGATGTCAACTATTTGTTGAGATGATGTGGGGTGTAAAGTATAGGAACATCATGAAGACTCTTGGATTGAGAACATCGAATACATTGAGTGGAGAATCTAATGGATGCTTATGAGAGTGTGGGTAAGACCTCATGCTCAAAGGATAGTAATGTTACCCGATGTGTCATTACGTCGACTTTGGTAAGATATCAAACACAGAGATCTCGTCTCATTAGAAAGACGATTGAACAAACGAGAATTAATAGAAAAAATTTATCAAGAGCCATTCACAAGCGGCAAAGAATTGAGGGCACTGATTCAAATGAATTATGGGTATTCTCGGGGAGACTAACACGAAAAGATAAAGAAGTTGTTGAAGCATTGAGAACACTAATTGAAGAGTATTGGAAGAATAACACAAGGCCGTCTTTGAATCAAATGGATGTGGTAAGAAGGAGAATCGGTTTTCAGAATCATGAGCCACATCCAAAGCATTTTTTGGATATGACTCAAACCCAATTTTTTCATTAATTTAAAAATGATTATCCTCAAATTATTATTTTTCAAAGATTTTTTGAAATTCTTAAACTTTTTATGTCAAGATAAATCACACATGCACTACTTGTTGTTGTTGACTACATATTGAATTCTCTAACCATTATGATTTTTATCATTCTATATGTTTAGATTTGCATACTAATGATGTTTTGAAGTATTGTGGCATACAAGCCCCACCAAAATCTTCAAGAGAGTTCTTATCAAAAAGTTTATGTGAAATAGAGGATGGCTAGATATTCTATAGGATAACATTCTTGGATGGTTCATGCGATCGTTGCGGTGGCTTCCAGCGTATGCTAGTATGTCAACATATGGAAAGCACATATGAGGTGGGACAAAAACTAGTAGAGTTTGGGAAGTATAAAATAGTGACATATGCTACAAAAGATGGGTCTCAAGCAAAAAGGTGTGATTTGGTTATTGAGAAGATTCCAGTGTACCATTTTATGTCCATTTTTGGTGACAATATACTATCTGAGTATGCAATGCATGCCCATAGAGCCTGATGTTTGGACATGAAATTAAAGCTATGCAAGGACACCTTTGCAATTGGCATCATAGTATCAGTAGTTGGCTTTGCAGAGAACTACACTTTAAAACCACAATGCAAGGTGTAGTCATAGTATTACAACTCCACATAGGTTTCGATATTTGTGCACATAGAATTCATTCATGCATCTAATAGTACAAATGACTAAAATAAGGTATTGAGGGAGTACAACTTTTACATTAGTGATGATCGCACACACTCTCCAAAGTTTTTACAAGGTTGCTTCTATATTTTCTACAGTGGTTTGGCTCAGAGGGGCATACCATACGATTGGCATATAATACGGTCAGATAACTGTGCAACACAGTTCAAAAACTCACACCTATTCTACTGGTTGTGTAGGATGCATGTCATTATAGGTGTTCAACATATGTGGAACTTTTGTGAGGCCTGGCATAGAAAGGGGGAGCATGATGGTGCAAGAGCGTGCATGAAAAGAGCATTAGCATGAGAAGAGTTAAAGTATACAAACAATGAAAAGTTGAAAGATGCAAAATTAATTGTTGAGTAATGCCTCGATGGGTCTAGGTAATGAAGGTACGTCTTTAGTTTGTATATTTTTTTGGTTGATGGATGATACTAACATTGCACCATTTGAGGTATGTTGTACACTAACAAGATCGAGTGAGGTACACTCTTTCCTTAGCTCCAATCCAGGTTCATAGAATATCGATACATGAGAGATGGCATACTTTTTTTCTTCATTTACAATGCAAGCCTGGAATGATTGTGAGTCAGGGGAGTGGGTTGACAAGTTATCTTAGCCCACTTCACACGTATTGCCCTCTGATGACATTGGAACTGACACAGATGGAATCATTGGTCGAATTCGACCATGTATAAGATCTAGTTCAACTAGGTGATATATCAACTTGCTTAGTCGTTGAAATTCTATATCATTATCTTAGTTTATAGTGTATTTGCAATGTTGACTAATTTCAAGTGATTTGTTGCACATATCAATGTAGGGCATGTTTATGTAGTTATTGTAGATGAGGACAATGAAGAGGGAAAAACTATTACTTGTGTCATTGTATTGAGGAAAAAAAGAAATTGGAAGCCCTAGTTATAGATGGAGAAAACATTGAATACCCTATAGGCTCAGTTGTGGTTACTGGAACGTGGCTTAGAAGGTATCCACATTCGAGTGTTAAACATTGGCTATTTCAGGACTTTGAAACACATCATAAGATTCTTCATTACTTGAACCTTATCGTGGCATACAATGTTCATTTGACGAAATATGGGGGTAGACCTTTTAACAAGACCTTGTAGAAGGTTCGTGAGTCTAACCATGAGGCAATACTTGACACAATAAAGAGTAGAGTAGACCTGAATGGTTCGTTAGATTAATTTATAAGTATATGCAGATTGGTTCTTATTAATTTATACTTTTATGCACATTAATTTGTTTGATTCCAATGCTATCATCTTATTTTACTTTGCCTATTTGTAAGTAACCTACTAAACAGTGATTGGTGTCCCCTTGCAGAAAATGCAGATATATGAGCCAGCCAAGAGAATGTCAGCCAAAAAAGAAATGCAACATCCTTATTTTTATGATTTTGACAAATATCAATCATGAATTTAACCTTATCATGAGCAACTATGATGTAGACATTATAAGAGCATCTCAAATTTTAACTTACTCTATTCATGAGAGGTGTTGTGTGCAATAGGTATCTTGGAAATCCCAGTGAAGATGTATGACCAAGAGTGACTAAGTTGTGAGACCTGCATGCCTATTTGTAAGTGCCCTCCATCTATTTTCATTTCATTTCCATTTTGGATTCTCTTTCTTTTTCTCTTTTACTTTGCGTAGTTGTAAGTAAGCTACTAAAAAGTGATTGATCTCTCATTGCAGAAAATTTTGATTTATGAGCCATCAAAGAGAATCTCATCCAAAAAAGAAATGCAACATCCTCATTTTGATGATCTTGACAAATCTCAATTCTAATTTCAAGCCATTATAAAAGTGTGTGTGAAGCTTAGCAAGGGAATCTCAATTTACTCAATTGAAGTTAACCTCATAATGAGCATGTATGATGTAGACATTTAAAGAGAATCTCGAATGTATGGGTGATATTGTAAAAGATTTGTGAAAAAAAGTACATCAGGCATTGTAATTAGATTTAATTGTAATGTGATTTACTCAAATACTATAATTTTGGAGTTCATGTTTGGTGCAGTAGCACCTTGTTCTCTAAATGCCTTCAATAGACAAATTTACAAAATTTGAATTTTGAAATGTAAACAATGTGAAAAAGGTCATGTGAAGGTCACATGTAATGTATTCAAATTCTCAAAGAGGTCATTAGGTAATTAGATAAGTGATATAAATCATGTAAGGTCGAGAATAACAAAGATCTTTTGTAATCTTGAATATTTACAATCAATAAAGTCCCTGTTTTAGTGATTTTATGAGTTTTTCCAGTTGTTCATTAACTTGTACAACCTATACAGTAGTTTAAAGCCTTGAATCTTGTTTTTTAAGGTAGAATAGTGAAGTATCTTTGATTTGAATCTATTTAGGAGGGTATCCATTGAGTTTATCATTAGTTTGAACTAATTTTTCTCAACTCGATCTGTAAACCCTCAAGATTGGGGTTTTGAGAGTCTAGATAACCAACAATGACTACTCCACCAAATTTAATAGTTTAGATTAGTGGATTAAGTTAGTCTTAGGATGTTTTAGGTGTGTGCATGTTTATCTTTGGATGAGAATTCAAGAAACAAAGGTGGAGTTGCTTCTATAGGGTTTTATGATGAATTTTCAAGTGAAAAGTGTGGCTCCAAGTGGTGTTTTGAGGAAAAATTCTCAAATGAATTCACAAAAAAATTATTGATCTAGATAGCTATTATTGAGTTACAACACATACTTCAAAATCAATAGTGATTGTCTTGGAACATGTGCATAAAAAATGACCTTCTTCGTTGTCCTCATTAGGCTAACTAAGCCTAATTTACAAAAGAACATACCTTTAAACATTCAACAGCCCCTAGAACTTGCTGGTACATAAATTATCATGTATCCAAACCCTCAGATCCACAATTTGTCTTAGGAGAAACTCACTCCACCATGCCAAACCAAAACCCTTATTTTATGCTAGTATAAAGAGGGTTTATTGAAATGAATGGTTCCACACCTTACTAGAACATGCCACCACCTCAAACCTTCTTAAAATCACCTACAAAAAATCAAAAGACAAACACCCAACCTCTACATGCAATATTTTATCAAACCCTAGGGTGAAACCTCATTTTTCATGCCCTTTTCCATCAAAATCTGCAGGGGGAGCAACACAAACCCCATAAAAATTATTCACTTTCACTTAGAAAATTCTTATCTAATCCTACAGGATTGCGTTGGGCCCCTCTACAAAATCTCTCTCGGTTTTGGCTATCTCAGAGTGGTTTTCCTACGGCGATGAATTTTCACTTGATGGAAAAATCGTCAAATGCAAGCAGTGCAAAGATTCAAAGTGGTGCAACTTTTATTTTGCAACTTGTGTGACCAAGTGGACTGTTCCAACCCATCCGTTTAGGTATTTTTATGCTAGGAATGGTCCTCTTTCGTACCCAAACACGCGAAATCGCTCTGAGCTACGTTCAATCGAATCGATCCCTTAAGTGTCCAAAGTGCTAAATGGCTGCAAAATTTAGCAAACTATTACTCAAATACCATGATGCTTAGAAACTTCTCGTCTAATCCTATAGGATCCTGTTGGGCCCCTCTACAAAAACCTCTCCCGATTTTGGCTATCTCAGAGTGGTTTTCTCGTGGCAACGGATTTTCACTTCATGGAAAAAGTGTCAAATTCAAGTTGTGGAAAGTTGCAAAGTGGTGCAACTTTCGCTCTGCAAGTCATGTGACCAAACATACTGTTCTCGTGGCGGTGAATTTTCACTTCATGGAAAAAGCGTCAACTGCAAGCAGTGTAAAGTTGTAAAGTGGTGAAACTTTCATTTTGCAACTTGTGTGAGCAAACAGACTATTCCAGCACATTCGAATAGGTATTTTTATAGTAGGCATGGTCCTCTTTCACACCCAAACATGCAGAATCTCTTTGAGGTACGTTCCATTAGATCGATCCCTTAAGGGTCTAAAGTGCAAAATGGCTGAAAAATTCAACATTCCATTACTCATATATCATGATGCTTAGAAAATTCTCTTATAATCTTACAGGATCACGTTGGTCCCCTCTACAAAAATCTCTCTCAATTTTGGCTATCTCGGAGTGGTTTTCCTGTGGCGGCGGATTTTCACTTGATGGAAAAAGTGTGAAATTCAAGTTGTGCAAAGTTGCAAAGTGGTGCAACTTTCGCTCTACAACTCGTGTGACCAATTAGACTGTTCCAAAAAATTTGAATAGGTAGTTTATGCTAGGAATGGTCCTCTTTCACACTGAAACATGTAGAATCTCTCTGAGCTACATTCCACCGGATCGATCCCTTAAGGGTCTAAAGTGAAAAATGGCTAAAAACTTCAACATGCTTTTACTTGAATACCATGATACTTTGAAACTTCTCATCTGATCCTAAAAGATCACATTAGGCCTCTCTACAAAAGCCTCTCTCGGTTTTGGATATCTCTGAGTGGTTTTCCTGTGGTGATGGATTTTCACTTGATGGAAAAAGTGTCAAATTCAAATTGTGCAAAGTTGCAAAGTGGTACAACTTTCACTCTGCAACTTGTGTGACCAAGTATATTGTTCCAAAGCATCTAAATAGGTATTTTTATGCTAGGAATGGTCCTCTTTCACACCGAAACATGCAGAATCTCTCTGAGCTACATTCCACCAAATTGATCCCTTAAGGGTCCAAAGTGCAAAATGGCTGCAAACTTCAACATGCTATTACTTAGATACCATGATAATTTGAAACTTCTCATCTAATCCTACAGGATCAAATTAGGCCCCTCTACAAAAGCCTCTCTCGATTTTGGCTATCTCAGAGTGGTTTTCCCATGGCAGCAGATTTTCACTTGATGGAAAAAGTGTCAAATGCAACCAGTGCAAAGTTGCAAAGTGGTTCAACTTTCTTTCTACAACTTGTGTGACCATACAAACTATTCCAATGCATCCGAATAGGTATTTTTACGCTAGGCATGGTCCTCTTTCACACCCAAACACGTTGAATCGCTCTGAGCTACATTCAACTGGATCGATCCCTTAAGGGTCCAAAGTGCAAAAGGGAAGCAAATTTTGATGGGCTATTACTCAAAAACCATGATGCTTATGACCTCTCCATCTAAGCCTATGGGATTGCATTGGGCCCCTCTATAGTAAACTCTCTCAAATTTGGTTATCTGAGAGTCATTTTCCTATGGTGTCCAATTTTCACTTGATGGAAAAAGTGTCAAATTGAAGCAGTGTAAAGTTGCAAAGTGGTGCAACTTTTGTTTTGCAATTCATGTGACCAAAGTAACTGCTCCAATGTGTCTTGATAGGTAGGTTTATGCTAGGCATGGTCCTCTTTCGCACCCAAACACGCGGAATTGATTCGATTTGCATTCAAATGACTTGATCCCTTATGATGACATGCAAAATAATGGAAAAGAGAAACATGCAAATGATGGTTGAGAAGTTTGAATATTCCACATAAAAAGCGTATGATCAATGTTGCTCAATTGGTACACGAGCAGCTACACCTCACCCTCAATCTTTGATTATTTGATGGTGAATAGGTTGGTCAATAGGTTGTTGTGGGTATTTTCAGCATTATTTTTCTTGAATAAGTTCAATTAAGACCATTAGGTATGTTTTAGGGTGAGTTTTGGGTCTAGTGATAAAAAATGTGAAAATTTCAATCTTGCACTAGAAGTTGTCTTTGTAGCCTTTGAAGGCAAATTTGTGAATTTTTATATGAATGTACAAGAATGGAGTTTTTTTGGTGTAATAAGGCTATTTATAAGCCATTTGTGTGGGTTTATAGGTCATTAGTTGTATTCATTAGGTTGGAGGAATCTAAAGTTTCAAATTTGTAAGTTACTTAAAGCAACAAATTTGAAATGCAATGGTTACTTGTTTTGAAAGTTGGTTTTTAGTTAGTTGAGGTCATGGATCAGTTAGAGAAGGGTGTATTAAGCTATTTAAAGCCTTGAGATTCTTGAATGGAGGTTTTCTTTTAACTTTTGGAGAAGATCTAATAAGAATTATTCACAATGTTATCTATTTTTCTGATTTTTGATACAAACTTGTTGATCCCATACTTGGTACATCCTGTAGCTTTCCTGTACAGTCCCAAGGCTGACATGGATTGAAATAGGGCTAATTTGGCTTTTTTTTGGTGGTGGTTTGGTGCAAAAACATAAAGGAATAGGATATTTATTATCATTTTTTTGTAAGTGGTCTGAAACCCTCAAAAACCAGGGTTTTGAGTGAAATTCCCTCATATCTTCCATCTCCACCATGTGCTAAGGCTAGATCTGGGTGGAATGGAAGAGTACCATATATATTTGTATTCCATGGTTGTTTTAGAGAAATTATCAAAGGTGGGAGAAAGATATTTGGCATTCTAGGTCTGACATCTCTATGTGATAGGCCTGATTTTGTGTAAGATCTGATTTTTGATTGTTTTCACAAGTGTTTTGTGAAAAGGGTTTTTGGGTGCATTTGATATATGTTGGAAAAGGTTGTAAGAACCTTTTTGTGGTTGAGGGGTGTTGGGATGAACAAAGGTACTTGATTTCTTGTGTAGAGTATCCTAATTAGGCCTACCTTGTAGCATTTTGTTTTGGCCTATCATGGATTTTTCTTCTGTTGTGAAGACATGGGCCTTTGAGGAATTATGGGAATTGGTATAAGATGCCTAGAACTAGTGTCCATGGTCTGGTTAATTCCTTTTGAGTGATTCTTGTGTTGGTTGTCCTAGTTGGTTAGGCTATAAGGAATAGGAGGCCTAGTTTTGAAGCGATAGGTCAGAGGTGGTTCCCAAGCATAAGGTGAGTTGTGTTGAGTTGGATTGGTCATGTTTGGAGGTTTCCAAGTCTGCTTTAAGTTCTAGTCATGTCTAGTTTGATAGATTCCATGGTTGGGTAGTTGAGTTACCATGTTGAGTCAAGTGAATGTTGGAGGCTTAGTGGGCATATTTGAGAGATGTGTCAAATCACAACTTGGTTGAGCCACTATGCATCACCAATGGTTCTTTGAAATTGGAAGAGTGAATGAGAGCCTTTTTATTTGTTAAATAGACCTATTTGGGGATCTAGGACAGCGTTGAGTCCATTTCTTATTTGTATTATAAATTATAATTTTCTTTCTCCTTAGTCCATTTCATATACAAGAAATAATATTGCAAAAATTTGACATATAAATCTTTCGACGTGTTTCTATGGTGACACATCAAGAACATATTGGAATCTTTTTATGAATCATTTTATGGAATACCAATTGAAAACGTGTTTTTTTCTTTTAGATAAAGTTGTTTAGCATCAATCAATTAATATTCAATACAAACCATGAAGGAAAACAATGATCAATGCTAGGGTTAGCCAATTAATAATTATACATGTGAATAAGGGAAGCTTGCACAAGTACTCAAAAACATGTAAGCCTCAAGAAGTATACTCAAGAATACATAGTATACATAAATTAATACAAAGTATATGCACGAATATAGGTATATGCATGAAAAAACGTAAGCCACAAAGTATACATTGGAACACATGTAAGTCACAAAGTATACAGATAAGTTGTAAAGTATACACTTGAATACAGATAACTCATATCTATTGAATCAATTTAGAATGCAAATATGGGAACCATCGATAAAAGATATCTGTATTAACCAAATATCCATGTAGGCATACATCAATATATGTCGATATAAGTACGAAATATATGTACAAAATAGCTATATAGGCTTACGAGAATGCCATATAGGCATACAATGTCAAATATTTCCAATACAAAATATGTACAAAAATTCCATGTAGGCATACAACAAAGGGATCTGGAATCAAAAGTCATTGCTCTCCATGCTCTAGGAATAAATTATTTCCCTTTCCTTTTTGATCAGATAGTGATAGGTCTATCACTCATTTTTGTTGTGCTCGAGGAGTGCTCCTGCTCCTCCTCCTAGGGTTTAGTTCAAGGTGAAGTTCTAACAGTTACAATAAGAAGTAAAGACATGAATATATAGAAATTATATTATAAAAATGATATATTTGACAAAGTAATCACTTACCACCATCTCATGATCTATCTCCACAAGGGAAATATTCTCACACCCATGCTCAAGCATGCTCATGTCCTATATAAACCATACAAATAGAAATCAAACTACGTGAATCAATAATGGTTTGATTTTTCACTAACTAACATTAAGAACGAATGTAAATTGAAATTTACTAATTTTCCTCATACCTCCCCTCTTAGTGCCATCAAGGATTGTAGAGAAGATGACACACAAATCTTCATTACCCTCATCACATTCAGAGGTGTTTCAACTTGCAACATCTGAAAACAAAACAGCAAATTATTTAACGTAATCAACGGTGTGCATATAAACTACACAAATCTATTAAGTATAATTCATTAGTTAAACTATTTATTCTATTACCTCCATGTAGGTTTGAGTAAATCCACAACCACTAGGAAGTGTTCCCTCAAAACCTCTAATATTAGCCTGTTCAACATCCAAAATTGCATATTAAAATACCATTCATAAAACAATGCTATTAACATGTAATAAATTTATAATTGTTTACTAGTTACATATGATAGGTGTACTATAGAAATAAGTAGGTGGAGGGCCGGTGTATCTAGTATCAACACTATGACCCTACAGTTTTATTAAAATCATAAAACATTTTTAGTTAATCTTGCATTTCAAAATCAAAATTTAATAAATTAAATTCAATGAACATGCTAACTTTTACTTGACTATCAATGTCGTATGCCTCATGCAATATGGCATCTGCTCTCCCCATCTCCATAGCTATAGATGGATCTTGCGTAGTATCCTCCTGAGTGTCGATGGGGTCATATGAACAAGTCGCCCCACAAGATTGACACACATTGGTTTGAAGGCCACCACTCAAAGACTCCCTTGGATAGTGTTGTAGAATAGGGCTAGTATGATGGATGATAGTCTGGGTCAAAGTGTTGATCACCTACAATGTCTCTACGTTAGCACTTTCCTTTGTGACAGAAGGCATAACAACATGTTCATGAGGTGGCTTAGCAAGAGCTCGTCTACCTTTCTATGTAGGATCCGGTTGTGCACCAGGTCTATTTCAAGCTGACCCCCCACCTCTCCCTTGAAAATTCCTCATAGAAAAATAATTTGGGATTTTTTTCAATATGAACTCATTGTATAGTTTCCTAAGGAAATATTGTGGGACTTCACAATTGTTGCATGGTGGGTAATCAAAGACCATGTACCACCTATCATAAAATTGGTCCCTAATCTATTGGTGGTGGCACCAATGAATAGGAAACCTCTTTGCATTGAGGGTAAGATTTTGATTTGTGTGTGGGTTAGTGAATAGTGAGCACAAATCACCTTTTGTAATTTTAAAATCCTTTACATGTTTATATGATAGTTTATTTGCATAATAATCCCTAGCCGCTTGCTTCCTATCTTGTTATCCAGTTATTTGTTTGCTACTTGAATGTACATTTGTTAGCATATCTTTTAATGAATTTTCTAGGGTCATTCTTTCTGCGATTGAACCATTTGGATCACTCAACCTATTGATTAAATTCTCAATTTTCTTTTTTTTGTTCTCAATATCACTCATTAAATTTTGTTGAGTGCTAGGAGCGGGTTGAGTGATTGGTGGAGGAGGTTGTTGTTGTGGTTGATTTTGATCTTGAGGATTTTGTTCTTGAGGATTTGGTTGATCTTCCTATTGAGGATCTTGAGGGTTTGCAGGTTGATTTGCATCTCCTAAAAATTCAAACAAATATATATCAAATTCAACCTAAAACTAACTAATTCAAAAATAAAATAAAATAAATCCTTACCTCTCACACTTGCTCATCATCATGGCACCATCGTTGCGAAGAAATAGCAATTATTGGTGAAGAATTTTTTTGAATGGACCCTCCTAGAATGTGAATGCAAAAAATGGGTGTTTTGGCTGTGAGCAAAAGAAAAAACAGTCAAAATGAAAATGACAAAATTTCACCTTTTTTTTTAAACTTTTAACAAGCAATAATGCGATTGTGTTATAACATGCTCGCATTATAATGCACTCACATTACTGGTTTGTTGTTTTCGAGCCTCAGGCTTGGCACTCCGGGCCATAACGTGAGTGCATTATGACTTTTCAAAACGTTTTTTTGAATATGGCCACGAAATGGCTACCCATTTCCATGCATCCACCCAGATATCATAACAAAATAAATTGAAGATGAAAACCTTAACATAATCAAAATGTGAAAAAAATATGGTTAGATAACTAAGAGAGAGCTTAACATCATCTTGTAATTTTTATAAATTTGCATTGAAACACCTGAAAACTTGATAGAGATCATAACCAAAAAATGTGTTTTTTTTAATATAAAAAATGAAATATACTCTTAGAATGCTAGAGCCAAATTGTACTTCTCTTTTAAATTATATTTACTTTCCCTCTCTGCCCCCCACTTTGATTAAGGCCTACAGTTTAGATTTTATGATAGATGGTGGATAGATGATATTTTACCTTTCACTCCCTCTCTACCTCCTTACCTCTCTACCAATATTTCCCTTTCTCTATCCCTCTTTTCTCTCTCTCACCTCTCTCTCCCCTCTCTAGGTATCTCCCACCATCCCACCCTCTCTCCCTCTCCACCTTGCCTTCCCCCCTTATCCCCATCTCTATAGCTACCCCCCTACCTCTCTTTTCTTCTCTCTCCCTATATTATTATTTCTCTCAATTCTATTTCCATTCTCTTAATCAATACCTCTCCCTCCCACCATCTCTTTCTCTCTCTCTCTCTCCCTCCTTCCCTCTCTAAATATATACCTCTCCCTCCATGTTTCATTACCCACCTATCTCATCCCCCATCTCTCTCACATTTATCTCTCCTCATATATCACTCACCCCTCTCCCCAATATTTAGGTCTCTCACCTCCATATCTCTCCTCTCTCTAGTTATTTCCCACCCTCTCTACCTCTATCCCTCTCTCCTTACCCTTATTTTAATTTTTTTGAACTTCTCTCTCCTCCTCACCTCTCCCCTCTCTAGGTCTCTTAGTCTCTCCTTGTCTACCTCCCCATCCCTCCTTAGCCTTCTCTTTCTCTTTGTTCTTCTCTCTCCATCCCATCTCTAGGTCATCACCTCTCTATCTCCTTCCCTATGTCTCTCATTCCCTCCATCCCTTGTTACTCTTGTCTCTCTTTGTTATTTTCTCTCTCCTCATATCCCTTCCTCCCCCCCCCCTTTCTTCTTCTCCCATTCTCTATCTCCCCCTCCTTCCTTAAACCCAAATCTCTCCTTCAACCTCCCTTCTTAAACCCCCACATCACCTCTCTTCCCCTCTATATCCTCTTTCCCTAGGTATATCACCCCCTCCACATCTACCTCCCCCTCCATATCCTCTTATTATTCTCTATGATGATGCATTCAAATTGAAACTATGTGAAGCACAACAACTACACTCTGAAAGATGTGAAGAATGTTCACAATGATTTGTAATGTTGTTATCTAAGAATTTTCTATGGTGATCACATGGGACCAAGCTTGTCCAAGTTTAGTGTGCAAACCAATTTTCCTTGAGTAAATCTTAAATAAACTTGGACTTAACTTTTTGCATTCTTTAAAAGGAAAATGAGATTCATACCTTTCAAGAAGTTGATCACTATAAAAATAGGACATATAGTTCTAGATGGTCACTTGAGTATTTAAAGCTATTAGAAGGGACATTTATTATGTTGACATTTCCATGTGATGCACTTGAATATCCAGATCTTCTAGCATTAATATCATAATAAATTTTTTTGTTGATGGGCTATATGACTATATTTCATATGCCATTTCAAAAACTTCACATGGAATTTCCTAGGGTGGCACCTCATCACTTATAATTTGTTGAATAGACTCTTTGCAATCATGTGAAAACTTTATTATTTCCCAGTTTACTATGTTTGGTCCACAAGAATTTCCAAGCCTATAGCGAAGATGGGAGAAGGCTTGTGTTATTTTTCAAATGTGGTGTCAGATAGCTAGAGCTCAAAGAACAAATTCTATAAAAATAATTACCATCATCTATCAATTTTTTTGAAGTATTTATATTCTCACCTATCTTGTGGTCCTAATTTTTTTTTTCACCAACAAATAGTTCATTGCTTATATGCTTCAACCCCTTACCCTTACCCCAAGAAGAAGTAAGGAATAT
>CM021109.1:527811514-528057660 GCA_007115665.2 Sequoiadendron giganteum | reverse complement strand
TGTCAACTTCTTGATACGCTTTAGGGTAACAGACAAGGTTAAGAAAACTCAACCTTCTACTCTTTAGGTAATGCTGAACCTAGGTGGGTATACCCAATTGACTCAGGAAAGCTCAATCTTATTCAATTAATCTACAAAGGCAATTCTGAAATGAATTAACACTGGATTTAATGATTAGTACATACCAATATTTGAAAAGGATAGACTAAAACTTAACAAACGTGGAGAATGTGAAATGAAACTTAAATTGAGAAGTAAGACCAGTGCCTTATGGGATTTACGGAGTCAAGAAAATTTCAAAGACGGGTTTATTTTACTGGCAAACATTCAAGCTGTTTAGGATTTTATTTGGTTTATAACTTGTATAAACATACCATTTCTGATCACTGAGTTTCTTCTTAATAATCCCAATTTATATTCCCTGTTTATTATGATCAACACAAAGAATTTTAATCTTTGCTGGAAAGAATCAATGAATTGATCATACAAATACAGCAAATGTGCATTGATGAATGATGTAAAAACTTGTTTACATAAATCCAAACAACCAGGAAACACAAAATAAGGAGACAACCTCACTAATACTAATTAATAATTACCATAAACAACTGATGCCAGAAATGTCACGCCATTATATTAAAAATTTTTGTTCTTTTGATATCTCCATCATTTACATATGCTACCAATCTTATCCCCCTTTTTTACAAAAAAGCCCTCCTCTTTTGTCTCTTGAAAGCGGCTTTTATACACGCAGAATATGAAAGGACGCGTCCCTTCAGAAATAAGATTAAACAAAATACGAAAAGCCTTGAAGACAATTAAGCCCTTGTTAACCATAAGTGAGTTGTAGCAAGGTAATCCAAGTAATCTTGACAATTAAAAGTATCCGCATCTTCAACGGCATTCCGAATTGCGGTTTCCATTCTAATCATATCTTCCACCCGCTCACTCACGTCTTCTAGAGATGTATCTTCCGCAGAGGATGTCTTCATAACCTCTTTCAGCATTGCACCACACTCGTTCCTCCACCTAGCAGCATCCTTGACTTCTCCTTTAGCATCAAAAAGTGTAACCATAACTGTATTAGCAGCTTCAGTCAATCCATTTTTGTCCCCGAGCAACTCATCATAAAACTTCTGATGACGACTGATAATATTATTTGCTCCTTCAGTTGCAGTGCTACCAACCTCGTTACGCATGGTCAATTCTTGAAATTTATCCATTACCCGTTCCTTCATCCTCTCATGCTCTTTTATTGCATTCATAGTAGAGGAAAACCTTCCCCACAACTGATTCAGCCAAGATGTCAAATTGACCTGCCGCTTCTTTACAATTGTTGTAATAGCATCGTACCTTCCTTGATTATAAGCACTCGATCCAACCCAATGTTCTTTTGTCTGGGAACTTTCTCCTTGAGTAAGCATTTTGGTTGGCATTGCAGGAACACCTACCAAATCTTTCAACCTATCATTCTCTCTGAGTAGTCTCTCATTATTTGCTTTATACATCTCTCGTTCCCTTATCAACGCCTGAATTTGTCCTTTATTCAATTTGGCAATATCAATACCAATTTCTGCAGTAACCACAGGGTCTACCTCTCCATCCTTTAAGGTCATGACATGACCAAATGCCTTTTCGGTATCGATCACCACTGATTTCCTATGAGATGGGTACAAAGCCCATATCATTAATGAACCTTCATCAGTGTTAAATTTCGATCCTGCATATACCTCCATTACCTTATCCTTATCCAATTTATGCACAGTGTTAGTATCCTTTAGAAAACTATCAAATACTAATGCAAAATTTAAATCAAGACCAGGGAAAATCATTACTCCAGCATTCTCCAACATTTTCCTCCCCTTTTCAGGAGTCATATTTGCCATTTCCTCATCTACACATCTTCGTAATTGGTCCAGAAGCTGCTCCTCATTCCTAGAAGTGATTGAACCAACTCCTTCCCTTATTTCTTTTCCTTTCTGTTTGTACAAAAATGATTTAAATTCTGGAGAGTTTATAAATTCATTATCTGAAACAAATGAGCTATACTCCATATGCCTCACATCAATATCTCCTGTCTCCGGACTCTGTTCCCTAATCGGGCAAACATATTTCTGAGTCCTCTGTCTAGACATTCTCTCTGTCATACCCTATGGTACTTTACATGCTGAAATATCTTCACCTCCAGAAGACAAATATCCTGTATCCTGTAGCCCCTGATTATAACTCTCAACCACAGCTTCAGCTTCTTCCTCATCCAGATTTTTGATCATATCATCAAAAAGATAAGGCACATGATGATACTTCCCAAAATTAATCCTCTCCTTAGCTGAGTTGATATACCCCTCAGGATCAAATCCTTCCTAGGTGGTCCCCTTTTCATATTGTATTGCAACAATTTATCAAGAATTGAATTATATCCTTCCTTTGCTAACACAGTGAAATCACCAAAACATAATGTGCTAGGCATGAAAGCCTGTTTCCCATATGAACTAAAAAGCATCACATTACTAAAGTCCAATTGCCTAACAATCTCCAAATAAGCAATTCTATTTGGAACTGTCCTTGGTAAAATAAAAGGAGTATCCTCAAACCCATACACCCTAATCATTGTGGCTCCCTCCAAACAGTACCAATCACCCCAATTATGATCAATTGGCCCATTGAAATCCTTTGGCCGAAGAAACCTCTTAATCTCAGGGGTTAATGAGTAATTACAAGGATGTCTATACAATTTGTATAAAGTTTTCACAAAATACTCTTCAAAATGAATGAAACTAGAGTTAACAAACCTGCTATCCCAAATAGCAGTCCACAATTGAATAGGCAATGCTTCACCCTCTTTTCCAACCTGAGAAATCTTCATCTCTGATGGCCATACTCCCAACTCTTGTCCATAATACAACACTAAGTGCATCAAGTAGTGAATAATGCCTTAAATGAACAATAGAAGCTCCACTCTTTATGGCTATCAACCCTGAATCAAGCTCTTTGGCAATATATGAAGCATAATCAAATGGCCTGGAGTTGTGATACTGGATGTCTGCTGTGATAACCATTGGCACAATTGACATGAGCTCTGGGGCATCCATTCCCAATACTTGACATACTAAAAAATATGTATACTTCATATAAGATTCAAACAAATCTACATGATAAGGAGGCCCCTCAGAATCTTGTAACGGTTCTGAACTATTACCCCTTTTAATCCTATGAATAGGCAACCTCCAGCCCTTATATGTTGTATCCATTCATGAAAATTCTTTCTCCAACTCTTCACAATTGATTTCCTCATTACAAAACCCTTCTAGCTTGAAAACTTCACCTATGGCTTCTCGGGATACATGTATCTGTGGCTTTCCGGATGGGTCACATATAGCCTTATGCTTTGGATCATAGTTATCAGCAAGAAGTTTTACCAATTCCGTATTCACAAAGACATTAGGGCATACCAGTTTCCCCACATTCAATTTCCATGGGTTGCAAACTGGTTCAAAACGGTGCCTTCTATGATAATGGAAATTGAAAAGCTCGTAACCCCTAATTGCAGTCCAGACATCACCTATGAACTTACATTTGTCATCCAATTTATCTACCTCAGCCCTAAGCTGTGCAGATCTCCTTGCTTTTGGGCCCGAGCCAGGCAGTTGGTCAATAAGATCCTGATTTAATCTTCTCTCAACGCCCTCCTGTTCTGTATCAACCTTTTGCTTTTTTCCTTTTGATGAGCTGGTCACAGCCAGCTTTCTACCTTTACCCTTTCCAGAACTAGAGGACTCCATTTTAAAATTTATATAATCGAAAACACAAGAGCCAAGAAATAATCACTTACAGTCTTATACTTTGAGCTTTTCAAATTGAGAATAGCCCTGGTTCTCTGCTTCTCACACCAACTCTTCTGCAATCATTTCGGATAAAAGAAATGATTCAATTCCTACTGTATTATTTCGTCGCGCCATTAATGAAACATGAACGAACATCAATTTGAAACTGGCACTGTCGCATCAGATGTCCCTTCGGTAAGAGATTTTCAAATCTGGGGCGAAATCATATTCAACGTCTATCACATCCTTTCGTCAAGACAAAAGTATAGTCTTATCAAAATTCAGACTCCAAATATGACAACTGCTACTCCATTTTACATGTCGTCATAACATTCTGAGTCGGGGAGACATCACATAGATTCCACCATCTCACACCGATATACATCCCCTTCACACTGTGGTTACCAAGAAACTTTACCGTTCTGGCCGAAAACTTAACACTTCGGCATATCCTCTGAACTGTCTCACCGAAAAACTATAACTGAAATTATATTTTCGGCAAGACAATAAAGCTTCGGGAAGACTCATACCGATATCAAATGTCTTACCGAAAACATCTCCATAGACTTCTTTCATTCGGTGAGACTTACCTCGAACCACTTTGTAGATGTAACATTTGAACCTCGATGAAGCTTACATCGAAGGATCCTTTTCTTAGCGATACATATCTCCATCGGTATATATTTCGAGTCAGCAAGACACCAATACCTTTTCCAGTAGTCCCAAGATTTCCTTACATCAAGTTCGGCAAAACAAATGTGACCTCGCCAAGACTCTCCCCGAAGATTTTAAGTCACATCGAAATATTTTGCATATAAGTCAATCGGCAAGACATAAGGATGTCGCTATGACTTCATGCCGATACTTATTAGTTAGGCCGAAACGACCCCTCCATATTCCAGTCGGCAAGACTTACTAAGTTCGCTGTGATGTTATGATGATGCTCCAACATATGCCGGTATGAGTCTTTTAGTTGCCGAAACATTCTGCAAAGTCCCGCCGACTATCTGCAACCAATACATGTTAATGATAACACATCTCGGGAAGACTTCTACCATGTCTTGCCGATAGGGATCTTTTAATGAAACAAAAGGGAGCAAGTGAATTCAAGAAGGGTCAAACAACATAGAATAGGCCAATTAATGACATGAGGAGACTTTATGCTTAATGTAAGGGCTTTAATGATGGAACCTCACAAATGCAATAGGTTGTAAAATTTAAAATTTCTCTGGTTCCATGAGAATGGAAGAGTACCATATATATTTGTATTCCATGGTTGTTTTAGAGAAATTATCAAAGGTGGGAGAAAGATATTTGGCATTCTAGGTCTGACATCTCTATGTGATAGGCCTGATTTTGTGTAAGATCTGATTTTTGATTGTTTTCACAAGTGTTTTGTGAAAAGGGTTTTTGGGTGCATTTGATATATGTTGGAAAAGGTTGTAAGAACCTTTTTGTGGTTGAGGGGTGTTGGGATGAACAAAGGTACTTGATTTCTTGTGTAGAGTATCCTAATTAGGCCTACCTTGTAGCATTTTGTTTTGGCCTATCATGGATTTTTCTTCTGTTGTGAAGACATGGGCCTTTGAGGAATTATGGGAATTGGTATAAGATGCCTAGAACTAGTGTCCATGGTCTGGTTAATTCCTTTTGAGTGATTCTTGTGTTGGTTGTCCTAGTTGGTTAGGCTATAAGGAATAGGAGGCCTAGTTTTGAAGCGATAGGTCAGAGGTGGTTCCCAAGCATAAGGTGAGTTGTGTTGAGTTGGATTGGTCATGTTTGGAGGTTTCCAAGTCTGCTTTAAGTTCTAGTCATGTCTAGTTTGATAGATTCCATGGTTGGGTAGTTGAGTTACCATGTTGAGTCAAGTGAATGTTGGAGGCTTAGTGGGCATATTTGAGAGATGTGTCAAATCACAACTTGGTTGAGCCACTATGCATCACCAATGGTTCTTTGAAATTGGAAGAGTGAATGAGAGCCTTTTTATTTGTTAAATAGACCTATTTGGGGATCTAGGACAGCGTTGAGTCCATTTCTTATTTGTATTATAAATTATAATTTTCTTTCTCCTTAGTCCATTTCATATACAAGAAATAATATTGCAAAAATTTGACATATAAATCTTTCGACGTGTTTCTATGGTGACACATCAAGAACATATTGGAATCTTTTTATGAATCATTTTATGGAATACCAATTGAAAACGTGTTTTTTTCTTTTAGATAAAGTTGTTTAGCATCAATCAATTAATATTCAATACAAACCATGAAGGAAAACAATGATCAATGCTAGGGTTAGCCAATTAATAATTATACATGTGAATAAGGGAAGCTTGCACAAGTACTCAAAAACATGTAAGCCTCAAGAAGTATACTCAAGAATACATAGTATACATAAATTAATACAAAGTATATGCACGAATATAGGTATATGCATGAAAAAACGTAAGCCACAAAGTATACATTGGAACACATGTAAGTCACAAAGTATACAGATAAGTTGTAAAGTATACACTTGAATACAGATAACTCATATCTATTGAATCAATTTAGAATGCAAATATGGGAACCATCGATAAAAGATATCTGTATTAACCAAATATCCATGTAGGCATACATCAATATATGTCGATATAAGTACGAAATATATGTACAAAATAGCTATATAGGCTTACGAGAATGCCATATAGGCATACAATGTCAAATATTTCCAATACAAAATATGTACAAAAATTCCATGTAGGCATACAACAAAGGGATCTGGAATCAAAAGTCATTGCTCTCCATGCTCTAGGAATAAATTATTTCCCTTTCCTTTTTGATCAGATAGTGATAGGTCTATCACTCATTTTTGTTGTGCTCGAGGAGTGCTCCTGCTCCTCCTCCTAGGGTTTAGTTCAAGGTGAAGTTCTAACAGTTACAATAAGAAGTAAAGACATGAATATATAGAAATTATATTATAAAAATGATATATTTGACAAAGTAATCACTTACCACCATCTCATGATCTATCTCCACAAGGGAAATATTCTCACACCCATGCTCAAGCATGCTCATGTCCTATATAAACCATACAAATAGAAATCAAACTACGTGAATCAATAATGGTTTGATTTTTCACTAACTAACATTAAGAACGAATGTAAATTGAAATTTACTAATTTTCCTCATACCTCCCCTCTTAGTGCCATCAAGGATTGTAGAGAAGATGACACACAAATCTTCATTACCCTCATCACATTCAGAGGTGTTTCAACTTGCAACATCTGAAAACAAAACAGCAAATTATTTAACGTAATCAACGGTGTGCATATAAACTACACAAATCTATTAAGTATAATTCATTAGTTAAACTATTTATTCTATTACCTCCATGTAGGTTTGAGTAAATCCACAACCACTAGGAAGTGTTCCCTCAAAACCTCTAATATTAGCCTGTTCAACATCCAAAATTGCATATTAAAATACCATTCATAAAACAATGCTATTAACATGTAATAAATTTATAATTGTTTACTAGTTACATATGATAGGTGTACTATAGAAATAAGTAGGTGGAGGGCCGGTGTATCTAGTATCAACACTATGACCCTACAGTTTTATTAAAATCATAAAACATTTTTAGTTAATCTTGCATTTCAAAATCAAAATTTAATAAATTAAATTCAATGAACATGCTAACTTTTACTTGACTATCAATGTCGTATGCCTCATGCAATATGGCATCTGCTCTCCCCATCTCCATAGCTATAGATGGATCTTGCGTAGTATCCTCCTGAGTGTCGATGGGGTCATATGAACAAGTCGCCCCACAAGATTGACACACATTGGTTTGAAGGCCACCACTCAAAGACTCCCTTGGATAGTGTTGTAGAATAGGGCTAGTATGATGGATGATAGTCTGGGTCAAAGTGTTGATCACCTACAATGTCTCTACGTTAGCACTTTCCTTTGTGACAGAAGGCATAACAACATGTTCATGAGGTGGCTTAGCAAGAGCTCGTCTACCTTTCTATGTAGGATCCGGTTGTGCACCAGGTCTATTTCAAGCTGACCCCCCACCTCTCCCTTGAAAATTCCTCATAGAAAAATAATTTGGGATTTTTTTCAATATGAACTCATTGTATAGTTTCCTAAGGAAATATTGTGGGACTTCACAATTGTTGCATGGTGGGTAATCAAAGACCATGTACCACCTATCATAAAATTGGTCCCTAATCTATTGGTGGTGGCACCAATGAATAGGAAACCTCTTTGCATTGAGGGTAAGATTTTGATTTGTGTGTGGGTTAGTGAATAGTGAGCACAAATCACCTTTTGTAATTTTAAAATCCTTTACATGTTTATATGATAGTTTATTTGCATAATAATCCCTAGCCGCTTGCTTCCTATCTTGTTATCCAGTTATTTGTTTGCTACTTGAATGTACATTTGTTAGCATATCTTTTAATGAATTTTCTAGGGTCATTCTTTCTGCGATTGAACCATTTGGATCACTCAACCTATTGATTAAATTCTCAATTTTCTTTTTTTTGTTCTCAATATCACTCATTAAATTTTGTTGAGTGCTAGGAGCGGGTTGAGTGATTGGTGGAGGAGGTTGTTGTTGTGGTTGATTTTGATCTTGAGGATTTTGTTCTTGAGGATTTGGTTGATCTTCCTATTGAGGATCTTGAGGGTTTGCAGGTTGATTTGCATCTCCTAAAAATTCAAACAAATATATATCAAATTCAACCTAAAACTAACTAATTCAAAAATAAAATAAAATAAATCCTTACCTCTCACACTTGCTCATCATCATGGCACCATCGTTGCGAAGAAATAGCAATTATTGGTGAAGAATTTTTTTGAATGGACCCTCCTAGAATGTGAATGCAAAAAATGGGTGTTTTGGCTGTGAGCAAAAGAAAAAACAGTCAAAATGAAAATGACAAAATTTCACCTTTTTTTTTAAACTTTTAACAAGCAATAATGCGATTGTGTTATAACATGCTCGCATTATAATGCACTCACATTACTGGTTTGTTGTTTTCGAGCCTCAGGCTTGGCACTCCGGGCCATAACGTGAGTGCATTATGACTTTTCAAAACGTTTTTTTGAATATGGCCACGAAATGGCTACCCATTTCCATGCATCCACCCAGATATCATAACAAAATAAATTGAAGATGAAAACCTTAACATAATCAAAATGTGAAAAAAATATGGTTAGATAACTAAGAGAGAGCTTAACATCATCTTGTAATTTTTATAAATTTGCATTGAAACACCTGAAAACTTGATAGAGATCATAACCAAAAAATGTGTTTTTTTTAATATAAAAAATGAAATATACTCTTAGAATGCTAGAGCCAAATTGTACTTCTCTTTTAAATTATATTTACTTTCCCTCTCTGCCCCCCACTTTGATTAAGGCCTACAGTTTAGATTTTATGATAGATGGTGGATAGATGATATTTTACCTTTCACTCCCTCTCTACCTCCTTACCTCTCTACCAATATTTCCCTTTCTCTATCCCTCTTTTCTCTCTCTCACCTCTCTCTCCCCTCTCTAGGTATCTCCCACCATCCCACCCTCTCTCCCTCTCCACCTTGCCTTCCCCCCTTATCCCCATCTCTATAGCTACCCCCCTACCTCTCTTTTCTTCTCTCTCCCTATATTATTATTTCTCTCAATTCTATTTCCATTCTCTTAATCAATACCTCTCCCTCCCACCATCTCTTTCTCTCTCTCTCTCTCCCTCCTTCCCTCTCTAAATATATACCTCTCCCTCCATGTTTCATTACCCACCTATCTCATCCCCCATCTCTCTCACATTTATCTCTCCTCATATATCACTCACCCCTCTCCCCAATATTTAGGTCTCTCACCTCCATATCTCTCCTCTCTCTAGTTATTTCCCACCCTCTCTACCTCTATCCCTCTCTCCTTACCCTTATTTTAATTTTTTTGAACTTCTCTCTCCTCCTCACCTCTCCCCTCTCTAGGTCTCTTAGTCTCTCCTTGTCTACCTCCCCATCCCTCCTTAGCCTTCTCTTTCTCTTTGTTCTTCTCTCTCCATCCCATCTCTAGGTCATCACCTCTCTATCTCCTTCCCTATGTCTCTCATTCCCTCCATCCCTTGTTACTCTTGTCTCTCTTTGTTATTTTCTCTCTCCTCATATCCCTTCCTCCCCCCCCCCTTTCTTCTTCTCCCATTCTCTATCTCCCCCTCCTTCCTTAAACCCAAATCTCTCCTTCAACCTCCCTTCTTAAACCCCCACATCACCTCTCTTCCCCTCTATATCCTCTTTCCCTAGGTATATCACCCCCTCCACATCTACCTCCCCCTCCATATCCTCTTATTATTCTCTATGATGATGCATTCAAATTGAAACTATGTGAAGCACAACAACTACACTCTGAAAGATGTGAAGAATGTTCACAATGATTTGTAATGTTGTTATCTAAGAATTTTCTATGGTGATCACATGGGACCAAGCTTGTCCAAGTTTAGTGTGCAAACCAATTTTCCTTGAGTAAATCTTAAATAAACTTGGACTTAACTTTTTGCATTCTTTAAAAGGAAAATGAGATTCATACCTTTCAAGAAGTTGATCACTATAAAAATAGGACATATAGTTCTAGATGGTCACTTGAGTATTTAAAGCTATTAGAAGGGACATTTATTATGTTGACATTTCCATGTGATGCACTTGAATATCCAGATCTTCTAGCATTAATATCATAATAAATTTTTTTGTTGATGGGCTATATGACTATATTTCATATGCCATTTCAAAAACTTCACATGGAATTTCCTAGGGTGGCACCTCATCACTTATAATTTGTTGAATAGACTCTTTGCAATCATGTGAAAACTTTATTATTTCCCAGTTTACTATGTTTGGTCCACAAGAATTTCCAAGCCTATAGCGAAGATGGGAGAAGGCTTGTGTTATTTTTCAAATGTGGTGTCAGATAGCTAGAGCTCAAAGAACAAATTCTATAAAAATAATTACCATCATCTATCAATTTTTTTGAAGTATTTATATTCTCACCTATCTTGTGGTCCTAATTTTTTTTTTCACCAACAAATAGTTCGTTGCTTATATGCTTCAACCCCTTACCCTTACCCCAAGAAGAAGTAAGGAATATTTTATTCTCCCTGAATTTGTTATCATCTATATTCTCTCCTACTGTCACTTGTTCACCTACATTTTAATTATTATAATTTTGATACCTTTTCAAGGAAAATTTACACAATCATCAAAATCCCCAGTCCCTTTATTTATGATATGTATAGTCAAGCAAGAAAATTACCAAAAAAGTCATTGTTATTAACATTTAATCCACCCTTTCAAATCTTTAGGGTACTGCAATTTTTTACTTCAATCCAACCACTATAGAAGAGGCTATGATTTTTAAGACTTCCAACATTTTATTTAATCCCTAAAACCCATTATCCTTTTCATTTGTATTATAAGAATTTCTATGAAAACCAAATTTAGTTGTAGGAATTTCAAGGTTCTCTTGCTCCAATTCAAGTTTTGAGTTAAGAGATAGGCTAAATTTTTCTCCCTCTTTCCTTTCTCATTGAACCAAAGATTTTATTTTCCCTTTGATAAGACATGCCTCATGTTGTGCCTATAGAAAAAATGCCCCATTCGGACTAAGGAACCCCTCTTTTTGTCTCACCTTCGCTGGGTTAGTTTACCTTCCTCATTTTGTGTGCCCCTATTTTTGAGCCTAAATTGGCCATAAGCCATTAAATTTCAAAATGCATCTTGGCCAAGCTCTTTCATCCAGGTTTCACCAAGTTTTAGGCCCTTGCAAAAATTTAATTGTGGGCTTCTATCTTGCAGAAGCCACAATCCCCTTCGTCACTTGCAGGCCTGCCATCATGAGATTCCTTCTATATAAGTTTGTCTCTATTTTTTCATTCCCTGCGTTGTTCATCCATGTCCATCCGCAACACGACACCCACATTGGGTTTTTCCACTTGACCTTCAACCCAGTGTCCTCACCAGCGGGGTTATTCACAACTCCACCAACCCGCACTCTACAGTACCTATAATTATTAGGTGCATTTATGAAGCTTGAGTCTATAAATAACCCCTACCTAGCTATCATTTTCATCAATCATTTTCAAAGTTCAAGAGAGAAAAATACATTTCTTCATGCATGAAATATTCAAAGGCTTCATTAGTGACAATTTTCTTCATACATGACTAAGTTACATATCTGATTGCTCATCATTTGTTATTTATAATTCCATCAATGGATTATTTATTAGGATTTGAAACTGCATGAGATTCATGAGTCTAAGTGATAAAAAATTCTTGCATCCAAAACCCCCTCATGCTTTGTGTGGGATGACCAATGGGGAAATCTGCCTAGGGAATACTATTTGAAATAGGAAACTGGTGGCGACCTTTGTAATCTTTGGCCACACATTAAAAACATTGTCAAAATTCCTCATAGTAAGTCAAAATTCCCTCGTGCACACTCATGCAAGAATCCATCCCATCAATCCCATGACCAAGGGAGAAGCCCTCAGGGTTACGCATCGTTTGAACCTCGCATTCACATGTGACTTAAACCTTGTACGGCATATACAAAATGGTTAATTCCTAGGAATTTTGTGGGTTCCTTTGTATGGGAATTTATAGTAGGAGCTCTGGTCAATTATGTTGTTCCTAACGACTAATCTAATGAGGCTACCTAGTTTCAGACTACACCCCTGCCATTGCCCCAATATTTTTCAACCAAGTATTAGTCAAAACTAACCAAGTCATCGGGCCAATGTGGGTCAATACCTATGGGTCCTCGTAGTTGGGTCATTGTTTCCACCCTCAAACTAGAATAATAGTCACTAGGGATGGTAGGGTTTTGGCAGATTCGACTCCCCATTCTATTGGGGAGACATTTGGGATCCCAAGTTTGATAAACGGAAGAGGTTGAAAAGGATTTCAAACTAAATGTTTGGAATCAATATCCTCTTGGCTGAAAAATGACAATTAATCAATCATGGTTGAAAGATAAAAGGGGTAGTGCTAACAAGGTTCCTCAAACATTATAGAGAAGTGACTTTGTAGAAGAAGCCAATGATCTAGTAACACTTCTAAGTAGGATCATGGCCCTCCCCTCTTCCTCATTCTTTGAGGAGTGGATTTTGTATTTTTTTAGGAGATCTTAAGAGGAGAGGCCAAGTTCCACTAGGCCAATCTCATTAGCAACAACTTGCACAATCAATTCATGGCAGTGAAGAAGACATCACAATTTTACATGACCTCTTATTTGGTCTACCTCCTAGCTATTAAGTTCCCATATAAAGGATTGGATTATGTTGGTGTACTTGGGATAAAGAAGTTGCAACTCAGGGTGTACAATGGCTACCCTCAATTGCAGTACAAGAACTTCAAGAAAGATTACAGGAGGGTAAACGATGCCTTTATTGGGCATGCCATTCAAAACCTTGTCGGAGACTATCACAAAAGTGTATCATATAGCGCCAAAGTAGCCATAAATGTATTTTGATATTTGTTCATCCAATTCCCCAAATTTACATACATCATAGAAGAATGATTCTTGGGGAAACCCTATCAGTTGCCTCGTTACCCAAATGATAGGATAATATTGCTAGAGCTTACTTGACAACTACAGACTACCCACACTTTATTATATAATATACACCATGCTTGGGTCCTATATCCCCTCCCATTTTGATAAGGAATGCACTCTTGCCCTGATTCCCCATGCATTGAGCACTCCAAGAAGTAGTTTGGAGAATACAATTTTGAGATACACACTGATTAGTTGAAAAATGGATGCTCTATGGTTTAGGACATAGAACATCACTTTTCTCCAACCAACAATCAAGGATGCCCTAGAGATCCCATACCAAGAGTGGAATAAAGGTAAAAGATCTGCTGAGGGACTATCCTAGGGTCTAATTAATGACTACTGAAGGGTTCACCACCCTGATAAGACTTGGAAAAGACAATGAAATGTAAAACCCTAATATGACGCAAACTTGAATTAAATGACCTATAAATGAATATAAAATAGAATAAAAAACTATAAGATGAAATGTGTGCACTTGGAGACTTGAACATGACTAGAAGGAGTCTTGTAATACTAAAAATTCTAAATTTTTGACCTTGTGGGACTCATTCACAATTATGGGGGAATCAATCTTAGTTCTGTATTTTCACATAGGAGTAGGTTTTGGACAAAAGGGTATCTGAATCTGCAATTTTGTTTGAAAAACACCTATAGTGTGAATCATTCGCCACTTGTGGTGAATGAGTCCAATTTGAATTTTCTAGAACTTCAAGGTTTGAATCTTCTCTTCTTAGTATTCTTAATCTATTTCTCCTAGTTTTCAGATCTAAAACTCTAATTTTGGGGTTGTAGGTGACCTTTTAGTGAAGATTCCAACCTTGAAAATGAGGAAACAATTTCAACAGCTTTTCCCAAGGTTGTTACCTAGTCTTCAATGATATTTCAAGCTCCAAGTCACCTAGATCTACAATCACACATGTAAAGAGGAGAAAACTTGTTGATTGTTAGTGAATGAGTGTTTTCCTTAGTCAAACCCATTTTAGCTAATTAAACCAAATGACGAAACAATGAAATGAAGGCATGAAACATGAAACAAATAAAATGAATCATGGACAATAATACCTTGAATGATTCCTTGTAAATGATGTCTTGTAAATCTCCAATTCAACATGAAATGGTCATGAAGGATGTAGATCTTGATCTTTCCAATAGGACTAGAATAATACTTGATCTTGGATCTTCAATGCTACAACACAACACTAGAACAATAAAATGATTGATCCTTGATATGCTTGGCATGATGATGGATCTTGAATTGTTACAAAAATTGACAAATAATTTTACCCTTGAATTCCTTAAAATGATCTTGTAAACACTTGAATTCTCTTATGAACTCCAAATTTCTATAGTAATGCTCTCCCAAAAGTCTTAAGTGAAAATGAGTGATTTAACCTTGTATTTATACTTAATTATGCAAGAATTACTAAAATTACAACACTACAAGCCGACATAAGATCTTGAAGGATAAAACCCCACCAAAAATTTGAATTAAATTTAAATTTGAACTAAACGAGACTCATTCACCCAAGATGGTGAATGAGTCCCATTAGGCATAATTTTTGGGACCAAAATTCAAAATTTCTCAAAAAGGTGTGAAATTAGGTTCGAGACCCAAAAATCTAGGTGGGACTCATTCGCCCAAGGTGGCGAATGAGTCCCAAATCACTAAATTTGGACCACACAAGCCAAAAAAACCTAAATTATGATTGGGTGATGATTAATGTTGAAATTATCCTCAAAATTATACATTAATTAAGGCTTAAGGAAAATTAAAGAATAATAAATCCAAATTATTAAATAAAACCCTGGATTAGTGTGAAAGCCTGTTACAACACTTTACAACACCCAAGAAAAGGCATTAATTAAGAACATTTTGGTTAAAAATAGGTTCATTAGGCTCAAATACTTAATAAAATCCTAGAAACATGTGAAAGTGGACTACAACACTTTACAACACATTTACAAGGCATAATTTGAATACATTTATTTAGTTTACAAGGTCCCAAGACCTAAATCAAGGCAAATTTTAAGCTTAATTTAACAAGGAGCTACACCAGTGTGAAAATGTCATCGACGACATTTTTTGACACTACATTTATCCCCCACTTTAGTGAGAGGATGAACTTGCTTGAAAATCACACTAAATTATACATTCAAGAGGGTTCCAAGTGTACTAATGAGAATGGCAAAGGATGAAGAAGATCCAAGGATGTGGCCAAACCCCCAAAATATGAGATACTTCATCAAACCAACATGAGCACAAAGGGACATACACAAGATGTACGATTTATGAAAAAACAAGATACACAAACATACAATGCCATGAAAATTTAGGTCATTTGTGGGGTGAGTATCCATAATATCCTCACTCTAGGGACACAAAAATTTAGGTCATCTACGGGGTGAGTAATCCGAAGAGGTGAGACACATGACCGATATGTGCCCACATACACAAGCGTTAAGGGATTTCACTCCTTTGTTTGGCTCCCATACATCCATACCAAAGCTATGCCTCTTGATGAATTTGATAAGGCACCACACAATGATGATCTTCGAGCTTCATGAGACAACAAAAAATTCATATTCTTGGAGCTCATGAAAAAATGAGCTTTGAGATTTATGATGCAAGAAAAACTTTGTATACTTGAGACTCATGAACAAACAATATGGCACCATAGGCATGCAAGGTGGCCATACAACAATTTTTGTAAATGAAATATACTGTAAGCGATTTTTCTTAGTTCATTCAAGGTCTCTTCTTAGGGAACATTGTTCCTGATGTCTCCAACATAGGACAAGTCAAAGAAATATCACACTCTCAAAGGAAATCAAATCAAATGACACCACCAAGAAAAGGATGAATCATAAGAAGAAAGAAAATCACACCATGAAACATGAGTGTCGATGCATGACCTCACTTTAAAGAAGTTGCTAACACCATTGTTGTAAGCAATTTCTTTAAAGTAGAATAAGATATGAGAGCTTATTCAGAAATCCCTATGCCAAGTCATATGTTTCTGAATCAAACTACATAATGAATAAGTAGGTCATATGTGAGGCAACTTAAGGCATGCCATCCACATCCCAAGATTTCTCTTATATGTATTCATGAAAGGTGGTCAACTAGCCAAAAGAGATAATGACAAGTGACATACGATGACAAGGATACCTAACCCCTTGCCCCAAATTATTGCAAGGGAAGGATGAGCCAAATAACATGAAAAAAAATATCAATTAGAGGAACTAGGTACTTCAACACAAGGAAGAGCACCATGATCCTTAAGATGTTAAATTTGATTATTTAAAGCCTTACATTAATTAGTAGCATGACCATGAACTCTATGATATGCAAAAAATAAAGTCTTGTAGTAGAATTTATTTTGTGTTCTTAGAAGGAAAGATATGAAATAATATTGAAGGATTCTTGACAAGATACCCTCTTGATCTATATTTTGTGACAAAGATATCTCTTTCTTAGCATTAGGTTTCATAGTTATACATGACTTTTTAGATTGCAAGATTTTGTTCTCTCGTTTACAGGAGGGTGTAAAATCTATCAAATTCAAATCATTAGTGTTTTTCAAGATGACATTGACATTAACCAATTTTTTATTTTTTTTATAGTTCTTGCAAAGGATAACAATCAAGACCACTAGTTTCTAGGAGTTCAGGATTCACTAATGTTAAAGTCGTCTTAGAGGAATATTTTATAAGAGTTTTGATATTGAGTGAAGGATTTTTTGATGCTTTGATTTCTATCAAAGGACAATAACCAAGACCACAAGTTTTTTCTTGTATGTTAGGATCTATAAGGATAGAGATACCTTATTCTCTAGCACCACATCCTTTTCCATTGTAACCAACTTGTTTCATAAGATCATAACCTCTTCCATAGATATTTTTTCATTTCTTTCAGATTTGGTGGTTGTCCATAATCACCTTCATCAAAGTTTGTTGTGTAGTTTGCTTGATATTATAAAGTAGTTAAGGTGGATTCTTTTGAAGGGTTTTTTGAATTTTGTGTTGACATTATTTATTTTTTACTTTTTAGATTCTTTGTGTATGATCTTGTATTCTCCCATGAATGTAGGTTCAAAATCCAAGGAACCCAAATAATCTTCTAATAGATTTTTCTATTTTTATTTTTCTTTTTGTTGCATAGTCTCTACTTTTGTAGTTGGTGTTAATTGTTTCAAATAATTCTCTGTGTTTTTCTCAATTTTCAAACAACTGTTTGGTTCAGGATTGGCCTCAAGTATGTGCACTTTGTTGTTGTAGACATATTTCATGATACGATGCAAAGTAGAAGGAACACCATTAATTTTGTGAGTCCATGGTCTCCTTAAAAGGAGGTTATGTGAAATATTGTCATGCATAACATGGATCAGTGTTTCTAATGTGTCCTTTCCAACAGTAATAGGTAAAGTAATCACACCAAGCGGTCATTTTCCCACATTATCAAAGCCAGTAATAGATAAAGAGGTAGGTTGAATTTTTGATCTATCCACACCAAGCCTGTAAAAAAGGGTCACACTAAACACATTAAGGGCTAAGCCATTGTCAACAAGGGTTCACTTTATGCCTCTTTTCTTGTAGTAAAATTTTTCCATGAAAGATTCATTTTTTTTCTGCACTTCCAAAGGAGGGAGCTCACTTTGGTGGAAAATAATGTTAGTGCTTATTCCTTGAATAATAGTTGTTATGTCATTTGGGTTTGCACTAGAGGGGACCACAACTTGCTACAAGGTTGTTTGAAGCATAGTGTGATAATTAGGAGGATTCTAAATTAGGTCCCATAGGGATATATTTGTAAGAGTATTCTCAAGTTTTTCAACAAGATCATACTCCTTCCCACTATGTGATGGAAAAAAGGAGGATTAGGTAAGATAGGATTAGGAAATGGGAGTTATGTTGGAGGTGTTTGTCTTGGTTGCAGATTGTTTCTAGTGTTATATGTATGAGCAACAATGTTTTTCTTAAGTGGGTAAAGTATAACTTCGGGTTTGTTTTGATTTTGTTGTTTGTATGAAGGTGAGTAAAGGATTAGACAATTCTTAGGATGTCCCACGAGGTATTTAGGAGGTTCAATAGTCAAGTGGGGTCTAATGGGCACTTGTGCACTCATAACCTTAACGGTCTTGGTTTGATGTACTAATAATAAAGGGAAATATAGAATCACATTTTCACTATAATCCAAGGAACTATCATCACTATTGTTGTAATTTTATCACACCATGATATCCTCCCTAGGAGGAGAGTTTTTAGGATAACTACAATTCAAATTTTCTTGACATTCAAGGATTGGTGAACTTCCAAAATGACTTCATCACAGGTAGGGGAATGATCGATGGTTAGATTTTCTTGCTTGTCAATGATGGTGTTTCCTTGTTCAATAATGTTTTCTCTAGGGGAAGAGAGGAAATCAATATTCCCATAATTGTCATCAATTTTATTTTGTAACATCAGAGTATCTTCTTCAATACTAGGAGAGATGCTAGGAGAAGAGAAAATGTGATTATCATGATCATTTATGATTTCATTCTTTGTTCCCTAATATCTTTCAAAATAGGATAGGTAGGGGAATGCTCATAGAGAGGTTTTTTATATACCTTAAAGGTTTATCATTCAACACCAACATATCCTTCTTGCATTCAATTTCATCCTCCAAAGAATTATCACAAGAGGGAAAGTGTTGGGAGGTGAATTTAGACTAGTTGAAGTTTTAATGGTCTCTTGTTGTGTTATGTTATCATCATGATTACCTATGGTTTTTTCTTCTTTTTCATAAATTTCTTGGTCAATATGAGAGGTAAGGGGAGAGAAACAACTAAGTTTCTCAAAAATTTCATCAATTTCTTCTTCTAACACTGAAATATGTTCTTCACCATTAGGGGAGACATTAGGGGAAGAATGAACATGATCATTATGATTACCCAAGGTTGTATTATCTTTCACTAGGATCTTCTCACAAGGGGTGAATGTAGAGTAAGTGAGGTTATGTTTAGAACTCTATCTATGGTCTTATTTTCTTGTGCTATCATATCTTCCCAAGGGGAAAAAGGAGAAGGGAAAATAAGACCTTCATGATTTTCAACAGTTGTATCTTCTTTCACCAATATACCTTCATCACTAAAAGGAGAGGTATCAAGAGAAGAAAAACTATGATCTCCATGATTTTCTATGCTTGAAATATCTTGTATCACTTCATTCCCACAAATAGGAGAGATAGGAGGGGGTATGAAATTTTTCTTAGCATACCTAGATATGTAAGACACTAACATTGTTTGTGTTGCAAGTATGAATGAGTATGGTGGTGTTGTCATTAATTTCAACACACTTTAGGGTGTTGTAGATAAAGGAATCATGTGATTTCAGGTGGTACATGTATAGTTGAGATACTATAGAGATGTTTTGAGTACATGGAGCTATCTTTATGGTGTTGCGGGTGTGCTGATGTGATGAGTTCTCAAGTGCTTTTGTGAAAATTAATAAATAGTGAAGATAGAGTTGTGTGTGTGTTTTAAATGTGCTCTGATAATGTGCTCTACATTTCTTCTATGTTGATCCTATGCTTGTACGGATATTTAGTGTTATTTATGGGCATCTCTGGGTGATATATCCTAAGTTATAGATTCTCAGTTGATGAAGAGATAAGTTGTGCTCACCAATTTGTAAACTGGTCTGGTAGAGTTGTTTGTCTGTGGACTGGGAGAAATGTTTCTACTTTTTAGTCCTCTAATGGTTTATCTCAAATCTTGTGGATCTGGAAGAAGGTTAATAATGGTGTTATCTATGTTTTGGAAATGTGTTCACAGCTTGGTGCTCTGGAAGGCTTGTTCTAGAGCTACTATGAGTGTCTGTATAGTCAAGTTAGACTAATGGAAATATTTTTGTGTATAAATATTGTTGCAGTTGCTGCATATGTTTTTGAAGGCATCTAAGAGGTATTCCAATATGTAGTAAATCATGTTATGTGATCCACATATTATCATCTTGTTGCGAATTCACATACTTCAAAGCTCATTTGTGGTTTCATTAGGTTTGTCTGACCTAGTGGCTACACGTTACACAAAGGATAAGTATCAATTAAGGAAGTGTATGATTGATCTAAGATGTTTTGGGTCTTGGCTAAGTATTAATTTGGCCCACTCTCATTCTTATCCATTGCGGGAATGTTGAGTCATCAACCTAATTTGAATTTGTAAAATAAAGAACGTGTAGCAAACCTTGGAGAAAGTTTCTAATATCAAAGATGGTATAAATACAAGTTAAGATGTTGTGAATTGAATGCCATAAGTGTGAAAAGAAAAGTGTGCAAAAATAAATCAAGGTAGTAGTACTTTAATGTGTTTGACTTCTGAAAGCAGTGAGTTGATAGTGTCTACAATTCTTTGATTAAGGCTATAAAAGTGTGGAACCTGTTGTGGTGGATTTTCTATTATCAATCTTTATTTGTAGGCAGTGAGCCTCCATTCTAGATAGTGAGTCATATTTGTATGTAGTGAGCCTTGTATTTGGATAGTGACCTATCTTGGGCAGTGAGCCCTTTGGTAGTGAGCCTTTGTATCTAGTTCCACATTACTATTATATTGTGAGTTAAACCTCATTGTTGTTTTTCCATTATTAGGTTTTCCACATAAATTTGGTGTCTCTTGTGTTGATATTGATTTCTGTTATTTTCATTTCATGCTCATACTTAATAACAAATTAAAGTGGATGTGGATTTAATAATTGTTTAAGATTTGTAAATAAGATTGGTGACAACTGATTCACCGCCCCTCTCAGTTGTCTTGTTAATTTCAACAATTGGTATCATAGTATTGGTTCCTTAGAGAAGAGATTAACTACTTGAGGTAGATATGATGGTGCACAAATTGCCAATCCTTATGTTTGATGGTGCTGACTACAGTGACTAGAAAGTGCAAATCTGAGAGGTTACCCGATCTCTCTTGGCTTCAAGACTTGGAAAGTTGTTGAGACAAAATATGTTGAGCTAGAAAGTGTTCCTTCTTTTGTAGATGAGATTTATACCTATGAGGAAAATGAAAAAGAAAGGTATGAAATCTATACTGCTTTATCTAAGACTGTGTGGACAAACTTTATTTAATTAGGCACTGCTTATGAAGTATGGGAAAATTTGAAAGATATCTATGAAGGAAATGATAGATTCAAATTATAAAAGAAGCTAACAACAAAGAGAAAATATGAGAATTTAAAAATGGAAGAAGGTGAAGACATTGCAAGCTACTTTCAAAGGGTTGATATTGCAGAAAATGAAGTGAAGAATCAAGGTGGTACTCTGACAATGAAGATGTAATAGTGAATATTATGATGACCCTACCAGAGAGTTATAGTGACAAAGTCTCGGCTATTGAGGAAGTGTATGATCCAAATAAATTCACTAAAGAACATTTATTTGGCACCTTAAAATCATTTGAAATGAGAAAGTTTGGAAAAGAAAAGGAGAAAATAGAAACAACCTTCAAAGCAACTAAGACAGAAGATGGTCCAAATAGCGAAAGTTCAGAGGAGTTGGAAGAAAAAATTTACAAGGAAATTAAAGAAAGGTACTAGTAAGTAAAAAGGTATGTTACCTTTTAAACGTTTCAATTGTGGAAATATTGGTCACTATGCTTCAAGATGTCCAAATAGAGCCATACACAAAAATAACAAATATAATAAAGACAAAAAGGAAAAAAAATCAAGGAACTATATTATGTTAGAGAAGATGGTGGAATTTTCGATGATGAATCTAATTTTGAGGATGATAAAGATGAATTATTGTTTCTAGCCTTGGAGAATAAATATGTCTACTAACCATGGAATATGTGTAAGGGAATGTGGTCTAGAAAACAAGAAGGATGAGATGGAAGGCCCTCTGGTTACTACCTTTCATGCTAGAAAAGAGAAATATTATTGTGTAGTTGACAGTGGTTGTTCAAATCATTTGACCAAATATAAAAGTAAGTTCACTAAGCTTAAAAATTATGATGGAGGATTAGTCATGTTTGGAGATGATTCTAGCGCAAATATTGTTGGAAAAGGAACAATTAGTTTTGATGGACAACACAGTACTGATGATGTCTATTATGTTAAGGGCTTAAGGCATAATATTTTGAGTGTTGGAAAAATGTGTAGAAAAGGATTTAATATTGTGTTCTAGGATAATACTTGTGAGATAAAAAAAAAGGCCAAAACTATGGCAGTTGTAGGAAGAAGAACACATGGAAACATTTATCAGCTCAAGAGTGGTGATGTTCAGTGTTTTATGTCTCAAGTTAATGAAAATTGGTTGTGGCACTGGAGGATGGGACATGCAAAATTTGACAATTTGATCAAGATCGGTTCAAGAGAAGTTCTTAGGGATCTTCCTAAAATCACAAAGCCTACCAATATTGTTTTTATAAGTTGTCAATTGGAAAAAAAACAAGATGTAGATTTAAAGGAAAAGAACAATCATCTATCGGAATGCTGGAATTGATTCACACAGACCTTTTTGGTCCCACAAAAATAAGTATTCTTAATGGTGATAGGTATTTTATGCTTTTGATTGATGATTATTCTAGAATGACATGTGTTACTTTTCTTAGGGAGAAAGCTCAAGCTCAAGATAGATTCAAAGTGTTTAAGGAAAGATTAGAGAATGAAGTGAACTTGAGAATCAAATTTTTAAGGTCAAATAGAGGTGGATAATTCACATCCAATGAGTTTAATACATTTTCTAAAGAGCATGGTATAAAGAGACATTTTTCTACTCCTAAAACTCTTCAGCAGAATGGAATTGTAGAAAAGAAGAACCAAACTGTTCAATAGGTTGCAAGGACTATGATGAAAGAGGAAAATGTACCTGATGTATACTAGAGAGAAGCAATCCACATTGTTGTTCATATTCTTAACAGAGTTCATTTAAGAGGTAACAATACAAAGATCCCTTATGAACTGTGGAATGGCAAGATTCCTACTGTTAAGTACTTTAATGTATTTGGAAGCATATGTTATATTAGAATAGATGATGAGATCCTTGGAAATTTTAATGCAAGATGTGATGAATGTATTTTCCTTGGATATTTAACTAATCAAAGCATAAAGATACTACAATAAAAGTCCGAGGAAGATAGTTGAAAGTGCAAATGTAAAAGTTGATGAAGATATGTACATACCATTTGAAATAAGTGAAGTTGAACTATATGAACCTATATGTGGACAAGTACAAGAAGTGAATGAGGAAGAAAAAGAAAAAATTAAAGAAGAAGAAGAAGAAACTCCAGAACTTGCTCCTAAGACTCATGAGAATGTATAGAAAAATTATTCGAAATAATAGATAATTGGAGACAAAGGAAAAGGTGTAAGAAGAAGAAGTAAAGTGGTAGCAGTAGAGGTAAATTTGTCTATACTTTCTAAGATAGAACCTAAAATATTATGTGAATCATGAAAAATATGAGAATTTGGTTAGAGAAATGAAAGAAGAGTTGTAGAAGATAGAGGAGAATCAGACATTGGAACTAGTTCCTAGACCTGTAAAAAAAAATGCAATTGGTACAAAATGGGTATTTAGGAATAAGCTAAATGAAGATGGTGAAGTAATAAGAAACAAAGCAAGGCTTGTGTGCAAATTTATTCACAGGTTGAAGGAATAGACTTTGAGGAGATATTTTCTTCGATGGAAATAATGGAGGTCATTCAGATGTTCTTGTCATTTTTTTCTCATAATGATTTCAAGGTATACCAGATGGATGTTAAGTCTATATTCTTGAATGGGGAATTCGAAGAAGAGGTGCACATGGAACAACCAAAAGAATTTCAGTTATCAGATAAATTGGACATGGTCTGCAAGTTGAAAAATGAAGTATATGGACTTAAACACACTCCTAGAGCATGGTATGCAAGGTAGGACAAATATTTGATAGAGAAAAGGTTTATCAAAGGCTCCACAGACAGTAATCTCTATTTCAAAGTTGAAGGAAAGAAAGGTTGATAGTGGTTGTCTATATTGATGATATTATATTTAGAGGGAATGAGGTTATGTGCAAGAAATTTGTATAGGAGATACAAAAAGAGTTTGAGATGTCTATGATTGGTGAGTTGAATTTATTTCTTGGACTCCAAGTGAATCAAAATGATCAAGTCATATTCATTTCAAAATCTAAGTATGTTAAAGAAATTTTGAAGAAGTTTGGAATGGATTATTCCAAACTAGTTTGTACCCCTATGGTTACCGGATGAAAACTGAGTAAGGATGATGATTATCCTAAAATTGATCAAATCATGTATAGATCTATGATTGGTGGATTGTTATATCTTACTGCTACTAGACTAGATATCATGCATGAAGTATGTTTGGTTGCCAGATTTCAGGAAGAACCTAAAGAAACACATGTGTACAATTGTGAAGAGTATAGTTAAATATCTAAAGGTCACTCCATATTATGGCCTGTGGTATCCTAAGGATACTAATTTCACTTTGAATGCATACACTGATGAAGATTGGGCTGGTTGTGTAGATAACTGAAAGAGTACAAGTGGTGGTGCATTCTTTCTTGGAGGAAGATTAGTTTCTTGGCTAAGCAAGCAACATGATTTAGTTTCTTTATCCACTACAGAAGCTAAGTATATTACAACAACATCTTGTTGTACATAGGTAATTTGGATGAAGAAACAATTGAAGGATATAGGTGTGATGTGTGATGAGCCTATCCATATATTCTATGATAACACAAGTGCAATAAATATTTTAAATAATCTGGTAATGCATTCAAGGGAAAAGCATATATCTATTATATATTATTTCTTAAGGGAGAAGGTGTTGGAGAATGAAGTCATGCTTGAATGTGTCTACAAAAGATAAGATTGTAGATATATTTACTAAGGCTCTTCCTAAGGATACTTTTGAGTATCTCAAGGAGAAATTGGGGGTTACTACCCCTCCTTCTTTGAACTAGGTGCACATAGAGGTACATCAGTCTAGTAGATCTAAAGATTCATAATCTGTATGGACTAATGATTGAGGTCTACTCCTCAAGGGGAGTAGAGAGTATCATTATTGTTGAATGGTATGTGTGTTGTCATGGGTGCACTCCTAAGGGTGAGTGATCAGGAATTTTATATGGCTGAATGATCATGTAAAAAAAAATATTCGCCATTGATGTCAAAGGGGGAGAGAGAATCACATGAAAAAAGTTTATCTATATCTGAAAAAGTTGAAAAGGAGAAATAGAATCTTTCAAGGAGAAGAGAGAATAAATGTTGTGTAGGCTTTCTAATCTAAAAAAAAAAGTAGGAGAGTGTGTATGTTGTCTTTGATGGTTTTTCACATCATGTGTTTCCATAAATGACAAAGGGGAAGATTGTTGCAAGTATGAATGAGTATGGTGGTGTTGTCATTAATGTCATCATTTATGTCAACATAGTTCAAGGTGTTGCATAGAAATGAATCATGTGATTACAAGTGGTATATTTATGGTTGAGATACTACAAAGATGCTATGAGTACATGGACATATATTTATGGTGTTGTAGGTTTGCTAATGTGATGATCTATCAAGTGCTTTGAAAAAATTAATAAAAAGTGAAGACAAAGTTGTGTGTGTGTTTTGAATGTGCTCCAATAATGTGCTTTGTGTTTCTTCTATGTTGATACTATGCTTGTGCAGATCTGTAGTTTTTTTAATGGGCATCTTTTGGTGATATATCTAGAGTTATAGCTTCTAGGTTGATGAAGAGTGAAAGTTGTGTTCACCGGTTTATGAATTGGTCTAGTAGAGTTGTTTGTCCACGGATTGGGGGAAATGTTTCTGCTCTACAGTCCTCTGATGATTTGTCTCAAATCTTGTGTATCTGGAAGAAGGCTAATAATGGTGTTATCTATGTTTGGAAAACATGTTCATAGCTTGGTGCTTCGAAAGGATTGTTCTAGAGCTACTATGAGTGTCTATACAGTCTAGTTGGACTAATGGGAAGAAAACTATGTATGAATATTGTTGCAGTTGTTGTAGATGTTTCTGAAGGCATCTAAGAGGTATTCCAATATGTAGTAAAGTGTATTATGTGACCAACATGTTATCATCTTGTTGTGAATGCACATACTTCAAAGTTAATTGGTGTTTTCATTAGGTTTGGCCAACATGGTGTCTACATGTTACATGAAGGATAAGTATCAATTAAGGAAGAATATGATTGATCCAAGATGTTTTTTTGAGTCCTAGTTAAATATTAATTTGGTCTACTCTCATTCTCATCCACCGTGGAAATGTTGAGTCATCAACCTAATTTGAATTTGTAAAATAAATAATGTGTATCTGACCTTGGAGAAATTTTCTAAGACCAAAGATGGTATAAATACAATTCAAGATGTTGTGAATTGAATGCACCAATTGTTATAAGTTTGAAACAAGTGCAAAAAGAAAAGTGTGTGAAAGGGAATCAAGGTAGCAGTACTCTAATGTGTTTGACTCTTGAAAGTAGTGAGTTGATGGTGTCTGCAATTCTTTGATTAAGGTTGTGAATGTGTGGAACATATTGTGGTGGATTTTATGTTATCTATCTTTATATATAGGTAGTGAGCCTCCCTTCTAGACATTGATTCCTATTTGTAGGTAGTGAGCCTTGTATCCGGATAGTGAGTCCCATTTTGGGCAGTGAGTCCTATTTTGGCAGTGAGCCTTTTTATCCACTTTTGCATTATTATTATATTGTGAGTTAATCCTCACATTGGTTTTTTTCCTAATTGGTTTTTCCATGTAAATCTAGTTTATGTTGTGTTGATATTGCTTTATGTTATTTACATTTCATGTTCATACTTAATAATAGATTAAAGTGGATGTGGAGTTAATAATTGTTTGAGATTTGTAAATAAGATTGGTGACAACTGATTCACCCCCCTCTTAGTTGTCTTTTTCATTTCAATAGTTTGAACTAGAATGAAAATTACTTCTAACCATCTCATGCAATGCTTCAATAATGTAAACAATTTATATCCCAAGATGTAAAACGCTTTTATCCAATGCATGCAAAACTTTAAGAATGCAAAAAATGTGTATCCAAAAATGAAAATCACTTTTATCAAACTTGCTTTATGAATGTGGACATTGTACAAATGCAAAAGTGAAAAGTAATTTTATCCATATGATGTAAAGTTCCAGAAATGTGAGCATTTTTCAGAACTGATGATGCTTGCAATTGAACCCATAGTATCTTATTAACAAGAATGTCACCACTCAGATTCAAACCGAGATGCTCTAGCACTGCTTCCTAAGAGCAGCATGTCTACCAATTTCACCATGGAAACTTATCATTTTAGTATTGTTTAGTCACTATATTAGACTATCTTCTTGAGATTGTCAATGCTAATATTGAGAGAAGAGCATTATCCAATGCGTGCAAAACTTTAAGAATGCAAACAATGTGTATCCAAAAATGAAAATCACTTTTATCAAAATTGTGCAAAGCTTTATGAATGTGGACATTGTACAAATGCAAAAGTGAAAATTACTTTTATCCATAAGATGTAAAGTTCCAGAAGTGTGAGCATTTTTTCAGATCTGATGATGCTTGCAATTGAAATGATTTCAAAAAAGACTACCCTAAATTGATGCTTTTGACCTACATGCATAAAATAAATGTTCCTAAAACTTTCTAGACTTATAGTATATGTTACTAGGAGGCTCAGGAAGCACAAAAAATAGGTTTTTGTTGTTGTTAAAGGTAGTTTAAAATTTGGACTAGGACTGATTTGTCCAAGGTGGCGAATGAGTCCCAATTGGTATTTTTTCAAAAATTTCAGAGATTTTAAAGTGATTTTTAAGTTTTTTAGTTTGTATGATGTGTAACCTAAGTGAAAATGCAGTTTTTAGATGATTTTCAATCATTTGAGATGCAAAAATGCAAGCTATATGAACTTTTACTAATGCAAGATTCTGAAACACTATAGTGCTAGTTAACTAATGCAAAATGCAATGCAATGTTAATGCAAGCTAAATCTAGGATGATGATGGACTCCAAATAAGAAAATGAAATGTTCTAAATGAAGGTTAACCAAAATGATTAATTGAAAAATGGGTTCTCTATGGTTTAGGACATAGACCATCACTTTTCTCAAACTAACAATCAAGGATGCCCTACAGATCTCAACCCAAGAGTGGAATAAAGGTAAGAGATATGCTAATGGATTGCCCTAGGGTCTGATTAATGACTTGTCAAGGGTTCACCAACAAGTTAAGACTTGGAAAATATAATGAAATGCAAAACCCTAATATGATGCAAACTTGAATTAAATGACCTAGAAATGCATATAAAATAGAATAACAAACTACAAGATGAGATGTGTGCACTTGTAGACTTGAAGATGATTGGAAGGAATTCTAAATTTTTTTACCTAGTGGGACTCATTCACCGTTTTGGGTGAATCATTCCTAGTTCTACATTTTCACACAGGACCAAGTTTCAAACAAAAGGGTATCTAAATTTGCAAAAAAATCTGAAAAACATCTATAGTGGGACTCATTTGCCACTTGTGGTGAATGAGTCTAGTTTGGATTTTCTGGAACTTCACAGTTTGAATATGCTCTTGTCAGTATTCTCAATCTACTTCTCTAGGATTCTAGATCTTAAACTCTAATTTTGGGACTATAGGTGGCGTTTTAGTGAAGATTCCAACCTTGTAAATGAGGAGACAATTCCAACAAATTTCTCCAAGCTTGTAACCTATTCTTCAATGATCTTTCAAGCTTGAAGACAACTAGATCTATAATCACACATGTAGAGAGGAGCAAACTTGTTGTTTGTTAGTGAAAGGGGGTTTGCCTTGGTCAAACCCCTTCTAGGTAATTAAACCAAATGATGAAATAATAAAATGAAGGCATGAAACATGAAATAAAGAGCGTGAATCATGAACAATAATACCTTGAATGGTTCCTTGTAAATGATGTCTTGTAAATCTACAACTTAACATGAAATGACCATGAAGGGTGTAGATCTTGATCTTGCCAATAAGAGTAGAACAATAATTGATCTTAGATATTCAATGCTACATCACAACACTAGCTCAATAACACTCTTGATGCTTGATATGCTTGACATGATGATGGATCTTGAATTTCTGCAACAATTGATGAAGAATTATGCCCTTAAATTCCTTAAAAATGATCTTGTAAACACTTGAATTCTCTTGTGAACTCCAACTTTCTATAATAATTCTCTCCCAAAATTCTTAGGTTAAAATGAGTAAAAGAACCTTGTATTTATACTTAATTATGCAAGAATTCCTAAAATTACAACACTACAATTTGACATCGGTTCTAGGAGGACAAAATACAGTAAAAAATTGAATAAATTTAATTTTGAGCTAAATGATACTCATTCACCCTAGGTGGAAATTGAGCCCCATCGGGCATAATGTATGCGACCAAAATTCAAAAGTGCTTAGAAATATGTGAAATTAGGTTTGGGACCCAAAAATCTAGGTGGGACTCATTCGCCCAAGGTGGTGAATGAGTATAAGATAACTAAATCTAGGACACACAAGAAAACAACACCTCAATTATGATTGGGTGATGATTAATGTGGAAATTATCCTCGAAATTATACATTAATTAAGGCTTAAGGATAATTAAAGCATAATAAATTCTGATTATTAAATAAAACCCTAGATTAGTGTGAAAGTGTGCTAAAATACTTTACAACACCCAAGAAAAGGCATTATTGAAGCACATTCTGGTTAAAAATAGGTTCATTAGGCTCAAATACTTAATAAAATCCTAGAAAAGTGTGAAATTGGACTAGAACACTTTACAACACCTTTACAAGGCATAATTTGAATATATTTTATTTAGTTTACAAGGGCCCAAGACCTAAATCAAGGAAATTTTTAAGCTTAATTTAACAAGATCTAAACCAGTGTGAAAATGTCACTGAAAATATTTTTTGACACTACACACATAGAGAGAGGGGGCTTGTATCCCCTCAGTAAATTAAGGAAGCAAGTTGGAAAGAAGCATTCCCACTGGCTACACATTGAATATTTTTGGGTGAATTGTGATGATGATCATGAGGTCAAAAGATGACACTATATGAGGATGACAACCCAATTTATAAAATCTATCGATTTTTACCCGGTACTAGATCAAATTATCGAATATGAAAATGTTCTAGATGAAAAATATATCACTCTAATCAATGTCCCATTTCCAGTAATTGATTAGGTTGAGGAGGAGGTCATCGATTTGGATACTATCACTTGCCAATGGAGTTGAGGACTAAGCAGTGGATAAATGATAAAATAAATTAGTTGCATGAGAAAGATGCAGAACTAACATATGGAGAGCTCAAAGATGAGATTCAAAGTGAGATAGACAATGGTGCCACTACAGGCTCATTGAGTGAGGCTCCCAAGTATTTTCTCATCACTAGATCAAGGAAGAGAAAGGATACAAACGAGTGGAAGCCCAAGTGCAAATTTTACACTAGGAAAATAGAAGAAGGGCATCCATCAAAGAAGGTGAGAAGGATGAGAACCTTTATTCTCGAGATTCCAACTATCCAAGAGGAGGGTTCCTCGCACAAAGATGAAGAAGAATTTGAGAGGTCTCACTCACCACCACCCATCACCTCCACTCTCCCATAAATTGGTGCCACTACACCATCCCCTTCCACTCCCCGATCATTGCTCGTTTCATCTCCACTCACTATGGGCATCTCTGTCCACCTCACTTTTGCTCCCCGACTACTCCCATTATGGTGTTAGCTTCTTCCTCTTCGACCACTTCCCCATTGTCGTCCTTCTTGTTCCCACCTCCACTACCAATTCTCTCTACTCTGTGTCCTTCTTTATTAAGAACCCCTATGGAACCTCTCACTCTACCACATGCCTTTTCCACTTATTTACAAAATATGCATATGAGATCTCTAGAGAAATCCTTAATCCTCAAGTCCAAGCATTAATGGCCTAGCTTTCTATTGCCTTTACTTTCCCTAAAAACCTTAATATAATCCACTAAATATGGAGGTGATAATAAAAATTTATGAAGAGATGAGAGACTAAGTGTACATTAGCTCAAAGAAGCAACTGAGGATACTACTAAGGAACCAAAGGGCTTTGATCAGGAAGATTATTTTCAACATCCTAAGGAAGGATTAAAGGTTGATTTGGATGATGTAGCCTCCAATGAGGAAGGGAAATAATTTCTTGAGGGTGAGGATGTAGGTAAATTGGATGATTATTACAATGTGGAGACGTCAGACCAAGAGCTAGAAGGTGAGAAGACCAAGGAGCATACTAACGAGGAGGAAAACTCAGATGAACATCATTTCAAGGAAAGGAATATTGATGAGCCTCCACAAACTAGCCAAGATGAGGGCCTATTGCATGAAGAAATTCCTCAAGAGGGAGAAAAAGATAAAGAAGAAGAGAGGATAGAAAGAAAATAAGCTAAGCTCGAGAAACAAGTTGAAGAAGAAAAGGCGACAACACTAGAAGAAGAAAATATTGCTGAAGAAAATGTAGAGTTTGTTGAGCTAGCCAAGGGAAAGATAGTGCTACAAGAAGAGTAACAAGATGAAGAAGAGAGAAATGTTGAAGATGCATCTAGGCACAAGGAGGATGAAAATTTAAAAGATAAAGAGGAGGGGAGAATAATGAATCCCTAGACCATCAAACAAAATTTCCCTTGTGGTTGAAGTAGCGACTCAAAAGAAAGGCTCTGATGATTTTTGAACCCAAAGCCCAACTAATGATGATACTAGAAATTTCCCAAGTGAAGACCCAAAAAGAAAAGAAGCCTAAGATCAGGTCTCACATTATTCTTGATGCTTCTGGGTCCTGAATATTGTAAGTGGATACTCCTGAAGAGGGAAAGGATGCAAAAACCATCCAAGGAAAACATTATCAAGTGACTACCATCAATCTGGGCCCAACATCTCATGCCTAAAATATTGATTAACTTCAAGGGTTAGTGTCCACCATCCTTTAGCAAATGAACAAAGATCAGTTGACAAAGAAAGAATTGAAGGAACAATTTGTAGAACTGACTACCTATATACAACAATGAAATGCATTAGGAGAAGAGGCTCTAATGGAATTTACTGAACCCACCATCCTATCCAAAAAGGAAGTTAGTAAAATGGAGAAAATGAGGAACTGGACCAAGTCCACATCTGACTATTTCAAGAGGGTCATTGACATGGGAGAAAAAGGCATTAAATGTGCTGGCTAGATGAACAACCTGTATTGATTCTTGAAGGAGGAGGTTGATGATATGATTAACATATGTAAAGAGTTATGATAACTCTATCAGATCACGTGCCCGAATTTGGAGAGTATTCTAAAGCTCTCTCTAGTGACTTGGGAAAAGGAGTTGGCCCTACCCAAAGAAGACCATTTGTTGTTAGAGGTGTGGCTATTGAACTTTGATTATAGGAAGGGTGTCTTGGTGAAGTCTCTATTTGAATTGGAGTCCCATCTTGAGAAAATTGTGGAACATCTAGCTCGATGTGATGACTACCTAAAGCTTATGACCGAATATGAGATTCTCGTGTTGGAGTTGGACTGAGAGCTCATCAAGCATGAATTCCACAAGAAAATAGAGCAAGGGATTGGCGACATGTTTTTAGATGAGCTCATGGATTTTGTTGCAAGGGTCTTCTTTGAGTCAGAGAAAATGGTTAAGGTAATGCCAAAATACATCGAGCATCACAACCAAATGATAGAGGGATTCAAAAGGGTCACCTTCCAGATCTCCAAATCTCACCTATCAAAGTAAAATGAGCGATTGTCCATTATGGGTAGCTTTTTTGAGTATTCCACATCACAAAAGGAAGCTATAAATCCAATTATAGATGATGAATAGTTGCTAAAGAAGCTTAAAAAGTTGAAGTCGGCTAGAAGACAAAATAAACTAGAGGAAAAAATATGGAAAAAATAAAATAGTCTATTTTTATATTGTAAACTCTTGTACTCATATGAGGATAGGTGAAACCCTAAACTAGAATGAACCTGAGCCATTCATTGTAAATGAATCCTTACCATTCATTCTTCTTTTATAAAACTATAAATAGGGGCATCCTCTCATTTTCAAAGAGAGATATGAGTTGTTATATAAAGATATGCTACTACAATATATAAGAAAGGCTTTGAGTTGATGGTTTCTTGTGTATTTCTCTTTTTGTTTGCATGATTCTATCTCCAAGAGTTTATTTTAGCATCATTTCTTTAAGTTTAAGTTCATTTTTTGTTATTAATTTATGTTGTCTTTAATGGTGGATGCATGCTATAGTGTTTGATGCACTTTATACTCATGCTTTTGGCCATTTGTTGATGAAAAATTATTGTGTAAAGTTATTCTAAGCTAATTCATTTACAACAATTAACTTCAGTTGTGTATATGCATGATTTGAGTGTTCATATTGTAGTCTAAAAATCATAAGTAAGCCTTAGAATATTGCATTAGTTTTATGATACTATGGATTATCCCTAGTTAAGTAAAACTTAGTTTGGAAGTCTTTCCACTGTAGCATCAACCATTGTTACTATTCAACTTAGTTTCAAACTTAGGAAAACTTCTAAACCCTTTTCCTTTTACTATTTCAGTAAAAATATGAGTTAAATATACAATTCCAGCATCACTATAAAGCTAAATTTGATGATAGAAGTGAGTTTTAGACTACTTACTTGACATTGTTATCACTATTCATTCACTTCCAGAAATCTAAAAATTCACCACAAACCCAAGGAAACTCCATGCTTTGTTAACCATAAATGTCCCTTGTGATAACTAGCAAATCACAACAACAACTGAGTTGTTTTTGCAAAGTCATGACTTGACACCCAAGAGGCCTTGGGGTGATTTTCCAAAAAATAGCTACATATTTTCACCTTTCAAGAGATAAATCAAACTTATGTGTTGTCTATGTTGAGAAGTGCAAAAACACCCATCAACACCTCAACGTGAGGATCTTCAATAATAAAATATAACTTTTAGTTCTTTTTCCCTATGAGGACCTAAGAATATTATTTTGTGATCCCATAACCTCATAAATAGAAACATGATATTGAATCAATACCTCAAAATCAATGACAAAATTATCTATAGTGTTTAACCTACCATTAGTTATTTCCTCCATCTTATGAGATTGTGATGACATAGGTGGTGTATGAGGAGCACTGGTAAGAACCTCATTCATGCCAGAGAAGATATCCCCAAGATTCAACCTTCAATAGGACTATACCTATCTCCTATAGGATTTAAGAAATACAAATCCATAGAACCCAATCAATACCTGCATGCAAAAGACTTGTCACAGAGAAAGAGAGAGATCAAGACAAGGGTTTGGCTCTCACAATGTGCAAGATGTATTCCAGAAAAAATGAATAGTGCATCTGTGAAATACAAGAGATCGATCCTTATAAAAGGAGATCAAAACCTAAAAGCAAAACCAAACCCTAAAGGTGAGTGCATTTAATAATTAATATTAATTATTAAATGAATAATATGTGTGCAAGTTGAAATCTTAAGAGGAGAGTAAAGTTAATTAATTACTTTACTCTAACACCCCCCCTTAAGATAAGAAAGAGTGCAGCTACAAACTAGTGCAAGAAAGCAAAAGTAACAACAATGCATAAAAGTAAAATTGGGTCCCGACAACTAGGCCTGATCAGGTACCCAAGTACAATGAAATCTCTATGAAACGGAGAAAAGGAGAAAACCCAGTGGGAAAAAACTCCTCTCCAAAAAGAGATGCAAAAAGAAAGTACAAATGGAATGTCTCAAGAGACTCTCTCAAGAACATATGTAGATATACAATTAGATACCCCCCCATGAGAGAGAGTGGAGACTCCAAAGCCCCCCCAGAATGAGAGAACCCCTGTGCCAATGATCAAACTGATGTGTCGCCTCGAAGGAAGAAACAGATCCAATGGTCGAAGAAGAGGAAATCCCTGGATGTGAGGTGAAAATGAAAGTCCTGGATGATGTGCACTGAAGAACGAAACAACAACATGAGTGTATGAATAACAAAATGGTGAATCAAACAACTCAAGATGATCCTGAAATGGAATCTCCAATGAAGAAGGGATAATAGGTGTGTTGAATCTGTCATCTATGAGGAAAGGAATATCCTCATATATGGCCTCAACAACTGTACTTGATGGCTCGATGAGTGGAGCAACAATGTAAGTCACAACTGAAGAGGTATCCTGCTGAACAAATGTGATCTCAACAAGAGGAAGAGGTGTAGAAGTCTCAACACTAGTCTCATGAACAGATGGAAGAACACATAAGTTCAAGTGACCGAACTTCTCCTCAGATATTGCATGCTCTCTTTTAGAAAGAGAGGGAGATGGTGGACCAAATTGTGTAAATGCATACAATCGGGAAGAATGATCAACTGTCCCTATTGCAACAATGTTGCCAGTCTGAATGTCTCTGATGTGCACTGAATCAGGTGTGAACTCAACTGTCTTCCCTGTCCCACTGTGAGCAATCTGATAGATGGAGAGAAGGTTAGTGGACAAAGATGGAACACATAGTACATCATTGAATGTACCATCATCAATATCGATAGAACCTTTCCCACATACACTCATATAAGTGTTATTACCCATCAATATGTGTGGTGAGGACGCAGCCTCGAAAGATGAGAACATGTCCTGAGAAGATGCCATATGGTGTGAAGCACCTGAATCCAGTAGCCATCTAGATGAATGTGAACTGGTGGTTGCACATAATGCATGACCCTTATGTGGGGCCTGTCCATCTATCTGGAATGATGGTGAAGAAGAAGACCCGCCTGAAGTAGATGAAGAAGAGTGATGAATATGGTTCTTCTCAAGAAGAGCTGTCAAATCTGAAACCTGTTTTGCATATCCATCTATCTTCTTCTCATAACACTTGGACTCATCATGTCCTAGCTTAGTGCAATAAGCACACTTAGGTCTATCTTTCTTCGATGATTCCCCCTTAGGAGAAGGTGAATCATAAGTCTTCTGTGAACTAGAATCCTTCCAATGCTTTGTGGTCTATGATTTTTGTTTCTGTTTTTGCTTCTGCTTCCCCTGAGATGACTGTGCTGCCAACGCTTGGTGTGGTGATCCTGTGAGAGCATCCAATTGTGATATCTTAGCCTGCTCTCGTGTTAAACGATCACAAAACACCTCAAAAGAAGGAATGGTAAAATGTGCACCCAAGGCATCCATAGTGGAATGGAAGGTAGATGAGAATATCTGAAAGTTCCCATGAAGCTTTGAAAAAATCAGGTAAATACACTCTGTATTAGTCTTAACCTTACCAAAACCCTATAGAAGAGATCTCTGTTGTTTGAATTTCATCAGAAAGTCCTCAATGGAGGGAAAGGATCAGGTACAAGTGAAGTCAACTCTGCCTCAATCTGTAGTGCATGGAACTGATTGATGGTACCAAATAAATCATTGAACTTGGTCCACATTTCAAGAGGACTGTTACATGCATCAAGATGAAACAACAAGTTGTCTAAAACATGTAAGGAAATCAAACCCATAGCCTCATCCATCTTATTTCTATGTTGCATAATCTCAAATGGCCTTGTCAAAATTGGTTGAATCGTATCTAAACAGGACCACAACCCCTTTGATCTGAGAAGACGTGTCATAAATGTCTTCCAGGTATGATAGTTATGAGGTGTGAGAAGTTCAACACTAGAAGTATTTTTGGCCATGCTGTGAACTGTGCCTCAACTACTCTGAATTTTTTTATTATTATTTAGTAGTCTTTTAGAACTAGACAGAAGATGCAGAAGGGGTTTTTGTTTTGTTTTGGTGTTTATAGATTCTGGTTTTCTGATGTAAATGACAAAAAGCAAGAAAAAACACCCCCCCACAATGCAAAAAACCAATCCCCAGTACAAATTGAAAGCCAGAAAACAATAGAAAGCAGTATATGTATGAGACAAATATTTGTGTACCAAAATAATTTTATGGTAAAATAAACTACAGATCTGGAAAGATCACAGAACCACCTTTCCGACGCCTATTTGCTTTCGAAAAATGGAGAAAAATTGAGCAAGTTATGCCCTTCGGAGTGCAAAAAGATCATCTAACTTTGACTATGAAAAATGCATGCAAACTGAATATTTTTGAAGAAATTCCTATACCATCAGAACGGGCTCAGAACTAGCTTTTCGACAATTTTTTTTTTTCGAAAAACCGAGTTCGTATGCAAAAGTTATGGCCAAAATACCAAAACTGCTCCAAAAAGGTTTGAGGGTTAAGCCTGGTGGTTAGGCTAACCGCTAGCATTAACCGCTAGCGGTTAACTGACGGCAGCGCCCATAACTCTATGATTTTTTAAAAAAAATTCTCAGATTGCATGCCGTACCAGGCCGTACGACCTAGAAATGAAAAAAATTTGCCTCCCGGAGTCATTGTGTCCAATTTGGACGATTTGATAGTCGATTTAAGGGTTTTTGGGCACTCTGAATGCGATAGTGAGGTCCGTTTGGGCTGAAATTGCTCCAAAATTGCAGGTACGCTCTGGATTAGGAACCCTCAAAAAACATCAAACCCTCGTAGATCTAACGCCATGAAGCCAAATTTGATGAATTTTATATCAAAATAGGAGTTTTTGGACGCTGCGAGCTAAACGGTGAGGTCTGTTTGAGTTCAAAGTGCACCAAAAAAAAAACCCCCTATTCCAAATAAAAACTAGAAAACAAACATAGATCTGATGCAACCAAACCTAGATCTCTAATCCTTTCAAAAACTGAACAAGCTGCAGCAGATCTGGCTCTGATACCATGTAGGATTTGAGAAATACAAATCCACAGAACCCGATCAATACCTGCATGCAAAAGACTTTTCACAGAGAAAGAGAGATATCAAGACAAGGGTTTGGCTCTCACAATGTGCAAGATGTATTCCAAAAAAAATGAATAGTGCATCTGTGAAATACAAGAGATCGATCCTTATAAAAGGAGATCAAAACCTAAAAGGAAAACCAAACCCTAAAGGTGAGAGCATTTAATAATTAATATTAATTATTAAATAACTAATATGTGTGCAAGGCGAAATCTTAAGAGGAGAGTAAATTTCATTAATAACTTTACTCTAACATCTCCCTCTATATATCTCACCCCTTTCTCTCTCCATCTAGGTATAGGATATAGGGTGTGGGATATAGTGTTTAGGGTATAGTGTATAGGGTATAGCTTTTAGGGCACAATATTTATGGTACAAGGTTCAAGATACATAGGCTATAGGATTTAGGGTATATGGTATAGGTTTAGGGTTTAGGGTTTAGGTATTGGTATAAGGTTTAGGGTACAATATTGATGGTACAAGGCCTAGGGAACATAAGATATAAGGTTTAGGATATAGGATACCATGGGCATAGGGTTTAGGGTTTAGGGTATTGGTATATGGTTTAGCGTACAAGATTGATGGTATAAGTTTTAGGGTATTGGTATAGGGTTTAGTGTACAAGATTGATGGTACAAGGTTTAGGACTAATACATAGGGTATAGGTTTTATGGTATTATAGGGTTTAGGGTTTAAGGTATTGGCTTTATGGTTGAGGATATAAAGTATAAGGTATAGGGTTGAGGGTTTAGCATATTGGGTTATTGGGTCAAGGGTATTAGAATATGGTTTAGGTTGTTAGGGTTTAGGGTTTAGGTTTTAGGGTGTATGGTTTAGGGTTAAGGGTATTGATTATAGGGTTGAGGATCATATTAGAAGTATGATTGAGTGTATAGGTCAAGGGTGAAGGGTTTAAGGTTGATGGTATAAGGTATCTAGGTTTGAGGTGTAGGGTTTAAGGTATTCAATTTATAGTTGAGGGTATCAATTTACAGTTTAGGGTTTACAATTGAGGGTAAATGATTTAAATGTGAGGGTCTTTGTGTGTGTGTGTGTGTGACTCATTTTCATTTCTTCTCTCTTTCTATTTTTCTCCTCTCTCTTTGTCTCTTCTTTACCAATTTGTTTAGGGTTCAAAAATATTAATAGAGGTTATTTGACACTCATCAAATTTGGTGAGCACCAAATATCTGGCTAAAACTGTTAAAAAGAGGCATGTGACATGTTTTAGGCCTACATTCTCTAATTTTGTTGGCATATTTTGAACTATAGTACACGTAAAATATAATTTCTATAATTTTTTTATGAAAATGACACTTAAATAAATATTGTAGATTAAATTAATTAATTTATTATAAATAATAATTTAATTTAAAATAAAGAGTGAAATAAATATTTGGAAGTTAATCTAATAAGTCTATTTAACTTTAAATTTTATGAAAATTTTGTAGTATTTTGAAAATTAAGTTTTATTAGATGAATATTAAGGTAAAATTAATATAGACATGTCTTAAATATAATTATTTAAAGATGCAATACATATCTATTGGTGTTTATTGTTTTTTAAATAGATGTGTTTAAGATGTTTTAAATTTACAATTCTAATAAATTATCTATTAATTAAAGATATTGTATGACCTATAAATTCAACTATGATATTGAAGGAATAAAGTAATAATCAACAAGAAATCATAAATCAAAGATCACAAAAATAAAGAAAATTGATTCAAATAATATGCAAACCTATAAGCATTGAAACAAACAATTCACCTTAGCATTACTCCATTGCTCTCCTCTATTCACCTTGGAGAATGGTGTTAAAAGTCATTTTCTCTCAAATCTTTATAAGCACAATAGCATAAAGGCACCTACAATGATTCAAGTATAATTTATTTACATGGTCTTGGAGGAGGAATGAATGATAAGATGGATGCATTTATAGATTGTTGGTGGGATTAATTGACAGTCAAGATTAGATAAGAGATTGAAAAAGATCAAAGATTGAGGATTGATGAGATGAATTGATGGTTAGTTAAGTGATTACATGATTTGAGGTCATTGATCCTATGGATCAAATAATAATATTGATTGGTTAGTGGATTGAAGTTGATTGGTTATTAGACTGAAAGTAAGTCTTAGTCAACATGTGAGATGGAATTGCATGAGTATTTAAAAACTTAATAAATATTTACATGTGCAAGGTGAAAAATAAATAAATAAAATAAATAATTTTATTTATTTTGAAAAATGATAATGTTGAGAAAACAAGGATAAATTAAATAATTAAAAAATAATAATTTAATTTGAGAACTGGGAATTGGAAAATGAATTAATTAAATAATAATGAATTATTTAATTAAACTTAGGAAAGAGGAATAAATTATATATCAAAATAATGTTAGTTATATAATCAATATAGAAGAAAAGTGATGAAATGGATAATTTAATTACATAAAGAAATTATTTTAACTAAATGAAAAATAAAGATTGATGATTCCTTGTTACACTCTGATTTTGTTTTACTAAGGAATTTTAACTATTTAGGTTAAATTGTGTTTTGATATCTGGTGATGATTATATGTTATTCAATAATATGGTGAGATTAAATTCAATGCAATGTATTTCAAATTTTAATTATTATTATTGTTATTGAATCAAGATTATGACGATGTTGTGATTAATAATAGGCTAACTATTTGATTGGATTTCTAAGTGAAATGAAAAACCAATTTCTTACCCTCTAGATGGAGAGGAAAAGTATCATCAAAGAGAGGAATATAGACTTTAGAAAAGAAAAAAGCTTATACCAATTGAGTCTCACATAGGTCTACCCTAATCCAATCCTTGAGTCAAGTCAAAGGGTAACTAGGTTTAACCTTACTGAATCTTGGATTATAATATTTGGTTAAAGAAAAATAAATAAAATTCTTTCTTTGATTTACCAATCTTGTTTATATTAAGATAAATTTATTGTCATTAAAATATTTTATATAAAATACATATATAATGTATATAAGAATTAAATGGGGTTAAAAACCAATGTGATGACGCACTCTTCTTTGATAACTTTCAAGGCCTCCCTATGAATGGAATTTATGTTCTTGCCTCCAAAACCACTTCAAATTCTCTCCTTTCTATGATGCAAGATGGAGCTCTTGAAATGGTGTTCCTTGATAGAGCTTCTACTAGGGTTTCAATGCTAGGACAAGATGCTACAAGGGACTCAAGGTCTTGTTTTTTTTGGGAAAATGCAAAAATCTAAAACCTTGCAAAAGGAGTTGTGGCCTAGCTACAAGGTTGCACTAGGTTTTCATGCCATTAACCCATTTGGTGGGTGTTTTGCAACTGATAAAAATTTGGCATTTTTTTATTCTCCAAATTCTTCTTATTTTTGTGCCTCCCAAAGTCTCCCTCTTTCTATCTAGCACTCAAATTTTATTTTAGAAATCTGGTTGGATATTATTACTTATAATAGATAAGATTACCTACAGGAACATACCCTAATTTATAGATTTATGAAAGTTTGGTCGAAACAATGAAACCTCCACTCTTGGATAAGAAAAAAATAGAAATAATATATGGAGGAAAAAGTCAACATGTACCCTTGTGCTAAAGGGTTTTTCATACTAGAATTCAAATCAGTTTCAATGATATTTTTTATGCATCAAGCCATGGTTTCCCTCTTTTGACCCTCAAACTAAGTTTTTTTCTTCAGAATTCCTTCAAGGGTAAGGATGTCTTACCTCCATTTGTAGTTTTAGGAGATTGAATGTTTGGTGGAAATTGTCAGTAGAATTGGAAAATATCACAACATTTCAAAAGAAACCATCAATTATGAAAATTCTACTTTTTCTTGTTTATGTGTTGAATTTGATTTACCTAAAGGCCTTTAGCTAAAATCTCTCTAAAAGGTGGGGAATAGAAATTGGCATCAACTAATATATTATGAAAAGATTACTTTTAGATAAATAAATTGTTACTCAACTGTGCATGCAATCTCCCAATGTAACAAGAATAATCATCAAAGTAGGGAAAAGATGCCCCTAATTAGCCCTCATGGTGGGAGGGGGTTAAATACTACCATTATGTTATTTCATGCCCAAAGAGAAGGTTGAACTATCATCTTCACATGATACACAAAATGATCTTATTTCATGCTTCCCCCTCCTCAATAGCTACAATAGTTCTTGAAGGTAGTAATCCAAATGGTGGCTCAATGGATGTTGGCACATCTCCAACTAATGGGAAACCTAATCAATTAGTTTCGTAGATTAAAAATTCATAGTCTTTGGTGTCTTATGTGTCTCCATCAAGGTCGATAGAGGGAGAATCCTCAAAGAAGGAAATGTGCATGGAACACAATACCACCCACAAGTCTGATTAGGAATGGATGGAAGTAATGTGGAAAATATCACCTCTTTCTTGACCCAAACATCCAATGACATTAAGGTCAATAAAGTTTGGGGAATACTTTTGAATTTATGTTTTTATTGTATGCACACAAGATCGAATAAGATGTAGTTTCAAATGGTTACATATCTATGTAAATCCTCTTTGAAGTTTCATTTCAAAAGAGTTCTACCCTCTTTGGTAACAGTTTTCCTAAAAAAAATTAAATATATATATATAAGAATTAAATGAATAAATAATATTATTTTATATAACTATATATATAACATAAATAATCAAGTATATATATGCTTGTTTGCAAGAATTTGAGTCCACTTTTTTGGAAAAAAAAAGTGAAAGTGTTTTTCTTGATTTTAAAAAATTGTCACATTTGACCTAAAAATTTGAAGTACTTAAATATTGAATCTTAAAAGGTCAATAATAAGAATTATAGTACTCAAATTCTAGTTTCCAAATATATAATTTATTTTAATACCTAGAATACAAATTGATTTTTAATATGCATTTCTAAAAACTACTCTTTAAAAGTCACTTTTTTAGGACCATACCATGCATGTGTACATCAACCATATGTTGACCTAAATAAAAGTATTTTTGTAAATCATTTTGAGAAAAGATTTGGAAGAACTAGAGATTGTTTGAGATATTGTTTTGTAATTTTTTCTAAATATTTTTATTTATTAATTTTTTCTTGACTACAATAATTGTTTTGAACACCCCTTGTGTATGTCAAGCATAAGTAGAAATAAACTTCTCATTTCTTGTAAATATAATTTCTACATTTTTTTTATGAAAATGACACTCAAATAAATATTGTAGTATTTTGAAATTTAAGTTTTATTAGATGAATGTTAAGGTAAAATTAGTATAGATGTGTTAAATATAATTATTTAAAGATGCAATACATATCTATTGGTGTTTATTGTTTTTTAAATAGATGTGTTTAAGATGTTTTAAATTTACAATTCTAATAAATTATCTATTAATTAAAGATATTGTATGACCTATAAATTCAACTATCATATTGAAGGAATAGAGTAATAATCAACAAGAAATCATAAATCAAAGATCACAAAAATAAAGAAAATTGATTCAAATAATATGCAAACCTACAAGAATTGAAACAAACAATTCACCTTAGCATTACTCCTTTGCTCTCCTCTATTCACCTTGGAGAATGGTGTTAAAAGTCATTTTCTCTCAAATATTTATAAGCACAATAGCATAAAGGCACCTACAATGATTCAAGTATAATTTATTTACATGGTCTTGGAGGAGGAATGAATGATAAGATGGATGCATTTATAGATTGTTGGTGGGATTGATTGACAGTCAAGATTAGATGAGAGATTGAAAAAGATCAAAGATTGAGGATTGATGAGATGAATTGATGGTTAGTTAAGTGATTGCATGATTTGAGGTCATTGATCCTATGGATCAAATAATAATATTGATTGGTTAGTGGATTGAGGTTGATTGGTTAGTGGATTGAAAGTAAGTCTTAGTCAACATGTGAGGTGGAATTACATGAGTATTTAAAAACTTAATAAATATTTACATGTGCAAGGTGAAAATAAATAAATAAAATAAATAATTTTATTTATTTTGAAAAATGATAATGTTTTTGAAAATTTAAACAGCATTTACAGGGCATTGTACCCTACACAATGAGCCACAAGGGCCAAAAAAGGACAAGACTTAAACAACTAAAAAATCAGGGAAAAAACTAGAGACAGCCCAAAGGCAGCACAACAACAGCAGAGGAACAACAAACTGACCAGTAATAGGAGCAACTAACTGGCTTCATCCCAATTCTTGATCAGGAGGTCCACCACCTCGTCTCCCACCCACTCTTTATTTTCCAGGCTATTATTCCCCTTCAGTTCTTCCTTAATGGCATTTGAAAGAGTACTCGTAACAAAGTGACCCAGTTTGATGGTGAAGCAGGTCAGCCCCTAAAATCTTTTGTCTAGAGTGTCCAAACGCTTTGCCACCTTATCAGAATCCTCCCGAACATCCATAACACCTTGAACCTCTCCAGGATCATCCACCAACAACTGCGAAGGGCGCGAGCCAGAGCCATCAGAAGGGAGCTTGCTGTCAACCAGAGTAAGCTGAGGCCTCCCCACCACATCTTCTTCCACCTCTTCTAACTCTTCTTCCTTGTAGCCCTTACTATCTAACTACTCCTCATTCAAGTGCTCGATGATTAATATTTTTTTGCTGTTCTTGGCTAGCCTCCCTAATCTCCTCCTGACACTTTCCCCTCCAGTCATCTTCATGTTCCCCACAACCGTGTCCCCTCTGGAATCTTTTCTAACCACATTCTTACCCTTGCCCTCTTTGACAGTCGCAACCTGCATGCATTTTTCCTTGCATTTTTTCGGCATAGGGCTAGTAACAGCCGTGTCGTCCAAAGTTGCTTTTAGCTCATAGAGCCATTCCGTAGCACTGTCATGGGCCCTGCCCTGCCCACCCTTAAGCTTTTTGGAGGTAAATTTGGTCTTGGCGTTCCCCTGATCAATATTAGATTTTCGAGGAGGACTCTTGGACTCAACCGGGGAGATATGCACCGTGGATAGGGGTTCAATGTTCTCAACACGAATAATGGTGATGGATTTGGGCAGACAAAGGGCAAGATGAAAGTGATACAGGCAGAGAATTATCCCCTGATGGAGCAGGAGCGACAGAAGGTCACAGGGATTTCGGTTGGCCAAAGCTTTACACTTGTCCATAGAACTTTCTAGATCCATTAAAAGGAAAAACGTAAAACTAAGAAGCATTTTGTGCCTAAGGTGGTTTAACAAGGGGAAATGATAAAAGAAGCAAGTTTTGAATCTACCTTCCAATGTAACGTATTTCATCAACACCATGCAAACCTGGTCCCATGGCTTAGGAAGCTCTTCCCTTTCAAACTCCGCTTGGTTCCTAACATGGGTCTCCTCTCCTCTGAAAAATGCCCTTAGGCTCTCATGGTCTGACTTTTTAAAGTGCTTAGGATATTTTTTCCCTTCACACAGCAACCTCGTAGCCTACACAATAACATCCTCGCTGATTTCAAATGAAATCCCCCCAATGGAGACCCTCCTGTCCTTCCACGAGCTGGAAAATTGACTAGATAAATTGGGATCATGGCCAACTAAGCTTTCGATGAGCGGAGCAATTCCTCCCTCCACACAAATGTGCCAGACAAGCCGGTTGTTTCATAATTCATCACAACTATCCAGTTCCATTTGAACGTGATCACCTCCCATTCTGCCAGACTTCATAAGAAGCTCACCGAAATGCAAGAAAACCCAAAAGCAATGGTTGCAAACAACAATCTTAATTAGATAGTTAAGGCAAGGCTTACAGTGAAGCAAATCTAAACTCACATACTAATCCCACGCGCGGAGAGGAAATAAGCCAGAGTGAGAAGGGACACAAAAATTAATGAAATTATGATTATGGTATAGAGGGTTAAAGATGGCGGAGATGTAGGAATAGCACAAAGCCCCAAGCAGTAATAAACTAATTTTAGTAATCCTCCACATTAAGCCACATGATCCCCTAGCTAAACTAGCCGGCCCAAAGTCTCTAGAAAGTGACCAAATCGTATCATAGAAAGTCACATCATTATTAATACACTCGGTCCTCCTTAAGTAATGAGGAGATGAAACAAGAAATCCAACTCCCAAAATAGTAGCCCGCATAGTACGGTCCCTCACTTGATAATAAGTCACGTCTTTCCAATTAATCCACATCATGCAGCCAAAACTATACTTGTACGCCTCAATTAAATCCCCACCCCACCATCTCATCATAATCTTGTAAACTAAACCCATCCACCGAGTCCAATAGACATACACGTGGACACTCCTTCCCCTGTGCCACACACTCTCAGCTCTACCAGGATAATTCCACATGTACTCCGTACCTATATAAACATTCATCCACCAGCATAACCAAATTAACTAGTGGGCCCCTCCGTCAGCTCTCCTAAAGTTGAAAATCATTATAAACCATGGTAGCCTTTTCCCGCTCTATCAACACTTGAATATTTGGTGGCAGTCTTTCCTTATTCCTCCAACATCTAGCCAAGTCCCAACCCAAGCCAAGATTAGCCAAGGCATCCGCCACACAGTTGTCTTCCCTAAAATTATGGGTCACCTTTTTGTCTCTTAATTTAGACATTAGGAAGCTAGCATCCATCAAAATGTCCTTGGTATTCCAACCTATAAATTTGTCTTTTCCCACAACATCCATCACCACTTTGGAATCTCCTTTAATGTGGAGATTAACAATCCCCAGAAAAACAACGATTTTGAGGCCCATAAACAGCGCAAGAGCCTCAGCCACCAGAGCCGACTGAAACCCAATGCCACCAACAAACCCTGCCACCATATTCCCCGTAGAGTCTCTGATAATCCCACCTATACTTGCCCTTCTCGGATTTCCTTTAGCAGCCCCATCAAAGTTCATTTTAAAACATCCACAATCCGGAGGCTCCCATTTAGTATTTCTCCTAGCTATAAGTTTTGAATTATCAAAGGCATTAGCCTTTAGATCGTGGTGCCATTCCTTGGCCAATTTTATTTCATAGTCCCTCGGCCCCAAATCGGGAAGTTTTCTATCTAGGAGGGAGATGTTCTCCTCTATGAGCCTAACACCAATGCCAAACACCTCCTTGGGGCTCCGCTCAATATTCCTGAAAAACCCTATTATTCCTCTCTTTCCATAAACACCATCCTAAGATTGGGGGGGTCTACCTCCAAATCTCAACAGTCAGAGGATGGAGAAAATGCCCATTCTAGCCTAGAATAAATGAAAAAAGGTCTTTGCTCATAACCCAATGGACATCGAGTTTCTCATAAGCCAATCCCCAAACTTCAGCAGCATACGGGCAATGTAACAAAAGGTGGCAGACCGTTTCCTCCCCCTCCTTGCAAAGGAAACATCTATTGGGAAAGCGTAACCCCTGAGTTCTCAAGTTGTCTTGAGTTAGGATCCTATTGTGACAGACCATCCACCAGAAAAAAATTATTTTAGGAATCATGTGGCGATTCCAAACCCACCTCCAGTGTTTCTCAGTAAGAATATCCTTAGTCAGCAGTTTGTAAGAAGAATGAACTGAAAGGTCCCCCTGCTTATCTAAAGCCTAGAAGAACTCATCCTCCCTGTCATAGGAAGGAAACCTGTAGCTAGAGAGCAGCACTTGAAGAGATCTAGCGAGGCGACTACAGTCAAGAGAGTGGGGGCAACAAAGGGAGAGATCTCTCCAAATCCTAGCTCTAGGAGGCCCTATCACATAGTCTCTAATATATAACCCAAAGAATCTCTGAGCTTCCTCCATCACCACTCCAAATTCAAAGCCAACCAAAGGGGAGTCCAAAAGCCAAGCATCATCCCAGAATCTGATTTTGACCCCGTTTCCCATTTTCCATCTGATCCCATTTTTTAGCAGGCCTTGTGTGTTGCAAATGCTCCTCCAGATCATAGAACCAAGGGGATGGGGTTCCGAAAGAAAATCAATCAAAGGCCTATTTTGGAGGTATTTAGCATTCAAAATTTTGCACCAGTCCTTGGTGTTCCTTAACTGGTCCCACCCAACCTTGGCCATCAGTGCCCTATTAGAGGTGACTATCTTTCTTATTCCAAGCCCACCACAATCTTTAGCCTGACAGACCCTTTCCCATTTAATCAAAGCAATATTCTTTTTCTCCCTAGTACCAAACCAAAGGAAAATTCTCTGAATTATTTCTAACTTCTCCGCAATATACCTGGGTATCTTAAAAATAGCTAGGAATTAGGTGGGGATACCTTGTATAGCTGCTGTAAGAAGTTGGAGTTTCCCAGCATGACTAAGTAAAGAGCCCTTCCAGCTAGCCAACTTTTTTTGGATCCTCTCCAAAATAGAATACCAAAACTCTGATTGAACCTCTTTAACCATTAGGGGGAGCCCAAGGTACACTGATGGGAGGGAATCCCCAACACATCCCAGGATCGCAGTCACCCTATTTTGTAAATTTGGCAAACAATTAAAGAAGTAAATTTTTCTCTTATTGTAGTTGATACATTGACCAGAGCAAGAGGCATAGCTATTAAGGCAAGCTTTCCATTTCCTGGCTTCCACAATAGAGGCCTTCCCAAATAGGAATGTGTCATCCACGAATTGATGCACAACAATCAGACAAAGAGAGGTAGCCGCTCTAACACTAGATATGGGGCCCTCTGACAGCAGACTCGTAAAGTTCCTGCTAAGCACATCAGCAACCATAATAAAGAGATAGGGAGAGAGAGGGTCCCCCTATCTAAGACCTCTTCCAACAAAGAAGAAACCACAGGGATAGCCATTCACCATAACTGATAACTTAATAGTACAAACACACTCCATAATGAGCTTAATGACCGAGCTGTTAAAGCCAAACTTAGCCAGGACCTTAGGCATGAATTCCCATAGAACCTTATCATAAGCTTTGGAAATATCTAGCTTAAGTGCCATCCCCGCATTATTGCATCTATCCATAGAATGGAGCAATTCATGAGTAGTCAAGGAAGCATCTAGAATGTGGTGCCCCAGGACAAACCCCATTTGAGTGTGGCTTATAATTTTATCAAGCAGGGGCTTAATTCGATTAACAAGGATCTTAGATATGATCTTATAGCAAGTGTTACAAAGACTGGTAGGTCAAAAATCAAACATAGATAAAGGCTCACTAACTTGATAAAGGCTCACTAACTTTGGGAATAAGGGCAATGAAAGTGTGAACCATTTGCTTAGGAATTTTACTAGATTTAAAGAAGTCCCTAGCCGCAAGCACAAGTTCCCACTCCACAATATCCCAGATAATTTGGAAGAATGTAGGGGGGAACCCATCAGGTCCAGGAGCTTTGAAGGCCCCCATGCTAAAAGTAGCCAACCAAACCTCTTCCGAGGAGACACTCTTAAGAATTCCCAGGTTGTCCTCAAGGGAGATGCTGGAGGATCTTACAATCTAGAGCCATGTTGGGGGCCTTTGCAAGGGCCAAATAAGCCTCCAAGAAATAATTAACCACACAGGACTTAATGTGAGCTAGGTTAGATATCACCTCCCCAAAGTCACTTGTCAATTTAGTAATTTGATTCCTTTTTCGATGTTTGATGGCAGAAACATGAAAAAAAGACATGTTCCTATCTCCTTCCTTCAGCCATTGTACCCTCGATTTTTGCTTCCAGAAGACCTCTTCATTTTTTAGAACCTTTTCCCATTCTATTCCGGCATCCTTCTCCTGATTGTTGGTCTACTGACTGACATCTCCCTCATCCATATTCTTCTGCAAGGTCCTCAACCTTACCTCGAGCTATTTTTTCCTTTGATAAACATCTCCAAACACATTCCTATTCCAGCCCTTAACCATCATTTTAATATGTTTCAGTTTATAGCAAAGTCTAAACATAGGGGAACCTTGGACAGGAATATTCCACCACTCAGCAATTTTATTTTTGAAGTTGGGGTGAGAGTTCCACATTATCTAAAAACGGAAAGGATAGGGACCCCCATAAGGAAGAATATTAGTAGTCAAAAGAAGAGGGTTATGGTCTGAAACCATCCTAGGCAGAGCAACCAGGTTGGCCTCCAAGGCATTAGACCAATTGGGAGAATAGAGGAAGCAATCAAGCTAAACCTGAATCAAATCGCCACCTACCTGCCTATTAGACTAGGTGAAGTGCTAGCCCTGAAGTTCAATATCTATTAATCTCGAATTACACATAAAGTTTTCCAGATCCGTCATGCTGTCAGTGTAATCCATCAGGCCCCCACTTTTTTCAGAAGGAAACATAGGAGAGTTGAAATCTCCAGCAACAAGCCACCTACCTCCTTTGTTCATATTTATCTTAGACACCATATTATTCCAAAGCATATTCCTCAAGTTCCTTTGATTAGGAGCATAAATATTTATTATAGACCACACAACTCCACCAATGGAGAACAAAATCCCTATGCTATTTTTACAATGGAATAAATCGGAGCCCTACAAACAGGAAGGATTCCAAAGCACGGCCAAACCACCCAAAGCACCCTCAGCATCATTGTGAATATAGGAGGCATTAGGCCATAGAAAGTTAGCAACTTTATCAAAATTAATCATCAGCATCTTAGTTTCTTGCAAGAGACAAACATAAATCTTATGCTCCACTATGTAGTTCTTCAAGGCACGTTGTTTGTGCGAACTATTTAGTCCCCGGACATTCCAAGACATAATCCTCATTTCTGACCTTTTTTTGAGGACACGTCCAATGTCCTCTGCTTCCCCAAGGCAATCTCATTTGTCATTTCATGCATTCTGGTGGATCTCTAAGAGGGTCTCCCAGGCTTGGAATCCCCTCCAACGTCTGCCTTCTTCTTCCTTCCCTTCTTCTTGGGCGTAGTCCATATCCCTTTGTCTTTTACTTTCTCCAGATTTAAGATTTCTAGGTTTTCAGTAGATTCTTCAATCATACCTGAACATTCTTCCTCCCAAATTTTTCCCTCTTCAACTGAATCCCCATAGGTCCTTTGAGAGGTCAACAAACACAGTGGATCAACAACCAAAGAACCCGAACCAATGATCTCAACAAAATCCCCCAAAGGCAAGTTACCAACCATTGAGGATCCAGGATCTTGAGATAAAGATTCCTCCCGAGGACAAGTTCCCAACACCGAAGAGACCCCAAGGGTCAACTCAGTGTGAGGAACAATAGGGGGTGAAGGTCGCAGAGAAACCGCAAGAGGCTGAGCAAGGTTCGAGGGAACCCGCCTAGATCCTCCCGAAGGCCTCAAGGTATCCGCAGCCAGAAACGTTGGATAAATTAAATAATTAAAAAATAATAATTTAATTTGAGAAGTGGGAATTGGAAAATGAATTAATTAAATAATAATGAATTATTTAATTAAACTTAGGAAAGAGGAATAAATTATAAATCAAAATAGTGTTAATTATATAATCAATATAGAAGAAAAGTGATGAAATAGATAATTTAATTACAAAATGAAATTATTTAATTAAATGAAAAATAAAAATTTATGATTCCTTGTTATACTCTAATTTTGTTTTACCAAGGAATTTTAACTATTTAGGTTAAATTGTGTTTTGATATCTGGTGATGATTATATGTTATTCAATAATATGGTGAGAAATTAAATTCAATGCAATGTATTTCAAATTTTAATTGTTATTATTGTTATTGAATCAAGATTATGATGATGTTGTGATTAATAATAGGCTAGCTATTTGATTGGATTTCTAAGTGAAATGAAAGACCGATTTCTTACCCTCTAGATGGAGAGGAAAAGTATCATCAAAGAGAGGAATATAGACTTTAGAAAAGAAAAAACTCTTATGCCAATTGAGTCTCACATAGGTCTACCCTAATCTAGTCCTTGATTCAAGTCAAAGGGTAACTAGGTTTAACCTTGTTGAATCTTGGATTATAATATTTCGTTAAAGAAAAATAAATCAAATGAATCAAATTGTTTCTTTGATTTACCAATCTTGTTTATACTAAGATAAATTTATTGTCATTAAAATATTTTATATAAAATACATATATAATATATATAAGAATTAAATGGGGTTAAAAACCAATGTGATGACACACTCTTCTTTGATAACTTTCAAGGCCTCCCTATGAATGGAATTTATGTTCTTGCCTCCAAAACCACTTCAAATTCTCTCCTTTCTATGATGCAAGATGGAGTTCTTGAAATGGTGTTCCTTGATAGAGCTTCTACTATGGTTTCAATGCTAGGACAAGATGCTACAAGGGACTCAAGGTCTTGTTTTTTTTGGAAAAATGCAAAAATCTAAAACCTTGCAAAAGGATTTGTGGCCAAACTACAAGGTTGCACTAGGTTTTCATGCCACTAACCCATCTGGTGGGTGTTTTGCAACCGATAAAAATTTGGCATTTTTTTATTCTCCAAATTCTTCTCATTTTTGTGCCTCCCAAAGTCTCCCTCTTTCTATCTAACACTCAAATTTTATTTTAGAAATCTCACTAGATATTATTACTTATAATAGATAAGATTACCTATAAGAACATGCCCTAATTTATAGATTTATCAAAGTTTGGTTGAAACTATGCAATGTCCACTCTTGGATAAGAAAAAAAAAGAAATAATATATGGAGGAAAAACTCAACATCTACCCTTGTGCTAAAGGGTTTTTCATACTAGAATTCAAATCAGTTTCAATGATATTTTTTATGCATCAAGCCATGGTTTCCCTCTTTTGTCCCTCGAACTAAGTTTTTTTCTTTAGCATTCCTTCAAGGGTAAGGATGTCTTACCTCCATTTGTAGTTTTGGGAGATTGAATGTTTGGTGGAAATTGTCAGTAGAATTGGAAAATATCAGAACATTTCAAAAGAAACCATCAACTATGAAAATTCTACTTTTTCTTGTTTATGTGTTGAATTTGATTTACCTAAAGGCCTTTAGCTGAAATCTCTCTAAATGTGGGGAATAGAAATTGGCATCAACTAATAGATTATGAAAAGATTAATTTTAGATAAATAAATTTTTACTCAACTGTGCATGCAATCTCCCAATGTAACAAGAATAAATCATCAAAGTAGGGAAATATGCCCCTAATTAGCCCTCATGGTGGGAGGGGGTTAAATCCTACCATTATGTTATTCTGTGCCCAAAGAGAAGGTTGAACTATCATCTTCAACTGCTACACAAAATGATCTCATTTCATGCTCCCAATCCTCAATAGCTACAATAGTTCTTGAAGGTAGTAAGCCAAATGGTGGCTCAATGGATGTTGGCACATCTCCAACTAATGGGAAACCTAATCAATTAGTTTCGTAGATTAAAAATTTATAGTCTTTGGTGTCTTATGTGTCTCCATCAAGGTCGATAGAGGGAGAATCCTCAAAGAAGGAAATGTGCATGGAACATGATACCACCCACAAGTCTGATCAGGAATGGATGGAAGTAATGTGGAAAATATCACCTCTTTCTTAACCCAAACATCCAATGACATTAAGGTCAATAAAGTTTGGGGAATACTTTTGAATTAATTTTTTTATTGTATGCACACAAGATTGAATAAGATGTAGTTTCAAATGGTTACATATCTATGTAAATCATCTTTGAAGTTTCATTTCAAAAGAGTTCTACCCTGTTTGGTAGTAGTTTTCCTAAAAAAAATTAAATATATATATAAGAATTAAATGAATAAATAATATTATTTTATATATCTATATATATAACATATATAATCAAGTATATATATATATATATATATATATATATATATATATATATATGCTTGTTTGCAAGAATTTGAGTCCACTTTTTTGGAAAAAAAAGTGGAATTGTTTTTCTTGATTTTCAAAAAATTGTCACATTTGACCTAAAAATTTGAAGTACTTAAATATTGAATCTTAAAAGGCCAATAATATGAATTATAGTACTCAAATTCTAGTTTCCAAATATATAATTTATTTTAATACCTAGAATACAAATTGATTTTTAATATGCATTTCTAAAAACTACTCTTTAAAAGTCACTTTTTTAGGACCATACCATGCATGTGTACATCAACCATATGTTGACCTAAATAAAAGTATTTTTGTAAATCATTTTGGGAAAAGATTTGTAAGAACTAGAGATTGTTTGAGATATTGTTTTGTAATTTTTTCTAAATATTTTTATTTATTAATTTTTTCTTGAGTACAATAATTGTTTTGAACACCCCTCGTGTATGTCAAGCATAAGTAGAAATAAACTTCTCATTTCTTGATTTATTTTTCAAATTGGAAATAATTATTTAAAAATTGTTCACATTTAATTTATTTTTAAAAATGTAAAAAATAAAAGGTTATGAAAAAAATAAGAAAACATAATATTTCAAGCTTATGGACTAGTTTAATACAAAAATCAATCCAATTGTAAAATAAAATTATATATTTTAAATCTACACAATCTCTATAATGGGTTTTAATTTCATTGATGTTTTTTTGCAAAAAAATGTCTTCAAACATATGTCTAAAGTCACTCTTTTCTAGTGGCATTGATATGATCTTTAAGTTGCGGGTCAAAGAAGCTCCAAAGCTAAGGGTTGGCTCCCCAAGCCTTTTTTTCCAAACCAAAACCAATAGCACAAGCCAAGCTGAAAATTAAAATTTTAAGAAATGAGATCGATTTTGTTTTATTTTTAAAATTTTAACCCTTCAAGAAATAGGATCCCACTTTTGGCTCAAGGTCCCAAAGTGAAACAAGATCTCATTTCATAAAAAATGAGATCCAAATTCTCTTTTCCCAATTAGGCATTTTTCTTAAGTCCAAAAAATCCACTAGAAGTGAACCCAACTTCGTGCATTTAGCCATATTACATATAATATAAAAGTAATATTTACTTGAAGATTTTTCATGTTTGTAAAAGCATGAAATAATGTAATTTTAAAATTCTTGAATGCCAACACTTCAAGATGCAGATAAGCCTCCATAAAAGGCATGAATAAATGCATAATGTATAGAATTTAAGCCAAGCTGACATGATCACTAAAATGGCACATCAACCCTTAAGAATTTCCATCCACTAAGTGGCAGTTTAAACAAATTTTGAATGCATTTAAATCAGCCACTAAGTCGTGGCATGGAGAGACATATAAACTATTTGATCAAGTCTTCTATGGGTGATACCTTCTACATTTATTATGAATGTGATGCCAAAATTTAAAGGAAATAGTTGGTTATTAATATTGGAAGGTCGTGGGCTTAAGAAAAAGGGAAAGCATTTTCTTTTGGCATTATTCATCATTATTTTAGCACAACTATATGGAGAGAGAATATAAGGTATAATATATTTTGGGAATCAATTATCATCTGAGTTTTGAGGGAAGTGATAGGTAGAGTGAGCAACATGCTTATCATTACAAAGTTACATTATGATTTATTTTTAAATTATCATGAAGAGGGAAATTTTAAAGTGGAAATAGGAAATTTGTTCATTTCTTATCTTATTCTTTCAATAGAAATAACTAGAGATATGTTGAATACACAAGACAAATAAAAGGGGGGTGAATCAGTTGTACCTTAAAACTTCAAAACCATCATAAAAATTTAGATCCATAAACATTAAATTAAACTTTAATTTTTTATGATGATTTAACATGAAGTGCAATAACATAAATTGAAACAACTTAATGCCACACACAAGAGAACACTAGAATTACATGGAAAACCCAAGATGGGAAAACCACGATGAGAATTAGCTTACAATATAGGTAATATCAACATTGATTACCAAGGTTCTCTGCCCAAAAAAGAAAGGCTCACTACCAACATAGAAAAGAAGATAGAGAAGAAATGTTACAAAGAGAAAAATGATCTCAATGCAACAGAGAATCCCCCATAATGTTGCCAACACCTTCGTAGATTGATTGAAGAATTGTAGACACCTTTTTCTCACTGCATCTAGTAATCCAACACATGAAATCTTGCACTGCACTTGTCAAATTCACACTATTTTTTTTTATAATTGACATCACACTTGTCTATCTCTTTTATCACATAGTCCCTTAACAACTCAACTCTTACCTTGAAAACTTTCTCCAAGGTTGGCTATGCACCTCAATCATGCAAATTCAAATTAAGTTGGCACCAAAATATTCCCATAGTGGAAAGTAATGAAGGTAGACCATAACACACCTTAGCTAGGACCTAAATCCACCCTCACATGCCATACCACACTTCCAAAAATAATGAAGAACCTTTGCAAGTAGTTTAAACACCAAAGTCATCTAATACATATTTAAACACCATTAAGATTTAAGTACATACTTCCTTTGATCCAACAACAACTTGTGGTAAAAATAATGTCACTTGAACACAATCTAGAATATTCCACAAACACATTGAAATCCAACAAACTCTTTCCCAAAAAATTTCAGCTAAAGAATGTACAAACCTATTACACTGAGATAACTCTGCCAAACACTATGACTTGGAAAACCATATTTCATAGCACCAAACCATGAAATTTTTTCCTGAAGAAAGATACAAACACTATCAATACACCTTCAAATATGTAATACTTTAAGCATAACTAGAGAGAAATGTGAAGCATAAAAATTTCTCCCTGAAACTTCTACAATACATAATTTACACACTGGTGAACATAACTTCCTATGAAAAAAATTCCAGCACAAAAAATTCTAGATAACACCTCTAAACAACTCTAATTAACATATACAAAATGCATGAGAAGATCTTCAACCTAGAAGAAATACAGACAAAAACCAAAACACAACCTTACAACCTAGAACACCACTGCAACACACGATTTCCTCTTTTTATCAAATTTTCTCAAAAGAACTTGGGAACCAAGCACCAAAGACACATCCTTATCATCTTCAACACTTTATCATGAATACATCTATAAATAGAAGCCTATAAAAGAAACACTAGTTGTTGACACTAGTAGCTTTACTAATGACAACATAATGTAAATAATCAAAGCATAGAAAACAACAAAAACTCATTCTCATCTCATATAGTTGACATTAATGACAACACCAACACCAAATACCCATACTTGCAATGATCTACCCCTTTTTCACTGATGGCAACACATGATGTGAAAAAACATCAAAGACACAACAAATTTGAATACTAACATTCTGCTCCATACCAATATTACTTATTCTCCCCTTTGACATCAATCTCTTCTCTTTATCACATGAAAATATTATTGGAAAATATTGTCATTGATGTCAAAAGTGTAAGTGCAATGTCATTGATGTCAAAGGAGGACACACACATTGCTCAAGATGCTACTAGCTAAGTGCGGTAGGTATTTTACCTGACATCAGGGTGACTGCATAATTTTGGGATGACTTGACTTGGTATCCCCTTGAATTTTCTATGGAAGTGATGTGGTGGCCTAAAATAAACCCTTGTGAGATGTCTTGGATGACACTTGTAGTATGGAAGTGTAAAATGCACCCCTACAAGATGTCTTGGACAATGCTTGTAGTATTGTGATGTAAACCACAAGCCCATGCTTGACCTTGGTATGGCATGCAGTAGGGCGGTACCACATGCCCATGGAAAATCTATAGGTTCACATGTGGCATGGTGGGATGTTAGTTCATGATATAGTGGTATGATGATTTATGCCACCCACAATATTGCAATATCCCATGAATAAGGTCACTGGTATGGTGATTAGTGGTATTTTGGTCACCTAAAGGTATCACAAATGTCATTTGGTTGGTACTACAGTGGAGCGGTATCACACAATATGGCAATAACCGACTGATGATAAGGATATATGGTGACATAAGCAAACAGTTGGTGAAAGGTGATTGCTCGTTATGTCAATTCACATCATTGGGTGAATTGAGTGGAAATGACTAGTAGAAAAAATGGCATTATCCCCCAACCCACTAAGATTTTGGTGGGCCCATTTTTTTAGCCTACGATATTGCGGGAATGGTGCAGATTGTTTGGAATATAATCTAATAATGGTGTTTTAAAGTTTCCCAGCTCAACAGAGAGCCAATGGATCATGACATGGAGAAATAGATCGATGAACTAGATTCAAGTACAAAGATCATAAATTTCTACAATAGTATAAATAGGGTTTTGATAGGTAGCTATCACAATGAATGAATTTAATTCTTTTAACTGGTCCTGAAGGTGGTGACATAGATTGTTGAGACAAAAAAGGTGAATTTGATCAATTCAATGGTGGAACAAAAGGATTATTTCTTACATAGGTGAATGACACAAATTCTTATATCAATAAACAAAGTATGAGATTGATACAAGAAAGAGGATGAATGAATGGAGACTCATGCATAGATTTTCAAATAATTATCTAGTAAGATTTAGTTATCTATTGGATGAAAATGATGGTACTAAGGAAAATAAAAACACACATTTTGAATTTTAATCCACTATACAGAAAAATGAGTAACCAAGATAAAACCCCTAGTGTTTCAGTTTGCAAAAATGGAATGCTCATTGGACTTGGAAAATGGTTGTTGTATGATTGGTGAAGTTTATCGGTGAAAATAGAAAGAGATAGGAGAGGGTTAGAAATATGAATGGTCGGTCCTTGTGAAAGAAGATTACAGTATTAGAGAGTGAAGAGTGTAAGCATGCTACTGAGTCAGTTTGATAGAACTAAATGACCACTTCAAGCTAATTATAGTTGAAGGAGTGTGAGCAGAGAGTGAGCATAAATTATGAACTGGTTGTATTAATGCATTACCAGGTTGTGTAGAACAAATTTTTATGCATATATGAACTTTTAAATTTGTAGAGGTCCATGCCTCAATTGAACTAAGTCAGTTCTCAGGTTAGGGGATTGGTCTCTCCTTAGAGTTGATGATCTTAAAAGTTGTAATAGAACTTTTCATTTGTGAGGTTGTATTAGGACAATAGATCCTAGTAGCATTTCTCATTGTGGTTTTTCCCATCTTGGGTTTTCCTCGTATATTTGGTGTTATGTGTTGATCATTGATGTGTTTGTGATTTTTATATCTATTTATTTTTTAATCTACACATTTTGATTTAAAGGTTGTGTCTACAATAAGGGTAAGAGTACTAAATTTTTAGTATCTACCGATTCACTCCCCCTCTCAGTAGATTGTTGTGTTCCAACAATTGGTATCAGAGCACACGTTCCCTAGGAGAAGATTTATCAGCTTGGGTAGATTCTTGGATTTGTGAACACAATGGCCAATCAAGAAGGTTCTTCAAACAAGCCACCTCGACTTGATGGAACAAATTATGCATATTAGAGCTCATCAATAGACAAATATTTGTGATCTTTAGGATTTGATGTGTGGATGTCTATTGTAAATGGATACACACCACTAGCCACACCTCCTATTGATGCTTCAACCAAAAATGACTATGTGAACAATCAAAAAACATGGTTTTCTATCATGAACAATTTGTCTAAATCTATGCATAAGGCTATGTATTGTAATATTGAAAATTATTTTTGGGATACATTGAAAAAGATCTATGAAGGATATGACAAGTTAAAAATGTAAAAGCTTCAATTCCTATGAGCTAGATTTGAAGGCCTAAAGATGACAAACGAAGAGAATATTTTAGACTACCTTCTAAGTGTCAGTGACATAGTGAACTCTATTAAAGGATATGGAGAAAATATGAAAGAAGAAGTCATTGTGCTGAAATTCCTAAGGTCAATGTCAACCAAATATGATTCTAAGATTTTTGCAATAGAGGAAGGAAGAGAAATTGATAAACTCACTCTTAATGAGTTTCATAGTATATTCATTGTATATGAAATGAGGATGGGAGACATAGAACCATCAAAGAGGAAGTTTCTTTTAAAGTTACCAACAAAGAAAATGATGTATCTTCTAAAAAGGACAAGTCTAAGAACATCACATATGAGAATGAGACTGAAAAAGAAGAGGCAAACTTCATCAAGAAACTAAGAAGAGGATTAGGAAAATACAAAGGTAAGTTGGTCATTTTGCTGCTAAATGTCCCTATACTAAGAAAGGAAACTTTGAACAAGAGACATAAAGTAAAGGAAATAAATCATACTATCCTAAGAGAAGGAGTTCTCATAATAAAAAGAAATTTTTGTACATGTAAGAAGACAATGATATATTTGATGATTGCAACAGCTCAGACGATGAGCAAAATTATATTTTTTTGTAAAATAAAATGAAATTACTTTTATGCAAAAAGAGTTTGAGGAAAAAAATGATGAAAATTTTGAAAACCTTGTTGAAGATGACAAAGAAGGAGAGGTAAATATTTAAGGATAACTTATTTGTGCTTTAGATGAGATAGATGATCTCAGAGATGAGATTGAACAGCTAAAAAAAGAGAACTTAACGCAAAAGAAACTTGCACAAAAGGAATCAAAAAAATTATGCAAGGATCTTGAGGGATCAAATTAGATGATAATAGGTCTAAAATTTCAAATGGAAGAATCCAAGAGAATGGAAGAAGTGATGAGATCTAAGTGGAAATCTAAAATGGATAGGTGCATGAAACTTGAGGCAAAAATTGTTGCTTTGAGAAAGGATTTGGACTTAGCCAAGGAACATGTGGAAAAAGCACTGAAACTGAAAGGTGGCTCAAATTTTTTAAATGAACTGCTAAGTAAAAAAAATCCTACCAACAAGGAGAAAATAGGCTTAGGACTACAAAAAGGAAATAGTTCCTTCATTGAATTTCTAGAAAACTCTATGAAAGGTTTAGGGTAGAAGAAAAATTAGTCTCAAGTAGTGAAAAATATGATAAAAAGGAAGTTGTTGTTGGAGAAGAGAAGAAATCTATTGTGACAAAGAAATTAGAAGAATAATAGAAGCCAGTTGTAGACAAGAAGAATTTCAAATCAGTCCTTGATCAATAGAAGAAGAAGCAGAACATAAGAGTACTAGATGTTGATGAATTTACAATACACGGTCCAAGGAGGCCAAGACAAAGAATATCACCTCACCCATCTCAAGGAAACAATATGACTAGGTACTCATCATATTTCTATGGGTATTTCTATACTTGTAATTAGTTTGGCCATAGGGCTAGAGAATGTAGTCATTTCTAAGAGGAGTACAAACTTTGTAAGAAAGAATCCTTTTGCTCCCTTAGTTGACGTGAATGTAATGTGTTATAATTGTAATAATTTTGGTCATATCGCTAGAGATTGTAGAATAAAAGTTGTAAGACCAAAATTTCAATTTTAAAAGAAGAAGAATACATCTCCCAAAGTAAAAGATGAATCTAAGGTCCCTGAAAAGGAATTAGAAAAGACATAAAAGAAATATAAAATGGTGTGGAAAGAAAAAGAACAAAGTTGCACACAATCAATTATTTCTTAAATAGATTTGCATGCTAAAAAGAAAAACTTATGAGTGATAGACAGTGGTTGCTCCAAGCATATGAATGAAGATAAAAGAAAATACATAAATAAAATGGTGGATCTATGAGTTTGGGTGATAATACAACATTCAAGATAGTTGGTAAAGGTATCTTGAATATAGATGGAAAAAAATCCACAAAGGATGTCTTGTACATTGAAGGATTAAAGCACAATCTACTAAGTGTAAGTAAGATGTGTGACCAAGGGTATAAAGTCACATTTGATTCAGAAGGAAACAAAATCAAAAAGAATAGTAAAAAATTTGCACAAGGAGCACAAAATGACAACAATATCTACAATCTTTGTGAAGTAAGGGGTCAATCTTGTTTGATAGGACAATAAGATGAAATCTAGTTGTGGCATGGAAGATTAGGCCACGTAAATTTTGAAAACTTGGTGAAATTTAGTTCAAAAGGTCTTGTAAGACACATGCATGCCTAAAATAATCAAGCTTGCAAATTTTATATGCAAAGAATATCAGGAAGGAAAGCAAACAAAGACTAGTTTTCCATCCAAGGAATACTCAAATTCTAAGCTATTGCAACTGGTTCATACTAATTGATGTACACCTACAAGAACAAGGGGTATGCAAGGTGAAAGGTATTTAATGCTACTAGTTGATGACTATACAATAATGACATGGTTAACATTATTGAGAGACAAGTCATAGGCATTTGAAAGATTTAAGAAATTCAAAAAAATGGTTGAAAAGGAAACAAGCAGGAGAATTAAATGCTTAAGGTCGAATAGAGGAGGAGAATTCACATCAAGTGAATTTATTGATTACTGTGAGGCACATGGAATTCAAAGACAATACTCAGTGCTAAGAAATCCACAATAGAATGGTGTTGTAGAACGAAAGAACAAAATGGTGCAAGACATGGCCAAAACAATGTTGAAGGAGGCCAGATTAGCTGATTTGTTTTGGAGAGAAGCAATACCTACTGTAGTATATACTATAGTACATAGTGTAAAGAGATGGTCTTGAGATATACACATATCCACGCCAAGATGAAATGTATGGGAAAAAATGTCAATGAAACAAGTTTCCCTAATGATGTATTATAAATATGTGGTTTTATATATTATGATTTATTTTTTCTCACTACGATGCTTTGTTGAAATGGGTTTTAACTTTGTCAATATTTGAAGAGGCGGTTTAAATTTCCTATCTGTGATATTATTACTCTAAAATGGAAATTGAAGTTTCCAAGGATATCTAAACTATGTAGTATTGAATTTTCATTTGTATAATAATGTTTGCATTATTCAAGTGATATTTTAATGGAAAGAGAGTGATGTAATTATAAATGATTGGTGTCTTGGGAATTGAATAAATTTTTCCTATCCCTCAAATCATTTTTTTCATACCAAATTGCTCTTATTTTTTGAGGTTAATATTTTCCTTTTTCTATTGTATAAGACATTATTTTATTTTTTATTAAATATCAAATGAATTAAATTCCTAATTTTTTAGTGGATAACAATTTGGGGTTTTAGTAGATTTAAAATATATATATATATTATTAAGTTCTTAGTAAAAATATAAGTGTTTTGCTGGCTACTTTATTTTATTATAAAAGTAAGGGGAAGGGGCCCTTGAACCCAAAACAAATATTAGGCCATACTTCCAGCAGTTCAACAACTACAAAACAACCATACCAAACATTGGGTTGAAATCGAATAAAACAACAAAAAATAGTTAATCAAATTAAATAAAAGGGCCCACAGACCCAACCAAGACCAAGGATTGTAGGCCATAAACCAAAGAGAAAAAAAACCCTAACTAGTTTCTAGGACTACAAATCATGTCCCATTCCATATTTAGCTACTCCAGCTCCTTTCTCCATGCAGCTATCTCTTCAACTACTTTTTCCTTCAGATACATTTCTACTTCTTGAGAGGGGTTCTTCCTCCTTTGATCTTTTCTAAATTTATCCATACCATTAACTATTCCAAATACCACCCTTCTCATGATTCCAAGTGTGATTGAATTCAGCCTATTGAATGTCGTGTCTAGTTAACTTTTTCCACTATCTTATACAACTAAGTTTTATAATACTCAAAGGACCTATTTTCCTACATCATCTCATTTTAAGGGTCCTCTATGACTTGCATATTCATATTGTCCTTGTAATCTATATTCCCCTCTTCTATTTCTATTGATGTTTATTATACACCTTTATCCTTGATATTAATAGAGTCTTCCTTGAGCTCTTCACCAAGAACCATAACTAATTACTTTGTACTTATGTCTAAGAGCATCTCTTCATTGAAAGGTTAATCTTTCCTCTCTTCAAATCATAGTTTTTTTCCTTTTGTAGACTGACCCGCCAACCTATCCAAGATTCTTTCACCTTTCCCACTACTTGAATCATCCACATTTCCCTTTTCATTATCATCCTTGATTTCAATTGTGATATTTTTTTGTCATTTTTGGTTCAGAGATCTCTTGGCTTTTCCTTTTTACATGAAAAGGGCTACCAAAGGGATTTCCAATACTTTGCTACCCTTTCATTATTGAGATAGATGGTTCCCATTTTATTAAAAATATTCTAATGGAAGACTATTTAGTCATAAATGGTTCACCAAGGGTTTTTGTTTGGGGTGGCTTAACTGAAGAAGTACCCTCACCATGAATTTTACAAGGATTAGGATTAGGCTGAGGTCCAAGCTAGATAGTTTTGTCTTCATTATCTTTGGGGTTAATTTCCAATGAAGGGATAGTAAAGGGAATGTTAGTAGAGAAATATTTGTTTTCTCTTTGAATAAGGTCCTAAAGGAGAGGCGACGAGGCCCATTTGGCCTTACACTGCTTGAGAGAAGAAAGAAGTAAAATAGAATATTCACCTTTTCATTCCTCTTAATATGTCTGAGAAAAGGAAAGTGGTATCCATTTATAGTAATATAATTTCCTTCTAGTGTGAATTATTTCATAATATGCACGCTAACCACCCCATATGGTGTTAGGAGCCTTCCTCTATCATATATGTTCTAGCAACACTGAAGCTTCTCCTCACCTTCAAGGAAGCTATCAATGAATATTTGATAATTTACATTAATAATTTTTCCATCTTTAGACCATTGCAATCCAAGCCTGTCACTTCCACTATCATCTTAGGAGTCACTACAAATATTATACTACCAATTTTAACTTTGTCTTCATGCTGGGAGTTGTAAAATTTTACAATAATGTCATCATTATAACCCTTCATTTTCATGGAGAAGGGACTCGTGATTGAATTTTCAAAGAGCCTCCAAAGATAAAAATTTTGGTGTAATCACATGTAGGAGAGAGGCTCACACCCCTTCCTTGGACCCCCCATGAATTTTATAGGATTGTAAGATTTTTTTAACTTTTTTCCTTCAATAGTGGCATCATCAATGAGAAATGGATTTACACTCCATTGAATAAGATATAACTCATAGCCACTTATAAAAAAAATTGACACCCCCACAATAGTTAAAATACGTACACCAAAATATCTATAATTCTATAAAGCTCCATCAAAACCCTCAATTGAGGTCTTTTTGTGGTACAAGCCCAAAAAATATTAGGCTAGATATCCATGATCTTAGGCCAATACCTAGAATTTATGTGACTAAAGCCACCTAGATTAATAATGATTAAGGATATTAATTTCCATTTATATCTCAATGGCTTTTTGAAGTGACATATGATAGAGGGAGGCTTTGAAAACATGTGAGAAGCCTTTATAGAAGTACTTTGTAGTCCCAGAAGCATGAATAAATTAAATATTAAGGCTTTAGAGATTAAAGGGTCTTGTCAAAAAGACCCCCCTCACTATACAATATTTGTTTGAAATGATTACCCTTAAGGGAATTACTTTTGTAAGGATTTTAATCTAATTTAAACTTAGCTTTCATTATATTTTGTCTTTTCCAAGATCACATGATCATTAGGTAAATTTTGATTGGGGCTAATCTTTCCCTTATTGTGGAATCCTTCCTCATCATTTGAGACTTAATTATTACATGTTTAAGCTAACTTTGGAAAAAACACTTTATTAGCCTCCATTACATCCCTTAATTTACACATCATAAAATAATATGGACACTTTGAATTCAAAAAAGGGTGGGAAAATCTACAACTTAACCGAACCCCTAAACTGGTGTACATCCCCCTAGCTCATATTATTTGAAACCCCATTTCCACAAGTATATTTGATACCCTTCAAGCGATCCTTAGACACCTAGTCTTTTATTTGAAGTGGAATATTTTCAAATTTCAAGAAAATCCATTGAAAATTAGGGAGGCACACATTTGAGGGTGAGTCAACAACTCTATTTCCTTCTCTAAAGATATGATGCAATGAGAATCAATATAAAGAGTTAATCACTCTTTTTGAGTTTTGGATCAAGTCCTTGATCTTCCAAGGGGTCTCAACCTAACCTCTAAGAGACTCAATAATCAATTTTGAGTCCCCCTCAACTATGGCCTTAGTAAATCCAAGTTCCTATAATCACTTTATACCTCTCCAAGAAGTAGTTTCCTCTGCTTCAACACTAGTCGCAATTCCTAGGAACTTAAGATAAAATTCAAGACATCTCCTTTTATGATCTCTTATCAGACCCCTAGTAGCAACAAACCTCGAGTTTCCTTTCAAACATCCATCAAATTTTAATTTTACCTAGTCAATCAACAAAGGTTCCCGCATTGCCATTTTCCTATTTAGGATTGTAGCCCAATTAATCTTAGTCAAATCATGATTTATTCTCCATAGATATTTAACTCTAAGGTCTTTACAATCTAGCATAATTTTTGAGAAATAAAAAACATTTGAGTTCAAGTTTTCCATTAATTTATATTTTATGGAATAAAATACCTCAACACAACTCCTTAGTTTCTCCTAAATATTTTATTGTTTCTCTCTTTCCACAGGTGCTAGGAAACAAAGGGAGGAACTTGAATCCATAATTCCTTAATTTTAGGATTCAAAAATGGCCTAGAAAACCATTGGAGAACAAGGTTTTTCAAATTACTTGGAAACACCTTAGAAGATTCTAATGAGCCAAGGACCAAACTTCTCTATCAAAAGGGCATTGAATAAGTAGACGATGAATTGATTATTCATAAGATAAATAGAGAGCGCATTTGTTGACAAATTGAAATCCTTTCCTATTAAGGGAATCAACAGTGAGAATTATACCGCACATAGTGGCCCACCAAGGATAATTAATTTTTGGAATTAACTCGGCATTCTCGATCAACTCTAGTTGAAATTTTGATCATCAAAATGAGCTTAATCTAATCTATTATAAGATGCTTTGATAAAGAAGGATCTTAAGGGGTTATCACCCCAGATCCAATCATCTTCACCATCTTGAAGGGCCAAAGAATAGTCTCCAATCACATAATAGAGAGTGTAAAATAACTTAGAACAAACCAACACATTGCTCCCTCTTCTTATTCTCGAGTTTAAAACATCTTGTTAAAAGTTTCTCCATCTAGGAATCTCTTTAGACTAGTTAATATAGCCATAAATATTTGTTCCATATAATATTTTGAGATCTTTCCTTGTTGGATTTAATTGTTCCACCAAAGCCAAGTAAAGGCCACTTCCCCAAGATTCTTCCAAAAATATGATAGACCTCCCGTAATTCCCCACTCTCCTTCTAGCACCTTGCTATGGTATACTTCTTTTTTGAAGAATGTTATTCCAAAGAGAAGATTCGTTAGGCCAATCTTGAGAGTACATCAAGTAACTAGGGGGGTCATTCCCCATATATTTAACACTAATAATACCTATCCAACCTTTCATTTCTTAAATCATATGCCAACTTGTTTTGGTTAGTACAACCTTGTTAAATATCTTTAATCTTCGAATCCCAAGCCCCGTGACTTCTTTAAGGAACACGCTTTCTCCCAGTTGACAAGATCTATCCTTGATCTTTCTTCAATCCCTATCTAGAGGGAAAGGCCCTTGGATTTTTTCTATTTTTCTCATAATGAAAGTTAGCATCTTTAAGAGGGATAAGTAATAAAGTGGAATATTTTGGAGAGATGACTTCAAAAGATGGACCTTACCTACTTAACTAAGAAATTTTCCTTTCCAATCAACTAACTTTTACTAGATTCTCCAAATGATTCTATTCTAGAAGAAATTAGTTGGTTTTTTTCTTAATGGAAGACCTCAGTATACATCAAGGATACTAGGCTCTTGAAATCCCAAGATTCTTATAATTATTTCCTTCATCTATTTATTAGTGTTAAGAAAATACAATTTACTCTTGTTATAGTTATGGTAGTGGCCAAAATCTTCAACATACTCCCTTAGAACAACTTTCCATTTGGTTGCCTCCACAAAAAAAGAAACTCTGAATATAATGGTGTCATAAAAAATTTATGAGTGAGGAGCTAGGCCTAGAGAAGAAGCAACTCAAATCCTCTGCAGATAGTTGTGATCAATATATTTTTGGAGATTCTGACCCAAAAATTTAGCAAAAATTCTAAAAATATATGGAGAAAGAGGATTTTCTTGTATCAAACCCTTACCAAAAGAAAAATACCATTAAGAAGGATATATTAGATGGTGGTAATAAAACCCCTTTATTAATCTCATAAATTTCCCATTAATTCTATTTTTTTACAAAACAAAAATAAAAAGCTCCAAGAAACCCTATCATAAGATTTTGAGATGTCCAATTTAAACATCATTCCCAAACTCTTAGAATGTTACATATAATATATAAACTCATGGAATACAATAGTTTCATCCAAAATATATCTTCCAACCACACAACCTTGCTAATTTATGGAGATCATTTATCTAGCAGGGTATTTAACCGATTAACGATAATTTTAGAAAAAAATTATAAATCCTATTACAAAGGCTAATATGAAAATAGTAAAACATGGAAATGGAATATTTATTCTTAGGATCAAGGAAAATGTAACTAGAATTAAGCTGATGGAGAAGTCATCTTTCTTTAAAAAATCACTAGAAGCAAGAAGGAGATCTTGGGAGATGATTTCTGAGAAATCCTGAAAAAAAGGTTGGGGGAAACCCATCTAAACCAAGGACTTTAAAAGAACCAAAGGGGAAAATAACATATTTACCTTATTGTATAGAAACCTTATTTCTCAAGGATTTTAAATCTTCCTCATACACCACCCTTGAGATAACTTCCGAAAGGGATTCCAACCCAAAGGGAGGGGGTCCTGATGTCTTTCATCATTTTTGAAGAAGGAGATAGCCTCAAATTCCAAATACTCATGCTTAGTAAGAAGATCCCCATTGTCTCTGACCAAAGATAAAATCCTATTTCTTCTTCTATTTTTTAAGGTTGATTGATGGAAAAAATTATTCTTGTCCCCTTCTTCCAACCATTGCACCTTAGATTTTTTATTTCAAAATATCTCATATTTTCTAGTTGTAATGAACCATTCATTCCTTTGTTCTCTTTCTCTATCAAAGGTTTCTTAATCCATGGTACCCATTTCCATGTTCTCTTGAATTGACTTAAAATTCAAAAGGAAATTATTCTTTTTCTAAAATACATTTCCAAAATTAATCATATTCCAACCTTGAACATTAAGTTGTATTCTCTTGAGTTTTTATGCCATTTGAAACTTCAGATTCCCTTGATCAGGATTATTTCACAAAAGATTAATTAGGTCTTCAAAATTTAGGTGAACATTCGATATTATCTCATATCTAAAGGGGAGGGGACCAAAATTTCATCTTTCTTCCCAATTCAAAGAAAGAGCACTATGGTCATAGGTAGATCTAGGAAGAGAAGAAAGCTATAATTTAGCTAAAATGTTGCAATCACTAGGGATCATAACTCTATCCAACTTTACCTATATATTATCTTGTTCAAGATGCATGTTTGACCAAGTAAATTTAGAGCCTAAGAGCTCTACATCCAGAAGAACTTGAGTGGAGATAAAATTACCAAAGTCCAACATACTATCAAAAAACCATCAATCCCACAAGGTTTCTCATGAGGGGTAAAGGGGGTATTAAAATCCCCAACAAGAATCCACTTCACATTTTGATTATTAGAAAGGAGAACTGAAAAGGAGTCCAAAATAATATTTTTAGTATATCTAGTGTTATATGAGTGTAGACATTAATAATGTTCCACTTCACACCAGTTTTACCATCTTAAAAGGTTACTTCTAAGCAGTTACGATTGTTGTGGCCTTTTTGACCAAAATTCTTGTTCGGGTCCCAAAGGGAAGGAATACATCCAAATACTCCCACTACATCATATAAACAATACTCAGCCTTAGGCCAAACATTTTTTTATCATTTTATCAAAAAATTCCTTCTGCATTTTAGTTTCTTGAATAAAAAGAATATTAGTTTTTAGATCAATAAAAAAGCACTTCAAAATATGTTGTTTGAGAGGACTATTCAATCCCATAATATTCCATGATAAAATCTTCATTAAAGTTGAGAAAATTTAGAAAATACTTTTTTGGCCAAAGATGAGAAGACTCCTCGGTCATTTTTTGGTTTAGTAACATTTGAGAGGTCATCTAGGGTCCATTTTTTTGAAGCAATATCTTTGGCCTCTTCCTTAGTTTGAAATTCTTATTGTTTGTTATACTAACTTTTGAATCATTCCCCACATACATTTTCTTGTTTTTCTTGGATTTACCACTCACTTGATTCTAAGGATGCTCACAAACATCATTTTTAAGGGAGAAGAAGGGGTTGGCTCAATGAATCCAAAAATTTCTAATGATTCCTTAATTTTCATTTGCAATGCATCCTAAGGAACAAAGTCCTCTTTTACTAAGGATACACACAAGTTTAAACCTTTATCCAACTCCAAGTTTTTTGAGAAAGGATGGGGAACCACATCCTTATTTATACTATGAGAAGCCACCTCCTTATCTATACCAAACCCATAATTTTCAAGACTCATGGAAAGGGGGTAGAGAAAACAACTTTCATGATTGGGTCAGCCCCCTTTGAATCTTTTATATCCTTCATCTTTTCACTCCCCACATATTATCTTTCCATATTAGACTTTGAAGAAGTCACACCTTGATTAGGAGTATTAAAGTAGCCCTCACGAGAAACAAGGGAAGCATAAACAACACTCACTTTATCTTTTTGAAAGGATTGTTTCTTACAAACATTACTAAGATTCCCAAACTTCTAGCAGAGATGACAAATAAACCTAGCATTCTCATATTTCAAGAATTGAGACCAAGAACTAAACTTGGATTTTAGAGTGATAGAAGAAGGAAGGACACTATTAATAATAACATTTACATAGATCTTGGAAAATACAAGCCTAGACCTCTGTGAAGTTACCTTTTCCATTACAAGAAGATTGCTAAATGAGTTTGCAATCCCCTAAAACACCTTAACGTTATAAAAATTGAGAGTTAAACTAGGAAGTTTCACCCAAGTTGGAGCAAAAGATTTGTAATCAGAAGACAAATATAGACTTGGATTCCATTTTCACAAATCCAAACAATTATTGAAGCTCTTATCAAACATCCAAGGGCCACCCATCAAGATAGAGATTAAATCTTCCTAATTGTTAAATCTAAAAAGGAAGAGACCATTTGACATGAAACTCACACAAACCTCTCCTTTAAGAATCCAAATAGAGTTCATCCACTTACCTACTTGTTCAAAGTTAGGCCTAAAGAACAAAAATCGCCCAACCAACAACATTTGGAGATTTGCAACAAATTCATCCATGATTTCATCTAGAATGAAAACCTCCAGTCCTTCTACAAAATAAAAATCCTTTGACTCAAAGGTGGAGAAAAGCATAATTTTAGATACAAACCCTTTTCCAACCAGTTTGTCCATATATGAATCAATATTCCCTTTCTCAAAAGGAGAACCACTTGAAGGATGAAGGCAGACAATATCACCATCCTAAGACACAACATTAACCACTTTAGATTTTGACCCCAAGGAACCATAAAATGGCATCAAAGTGCCATCAATGATGCTTGATAGAGAGGACATAGTCCTTGAAGGGGACATAAACTGGGGGCCCCACCCAGATTAAGCATGACTAAGCCAATAGTGCAAAATTTTGAAATTTTAAAAGGCACATCGTGAAGATTTATTTGGATAACATGTTAAATAAAGTGTGTGTTTGTTGTTGTTCAATTAAATTATCCATTTTTTAAAAATAATATAAGGTTATTAATTAATTAAAATAATTAATACATAATTTCTCCACAAAACATAATTGAGTCTCATAAAAATATTAAAAATATATTAAAAACCAATCAAATTGTTTAAAAATACATATCTCTAGATTAAACTCTTTTATTACATGTAATTTTTTGTCTAATAATTTTTTTTTTATCAAAATACTATGAAGTTTTAATAACTAGGAGATGAGTTTTAATTTGTTTAGGTCCAATCCTACACTTACAACTTCAATCTTGCTTCAATGGTTCTAAACTTAATTGATTCTCTTGAAGTTGCAACATACTAGAAAATTAGTTTTTCTTTTGTTTTGGTTTAATCACACACCTATGACTTTGATCTTACTTTTAAAATATTGAATTTGATTGTTATTGTTAAATTTTCACCTTTGATCTAGAGAATCATGTTTGTATTTGATGGTGGTGTTTACAATTACTATTTATTTACATGTTATACCAAGGAAGGTAATTTCACTAGCTTCTCATAGTGCACCTTCAACAAGACCTTAGGCTAATTCAACAATTTACAAAATTTTGAAGATATCATAAGAAAAAATATGGATTCCTATATATGTCCTTATCATCTCAAATGCAAATTGAAAACTCTCTAAGATGATATTCTGATGATATTTTGATAATAGGATAAAATATCCTTTTGTGACTTTCACAAGACCCTCCTTTATTGTTTAGTCTAGTTTGAAATTAAACCTTAATGCACAAGATCTAATATTAAATTAAATTAACTTAAACTATTAAATTTATATATTTAACCAAATAATGTATGACATGTTTTTATATAGATTATCATGTTTTGTAATTTGGAAACAAATAAAGGAGAAATCACATGTATCTAGCTTTTAATCCATTCACATTTAGGTTTAAAATATTATTTTTTATAATAAAATTTAAACTATTTTCAATTGTAAAAAGAAGGGATTGTAAAAGTTATTGATGATTTTTGTATTTAATATACTTGGTATATATATATATATATTTAATACAATGTGAAATTTGGGATCCACATTCATTATAGCTTAAATATGAGTATTTTTCAATTAAGTGTTTTTTTTGTTTAAAAATTTTATCTAATGAATTTGTGAGTGGTGTATGCATCCATAGTTAATTTTAAAGTACAATGGTGATCATCTTGGGCCTTATATGTTAGTTTGCAATTAAATTGTATCATCTTTGTGTATAAGTTGTGTTATTTTAAATATTTCTAGGGTGATTTATTATTTCCTCATTTAGAGAGACATATAAACTAATGGTGGTAGCTCAAATTCATGTGCCTCTCTCTATCCTTTTTCTCTCATTATTTATAATCACTTTAATACTCTTGAAGTTTTGTTTCTCTCATTATTTATAGTCACTTTAATACTCTTGAAGTTTTGATAAGATTAGAAATAAAATTTGTTTCATTTTTCCTTTTCAATATCCTTTTAAGAATGTTAATAAATCAACTAAATTAATTTTTTTCACATATGTTTTAATCTATTAATATTTTATTTTTCTACTATGAATTTAAGGAATTATTTATTTTAAAAGTTACATATATTCCTTTAAAATATTGTAACACCTCGCCAAGGAACCCATAGAACAACACACAAAGTAACAAAATAATCGAACAAGTTTAAAAAAAAAAAAAAGACATTCAATTACAACAAGTACAAAAGAAACATCTACACAAACGTTCTCGGGGTTTCATGACAACGCTACTTAAACGTACACAAGTAAGAACATCAAATAATTAAACCAAAGACATAAAACATAAGGATATATCATATCAGTAATGAATGATCCAATTACATATTCATAATGAAGTTAAGTTACATATTCAATTTTACATCAAATGAGATTATAAAAAATCTTGTTACATCATAATAATATCACAATAAGGTCTCACATAGACATCAGGAATGTATACATATATAGATGAAGATCATAGAATATATGTCAACCTTTTTCATGAGCATGCTCATTGTCCAACTTCATGAACAATGTAAAATCAGGAATATGTCATAAGAACAATATCATCAATGTACTACATCACCTACAAGGGAACCCAATGGAAGAAAAAGCATGTTCCTCCCAACCATGTGGTCCCCGAAGGTCCACCCCTCATGCTAGGAGATAATATCAAGTCCACTAAGATAAACAAACACGAAGACAAAACATAAAGTCACATGGCTTGACATACATATCACAACATAATGACATACAAACCACATAATTACAAACAAAGCTCCTAGAGGCAACCACATAACAAAAATGTAACTCTACACAAGAGATGACATAACATGCATCAAGAAAATAGTGTCATCACATGTTTTACTATAGGTTACCCTGGCGAATCTTCTTAGAATACTAACCCTTGTATCAAGTTACCCTAACAATCTCTACTGATTCCCGACCCCTAAAGAAACTCATGTGGAATTGAAATACCTATCAAGAATAAAAAGTAGGTGATCATACCATTCTAGTCCATCTTAACCTACCCTTAATATATACAAGCACTAAGGTATTAGGTGAGGCAATCATATTATTTGAATTATTTAATGGACACTACCCAACCCCTAGTATATTGAATTAGGTTTTCACTAAATTATAAACTCCCGATAGGTTACCCTAGTTACCTCTTAGGGTTTCGACCCCTATTAAAAGCCACTCTCCCTAATTATAATAACATAACTCATTATAAATTACAAAGGATAACCATCATGCACATTAAACAAATCCATGAATGAACACATCTCAATCATGACACAAACCATTCAAATTTCAAACCACCAAGGTAACGAACAATCTGTGCATGGATAAATCCTAAATCAAATCATTGCAATTGAACATCAAAGTATAAACACAATAAAATTTACAATACAAGTTAATTTCCTAGCATATGGAAGATTTAAAAACTAAAAAGCATAGAATTGCACTCTTAAATCATTAACAAATATATAATTACTCATCATATAGGACCTTTAAACCTTCATGAACTAAAAGTCATAATAGATAACTTATTGACATAATTAAGTGTCTTATATTTTTTCAATTTTAACAAAATAAATCTATGATCATCCTTCATTAAGAATAATATAAATTATTTACACTCAATAACCAACCATATTATAAAATCCAATCAATTCTAATTCATATTTATGTATATAAATCTATATATATAATATATAAGTATCCACATTTACATTAGAATTTATTTGTACAACACTACTCTTAAAATGAATAAATCATAATACCTATATAAATATATATGTGTATATATATAGATTTAAATTAAAAGTATTTATCTGATAGCGATAACTTTTATCAATAAATGCATCCAATGATAAAGAAATGGTTACCAACACATGCATCTAATTATGGCGGAAAAGAGAAGGAACTAGAGATCAAATCCATGTGCCGATTAAAACACTAACATTGCATGGATAGTGACAATTGATGTACATACAGTGAATGATCAAGGGTCTGAGACATTGAGACATATGAGGTATCACCATGGAAGGTAGATGATACTTCTAGTGAAACAAAAAAAACCCAACGCTAAGGTAAGAATAGGAGAATATACATCTCCAAGACAACCTACAATCTGGAAATGGAGATGACTACAGAAGAACAGTGCCGAAAACACCATAATGAACTTGCATGCAAAAGATTGAATAAATGGCATGATGATTGTTGCGTGGGCTTTTGTATAAGAGATGGACATAAAAAGAGCAATGCTAGCAACACAAAGAAAACTAGCAAAGCAAATAAATGAGGAGATTGGAAGAAGATAGCCCTGTGTATAGAGGATAGGCATGGCTCTTCCATTCCATCCATAGAGATGGTTTCAAACAAAAAAGACAAGAATATTATCAAGGTTCAATTCATGTAGCCACCATAAAGAGTGTTACAAGCCAACAAGATAGAGGGAATCCATAATATGAGGATAATTCCTCAGTTTCAAAAGAGCTCAAAATCAATGGGATGAGAAACCTCAAACTACAAAGGAAGATAAAAAAACTACATGCAGGTTGCTACTAAAATGAAAATAATTTAGTATATTCTAGACGTTGACTCAAAACAACATGTCGACATTAAAGTTAAAGCAATTTCTCTTTTGAATTCAGGGATTTAAAGCACATCAACCATGAGGTACAAATGATTAAATCCTACAAGTGATTTGAAGCAAAAAAATAATCTGAAACTAACAAGTTCAAGAGATACAAACATGAACATTGACTTATGAAATTTGGTTTCATACTAAAGATTACAAAATTTCTTTCTAGAAAGAACAATAACACTTATAAAACTAATTTTATTACAACTAGGTTTTCGATAGCTTTCATTTCTCTAAAAAAAAATTTCAATTTATTTTAACACTAATAAAAAATAATTGATTTTCAGATGTTTGTGCAGAAGATTCAGCAAGATAATTCTACCACAAGGAAGTATAAATACCATAAACCAGATTCAGGACTACTATTCAAGAAAAATGCAAAACAAAGAAGAAAACCCAGATTATATTCTCGAACTCCAACTTAGATTGAAGCAAGACACAAGAAATATGAAACTGTAAACTTTCCAACATGCGGAAAACCTTTGAATTCACTATCTCCAAAACTTTTCAACCAAAAACACATAGAAGAAGCTTTTCCCTAAAACCCACAATAAATTGTCATAAAATTTTCTATTTCAGAAATCAATATCAAATTGTCGTGAACAAGTTTTGCATAACCAAATATTTTAATTCATTTCCAATTAACTCATAATCACATAGCTTAACTAACTTTTATCATGCAAACAAAATTGAACAAAAAATTATAATTGAACAATTACTCAAGATAACACTTTCTCACTTCGAATCAAGATTTCAGATACTTATTCATAACCTGTTGAAAAAAAACCCTTCAAAATATCTACTTTTCATTTATTTAAGTTTGCACATTAAAATTAACAAATATCTGTTACTCAAAATTAACAATCACATTTAAATAAATATATGTTTTAATTAATTTAATTAATCAAACCTTTTAAAACAACAATATGATTTTAATTATTAAATTATCTAAACATAAATATTTTAATTTAAAATTTCAATAAAATTACACTAAATGAAATAAATTATCAAATCCACCATTTAACTAATTAATAAATTAATTTCCAAGCATGATGAAAACATGATCGGCACGGCATAACTAAATGACAAACAACAACGAGTGACAACATAGATAATTGTCCTATAAGGGAACGATGGCCAAAGAAGGAGCTACCATTATCTCTGAAACAACATGTTTCCATTGGGACATGACATGCTCAAACCTAACAAAGTAGGTGGATTTGATGCCCAGTACCTATAAATTGCATAAAATAGCAATGTCAAACATATCTGCATAAACTAACAATCACACTATGAAAGAGAGTAGCAACGTAGCAGGGTACTCATGAGTGAGTAATGCTACACTATCTCCTTTACCAATACTAACATACAATACTACATCATAAACACCATCTGATACATTGTCATAAACACACTAATGCTCTAAAATTACATAAAACCATAACACACATAATTTTTATCATAAGGTCACCACACAAACATAATCAGATGATCAACAATGTATCTAATGTATCATCAACAAATATATAAAACTAACATTGTATCAATGTCATAACTGAAATAAAGTAGCATAATATCCAAAAATAACTAAAATAACTAGCAACCGAACATAAACAAACTAAATCAAAGTGCAGTACAATTGGAGGGACACTACACATACACCTTTAGATTAGTAGTATTGTCTTATGGAAATTTTACATTACTTTAGAGTAAAACTATGTAGCCTAGATTATGTAATCAATGTCTTGTGAGATTTGAATCTCCTTTGAGTGGGAAAAAACTATTTGGTCTAAGTTGGCATGTTAAAAATGTGTCAATAATTTGTCACTAGAAGTATGGTAGCCTAAGAAGAAAATATGGAAACATCATGTGTGTAACCTATTCTAGGTTATCATCATGAGAATTTGAAATACATTACTTGAATTGAATTTAGAAATACATTGTCTAATAAATGGAAATTAAAAGATGTTAATTTTTCTAATGTAACACCTTAATTAGGAAATTTTTTATCATAATAGAATAATTTAATTTGTCATCCTAGAAGCCTCATAAAATAGATAATTCTTCTCTAAGAGGATGCACTCTAGTAAATGTTCGAAATGAAACACATAATTTACTAAATAATATTGGAAGATTCTTACCCAAATTAAAACTTGGAAGAATAATAAGCGTAGAAAAGAACATACAAGATTTTGAAGATGCCCTCAATCTCATAAGATTATAGCACAAATATGTGAATTATATAATTTTTTTATTTCACCTTGATGAGTAATCTTATATAGAATATTTACATATTAAAACGAGGTCAATAGCTACATGGATCCGATTCTAAATATCTTTTCCCGACCATTTTATTAATTTTCATAGATCTAAGCATTGTTTACCACCAATTTACTTATCTTTAAATAAATAATTCAATAATCCTATCCGATATTTTAATGTATTATTCTAAAATATGTATAATTGGAGTTCAAATCCTCCTTAACCTAATGAGTCTACCAAAAATTAGATTTATATGTGGCTATGTAAATCTCCTAATTTAAATAGCATGTGAGTCACAATTATGGAGGTGGATATGGAGTTAATACTTCTCAAATTAAGATCATAGGTCAAGAAACAAAAATAACAAGTGTAAGTGATTATACTAAATGACAAATTTATTTCAACAAAAATCTTAGATTTTAAGTTTATGGTCATGATACAATCCATTGGCATGGTAACATCTAAATCATATGACATCAACACTTTATCTTCATAAAAAAAAGGTTCTACCTCAAAAAAATTTATTTAAATTCAAATTTAATTTCCATGTTTGTAACTCAATTCCTTTATATTAATATAATTTTTTTTGTGTTTTAATCAACATTTATTTTTAAAAATTAATAAGATAAAAATTAAAAGAAAAAATATAATTTATTTCCTTTCAATAATATACATAAAAAATTAATTATTTGGATAGACATATAAGCACCATGATTTTTGAGAAGATACCGTAGACTACATATTAGGAGGGATGGGATAACTTATTTATATATGTCTTGCCCTCGATGGACCATAACAACAATGAATTTCATTTTGAATTTTGAGTTAAATCTTCAGGTCACTGGGATAAACATTCTCTCTTGGTTCAAATACTATGAACTCACAAGCATGTATCTCACCTTTATGATTAATATAAATAGTTTAAACCTATGGAATTTTACCAAAAAAATATAATTTTAATAGTTTTAATATTTTAAAATAATTAAATTTATATTTCAACTGTTCTTGAATTATTTAATTTTGATACATTTTAAGTGAAATCACATTAGTAGAATGTTTTTAAGAAGAATGCTAAATGTATATGACATACTTGCATTAAGAGTTAAATGTATTATATAAAAGATCGACACAATGGATAAAGCTTTATTTACGTAATTGAACATAAATATATGAAAATGGAAATAAAAATAGTGAAGATGTATACTTTTGTTGAATGATTCTCGCATACTAAACTATTTTAATTCTCGTAATGTACAAATGTATCAAGGAAGACTATGATGAAAATATATAACTATGACAAGGAAGGTTGATGTTTGTGTAAATAGTTGTTTTTCCTATCTAGGTCATATTTAAATTGTTAATTCCACTTAGGTCCCAATTTATTCTTTTGGAAGTCTTAGTTGTCTTGATAAAATCTTATTGTATCTTATCTAGTTGGATTTTATTTAATACATGTATCCTAGGTCATTTACTATTGAGTCATGTCATTTAATTATGACACACTCATTTAATGTTTGTAAATAATCACACCTATATAAGAAAGGCCTCATATGTACATTGTATCAACTATGAATAACAATCAAGTCTATTTTGACAATCTTGCATCCATAATCATAGCATGATATTTTTTCCATATCTCTTGTGGAAGCTATTTTTTCTTTTAGGCGATCTTGGAGTGTTGAGGAGATCACCATAAAATCCTACATGGTATCAGAGTTTTACTGATAGAATTCTTCCTAGATCTGAGGGACCAATTCTTGGCATGAAATATTTAGATCTAAGGGACCAAAATGGACAAAAAACCTCAAGATCAAATGCTAAATCAAAAAATTAGAGCAACTAACCTTGGACATTAGAGGTTTTTTGTCCATTTTGGTTGTATGTTGAACCATATGATTCATATATTTGTATGGTATAAAATGGTCTATCACAATAATAAATTAGGTATGTCCACAAAAAATTATATCATATGTTTTTCTTGCTTAAATTGAAAATTAATTCATTTTTTATTTTAAAAATAGAATAAAAAATATTCATGGATCATACTAGGTCTACAAATCCATATTACTAGAGAGTACCACACCTACACAACCTTTGACAAGCCACCACATGGAATTTATTTACTCACTCAAACACTATCACTTGTACTTGCCTTCCTATCCAATCATTGTTTTCTAGATTGGGAATGTTTGATGTAGAGTTAAGGTGGTGACCTTCCTTCCAATGCCAAAATAGAGGTTTCTACACAACCTCAATTGTCAATTCCACAAGGTCCTCCATTTAGCAACCTACACATCACCCTGCCCTTGTAGCACTCCAAAACTGGTTTAGACCAATTTTCACTTAGTCTTTCCAAAACACTTTCCAATTTCAATATGGATTAAGATACCCTTTCCAGGGTTACATAACATACATGAAAATAAAGGATCACTCTTTTGGACCAATGAGGACTTTCAACACACCCACCCGGTTCTAGGCTTCACAATTAGGCCAAAATTCCAAAGGAAACCCCTCTCGAATTCACCCCCAAACCAAGGTAACACAAAACAGTCTTAGGAATATTCTCAAAACTTAGGATTCTCCAATTCATAGGTCCCTAAGGGTTCAAATTAACCCCCAACTCCAAAACCCTCTCATGAGCCTAGAAATATAGGGTTTTAGGACACCCTTATTGGAAGTGCATGTTCCAACCTATACCAAGCCACACCAACCACTCAGACACATTTAATTTGACCCCCTAAACCTTTTCAAATCATAATATTTACTACTCCTATCTTTTCTTAACCGTATTCAAGACCATCCTCATCAAATTACACACTCTTCCAATGGTTTCCACCCTACAAACACCCCAAAGTAAGGAAAGTCATCTTCCCTGTACAAATAAAGGTACTAACATGTCTAATGAGCCTGTCTAATCTTGTCCACCAAGTCACAGGCCTTCATAGTGGGTGGAAGGCTTAGATCATTATCTTAACTCCTCTCAAACCCTTGGCTCAGGAAAAACAGAGCAGTTCTTGAAGTTTGATTTCCCTACACACAAAACAATGGTTCTAGACCCCCAAAGAAAATTTAGATGAATGTAAACACATGTATTTAAAGGTAACCATAGTATCAAGACATATAAGTTCTGTACGGGCTTATACCATGAAGAAAAGTTCAGGAAAAACACAAAAATTGCAGAGATCAGCGTTTCCAACAGTCAAAAATCTTCTTCCAAACTGAATCATCATCCTTATCATGAGGGATTACATTTTTTTGTAAGGTTTCAACATCCAACTACCTCCTAGAACCGACAAACTACTTTAACCAACTTTAGTTAGACTCTAAAATGGCAATTTTACCAATTTTACTCCTAAACACCACCCCTTTACAACTTGAGTTTATAAACCCCTCTTAACTGATTCACTAAGCCTTTTCAAAATATCACAAATTTTCATGGAGACCTTATTCATAAATCAAACATTAAACCGTAGATATTTTATCACCTAGACCTTATTGAGACCATGACATTACATGGACAACTCATGGAATTGCAACCTATTTCTATATATTTTACAACTTCCTCTTTGCATATAACATAAAATATCTTCAAATCACTTGATGAAACTTCAAGGTACATTTTATTATCATTTCAAGGTCAGGGCCTAGGTTATCTTGCATCATACACCCCCCATAGAGAAACTCTTGTCCCAAGAGTGAAAACCTTGTTCTTTGACCCATTTTGCTCTTCAAGTACCATTTGCAAACTAGGTACTGGTATTTTTAGTCCTGGATCAAAATTTGGTGTTGTTCCAAGTCCTAAACCTACAAACAAACAAACATTAGAAACACATAAACCTGATCTCCTCCTTGTTCCACCCATACATGGGTATTTCCTCACCATTCCTTGCACATGCTACCTTGCTGACTCTGTGATCCAACTTGTATGCTTATGTTGAATCTACTCTTGGACTAAGATGTCCCTAAACCTTCCATGTCACTGTGCATATGTGCCCCTGCACTAAAAACTTTGTCCTTCCTCATTCCACCAAACTCTACCTTCCTTGCAGAAACTTTCATAGTGATAGGACACACCATGGTCCCAACAACTATTCCACCCGGTCCTTCATACTCCCTTGCACACTTAACATTCCCCACTTTGTTTACATCAGACTCAAACACAAGTCCCTTGTCCATACTCTACACAACTAAACTCCCCACTATCCTCTTAGCATTTACCTTGGTCAGACCAGACTGAGGTCTGAGTTCTCTCTCTGCCCCATGCAAAAACTGACTCCCTTCTGTCTTAACACCATTTGTGGGTGTTCTCCTCACTGTCACAACTCCACCAACCTACTCTATACCTGCAACCACATCATACCTACCGACCTCAGGCCTTAAAGGCTCCTTCTTTCCAAACAACACTACTTTAGCCTTACCCTTATCCCTTACACTTGTTTTCAAGGGAAGCAACTTAAAAGTTTTGTCCTCCTTCTTGATGGTGTATGTGTTCTACCAGCCATCATATATAGACCTCCTGTCAAATTTCCAAGGCCCCCCCAAGAGTACATGACAACAATCCATTGGAAAAATATCACATAGGACCCTATCCTTATACTCCCCAATCTGAAAATCAACATATGCTTCCTCTTTTACCACCAAGGTTTGATTATCATTGACCCAAGAGACTCTATAAGGTGCTTCATGAGGTAATTTTTCTAGACCCAACTTGTCCACCATTTCCCTAGACACTAGATTATCTTGAGAACTAGAATCAATGACAACTTGACACACTTTACCTTTTCTTTTTCATTTAGTTCTGAATAGGCTCCTTCTTTGACTCAAATCTTCCTTGTTGGATGCTTGCAACACAGTTCTTCTTATCATGAGTGCCTCTCCTTCTTCTAATGTAAGGTTCACTACATGTGAAGTCACACTCTCTTCATCTTCATGCACTAGTTGGTTCCTCCTTTCTCCACCATGAGAGCTTGAGCCTTGCTTTTCAAGGCACTTAAAGGCTGGATGTCCAGGCTTGTTGCAAGTGTAGCATCTTCCTAAGAACTGATAGGAACCTCTTCCTCCACTAAATATGCCTCTTGAATCAGATTGTTCTTGGTCCTTCTTGTCATCTCCTTGACTAGATCATTGTTTTTCCTTGAACTAGGATTGAATCCCCTTCCTCTAGAAGTGTTGCCTCTTCCTCTTGCTACCTTGTCTTGTCTCCTCTTTAACTTTTCTTCTACCCTCATTTCCATTTGAAAGCATTGCTCTACTGATTTTGGTGCCATCAATCTAATTTCATCCTAAATGTTAAATCTTTAACCATTCAAGTACCTAGCATTCATCTCTTCCTCATCTTCTTCATATTTAGCCCTTAAACTTAACCTATAAAACTCTTCAATATATGCTTGTACATCTAACTCCTTTTGTCTAAGATTCTACAATTTCTTAATCAATTGAATATTGTAATCAAAAGGAATAAATTTACCTTTTATCTTTGCCTTCATCTTCTCCCAAGATTTTTTTTTTTCCCCTTTCTCTCTCTATCTTCGTGCACAAAATTCTACCACACCAAAGCATGTCCTTTCAGTTTTGTTTTTTTTCTCTTCACCTTATGTCCTTCATCAACATCTTCACTATCAAAGTAGTTCTCCAAAGCCCCTATCCAATCCAAGAGCTCTTCACTATCAAGTTTTCCTCCATACATAGGCACATCCATTTTTCCATGTCCATCCTTCTTCACAACTTTCAAAATCTTCATTGTTCTCACATCATTTGGATCCATCTCCTCTTCTTCACTAGAGGTCTCTTCCTCTTAAGACTCACTTTCCTCCAAAATGGTCCTGCCCTTAGCCTTTATTGCAGCCATCTCCCATTTTAGTGTATCTATATCCTTGTTATGATTATCAAGCTTTCTTTCCACATCATTGTTTTAGGAGGCATTTTGTTCCCTCCAACTACCTTCTTCCTGTTCACAAATTTTCAACCTTGATCACACAAGGGACCTACTCCCTCGCTTTGATACCACGATGATGAAGAGGTAAGGTGGTGACCTTCCTTCCTATGCCAAAATAGAGGTTTCTACACAATCTCAGTTGTCAATTCCACAAGGTCCTCCATTTAGCAACCTACACATCACCCTACCCTTGTAGCACTCCAAAACCAATTTAGACCAATTTTCACTTAGTATTTCTAAAACACCTGCCAATTGCAATATGGATTATGATACCCTTTTCAGGGTTACACAACATACATGAAAAGAAAGGGACACTCTTTTGGACCAATGAGGACTTTCAGCACACCCATGCAGTTCTAGGCTTCACAATTAGGCCAAAATTCCAAAGGAACCCCCTCTCGAATTCACCCCCAAACCAAGGTAACCCAAAAAAATCTTAGGAATTTTCTCAAAACTCAGGATTCTCCAATTTATAGGTCCGTAAGGGTTCAAATTAACCCCCAACTCCAAAACCCTCTCATGAGCCTAGAAACATAGGGTTTTAGGACACCCTTATTGGAAGTGCATGTTCCAACCTATCCTAAGCCACACCAACCACTCAGACACATTTAGTTTGACCCCCTAAATATTTTCAAATCATAATATTGACCACTCTTATCTTTTCTTAACCGTATTCAAGACTGTCCTCATCAAATTACATACTCTTCCAATGGTTTCCACCCTACAAACACCCCAAAGTAAAGACAATCATCTTCCTTGTACAAATAAAGGTACTAACATGTTTAATGAGCCTATATAAGCCTATCCACTGAGTCACAGGTCTTCACAGTGGGTGGAAGGCTTAGATCATTATTTTAACTCCTCTCAAACCCTTGGTTCAAGAAAAACATAGTAGTTCTTGAAGTTTGATTTCCCTGCACACAAAACAATGGTTCTAGACCCCCAAAGAAAATTAATATGAATTTAATTACATTTATTTAAATGTAACCACAGTATCAAGACATATAAGTTCTGTACGAGCTTATACCATGAAGAAAAGTTCAAGAAAAACATAAAAATTGCAGAGATCAGCGTTTCCAAGAGTCAAAAATCTTCTTCCAAACTGAATCATCATCCTTCTCATGAGGGATTAAATTTTTTTGTAAGGTTTCAACATCCAACTACCTCCTAGAATTGATAAACTACTTTAACCAACTTTAGTTAGACTCTAAAATGGCAATTTTGCCAATTTTGCTCCTAAACACCACCCCTTTACAACTTGAGTTTATAAACCCCTCTTAACTGATCCACTAAGCCTTTTCAAAATATCACAAATGGTAATGGAGACCTTATTCATAAATCAAACATTAAACCTTAGCTATTCTATCACCTAGACCTTATTGACACCATGACATTACATGGACAACTCATGGCATTACAACCTATTTCTATATATTTTGCAACTTCCTCGTTGCATATAATATAAAATATCTTCAAATCACTTGATGAACCTTCAAGGTCCATTTTGTTATCATTTCAATGTCAGGGCCTAGGTTCTCTTGCGCCAATATTCCTAGATTCCATTGAATATCCTATTGGTCAAAGATTCCATAAAAAACACTTGAACATATTTCATTGACAACTGGGTCAAATATTATGATAGAAATGATCCCGTTGGTGTTAAATTTAACCCCATTGATTGTTTACATCATCACTATGTGAACAATGATGTCAATGCTCAATTGGATCTCCCCCCCTCACCATTGGTATTTTTATTTTGGAAGGCAAACTTTATAGTTCCATAACTTGGTCATATAGACTCCTTTTTTAGTGTGATTTGTCTGATTTTGGGATATAATTTGTACTCTATGTATTTGCTCAATTGATTTTTCATTTTGGTGCTTGATTTTTTAATAAATTGTAGATTCTCACATGTGTTGTTGAGTCATTATCATTTTCAAGAAATTTTGGGCTCTATTTTTGCTCCTACAGTAATATTTTTGGTTGAATTATTTTTGAAAGTGCATAATTTTTCATGTTCTTTCTAGCACATGTAATCAGATCGATCTCATATTGTGTAAAATATTCCTTGAGATTTTGGCAAAATTTGGCATATTTAACCACTAATATCAAGTCCAATTTATTATTTTTAGAAAGTGGCACCTACAATTGCACTAATTATAAAGTTCTACAAATGATATATTTATTGATTATTTTTGGGTGGTAATATTGCAATGGTTGATTGCTTTCTTTTACTTGGTTTGTGTTCTTGTAATTTTGGAAAATCTCAAATTGAACTCCTAAATCCATATAATTATAATACATGGATAAAATTAGAATGAGATTATATCATGGTGAAAATTTTAATAGGCCATCTAAAGGAAACCATTCCTAAACCTACTGATGTGAAAAATGTGTCAAATTAGGAGCTTGATCATGAGAAAACACTTGGATGCATATCTCATTAGTATCATTTAATTTAAAATTTCATGTTGAATCATGTAAAACACTTAAAGAGGATTTACAATTGATTTTGAATGTGTTATCAAAGCTTGGCCTTTAGTATTTAGTGTTTGTTTCTAGATTTCATACCCATCAAATTTATATGGGAGAATCATATGTTGATCCTAAGTTTAATGAATTTTCTAATCTACTAATACAAGAGGAAGAGAAGTTAACTAATATAGGTCTAATCAAGTCTTCCATGTCCCAATAATTTTTGGCTAGCGATTCAAAGGTATCAAAAGAATCAAGGAATCCTAAAACTAAGTAAAAGAAGAAAAACAACAAGCCACATAAGGAATCAAAATCCTCTCCCTCAAATGAGGAATCATCTAAGGAGTGACCTAATTGTGTATATTGAAAGAAATCAATGCATGATGAGCACCATTGTTATTCAAAATAGATTGGTGAGTTCATGCATCTTCTTAAGAAGGCTCAAATGATTTCTTCTTCTTCATCTAAGGGTTTAACATATTATTCTTCATCAAAATTCTATAAACTCAAGCAGTGTGCACATTTTCACTTGTAGATTCTAATACAAAGAGGTTGTTACTTGATTCAGAAGCCTCATATTGCATGGCTTAATCAAAGAGTATGTTCACTTCATTTGATACTTTCTCATCACCACCAATCCTGATGGCTAAAAACATGTATGTGGGTGTTTTGGGAAGGGATCCATTGACATGAGCATTTACCAATGTTCTTTATGTGCCTTCATTGTCAACCAATATCCTTTCTATCTATAAGGTCACATATGGTGGAGAGAGAATGACTGTTGAGTTCACAATCAATTTTTTCATAATCCAAGATTTGCATAGAAAATATATCGTTGAAGTTGAGGAGGTTGATCAACAATATTATATTAGAACCTCATATTTTTCTCCTAATGATTTGGTATATTTTCACATTGAGGTATCTTGTGTGGAAAATTTTGAGGAGATTCAATATGGTCATTTTAATATTGGTATACTTTCATCTTGTAAGAATCAAGTGATATGTGTTGATAATCCATCTCATTCATCTATTGTTGTACCTGATGATGCTTGTGAAACCATACACTTGGATCCTTATGATTTAGTACAACACGACATTCATCATCTTCTAGAGATGGCTACTTGGGATGAGGACTTGATAGACTTTGTTGGTTTATTTTGAGTCCCACATTTTAAATATGAGAGACATCATTTATTGAATTTATCTTCTCTTTGATGGAGATGGTCCTTCTTCAATTATTGTGAGGAATACTTTGACCCTCTTGTTCACTCTCTACATGACCATCCTTCATAGTTTGACATGAGTGTGCATAATTTTGGAGAAGATTTTTGGGGAGGATCCTTTATCTTTAGAGGAGGCATATTTTTCTTCAAATTGTGTTCTACAATCATTTCTCAAAGATTCCAAATTATCTTCTTTGGTAGTGTGGACTAGAACACCTGTTTGGAGTGCAACATATTTTGGCATCAACATGGAGACACTTGAGAATTATTTAAAGACATCATGCATTATTTCTTCCCACATATTCCTTGCAAGAATGGGAAGACATCCTTCAGACCATCTTAGTCTTTTTTCTTCCCAAGGGGAGGAACGCTCAACATTCTTGGATCATCTTTAATATTAATTTTCAGACATCTACCATATTTTAAGGAGACTCTATATTGAGTGGGGGGTTGCATGGTCTCTCTTCTTCTCTCTTATGGGTGGGTATTTTTCCTCGAATGGGTTTTTATCCCTCTCATGCATCATTGAAAGAATATTATTTTCTATTAATCTCTTGGGGAGGGATTTTAACCCACTGGTTTTTCTCCTTTTCTCTATTTGTGAGAGATTGTTTGAATTTGTACATGGGTACCTAACATGGCCTCATAGCCAAGACCCATCTTTGTGTCATTTTCATAAGTACTCCCTAATTTTTATTTTATGGTGGGTGTTTGTGTAAATAGGTTTTCTCCCTATCTAGGTCCTATTTACATTGTTGAGTCCACTTATATCCTAGTTGTTTCTTCTAGAATTTTTAGTTGTCTAGATAAGATCTTATCTATTTGACTTTTATTTAACGCACATGTCTTAGGTCATTTAATGTTAATTCACATCATTTAATAATGACACACTCATTTAATGTCGATACATCATAACACCTTGCCTATATAAGTAAGGCCTCATAAGTACATTGTATCAACTATGAACAAAAATTAAGTTCATTCTAGCAATATTGCATTCATAATCACAGCATAATATTTTTTCCATTTCTTATAGAAGTTATTTTGTCTTGCAGGTGATCTTGGAGTGTTGAGGAGTTCACCATAAATTCATGTAGCTGCCTAAAGAAGAAACAATGTCCAAGAATAATGAAACATGAAGAATAAGTTTTAAGAGCTTTATTATTCTAATAAGAAGAAATTAGATAAAATTAAGAAAAACAAACATAATTTTACTTGTATATGCTTAAAAAATATCTTCAGAAATAAGATTATAAATTTTGTAGTTCAAAACTAAAAATTTAATTTCAATAGAAGAATGTTGTTTGAACACATAGATTGAGGAATGGGAAGCCAAAAAAAAATGTTTGGACAATACTCTTCTTCATATTGTAAAATGAGGGCAAATCCACCACTACACTACAAATTATGGTAGTTGACCAACGTCTAGAGCAAAATCCATTAGAAGGTTAAAAACCTTGAAACCGTGGCTTTTCCAAAGCAGCCAAATAATAAGCTCAAAGATTCTATAATTTGGACTCTCTAACATGTCATGTGCATATAATGGCAAGTAAGCAACATGCAACAATTTTGAAGCTCATAATAATAGAAAACTAAAACAAACAATAAAATGGTGTAGGTGATCAGGTATGATGGCCTAAGAACGTTGAAGGCAAGCCAAACTACATAGGTTGGATAATTCGTGTTAGAGTTTAGTAAGTGCTAGGATACTCAATACATTACTTACCTATTAAATTTTGTATCCAACAAATGTTTCTTATTCAATGTCTCCCTTCACTTTATTTTAGAAATAAATAAGTTTAATTGTCAAGGATGCATATTTAGGGGATGGGAGAGAAAATATTGATTAAAAAAATTAGAGATGCTATTAAATAATTAATTATCTATGGCAAATTTGAAGTCTAGATTTTATGATTGTTTTCATATAGTGATTAAAAATTTTCCTTTCAAATCAAGTGTGTGGTCTTTAATGTTGTAAAGGAATTAAATTTGGTTTAATTTAGTTATTATTTGATAATTAAAATAATATGTATTTATTTATAATCTAGTTGTAATAAATAAGAAGTTAGTGTTTATGATTTGATGGTTTTTTGGATTGTATAATTTGCACATTTTTTACATGGGTCAAATTTGAGTTCCTCAAAGTTAAACTTCAATAAACGTCTTAGAGGAGTTTCTTTTGGACATGGGTCAAGTTTGTCTAAGTAAAAAATTCTTTAAAAATAAAAGAATTTTTTTCCAAGATTTGGGAGATATGTTCTTCCCAAAATGACCTCTAGTATTAAGAAAACACCTTGCCTCTACGGTGCCAAAATCTTGTTTTGACACCACTTGTAATGAAATTACTTTCACAAGAAGAATATAATTTGAAATATATTGCAAATACTTGATAATAATATGCCACTTTGAGGGGGTAACCTACTAATCCACTTTGCGGAGGATACCTCCAATAGTCTTCAATAAGAAGACAATACTCAACATGATGATGTAATAAGACTCACTAACTCCTATATGTACCTATTTATGCCTAGGATATCACCCAGGTTGACTTAGACAACTCTATATAAGCCCCATGGCTAACTTATTTTACTAAATAATAATATAGTTAAGAGTTAAGATAGCCTCAAGACAACTATTTGTAACCCAATATACAGTAGTATTGATGGTGTAGCAAATAGTGCAACCTAATCCACCCTATTCAATTCTACAATTATTTTTCTAAAAAAAATTACTCTTAGATTTAATTGTTAATTTGATAACCCACATGCCTAAAATCTTGAGTTGAACAATTAAAAATATATATTTAAGGATATCTAAGTTTATCGGATTATGTTAACTAAAAAAGCTATCAAAATTATATTCTAGTTTAAGTTTGCTTATTTATATTTTTGTTTCCTATATTTTATATTGTATTTAATAGTTTAATAACTCAAAAATTTACTATGCATGACCTTGAAAGTTAGTGTTTCCTATTATTTGATCAAGTGAGAAATCTATAGATTCTTATATATATTGAAAATTGATTTAATAAAACTAGTAAAATATTATAATCAATTTTCATCTCAACTAGAGCTTGATTGTCAACATTATTTTGAAGTATAAATTGGATAGTGTGAGTGATAATAGATATAAAAAATATCACTTGGAAAAGAAAAACTATTTGCTAATTTGGAATAGTTAATATTAAAGAAATAATAGGTTATTGGTGAAGTTGAATTGCTTTGAAGTTAATAAGGGATTAAATCTTATTAAATGTTGTTGGAAAATATAATCCAAACTATTGCATTATTTTACTCTATTGAAATTATTCATTATAGGCTCCATATCTACAATCAAATATCATCATTAAATTTAAAATTTGAATTAAGATTTTGGATTAGATTTTATTGGATTTCATATTAACTACTTGCAGGTTTCACATGCTTTCTAGGTGCTAAGTAATATATTATTTTAAGTCATCCTTACTTGATTAGGATTCTATTTATTGGTTGAAGTCTATTTTGTTACTCACCCTCAAATGAGTCCAACCCTGCAAAGTTGTAAGGATATGTAATGTTGTTTGTGAAAGAGTAGAAGGTCCAACAACAATTTGATGATGTAATGGAATATGTTCAATGAGAAAAATCTCAGTAGGTCTTTGGAACTATCCATTTCAAGAAGTTTTTACAAGAGAGCTCAAGCTAAATCTGTCAAGAGAATGTAACAGGTTTTTTGAATGAGCAACAACTCAAAAAAATTATAAAAAGGTTTATGTAATGTTTTGGTTTGACCAATATGAAATATCATGTCTATTTGTCTTTTTATTTTTTATTTTTTTCTCCCCCTTTCAAATCCATCATTTGGTATTAGAGAAGGTTCAATATGGTTATCTGGGTTTGAGAATTTGCAGAAGCGGGATGTAGGAGGTTGAAGATCCAATCAAATTTCTCAAGAAAGAAGAGTTCCAATTTTAGTGAAAGAAAAAGATGTTTCAAAAGGTTTGAAGAAGATACTAAAGAGATCATGGAGTGTTGCAGCTTGAAGATAGAGAAGCCGACAAAGAGGCATAATTTTTTCAAAGATAGCCACTACAAGGAGGACCCCATTTTAGTTAAAATAGTTAGTCCAACCTACAAATGAAGGCATTGTAGCTAGAGTTGCAAAAGTCATTTATATTTAGAAGAACCTCTTGTTTATAGAGAAGTTGTAACCATTAAAATTTGGAGATATAGTTTTTAGAATATTTGAAGGTAAGTAATTTGAAGTTGTTGTCATTGATAGTGAATTACACCTCATAATACTTGAGATTCATATGTTGGAACACAAAAATCTACTGACAAGGGGGGTGAATATATAGATCAATTAAAATTTGGCCCTTAAAATATAGATTAATTCCTTTTAACCTTTTTAGTGAAGATAAAAATAAACATGTGAAGAGATTAGAATACACAATAACTCATAACATAATATATACATGGAAAAACCAAGATGGGAAAAAACATGGTGAGAATAGTTTCTAGGAATCACTACCCTAATCTAGTCTCACAATTAAATCTTCTATTTACAATATTTGAGGGCATCGACCCTAAGGAGACACAAATCCTTTGGTTTAGGAGCACCCACTCCAAGGAAGCACCCCACCCCTACTTTGAGAACCTACCCAGATATTTGATAGCACCCCACCAATCAAATTTACAATCAAAGTATTAAAATTTGTTCACTTGAACATAATTCAATGTTGCAACTTTATTTGCAACTACTTAAATCTTTTGCTTCATTTTTTTCAATTCACTCTCTACTCCACACCTCTCTCTATTTTTCACCTTGAATTGTAAACCCCTAAAAACCTTCAATTTTTTTTGGGTTCTACTAATTTATAGTATATGCATTCTCTATCTGCTTCTCTTCTTCTCTCTCTTACCCACTCTATTGAATCAATCAACACTTAGACAATTTTTGATTATCTACTTTTTGTATACATTCACTGACCTACAGTAATTGCCTCAAGCCACACACCATTATGTATAGATCTAATGAACTTACTAAAAATTGCAACCTATAAAACCCTAATCTAGATATGCATTAAATGAAATATCCTTGTATACTTGATTTGATTCTGGTTTCAATCACCTTTACAGTTTGTGTCACTACTCTACAAATCATATCACCAATCAAATGGCCATTGGAGTGGTTGGACCAATTCAATTCATGCACTATGTTGGCTACCAAACCAAACCAATGTACACACTAACATAGCCATTACTAGAGTTCAAATTTAAACTTGGGTCATTGATTTATTATCTTCATGCCAAGATCCAGGTGTTCTCCTTTATCTTATCTAACTTTAAATCACATTCGTTGGATTGTCTTCTTTTAAATTAGCACCATTGATCTCCATCTCTTTGTAAGTTACCATTGCACCCACATAATGTATCACTACTTTGCTTAGGGATTTGACCTTCATTTCCATGATGTGAAGAGGTCTTGCAATCATAGTTCAATCTTCACCTCAAAATATCTTTCGTTGGATAGCCATCACATCCTCTTTGCCTAGTGCAACATTTTTTACATGTAAAGAGTATAAATCATGATGTAAAGATACCTCATGATGCAATTTAAATTTGAAATTTGTCCCATAGAACATGTTTATATTATATCACTACATCGCTCTTTTGAGAGGGGACCCACCAAAGTCTCCATCGCTGCCCTTTAGTGTATCGTTGAAAGAATCATGGCCTTAAGGGGTATAAATGTAATGTGAGCACACGTTGCAATGAAATCTTGTCTTGCCACTGATATTTCTTATGTCATCCTCCATTATAATTCTTCCCATCGCATATCACTAATATCCTTGCAACTTGAAGAGTGTTAAATGTGATACATTAAACCTTTGCGATGCATATTCATTGAACATGAAAAATTGACTACATTCAAAGTACTTCACAATAGTAATGTGAAGCGGTGATGTGATAACCATTAGATATTATTTCACTTGATCTTAGTCATTTCTCACATATCGCACAACTGCTCCAAAAAATGACAACATAATTCACGATGTGAAGAAAACATGTGATGCAACCATATCTTGACACTTGCCAATGTTGACATCATATTCCACTTATTTTGTATATCATAGAAAGCGTACCTCCATTTTTCTTCACAATCACAATGTGAAGCAATGATAGGATACAATCATAGCACACCACTTGTCTTTGATGATGTCACAATCCACTAGCATCACAGTGAAGAAGACACTTACCAAAAAAACCTCCAAAAAATGATGTGGAGATTGTGTGATGACCATTTGATCTTCTAAGCTCCAACCTACACAATTGATTACCTCCATCACTTATTTTATATTAAGAGTGGTTGTGATGAACACAAACTATGATGAAGGGTGGTTGTGATGCAACATATCACACATCACAAATATGCATAGCACATGAAGAGTGTAAAATATGATGCAAATAGTTTGCATACTATCAACACAGTAGATAAACACTAGGATATGAGGGGTCCAATCACCAAATTAAAAAAATGACTTAAGTTGTAACTTAAGTAACTCACAACTTCCTATACACAATCATCACCAAATTATAAAATATGTTCATACCCATGATTGCAACTTCTTAGGTTTTTTCAAAAAACCTAGTTTGACCATCTAAAGCATAAATAAATAATTTTTTAGCACATCATATATCATTTGGTCATGTGGACCATACCAATCAACTAATTTTGAAAAACCACATTAGATATGGCCTTATTTTTCTCTATAAACCTCTAAAAGAGACCTCTGCAAGATTATGATAGTATTGCAACATTTGAGCAACTTTGCAATTCTTGAAAAAATTGCTCTTCTTTCCATCATATTTCACCAACTCTTCTAGAATCTCATCCACTGAGCTCAATGACAACCATGCATACCCTTGATCAGCCCTTTGACATCAATGCCATTATTATTCCAATAATCTCCCTCTTTATTATTGATGGTAAAACCAAATTCTCAAAGAGCTCTATACCAATTCTAAATGCGTCAATTCATGCTATGTACCAATCAACTAAACTCTTGTGTACCAATGATGACAAAATATTATGAATGCACATAAACAACTCCCACTTAGACATATCTCCCAATATTTTTGTTCAACTTACTCATTTGTTTTTCTGTAGAATTATGTCTACCTTCCTTATGAATGCACATACACAACATTGGTAGACATATTTCCCATTTTTGTTGTTCAGCTTACTGGTTTGTTTTTCCGCAACATTGTGTCTACCTTCCTTATGAATGCATCAATTCATGCTCTATACCAATCAACTAAACTATTTTGTACCAATGATGACAAAATCATATGAATGCACATACACAACTCCCACTTAGACATATCTCCCATTTTTTTTGTTCAACTTATTGGTTTGTTTTTCTGCAACATTGTGTCTACCTTCCTTATCAGGATAAATCTTCTTCATTGGTGAGACCTTATTTTACGTATCCTTGATAGATCAGTGGAATTCCATTTGGCGTGGTGTATTCTCTATCAATGGGAGTTAAATTTTTTGGTGGGAGTCATGGACTTCAGAGGGACCTTGACTAGATGGACCTTGTCTAGATTCTCCTTGATGCACTGATATAACCTCCATCAAGGTGACATTGTGATGTCACCAAGACATTGAGTCTTGACACCTCAACATGTCGATGGGAGGCTAGGGGAATCTTGTTGGCGGGACTTTGTAATTTCACCAAGACTTTGAAGTTAGTCCCTTCAATGAACCAATGATTTTTGTGCGAGTCCCCGCTAACTTGCGATGTTTGTGGTAGTACCCAAGCAGTTCCTTGCAAGGAAGCAATGATTGGATGATGTTGACAAAGGATGTGTGATTAGGTGATTTGGTGAACCATGTGGATATCAATGTGATGTTGAGAGTTCAAAGAGAGCTTGAATGAAGTCCCATCGATAGTTTGAAATGTTTGGATAGTTAAATATTGTGTATAGTTGCATATGGGATTCAAATTAAACTGACTCCTTGGCTAAATGAAAAACATAGAACAAATGCGAATACACATTGTAAAATTTGGTAATACTAGTTGGACTATATAGTTTGATTGGAGAGAAATTTTGATCAAGGAAATGTAATGTTGTTGAAGTAGATACTCTGAATTAACATCTGGAAGCATAGTCTATAACTTTGTATGTAATCCTTATTTACTGTAATACAAAGAGATTTTTCTTGGTGAGTGGGTTTTTCTCCTGTAAGGGTTTTTCCACATAAATTTGGTGTTCAATTCTATGTGGTTTTTTATATTTTTCTACTCTGCTTTTCTGGTTAATGTGCATCTTAACAAATTATAATTGGAAGTTGAATGTATCTTCTGCATTTCTCTTCTAATAATTGGCATAAGGAAGGAATTTATGCACTTATCTTTCCTTACAAGTGGTATCAAAGCCTAGCCAATTGTGTTATCCTTGCAGGTAGAATGAGTTTTTGTGCTAATTTTGTAGTGGGAGTCTTGTAGAGGAAATTGGTAGTCTTGATTGTATATTGAGATGGCAAGCACATTAGAAAGAGTAGAAATTGAAAAATTCAACGGTGGCAATTTTGAGTTGTGTAAACTCAAAATGGAAGACTTGTTGGTGGATAGAGATCTCTAGATTGTTGTTTCTAGAGCTAAACCACCAGGAATGGAATAGGAAGATTGGGACCTCGTAGATAGAAAATCTAGAGGGTTGATAAGACTTTGTCTTTTAGACTCTATTCTACTAAATTCCATGAGGAGAAGACTACATCTTCATTATGGAAGAAAATTGGTGATATTTATCAGGGAAAGTCTCTAGTATATTAGTTATTCTTGAGGAAGAAGTTATACTCCTTGAAGATGGGGGAAGGTGCATTTGTAGTAGATCGTCTAAATTTATTTAACATGATTTTTTCTCAATTGGTATTTGTAGGTGTAACGATTGATGATAAGGATCATTGTATGCTTTTTTTATGCTCCTTTCCTGACATGTGGGACAATCTAGTGATGGCTATTGGAAGCACAACAACCACTTTCAAGATGAAATATGTGTTTGCTTCATTTTTATTAGAATAAATGTGAAGGAAGTCTTTTGAGATGACCAAGGAGGCCCTTTTTGTTTGAGGCTGATCAAAGGAGAGAGGCAAGAAGAAAGACAAAAAGTCTAAATCCAAGTCTAAAGGCAGATAAAAGTCTCTAGGAAAAAATTCCAAGGTGAAATGTTGGAATTATGCACAAATAGGACATATCTAAAAGGATTTCAAAGAGGATAAAAAAGAAGAACAACAACAACTATTCAGATAATGATTCTTCTCAGAGTGATGTAGATGCCTTCATTGCTACCTTGGTGACCTAGGCATCAGATGATGTTTGGCTAATTGACTCAAGTGAATATTTTCACATGACATCTCACAAAGACTAGTTAATGAAGTGTGAAAAATATGTTTGTGCAAAGGTGTATCTATCAAGTGATTCATCTCTTGAAATTTTTGGCCATGGAAGAGTCCGAATTTAATTTCCTAATGGAATAATCAAAAGAATTGATGGAATAATGCACATACTAGGTCTAGCTCATAATTTTCTTTCAATTAGTAAGATGAATGATGTTCCAACATGCAAGTTTCATTCTCGATTGGTGGTTGCAAAATGACTAGAGGCTCAATGGTGTTTGCCAAGGGTGCATGCATTGGCACTCTATACAAGTTAGACACACATTGTGTTAAATGTAATAGTGTCTCTATAAATTCAAGCAAAGCTACTTGTGTAGGGGAGGAGAATGTTGTTCCTCTAGGTGAAAAATCTTTGGAGGTGAAACTCCCAATAGAGAAAACCCTGTTGTGGTATTATAGACTTGGCCACATAGGAGAAACATAATTGAAAGCCTTGAAAAAAAAACCTGGTTGAAGGGCTTGATGATTGTAACCTTGAATTTGATTTCTGTGAATATTGCACTTATGGAAAGCAACATTGTGTTTCATTTTATTCTAGTCCTCATAAATCTTCTAGCACACTGGATTATGTAAACTCCCATGTGTTTGGTCTAGTAAATGTTCCTTTGTTATCGAAGTCTAAATATTATGTTTCTTTTATAGCTGATTATTCGAGAAGGGAATTTGCATATTTTCTAACAAGTAAATTAGAAGTGTTCAATTGGTTTGAGGAGTTTAAAATTTTTGTAGAAAATCAAACTAGAAGGAAAAATAAATGCTTGAGGATGGATAATGGGGGTGAATTATGTTTTGTAGATTTTGAAAGGTATTGCAAAGACCATGGGATTAAAAGCCATAAAAATACACCTTACACTCCATAGTAGAATGGAGTTGTTGAAAGGTTAAACAAAATGTTGATGGAAAGGGAAAGAAGTATGTTAAGCAGTGCTGGTCTAGAGCTGAAGTTCTAGGCTGAGGTAGTGGCTACATCATGTTACTTGGTAAATCGATCTCCCTCTTCGGGGCTCATGGAAAAAATTCCTATGGAAGCATGGTTAGGTAAGAATCCCTCTCTAAGGAATATTCGAGTTTTTTGGTTGTGAGGCGTATGCAAATATGCCTAGTGAGGAAATATCTAAATTGGAAAACAAGGTTGTAAAGTGTATCTTCATTGGCTATGGAATTGGTGTGAAAGGATATAAGCTTTGGAATCCTATTACTAAGAAGGTATTATATAGCAGAAGTGTAATATTTTGTGAGCTGAAATCTTCTATAGTGGATCTACAACCAGAGATGAAAGAAGATAAGAAAAAGGATGTAGTTGAAATTCCTCTTACTAAAGAAAAAGAGGAACTATGAATACCAAGTGTACCTGAATCTGAGGAAAGCTCAAACAGTTATGAGAGTTTTGAATAGGAAGAGGAACCATTACCTCAGCCTCAGACTTTGAGGAGGTCTAAATGTGAGAAGCAACAACCTAAAAGGTATGGATATTCCATGTTAGATTCGAGTTGTGCCTATGCTTCAATGACTAGCATTGATGAGCCTAGGAATGTGAAAGAGGCAATTAAAATGTCTGATTCAGATTCCTGGTTGAAGGCCATGAATGAAGAAATGGCATCATTGAAAAATAATGAAACCTTGGATTCGGTACCTTTTCCTGAAGATTGAAATCCTATTGGATGTAAATGGGTATTTTAAAATAAAATTGGTTTGGATGGTAGTGTGTAGAAGTATAAAGCTAGGTTGGTTGTGAAAGATTATTCCTGGATAGAGGGATTTGATTATGGAGATTTAATTTTCTCTTGTAGCTAAGCTAACATCTATCATATTTTTATTGTTTCTTGCAGCTATGTATGGCTTACATATTGAGAAGATGGGTGTGGAGAAAACATTTCTTCATGGATATCTGGAAGAACAAATTTATATGTCCCAACTAGAGCACTTTGTTGAAAGAGGTAAATAAAATCTAGTTTTTAAGTTAAATAAATATTTGTATGGTTTTAAACAATCACCTAGAATATGGTACCATAATTTTGACACGTTTGTGTTGTCGTTGGGATTTGTAAGATCAAAATCAGATCATTTTGTGTATTTTAAATCTGAAAAAATGGCCAATTACTTATTATAGCCCTATGTGTGGATGCCATGTTATTTTTTTTGGGAATAGTAAGGGTATGATTTATGATTTAAAATCTCAGTTGTCATCATAGTTTGAAATGAAAGATTTAGGTGCAACAAGGTATATAATAGGGATGGAAATCAAAAGGGATAGAGATGGTAGAAAAATTTGGATCATTCAAAGTAAGTATATCAATGTTGTCCTTGAAAGGTTTAATATGATAGATTACAAGTAGCTAGTTGTTCCAGTATTAAAGGGAATGAAAATCCCTATTGAGGATTGTCTAAAATCTCCTACTAAGATGGAGGACATGATCAGAGTGCCTTATGTGAGTGCAGTTGGTATTTTAATGTACATGATGGTCTATACTAGGCTAGACATTTCCCAAGCAGTGGGAGTACTTAGTCTCTTTATTGATAATCTAGGGAGGCCGCATTGGGATGTTGTGAAAAGAGTTTTATATATTTTAAGGGTACTGCTAAGTATTCCTTGTGCTATCATGGACACTCTACTGGATTTAAGAATTTAGTGAGCATTCATGAATATGTGGATTCTGATTGGGTAGGAGACATTGATAGTACAAGATCCACTAGTGGATACATCTTCATGTTACATGGTGGTGCAATTATTGGATGAGCAAGCGGTAGGTTGTAGTCACTTTATCTACTACTGAGGTAGAGTACACGGTAGTAATTCATGCCTACAAGGAAGCCAATGGCTCAAAAATTTTTGTTTTGATGTTGGGTTTAGTGTAGGGTAGATTACTATTTATTGTGATAGCCAAAGTGTTATTTGTTTAATGAAAATTCCCGCTTTCCATGCCAAGACGAAGCATATCGATGTTTAGTATCATTTCATTCATGATTGGTGGAGGATAGAAAAGTTAATTTGGAAAAATTGGATACTCTGGAAAGTGTTATGGATGCATTAACTAAACCTATGAGCATAGAAAAGTATAAGTGGTGTGCTAGATTGATGGGCCTTGGGGCCTATGACATTTAGTAATGTCAAGCTTTGGAGGAAACAAGTCATTCTTCATCAAGTGAGAGTATGTTGGAAATCATGCCTCATTTTGTTTTTTTCATAGCATTATGTCTACCTTCCTAATTGAGCTAACTCTTCTTTGTCTTTGAGCCTATATTCTCCATCTCCTCAATAGACCAATGACATTCCATTTGGTGTGGTGTATTCTCTATCAGTGGGTGTTAAATTATTTGGTGAGAGTCATAGAATTGGGAGGGACCCTGACTAGATTCTCCTCGATGTGTCAATAGAAACTCCATCGAGGTGACATTGTGATGTCATTGAGACATTGAGTCTTGTCCCCTCGACATGTCGATGAGAGGCTAGGGGAATTGTCGATGGGACTTTAAAGTCAGTCCCTTCGATGAACTAATGATTGTTATGTGAGTCCTTGATAACCCACGGTATTTGTGGTAGGACCCAAGAATTTCCTTGCAAGGAAGTGGTAATTGGATGATGTAGATAGAGGATGTGTGATTGGGTGATTTGGTTAACTGTGTGGATATCGATGTGACGTTGAGATTTTGGAGAGAGATTTAAAAAAGTCCCATCAATAATTTGACATGCTTGGATAGTTAGACAATTTATGTACAGTTGCATATGGGATTCAATCAAATAGACTCCTTGGCTGAATGGAAAACATAGAATGAATGTGAATACATGTTGTAACATTTGGTAATACTAGTTGAACTGTATAGTTTGATTGGAGAGTAAGGTTGATTAGCTAAATGCAATTTTTTTGAAGTAGATACTATGAGTTAACATTTAGAAGCATAGTCTGTAACTTTGTATGTAATTCTTATTTACTGTAATACAAAGAAATTTTTCTTGGTGAATGGGTTTTTCTCTCGTAAGGGTTTTCCCATGTAAATCTGGTGTTCAATTCTATGTGGTTGTTTATATTTTTCTACTCTTATTTTCTAGTCAATGTGTGTCTTAATGAACTGTAATTAGAAATTAAATGTATCTTCTACAATTCTCTTCTCAGAATTGGCATTAAGAAGGCATTTATGTGCTTAGCTTTCCTTACAGTTGCAAATAAAGAGAATATGCCCAATTTCTCCCCCTTTGACAAACCAGTCAAAGAGAAATAAGAGGTTCATAAATCTAAAACCATCAAATCATAAGAAATTTAGAAAACCAAGGTTACCTAACTTGATCTCTCTATTCATTTCTAGGGATGAAAGAAGTGTTTATGAAGCTCCCCCTCGATTCATGCCATACCACTAAGTTTTATGATATGATGTGGGAGAAATTACTCCCAATTTCTACCTCAAATATTCAAATTGTTCCTTAGGAAGAGGCTTTGTGAAAATGTTTCCCACTTGATATTTGGCTATCACATACTCCATGGTGACTTCTTGATCTAATACCTTCTCTCTAATGAAGTGGTAGTTGATTGATATGTGCTTGGTTATAGAATGCATCACTAGATTCTTTGAGATATTTATTACACTTGAATTATCACAAAGAATAGAGATAGGTTCTTTGTACTTAACCTTGATATCTTTGAGTGTCTTCTTTATCCACGTAACCTGAGTACAACATGTTGTTGTTGATACATATTTTGATTTTTCTATGGAAAGAGTGACTAATTATTATTTTTTTCTCATCCATGAAACAAGTTTTTATCCCAAGAAAAATGCAGCACCAATAGTGCTTCTTCTATCATCTATACTTCATCTCAATCAAGATCTGTATATGTAGCGAAACTGAAATCATTACTCTTGGGGTATCACAGTCCATAGTTGATGGTACTTTTGATATATCTAAAAATTATTTTTACTACATTGACATGATATTCTTTTGGTGTACTTTGAAATATTGCAACCATACACATAGCTTGTATAATATTTGGTCTTGATATAGTTAACTATAATAAAATTCCAATCATTAACCTATACATTGTTTGAATAGCATTCAGGGACTCATCTAACTTGCTCAATTTGTATTTAGTTATCATGGGGATACTAACTAGTATGGTATCTTCTATCCCAAACTTTTTAATAATTTCCTTAGCATACTTAGTTTGAGATATGAATATCCCATCATCAATTTGTGCTATCTGTAAACCAAGGAAAAATGACCATTCTCCTAACATTGACATCTCAAATTCATTTTGCATTTGGACAACAAACCATTTACATATTTTTTCATTTATGCCACCAAATACATATCTACATACACAATAACAATAATCATGTCCTCACCTTCAAATTTGAATTACATATTTTTATCTACACATCCTTTGTTGAGTTCTTGTTTTTGTAGGTGTTGGTTTAATCTTGAATTTCATGCTGCGGGTGCTTGTTTTACACCATACAACACTTTCTTCAATATTCAAACATAATCATCTTCTTCTAATAGCTGAAATTGTTTTGGTTTTTCTATGTAGACTTCTTCTTCAAGGTTTCCATTTAGTAAAGAAGACTTTAGTTCCATATGATATACATTAAATCCTTTATACATAAAAAATGCAAGAAGCATTCTGATGGCTTCTAATCTTGTAATAGGTAAAAATATTTCCTTAAAGTCTATGCCCTCAACTTGTGCATATCCCTTGTACACCAACCTTGATTTATTCCTTACAACCTCTTTGTCTTCATTGAGATTACTTCTAAACAGCCATTTAGTGCCAATTATATTTTTTCTTGGTGGTCTAGGAACTAACTCCCATGTTTTTTTCTTCCCAATCTGATTTATCTCTTCTTTCATGGTATTTATCTAGCCCTCATCCTTGATAGCCTTAGCATAGATTTTAGGTTCAATTTGAGACAAAAGAAAAAAAATACTCGTTCTTTATTTTTTGCAATTATTATCCTTGTTTAAAACCTTCATTTTTGTTGCCAATAATTTGATTTGTAGGGTGATACTTTTGAAAATATTTAGTAGGTCCCTTTTCATTATCTTCTTTAGGTTCTTCATTAGCGGTATTTTCTTTACAATTTGATTCTTCCTCAAATTTGTCTTTTCTAGTTTTAACATGCTTCATATCCTCATCAATCTTGACATTGATATTTTCTACAACTTTGTGTAACATTTTTTTATAGCACTTATAAGATTTTCTTTGAGTGGAATATCTAAGAAATATTCCTTAATCACATCTAGAGTCAAAGCGTTCCAAATTAACCTCTTCTCTCCTGATGTAACATTTTCTACCAAACACCTTGAAATACTTGACAAATGTTGGCTTGTAATACCACAATTCATATGGGGTCATATCACTTGTTCACTCTTACTTGAACTTTGTTCTAAATATAAAATATTGTATGCACTATGTCTCTCCAAAATGCATTTGGTAACTTGGCCTCATTATGTGTTGTTTTGGCCATATCCTCAATTGCTTTGTTCTTTCTCTCAACTACACTATTTTTTTTTAGAGTTCTTGGTGTAGAATATTATCTTTTAATTCCATGTTTCTCACAATATTCAATAAATTCACTTGATGTGAATTCTCCACCTCTATTTTATCTTAGGGATTTTATCCTTTTTCCACTCTCCTTCTCAACCATGGCTCAAATATTTTAAATCTCTCAAATTTTTGTGACTTATCCTTTAGAAAGGTTACCCATGCCATCCTTAAATAATCATCAATCAACAACATGAATTATTTTTCACCTTTCAATCCTCTTGTCCTTATGGGACCACAAAAATCAATATGAACTCTAGTTGCAAGGGCTTTGTGGTTGAATATTCCTTTGTCTAAAATTTAGCTTTTGTTTTCTTTCCCTGTTGACATTCTTTCCAAATTTTGTTTGTAGGCTTATTTATCTTAGGCATGTTTCTTACCAACCCTTTTGATATTTTGTGTGTTTAACAATCCATCAAGAATCTCTCTTCTATGATTGTCAACCTCCTCTCTCAAGCTATCAATTTATTCTAAGGCATAGATGAGTTCTCCTTCAAGATATACTTATCCTTCTTCACTTTCATGATCAAGATCCTCAATCTTTCCATCTTTCTATTATCCAAATTATTTTTCCATGAAGAGAAATTCATTTTCTTCCATAACAAAGGCATAATTTGTTCACCATATAAGCTATCACTAGCATCAGATGAATCACTTTCCTCTTGAATGCACAAACTCTTCTTCTTCTAAAATTTTTTTTTCTTAAGAAAGTGGGTTTTTTGTTTTTTACCATCTAGTTCTTATTTAGAGTTCTCCTTCTTATTGTAAGGGAATTTGGTAGAAAATTTTCCTATTTTACCATATTCAAAGCACTTGAAGGGTAACTTACCTCTATATTTTCTAGAGTCTTTCCTTAATCTTTTGATGAAGTTTTCTTCTTCCTCATCAGTCCCTTCATGTTCAGATGTGGAAGCCTCCTTCTTATATTTCTTGGATGATTAAATTTTTTTCTTGTTTATAGCCTTGAATGTAGCTTCTCTTTTGGATGACTCTGCATCTCCCATCTCATTTCATAAGAAACACATATTCCATGCATTTCATCAAGAGTGATTTCATCCAATTCACTTGCTTCCTCTATTTCAAATATCTTGGAGCCATACTTGGATGGCATGGACCTTAAAACCTTTTGCATAATATCTGAATCCTTGACCTCTTCTCAAAACCCTTTGATTGAGTTCACAATTTCATCAACTCTAAGAAGATAATTTGCAACATTTTCTTCCTCACTCATCTTTAGACTTTCAAACTTTTCTCTAAGATTTTGCAACTTCACCAGCATTACCTTATCATCTCCTTCATATATTATCTTCCATTTACCCCAAACATCATGTGAATTATGGTAAGTGCACCAATCTATGACATAGTTTTGGCTCTTAAGATGCCACTTTTTTTATGAAATCAGTAAAATATGTTTTGCATGAGAAAATTAAGATAGTTACGCTCAAAATTTCAAGATGCAGTTGTTGGTGTAGGTTTTTTATTTTCCTTAGGCGAGGGAATATTTATTTTTCCTACACACATTATTAATATTGCTTAGGCTATATTAGAATGGTTAGGATGAGGACATGTGGCATAAATCCATCATTCACATGTGTCACTCACACCCACCTTTGGGTAGTTGAGTCTCACACCCTCTTTTGGATTTTTTAGCCACCTCCCATAACCATTTGTTTGTCTTTACCTGAGTAGGAATAACCATGTAATCTAGAATTTACCAAGTAGGTAAAACCTACCACATATTATGGGGAATTGGAGTTATTAATCTTCTTGGAATTATCTACCTTTATTTTGCTATATAAAAAACACTCACCACTCCCCTTGGCAAGAATGATGGAATGCTAGTTCAGTCCTATGGGAATGCTAAGTTTATCCATCTCTTTTCTTGCTTTCCTTCAATCATTTTGATCTTGGGTGGTTTCACAACCAAATCTAACATGGTATCAGAGCCTGTTGTGAGTTGTAGATTAGCAGATATTTCAATCCATTCTTGAGAGCAAAGTATGATATTCTCTTGCATCTGATGATGACCTAGGGAATCAGAAACACTTGATAGAGATTTTAGTTTCTAGGGGGGCTTCCTTTCTATTGAATTTTGTTGTAGGTATTTCTGAGCTTCTTGGAGACATTTTGAGCTCACCATTGAGTTCAAAGCAGCTGGAAAAGTCAGAATTGACTTTTGTTTTGTCTGAATTGGACATCAAGTGTGAGAACTTTGGAGGGTTCAGGCAAAGGTTTTTAGAGAGGTTCTAGAAGGTAGTCGTTAAATCAGAGCATTTTCGGCCCAAAAGAACCTCACCATCATGCTCAAAAGGTGACAAAACCTAAAGATTGACTGCCAAATCGTCAAAAATAGAGAAGTTGACTTTTGAGGCAATTTTTTGCATTCTAGACCATACAGCCTCTTCTATGCGACAGTACAAAAAAATATATTTTCGAAATATTCTTGCATTAAAAAAAAATGATTATTATTTTCAAAAAATTAAAACGCAGATTTTTTTATTGAAATTTTGTTTTGCAAAAAAAAATTGAAAAAGAAAAATTATAAAGTTTTTAGAAAAATCAAAAAAGTAAAAATGGTAAAGGGTACCTATGCAGTGCTTGCACAGGCCCGTGCCATCCTTCAAGTCTGCATTTATTTGAAAATACATGCAACTTATTTAAAAATCTACATTTATTTTCCATAGCAGATCGACCCCTTCTTTGAAGATGTTCTAATTTAAAAATAAATAAAAAATGAATATCGAAATTCTATATAAAATTTAGCATAGTAACTCAACCTTGGCCTCTGTACCTTCTCCACATTTAGAAAAAAATTGGAGGTTGTTCCAAATTTTGCAGTATTCCAAATATAGCAGCAACTCAGCTAAATTTGGTGGAGGTGTTATTTTTTAAAAATTTGGACCCCTTTTCATTGCAGTATTTCAGTCAACGGAGGCGTTTTTCAGTGCAATGTTTTTTAATTTGGGGTAGAATTCCGTACTCTTTGCAATGGTGTAATTAGTTTTTTCTCAAATGATCCCAATTTTCTAGAAATTCAATTTTCTCATCAGATCTAAAGGATAGTCACCATTTTTTGAACGTCAAACGGATGTAACTTTCATGTAAGACCTCAGATTGAGGTGATTATTTTTTTGAAAGTGAATATTTTTTTGAGAACTACACATTAGTGCTATTTTTAGGTTCTCATTTTGAAATTGTATTATACTTTCAGTATTTGGGTCCATTTTTGGATATTGAAAAACTCTGGAAAACAACTCCAACATTGTAAACACGCTGAATTATAAAGTTCCAAATCATTTTTTGTTGGGGGGGATTCTTGATTGAGTGAAAAGGGAGGGTCTCTCTTTTTGTGTGTGTTTTTTATCTCTTCACTTGTGCTCTTCTTTTCCTTCACACATGGATCATTCTAAGGTTCCTTTGCTAACACCTTATAATTATGCAACATGGCATCAAAATGCATAGAATGCCTTAATGCAACTTGGGTATACTCCCTATGTTGAAAAGAAGGTAGTTGAACCTACATATGATATAGAAAAGATAAAATGGATGATTGAACATAAAAAAGCTCTTGGATTTCTTCGTAGTTGTTTCTCTTGATCTTATGTTTCAGATTGAAGCATACATACAAATTCACATGATGCTTGGGAAAAGTTAAAATATTTGTATGGTACAATAGATGAAGTCAAAGGCTATTAGATAGACAATGAATTGATGAGCCTTGATCCTAAGAACTTTGGTAACATCTAGGATTATATTACTAAGGTCAATAATCTGAGAGCACAATGTAAAGCATGTGGTATTGACAAAAAGGACATTCAACTAATCTATAATACATTGAATAAACTTGGTCCTGAATATGCAACTTTTGTTTCTAGCTTTCATACTCACAAATTGACTATGGAATCTGCATATACTATGCCTTCATTTGCATATTTTTCTAAGATTTTAATGCATGAACAACATAAGCTTCTTTCTATGGGTCTCATAAAACCATTAAAGACTCAAGCTTTGTTTGCTAGTCAACCTAAGGGACGAAAAGAGTAAGGACAATATGAAAAGAAACAAAAGAAATCAAAGAAAAATCCACAGACAAATCGAGCACAACACAAATCCTCTTCAAGGGAGGATTCATCTAATAATGAGAAGTTGACTTGTTCATATTGCAAGAGGACTGGACATGAAGAAAATTCTTGATATAAGAAGGATATTGATGAACTGAAACATCTTCTTAAGAAGAAGAACATTGATCTACCTTCTAGAATGTCTTATTCTACTTCTTCACATTCTACACAATCAGGATCTACCAAGGATAAAGGTCATGCAAGCTTTTCTTCTAAGTTAAATAGAGGTAAAGGTAAATCTCTTTGTGGATATACAAGTCATGAATCAAGGAAATGAATCCTAGATTCTGGAGCTTCTCATCATATGGATTCTTCACAGTTTGTGTTCTCTTCTTTTGAGCGTTGCATTATGCCACCTATTCTGATGGGAAACAACACTTACATGAATGTAAGTGGGAGAGGAACTGTTGATATTGGGGATGGAACCTTCAATGATGTTTTTTGTGTCCCTTGAAAAATAATCTTCTTTCCATCTATTAGATCACTCATGGTGGAGTAGGGAAGACTATGGAATTCACACCTGATTCAGTAATCATCAAAGACTTGGAGAGTAGAGAGATAATTTCTACTGGGGTGGTTGATCATACATCTCGGTTATATGCCTTTTCAAACATTGCACCTGATGATGATTTTGATCCTTTGATTGTTGATCACACTTCTAGTGTGAGTTTTGATTTGAGGAGAACTTTGGCTATCTCAATCTTGGTATTATCACATTAGATCTAGTTATTGAGCCTTGCATTGATTTTCCTCAATATATTGTTTCTTTTGAGGATACTTGTGTTGCTACATCCTTGGCTACTTGTGATTCAGTATAGCAGGATATTCATTGTCTTCCAAACATAATTTCTTCAGATGACTACTTGGAAAACATTACAGGTTTGTTCATAGAGTCTCATATTTCAGACTTGGGAGACACTATTCATGATGTTAATCCTCTCCTTGATGAAGTTTATTCTTCTTCAGTTGTGGAGGAGCCTTTGGATCCTCTTGTTCATTCTCCACATGATCATTTATCATAGTTTGACATGATTGTGGATAATTTTGAGTAGCATTTGGAGGAGGCACCTTTGTCTTTAGAGGAGGTAGTTGAGTCTTTGGATCTTGTTCTACATACATATCTACTAGATTTTGGATTTTCATCTTCATCAATGTGGCCTAGAATGTTTGATTTGATGGTGACAACTTTTGACATTGACATAAAGACAAATGAGCAGTTTTCAAAGACTTCATATATTTTGCACTTTCTTCCTACATATTCCTTTCAGGAATGGGAAGACAGTCTTCATACACCTTTGGTTTTGTTTCTTTCTAAGGGGAGGAATGTTGTTTCGATGATCATGGACCATCTTCTACATTTAGTTTTGAGCATCAACCATTGGCACAGTTGACTACTTGATTGAAGGCTACACAGTCTTTCTTATCCTTCCTATTTTGGAGGGGAATTCTTCCTTGCATGGGATTCTTCTTATGTCGAGAAACTTGTTTTATTTTGTCTCTTTTGGGGAGGAATTTTATCCCACTGGGTTTTCTCATTTTCTTTGGTTGTGAGAGATCTTTTTATACATGGGTACCTAACATGGCCTAGTAGCCAAGACCCATCTTTGTGTCTTTTCACCCACCTAAGCTATGCTTAAGGAGGGGTGTTGATGTAGGTTTCTTCTTTTCCTTAGGTTAGGGAATATTTATTTTTCCTACACACATTATTAAGCTTGCTTAGGTTATATTAGAATGGTTAGGATGAGGACATGTGGCATAAATCCATCATTCACATATGTCAATCACACCCACCTTTGGGTAGTTGAGTCTCACACCCTCTTTTGGATTTATTAGCCACCTCCCATAACCATTTGTTTGTCTTTACTTAAGTAGGCATAACCATGTAATCTGGCATTTACCAAGTAGGTAAAACCTCAAACCTATTATGGGGAATGGGAGTTATTACTCCTCTTGGAATTATCTGCCATTATTTTGATATATAAACAAAACTCACCACTCCCCTTGGCAAGGATGATGGAATGCTAGTTCAGTGCTATGGGAGTTTTGAGTTTATCCATCTCTTTTCTTTCTTTCATTCAATCATTCTGATCTTGGGTGGTTTCACAACTGAATCTAACATCAGCAAGAACCAAATTTGAAGTGCTCCAAGTCTAGTTTCAAAGCTACTATTTTTTTTGAAATTAATGAAGATTAAGGGTCTCAAAAAGGGGGGGCCCAAAACAGGTCCTATTTTTATCAAAAAAATAGCATAGCACTTGAGGGCTCCCCCTTTTTTGATTAACTTTTTTTAATAATTTCAAAAATCCTAATGGTGAGAAATTAGCTAACACCATGTAGTTTATTCTCGTTCTTTCAAATAATTTTTTTAATGAATATATATTTTATGAATTTTTAAAGTGGACACATCCTGAAAAGTTATGATTTGAGCATCGTCCCCCCTAAATATTTTGAAAGCTAATCAAATTTTTTTTTTTTTCATCATGTGTAGAATGGAGTCTAGTTTCAAAAAATGTAATTTGTTTCACGTTTCGATGAATGAGTAAAAATCTATCCTAAAACTAGCACATGCTAGTTTTTGACCAAAAATGGAGGCATTTACAAAATGAGTCATGCATAAAAACCTTAACTAAATCAAAATGAAAAAATAATTATATATTTAGATAGCTAAGAGAGAGGTTAATTCTATCACATTTTTTTATATAGTTGCATTGAAATACTTGAAAATGAGATGGGGAGCACAGACGAAAATATGAGGAAATTTGGAAAATCCTATCAATTAACATGTCCAAAGTAGGTCATTTAGCAAGTGCCAAATTTGGCACTCACCAAATTACCTGCTTTGCACAAAACTTGAATTTCCCCTCTCTTTGGTCAACAACTTTGATAATGCTTAGAGTGCACAATTTATGATTGTAGATGGATAGTTGAGGTTTTACCTATCATATGCTCTCTAACTCGTTACCCTAATTAGATAACTCTTTATCCCTCTGAACTCTCACTCCCTCCCACGTGACCTAGAATACTTTTTGTCAAACAGATTGCACTCGAATGCCCAAATGTTGAAATTCAGCAATCTGTTGAAACACAGGAACTAATTCCAGGTTGTGGGTACCCTATAAGGAATTAGACCTCCAGATTCTAGGTTGGTTCCTATATATTTTCTTGATTAATAAATGAGTAATTTTTAGGAAAAGAGAGAAAGACTAAATCTAAATTCTAAGCTGTAAAAATTTAACTGTGGTGATGCACCTAATTGGAAATTTAATACAAGAAATTTAATTCACAACTGATTCTTCATGAGCCTATTTTCACAACTTAGAACGAACAACTCAACTGCATAAATGATTCACAAAAAGGCTAGATAAATCATTCTTTATGAAGGAAAAAAATTACTTTCACAACTTAAAGAAATGATTATATTATGAGCACAATTTATGACCTACAACTAAGAACATTTTTTTGTGCACATGCATTCATGAATGTGACAAAAATTTAAAGGTTTAAATGTGAAACACAATAAATTTGTATCCAGAACACTCATAAGACACAACACCTGAATCTAAGAAGGCTAATACTTGACTCACATAATAACAGAAGAAAAAAACTTCTACAAATTATATGCTAACATAACCTGTAAACCTACTACTATATTAATCTAAAATAATGCTGAGTTACAAATAATTCGCTTTTCAGAAAGAAAAGAAGAAAAACAAGAACTAGAGGAAAATGAATAATTTTCCTCAATATATGCAAAAAGTATGCACAAGTAGCTAATAATAGAAGTGGAAAGAGAACTGAAGTAAAATGATAACTCCAAAGCTAAAATTCGAGCAGAAGAGGAAACCCTACTAAAAATAGATAAAAAATGAAGTAAAATGTTCTCCCTTCTTTGAAAACTCCACCACTTCATGCGCATGACCCAAAATATCTGCAAACTGAAGTGAAACTAAAGAAGAAGCCCTATCTGCATGATTTGATCAACTGAAACTGAACTCCACTTATGCATGATCTCCAACTGGGAACTTCAGTCATAACTATGTCTTCACTTAACATTTATGTTTGCACTTGAGATAGTTAAATAAATTAAATGATTTATACTTTATCATTTAATTTTTTTTAACTTTACAATATGTAATACAAGGCATAAATATTAAGACTTATATCAAATGGAAATTCGACATTATAAAATGATGACACATGCATAATTTTGAATCTGCCACTATACTTAGCATCACTTAGCATATTTCATATGCAAAGTCTCACATATTGGTTGGCCACTTAGCATATTCAGGCACTTGATTATTTCCAACCACACTATTATTAGTTTCTTTGACTCTATAAGTCATTATCACGGGAAAAATAGGATGAGATGATTATTTCAAAATTCAAAAACCAAAATCATCACTTGGAATTAGGGATTTGGTAAAAACCATCGAATCCTATAAGAATACAATCATTTTATTTTGCAAACCTTAGGAGAAACTTTGCTGCACCACCATTGGAAAGCTTCATGGAATTACTGCGAATGATTTTCATGACCATCAAGGTTGTTTTGGGCTTCTTCCATAGGTCAACACACCTTGGACAAGCCTAGTAAGTTGTTGTATAAGCATTTCGTGGCTTCCCTCTGTGTTTTGAAAGATTTCCTGACCTTGAAGGCCACGGGATTTTGCATATTTTTGGGTGCTTTTCTCCTCTCTTGCTTTGGCCGCCATGGATATACTGGGCTCGATCTTGAAATATGGTGCTCCAACGAGCCTTGGCCACGATTGTTCCTCTCCTACAAGTGTGACCTGGTAAGCTTTCCAACTCCATTGTATTTTTCTGTATTTCTAAAAAAAATAAAGAATTTATTACGAACATTAAGGGTTTAGTAGGTTCGATTTTTCTCCATATTTGAATCAGCCTCTGTAGCAAAATGGTGTCACATTTCTGAACAAAGCTCCTTTATGCAGGCCGCCATGAGATGGGTTCATTTCTCTGTGTATAACTCCAACCTTTTTTATACACTTTTATTCTTGTGTACTTTATTCTTGAAACTTTCTGAAGCATTCTCTAGCTTCTACAACCGTGGCCTGCTATTTTATTCATTTGGGTATCATTATTTTCTCTGTGCCAAGCAAAAATATTTGTATAAATCTTCATTTGGCTATGTTTTCTTCACTTGTCTGTGAGTTCTATTTTTCTCCATGGTTTATTTGTCTTGGTTTCTATCTTCCCCATATCTTGTCTATCATGTAAAGCCGCCATTAAAATTCTTCCTTGCTTCTATAGGTCATAGGGAAATAACTCCTGAGTAGAGGCCTTCTCATCTTCCTTATTGAAATGCAATGATTTTGACGAACCAACAAAAGATTTTGCATTAACCTGTAAAGGGTTTCATTCTAGGCCACTCCATGCATTTCTCTTTTTGACAATTTGCTAAACATTTAGCCTAGATTTTACTTGAAATGGCTGCCATGTTTATATTTGTGTTTAAAATACATGGCCGCCATGAAGAATTTTGTCTTCAGTCTTTCATTGATAATATTTGATATGCTACTATACCATTTTGATTGTACTTTGTGGTTTATTGTGACTAGAAACTATGAGTTTCCTTCATTTCATTTAGCTCTGCAAGTTCAGCATATTACAATTATATCAAGTATAGATGTTGATTATGTCTTATCATTGTAATGGAACTATTTAGTTCAGCATTGTCTCCTATTCTCATTTTTTTCAGTGTTGAAAAACTGATTAGTAGTTGCTCCTATCAAATTTTTTGTGTACCTGATAGTTCTAATGTTCTGATAGAACTTCACTAGGAACTTCCCTGCACATATATACCATCATGACTTATTTGAAATACATTGCTGAAATTGTATCTTTCTGTAGATTATCTTTGCAATGAGGCTTTGTCTAGCTAGTTTGTGAATTCTTCACCATGATACCGTGATTCCTCTTTGTAGGTATGGTGAATATCTCTGTAAATGGTGACTATCACCACCTTCTTGCCAATGTTATATTTGAGCATGGTGAAAACTTTATGGAATACTGAAAACCTCACGAGATAGCTTAATGCTTAATATTTTGTTTCCTTTCTCGTCAGTGTAAAGAGACTCTATACTCCATTTAAATGTAACGTGAAAATGCAAAGCAGAGCTTGAAACATTTAAATGTATTCTCAAAATTGATGAGTTCCTCATGCTATTTTTCTAAATCTTTTGAAATAAGGTTGCTTATATTATATTCTCAGTTTCAATAGCTCTTTTAATGACTGTTATCAATATTAATGAACTCTCATATGTAACCTGAGAATGTGTCCTCCTTGATATGTCGGGCTCAACCCTTGTGGGAGCCCGTTTTACTCCACATATCTGATAAAATAATCACGAACATAATGAACCTGTTCCTGCATAGTCAACAAACATGTTAGCAAAATAAAAGAAGCTTAAAGCTTCCTCTTGAGTTTTATGCCTTTGAATTTTGAAATAATCTGATTGATGTGGTGGAGCTTTTAATTGTTTCCCCTTGTAGGTATGTTTTGTCCTCGACTCCAAGTGGTTGGATCATGGGTTTTCTTTTCAAGCGTTGACTTGTTATTGACGGTGGTCGGTCACTTAAGTGGTCTTTTATCCCTGTTTGGTCATGACTTAGCCGCCCCGTTTACCCGTTCTTTCGGTCTTTTGCGTCATGACTGCATTATATTTTCATAGTGTCGGGCTATTGAATTATTTTAGATTAAACCTCTAAAAATAATATTTTTGACCTTGAGGGTCATTTCCTCGTCCACCTAGTTGGTCTCTTTCTTTATGAATAACCTTTTTGCATGTGCATATTGTGCGACCGTCAGATGAAATGTTTTTAATCTTGACCATTGCTCGTAGACCTTGCAAGGTTCTGCTAACATCAAAAATTTGGTGTGAGGCATGCGAGATGTTTCCATCTATCATGTTTGATGGTGGGGACCAGTTTTTCTCGCTTACCGATAATGGAGGCTGATGTCGACAATTGTTTTTGTACCAACGCATCATGGCCATTCCTCGCTGACCTCGCGCAATTAAAACTGTAGTTTCAATAATGTTGTGAGGTGTGCAATTTGGTGATGCGTAGACTTCGATGTTGTGCACTGGTAACAAAGGTGGGGCCCATTCTGTGTTGATGTGGTGCTTGATAGGTGAATATCCTATCCGTTTGGTGACTGGAGGGTGGATCTGGTATTTTCAAACTATTTTGACTAAATCTAAGCCATTCTCCTGGCTAACATCGTGTTTGATCAATGACTCATATTTAAAATAAACTGGTGTTGTACTATAGCCATTTTATCTCGCACGATGCGAAAGTAATGGTTGGGTTCGACTTTGCCTGCATAATTAAATGCTAAAATTTGCAAATTACTATTCCCATGTTGTATCTCTACACTGAGGAAGAATTCCCTGGTATCGAGTGAAGCAAGCTATTGTTATGATTTCTCAATTCCACTACCCTGGGTGTTTTGTGAATGAAACCGTAAGTAACGTGTAAGCCATTCCTTGTAATTTAAATATTTTGTGGTTGCTTGCTGAACAATTGGTGATTGTTTCCCGTTCTGTTTCTTCAAGAATTGTTTAAATAGATTTGCTTTTAGAGCTCATTTGATAATTGCAAAAAACTCTAGAATTGTGAGGTTTTTTCTGAAAAGGATAAAGAAAGAAATTTTTAATTGCTTGCCTTCTAAAAATAAGAAAACCTTAGTTTAAATTATCATTTGTCTAGTATAAATGGCACCCAAAGCCCGAATTTCTAGTTCTGAAACCACTACTAGGTCTTTCTCCCAAGATATTATTGATTTGTTATAGCCCTCTACTAATAAGAAGCAGGAGGGAAAGGTTTTGTTCTATGGGCCCCGAATCTTGGAAGGACTGATAGAAAAGCAATGTGGAATTTGAGATGTCAAGTTACCATATACATGGTGGCAATTGTTCTCCAATTGGTTTGGGAATAGTAATTTGTCTGTCCCTTTGTGTAATCCGTTGAGATTGGACTTGGGTAAATTGGTAGTGCCTAATGTTTATATGGATGTAGATTTTTTAAAAGACATTGTTGCTAGATATGACCCTGTGGCCCGAATTTTCAAAACACATGCTAGTGTGCAAATGATTAAGATAACTAGAGAAGAAATTGCAGAGTTTTTCAAATTGCATGAATGGATTCAGGATATGGTTCCTGTCAAATTTGAGGTTTTCATACAAGAGTATAGAAATATTAGGGGTTTTTTCAGAACATCCCTTTTGATACCTCATTTGGCTATCTCAGGAAGAGAAAAAAATCAGAAGAAGGTAGTAATTAGCAAGAATGAGCCTGAACCTTTTCCTATGGACTATTTCTCCAATTATTTCAAGAAGACTGTTTGTGCTCTATTTCAAGTTCTGGGAGTCAACTTAAAGAAAACCTTGCCTACCGATATTATGTATATGGTTGTAAATCTCTAGCACCCGGGTTTTAATGTAGTATATGATTTCGCCACTTATTTGGCAGAGAAGATGCACATGGGTCTGGTAGCCCTAAAGGAGGGGAAGAATTAGGTTGGATTCAAATGTTATTCCTTGTTAATCCACATGTTTTTGTTTAGGGGTCAGGCCATGTTCAAAAAATATATGGAATAAAAGAAGGAAGGAAACATTGAAATGCCCATCCAATATTGGACTAGGATTCTTGACATGCATGATCATAAGTTTGATTATGTACCTTTCCATAATATCTTTGGATCTAAATTAATGAAGGCTTTGGTTCGTGACCCCCCAAGGATCAAAAAATAAATTCATGACTTCTTGAGGCCGATGGAGAGAAGGCCTGAATTAAACATAATGCACAATTGGGGAGACATTATCCCCTATCATAATACCATAGTTTTCAGGGTTTTTGGCACTAATGTCAATTTGAGGGTTCTGCCAAGGGAGGTGCCCCTTAGAATTTGATTCTTGAAAATCATGAGGCAATTGGGAGGCGCTCAAGAACTACACTTGTTAGCTAAACAGAAGAAAGGTTCTTTCTTCCCTGAATATACAACATTTACCGATTTTTTTATGGCAAAGGGAGGATGGAAGTAGTTGCATACATTACTTGGGCCTTATAGGCTAAGGACTGTGTGCCCCAAGAATCATGATCCTGAGGGTTTTATCTCTCAAATGAAGGCAAAACATCGAATAGGAACCTTTGTCCACAACTTCTACTTTCCCGAGGACATCATCAGGAATATTTTTGATTTGGAATTACAAGATGAGAGAAAGGCACTATACATTTCCTATTCTAAACTGGTAAAAAGTAAGCAGGAGAAAATTTCTGGTTTCAATCCCATACCTAATGCTAAAGATGAATTAAGAGGGGCAATGTATTCTATTGATATTTTGAGGGTTTGGTTGGGGTTTTGAAAGATGAAAGGGTTGTGGAAGAAAGGGGAAAATAACAAACCATTGAGGAGTACCCTAAAGTAAAGTTAGAGGAGAGGCCAACTTATCAGCTCCAAAAGAAGATAAGGGTTTTTTCTAGAAGAAAGGGAAGTAGGGCTGAAGATGTTGCTAAAAATATTGCACCATCTTCTTCAGGGGAGTCAGTACCAAATATTATTGATTTGGAATCTCCTCCAAGTTTTTCAGAGCAGGCCTGCCCACCATCACCAAAGAGGCAGAAGGTTGAAAGAGTCAGAAGAACTGATTGTGATGGCAATGATGATGACATTATTGTGACTCTAGATGAAATGTATCCTAAGATGCCATTAGACCCAATTGACATTGCAACAGGTTCAAGTGCAGTCACTTTGAGGTTAGGAAAAGATGGAATCAAAGGAATAACAAACAATGATGACTTGAGGATAGAAGCCTATGGAGAGTTCATGATGGATGACTCTTTTATTCAAACCAGTGCTTTTAAAGATTTTGTGTGGAGAGCACATACTGCATTATATGTTGAGAATGTGGCACATGAGAGAATTATGCATCCAGAGCTCCCAAAGAAGGTAATTCAAGCTAAGTTCAAGGAACATATGAGAGACAAATTCAAAGAAATAACACCAGAGTAGGGCCGAGAATTGGTACAAAAAAGTGGAGTATTCCTACTTCTTGATAAGCCACTTCTTGCTACTGAAGAGGAGGCTACATTGGTACTCAAAGGATTAGCCTTTAGTGAGGAATGAGATGCTTTGGCAATCTAGTCCCTATCCACTAGCTCTAGAAAACCAATTGTTGTAGAACCATCTGATTTCAGTGGTCACTTGATTGTAAGGAGAGTTGCTGACACCCCAGCATTGGAAGCTGCAAATATGGTCGTGAATGTTGCCAAATTCACTCAAGCAACTATTCAAGATTTGAATAAGGATTGGGATACTCTGAGAGGCCAATATAATGACATTATTATTGAATATAATAAGAGTCAACAAAAGGTAGCAGAGTTAGAAACTGAATTGGCTTTATTAAGGCAACAAATGGATACCATGAGGTTTCAAAAGAAAGCCAGTTCTATCCATATTGTTTCCCACCCACCAGTAGAGCAGTCTCAACCTCCTGCACAAGCACAGTCTTTGGCTATTGTTCCATATAATATGGGACAGGTGCCTATCACTATTGAGAGGGCTACTAGCCCTGGAGGGGGACTTTCTAGGGAGAAATTGATTCACCAGGTTGAAGAATATAAGGAGATGATAAAGCAAATATGGGATGCAACAGGGAGAAGCAATTCAGTGATAGTGGACACTATTTTGAAACATTTAAACAAAAGGGTCCAGAGTAAACTAAACAGTGTTCATGCAAATTATGTCCTAATTTTGCAAGCACTAAATTTTTTTCCAAGGGATAAAGAATTAGCCATCCCATTGCTAAAAAAATGGCCCTAGAATGGAGAATTTGAAGTTCATGGAAGTAGGGGAAAAACAACATGGTGATAAATATCCTTCTGTTTTAGCAACATATAAATTGGTCAAGGGAATTGTTGAGCAAAAGTTTTAGGGATTTTTCGCCCCTATGGAATCCAAGATTAAATTGCTGAGAGATGTGTATGATGGAAAGGACCTGACCCCATTGCCTCATATTTTACATATTCAAGATGAATTCAAAATTTTGCAGGTTTGGAAGGAGAAAATGAACAATATAATGATGTCTCAAACACATGAGATATGAAAACATGCTAACATCCACATGCTAGAGAATACATTGGAGAAGTTGTCTTTTGTTATAAGTTTCTTACATAACTTTGATAAAAAGGCCACATCGATAATGGTAAAGTATGCTCCCTATCAAAACAAGGTTGATTAGGTTGTAGCTTTCCAGTGGCCTTCTGAGGAGGAGTTCAAATTATGGAAAAAGGTGTTCACTGATGAAATGGAACTATGAATGTTATAGTCGAGAATTGTAACTTGGTCATGTATAATACAGGTCTTGCCTTAGATATTATATTCTAAAATTGCATTCTCTTTTTTACTCCAAGTACAGGGTGTTGAGGTGGATTTAATACTATAATGGTTAAGTATTCCTTCGGTGTATGGGAGCATCCTTTGGGGTGATGTTTTCTTTCCTCCTTGTCAACTAATGATGATACTTATCTTATGATCCCCACTCGCATAATTGAGTTGTAACTGAATTAAGAGTGAGCAGTCCAATAAAAAATGGACATGTGTACTCTCTGGCCTGAAGCTTGTTTGCTCCCTTGTTATACTGGGAATTTTGGGCCGAGAGAGAGGTCTGTTGAAATATCCAAAATACGAGAAATAGGAGTCTAGTAATACTGAGAGTATGAATTGTAAATCTAGGTTTTAAAGTTTTGAGTCGGATTGGAGAACTTGGTTAATCATGGGATTTTTGAGCATGTTTGTATCAAAATCATGAATATTTGGAGTTTATTTTCTCTCCTATTGTGTTATGTTACATGGATTATTAATGAAATATCTATCCAAGATGATTTTCATTGATCTTCACTTGTGCTTTACGGTGAATTATGTTTAACTATAGCTCTAGTTCAAAGGATCAGCTAGATTTAAGTTAATCAATAAGTTCATGCAATATAACAAATGGGATTCATTAAGGAAGTAATAAACTCAAGTATAGATTTATGGTTTGTAATGCAACTCATAATAGATCTTAAGTGTTCAAGATGAAAGTTACCCTATAGTTCAGTTTTCTCTTTTGACTCCATGCTTCAGGATATGGCACTGGAATTTTGATCATGTTTTATTCTTGTATTTTTGTGTTATGGCCTCAAGATATTTTACTTAATCATTTCCTGTCGAGTTAAATTAAATTGAGTTTGCGATTCTCTATTGATTGGACCTAAGTCTTCTCAAGGAATAGCCAATTTCTTGAAGGATTTCATCCATTAACAATAATTGGGGATCTATCTATTGCTTACCTGTGTGCAAATGAATTGTTTAAATGTTGTATGTTAAGAGCACATGTTAGGGAATACCCTCCTGGATTTTACAAATTTCAAAGTGTAGGAGAATTAGCCTTATTGCTATTCTCGTTAACTTGGCCATACTTTTCTTGGACTTTTATTATTGAATGTGGCAAGTTCATAGAAGCTTCTAGGAAATCCAAGTGGGTTGCATTAAAAAATGGCAACAGGATTCTTGAATAGATGTAAATTATATTCATGTTGGAAATGTAAGCATAAGACTAATTTTGATTCATCATTCCATAGAGTTAATCTCTAACATCATTTCCATTCATTCTATAGTACAACTCAAAGATAGCGAAGTCGAGGAACCTAAAAGCTTCAACAAAACCAATAAAAGACATCAAGCATCATGGGTTCCATCATTACACGCAATGATGAACCACTCTCCCTTCTATGTTTATTTTGTCAACAGTTGTATAACATACAATATTTTTTTGCACCTATCATTTGATTATGTTAATCAAATTTAGCTACTCCCACGACTTGTGTGGGACTTGGTTTGCACATTATGAATAAAGCAAGAAACATTATGCAATCTTGTGATATAATTTTGAGTTTTTTTTGCATAATATTATTGAAATTTACACTGTAATGAAACATTGCACAATAATGAGTACTTAGCAGAATTGTTTTGAACAACTTGTGTACCTTTTGCATTGAATTTACAATTCAACTCTACCTGTTTGAGCTGGTAGTTAAAAATAGGTAACACTACTATCTTAGTCCAATACCCTCTCTTAGGTCTCTTTCCCTCCCACATAGGTACCTAAATAAATATATCTCACTCCAACCCCCTTTCTCACTCTCCCTCTCTCTCTCTCTCTCTCCCTCTTTGGTCTTTTTGTCTCTCTCACTCCATCTCTCTTAGGTTGTTATCTTTCTCTCTCTGTCTCTCTCTCAATTATCTCCCTCCTACCCCCTCTCCCTCTCTTAGGTCTATCACTCACTCCCTCTATCTATCTCCCATTCCCTCTCAATCACTCACTCTATCCCCCTCCCTATCTCTCTCACTCTCTCTCAGGTATCTCCATCCCCCCCTCTCTCTCTCTCTCAAGTCTCTCCCTCCCACCCTCTCTCCCTCTCTCTCTCTCTCTCAAGTATCTTCATCCTATCCCCTCTCCCCTTCCTACCCCCTCTCCCTCTCACAGTCACTCCCTCTATCTATCTTCCACTCCCTCCCTCTATATCTCTCCCTATACCTCTCCATCTCTCTAAAATATCTCCCTCCCACCACCTCTCCCTCTCTCTCTCTCAAGTCCCTCTCTCTCTCACGCCCTCTATCTCTCTCCCACTCTCTCTCCCTCTCCCTCTCTCAAGTTTCTCCCTCCCACCCCCTCTCCCTTTCTCTCTCTCAAGTCTCTCCCTTCTACCCCCTCTCCCTCTGTCAATTCTCTCTTTCACTCACTCCCTCTATATCCCTCACACATCCTCTCTCTCTCTCTCTAAGTCCCTCTATCTCTCTCCCTCTCTCTTAGGTATCTCCCTCCCACCCCCTCCCACACTCTCTCTCCCCCTCTATCTCAGGTATCTCCCCCACCCCCTCTCTCTCACTCCCTCCCACCCCATCTCTCTCTCACTCCTTGTATCTCTCCCATCCCTCTATCTCCCACTCCCTCTATCTCCTACTTTATTAGGTTTCTCCTTCCCACCCCCTCTCTCCCACTTTGTCTCGGTCTCATTCTCTCTTAGATGTCTCCCTCTCACCCTCTCTCCCTCTCCCTCTCTCTTAGGCTTCTCCCTCCCATCCCCTCACCCCCCACTCTCTCTCTCTCTCTCCCACTCCTTTATCCTCTCTCCCAATTTTCTCTCTCCCACTCTCTCTTAGGTCTCTCCCTCCCACCCCCTATCTCTCTTTCTCTCTCTCAAGTATCTCCATAATACCCCCTCTCCCTCTCTCTCCTTGTCAAGTCTCCCCCTCCTACCACCTCTCCCTCTCATAGTCACTCCCTCTATCTCTCTTCCACTCCATCCCTCTCTCACTCCCTCTCTCACTCCCTCTCCCTCTCCCTCTCCCTCTCTCTCAATTATGTCCCTCCCACCACCTCTCACTCTCTCTCTCTCTCAAGTAGAGGGTTTAGGGTTTAGTTTTTAGGGATTAAGGGTTAATGGTAGAGGGTTTAGGGATCTACAATTTAGGTTTAAGGGTAGAAGGTTTAACCTAGTTAAGGGTAGAGGGTTGAGGGTTGAGGGTTTAGGTTTAAGGGTTGAGGGTTAAGGGTTGAGGGATTAAAATATAGGTGTTGAGGGATTTGGGTTTAAGGGTTGAGGGTTGAGGTTGAGGATTAAAGAGGGGTATAGGGGTTGATGGATTAGGGTTTAGGGTTGGGGTTGAGTGATTAAGAGGTATAGGGTTTGAGGGATTAGGTTTTAAGAGGTTGAGGGTTGAGGGGTTGAGGTTTAGAGGGATTAAAGGGAATTTATAGGGTTTAGAGGGGATTAAGAGTATTATAGAGGTTGAGGGATTAGGGTTTAAAGTTGAGGGTTGAGGGATTAAGGTTCAAGGGTTGAGGGTTGAGTGAATAAGGAAGAGTGTTATAGAGTTGAGGGGATTAGGGTTTAGGGTTTGAGGTTAGGTCGAGGGATTAGGCATCTGAGGGGTTGAGGATTGAGTTGGGGAGTAGAGGTTTAGAGGTTTGAGGATTAGAGGGTATGGGGGTTGAAACAGGGTTAAGGGTTCAGGGTTAGGGTTGATGGATTAAGAGGAGTATAGGTCAAGGGATTAGGAAGTTTAAGAAAGAATGAAGATGAAGGCTTTGAAATTAAGAGGGTATAGGGGTTGAGGGATTAGGGTTTAAGGGTTGAAGGTTGGGGGATTTAGAGGGTATATGGGTCGAGGGATTAGGGTTTAAGGGTTTAGGGTTAAGGGTTTGAGGGTTGAAGGATTAAGAGGGTATAGGGGCTGAGGGATTAGGGTTGAGGGTTGAGGGATTAAGAGGGTATAGGGGTTGAGTGATAATGGTTTAAGGGTTGAGGGTTGATGGATTAAGAGGGTATAGGTGTTGAGGGATTAGGGTCTAAGGGTTGAGGGTTAAGGGTTAAGGGATTAGAGCATATAGGGGTTGAGGGATTAGGTTTTAAGGGTTGAGGGTTGAGATTTGAGGGATTAAGAGGTATAGGGGTTGAGGGATTATGGTTTAATGTTTGACGGTTGAGTGATTAATAGGGTATATGGGTTGAGGGATTAGGGTTTAAGGGTTGAGGATTATGAGTGTATAAGGGTTGAGGGATTAGGTTTTAAGGGTTGATAGTTGAGGGTTGAGGGATTAAGAGGGTATATGCATTGAGGGATTAGGGTTTACACTAGGAATAGTAGTTTTTCACACGCAAAAATGGGGAATCACTCCGAGCTACATTCAACCGAATCGATCCGTTAAGGGTGCAAAGTGTAAAATGGCTGCAAACTTCAACATGCTATTAATCAAATACTGTGATACTTAGAAAATTCTCATCTAATCCTATGAGATTTCATTGGGCCCCTCTTCAATAACCTCTCTTAGTTTTTTCTATCTCGGAGGCATTTTCCTATGATGGAAAATTTTCACTTGGAGAAAAAGTTGTCAAATGCAAGTAGTTGAAAGTTGCAAAGTGGTGCAAATTTTGTTCTGTAGCTCATGCGATTAAATATATTATTCCAACACATCTGGGTGGGTACATTTACTCTAATCATGGTCCTCTTTTTCACCCAAAAATGCGAAATCACTCTGAGCTATGTTCAATCGGATCGATCCCTTAAGGGTCCAAAGTGCAAAATGGCTGCAAATTTCAACATGCTCATATTAGAACATCATGATGCTTAGAAACTTCTCATTTGATTATATGGGATCAAGTTGGGCACCTCTACAATAATCTCTCTCTATTTTCACTATCTCAGAGGCCTTTTCTCGTGGTGGTGATTTCTCGCTTGGGGAAAAAGTTGTCAAATGCAAGTAGTTAAGTGTGTAAAAATAACTTTTTATCCATTCCACCCATTGTATCCTATTGTAACTCAGTGGAATGGAATAATTATGGGTAGGGAAAATATATGCATGGTTTCTAGAGTAGGGGAGGTGAGTTGAGTGGTTTGGTGTGATTCCCTAGTTTGCAATTTGATGAGTTTTGGTGAAATTTAGTGGTTTAAGAGTGGAAATGGTTGAAATCCTTTGGGGAATAAGTTTGTGAGGGAATTTTAAGCATGTGCAGGTTCTTTTAAGCATGTTTGATGCATTATCAAGGTGTTATGAGTTATGGTAATAGGATTTTCAATAAACCCACTCGTTTTAGGCTTTTAGCCATAGCGGCAAGGCAGTGAACTATTTGATAAAATGCTTTGGTAAACATGTACGAAAAATGTGGTAGCATAGACAAGGCAGTGAATTATTTGAAAAAATGCCTCAAAGAAACATGGTCTCATGGTGATGGAATGTCATGACAATCCATAGATGTGAGGATTTTTGACTTGAGGATTGTGATTAATGAATTGAATTGTGTTTAGTGAGATTGCAGGACCTCCTTTACTACATCAATGTTTTAGGGTTTTATCCATAGAAACAAGGCAATTAACTGTTTGATATAATTCTTTGATATACATGTATGAAAAATGTGGTAGCATAGAAAATACTGTGAAATCCTTGAAAAAATGCCTCAAAAAAATGAGGTCTCATGGTTATGGAATGCCATGATAGTTAAAAGCAATTTGAATTTCATGGCATTCCATCACCATGAGACCACATTTATTTGAGGCATCTTTTGAACTAGTTCACTACTTTGTCTATGGCTTGTCATGGCATTCCATCACCACATTTATTTGATGTATTTTTTCAAACAGTTCACTACCTTTTCTATGCTATTACTTACTATCATTCATTTGATTTTTTTTTTTTTAAGCATCTATAGCTTGTTTGAAATCACTTGTTTTAGGATTTTAGCCATAGCAACAAGGTAGTGAATTGTGTGATAAGATGCTTTGGTATACATGTATGAAAAGTGTAGTAACATGGACAAGGAAGTGTACTATTTGAAAAAATACCTCAAATAAATTTGGTCTCATAGAATGCCATGATAAGAAAATGCAATTGACAACTGCTCCTAGTTATTAGTTATGCAATGTGAAGAAATTGCATAACTTCTTAGGTTGAATTTTTAAAAACTATATTGTAATTGAAATTTTGTCATCTATCAATATCTATTTATTAGTTATGCAAAGTGAAGCAATGCTTTGACTTTGAAAGATGTGCAATGCAGGGAAAAATTTAGTGGTGAATCTTCGCAAATTGGTGAATATTTGAAATCGGGACCTCCAAAAATGGAAAGTAATACAAGTTAGAAAGGATGTTGAATCACCAGGTTTGTAGAAAAAAATTAATTTGTCTCAATTAATTCGCCAATGCATTGTTTTTTAAACGATGTGTCATTGGAACTAATTCGTCAATATTTTATACTATAATTATAGATATTAATTATATTCTCCATTAATTTTATATTCCTACAATTAATTTTTGGGAAATATCGCCACTAATAATTTAATTTACCTTTTCATTTTAGGGATATTTTAGCCTTGAATAGGTTTTTTATTTATTTCCATCGATTAGATTTTTAATCAAATGGTTGCAAGTCAATTTCGTGACTTCATATGCATGCGCCTTTTAAAAAGGTTGTTGAGGCCCAAAATTTTATCTCCACCGTTCACTGTTGCCAATAGTTCATGACATACGTCATCATCGTTGTATTGGTGGGACATCCCTAAGTGTCCCACCAATGATGTTCACTCATGGTGATAAGGCTTCCATACTCCACTTGGGTTCCACCAAGGCACAAGTACACCACTTGTTTAATTCCAGAGAATCATGAAGGGAATCTACAATATTCTCACCAAGCTCCTAGAAAGACATTTGATCAAAGCTTTGTTTGATCTCCACCGTTCACTGTTGCCAATAGTTCATGACATACGTCATCATTGTTGTATCGGCAAGACATCCCTAAGTGTCCCACCAATGATTTTCACTCATGTCGATATTCACTCATGGAATGAACTTGCAGCCATTCAATTTAAAAGCTAATCGATGGTAAAATTTTCAAGTTTCATTTAGTCTTACTTTTCAAGTGAGAATTTTTAAAAACACTTCATTCGTTTGTGCTCCAATGTATTTTCAATAGTGAATTTATGCTTGGTGGCACTTTCCCTAGACCTCGTGAGGGGGCATTGCCCCCTCGACCCCCATAAGGGGGCTCTGCCCCCTTAGCCCCTACAAGGGGCGCTGCCCCTTGACCCCACCGGTGGTTGTCGTTCCCAGGCCCCTACTTCAATATTAAAAAAATAAAAAAATGGGGGAACTGTGCCCACCAACTATGCAAATTTTTAAAGGAGAGATTCGCCATTATAATTAATTATTTTATTGATTATTCACTAGGATTCACCATTGTGATTTTTTATTTTTTACCAATTATTCATTAAGATTCACCAATATTTTACAATTTTTTTAATAATGTGTATAAGATTCACCAAGGAAAATTACTAATTTTTTTCAAATAAAAGGAAGATTCTGCAATTTTACACATGCTTGAGGTTGGGGGTTTCTTAAAGTTATCCCTGGTGCAATGATATGTAATCAACAATATGAATATAAACTACAAAAATCCATTTTTTACAATTCATTAGTTAAAATATTTCTTTTATTTTCTCTCTATATCTCTATATGCTATGGAAATACCTTTCAATTTTAAAAAAGAAGTTTTTATCTCTTGTTCTACAATTTTTCCTAATTTTTTCAAAAACTCTTATACTTTTGGTTTGTCAAAATTTTCCCCAAAATATTTTTTCTGCTATGCATTGGAAGCATGAAGCATACACATGAATACACACAATATAGGTCAATTATACATGTGAATAAGTGAGGAACAAGTAATTGAAGCATTCCAAAGGATACAAACCACCAGGAATGGAGCTTATTTGCACAATATGCTTTAGATGGGGCTTATTGAGCATTCAACAGTAATTAATTAAGCATTAGATGTAAACAAAAAGCTGAAAGGCTATACAATGATGTATATTGATAAAAGTATTACAATATATCCAAAAAAACTATACAAGCTTAGTACAAAGGAGCCATATGGACATAAAATGTCACGTATATATCAATAGTACAAAACATATGTTCCAAAATGCCACATAGGCATACAACAAACAACCCTAATACATAGTCATTTCCCTCTAGGGGAAGGAAATAGATCTCGTGTTGCCTTCAAAATTCAGCGAGATGGAGTGACTGTTGCTTCTCTTGTCTTTCAAACACGCTTGCTAGTCTCCTCTCTTCACTCTGGACCTTCAACTGATAAAATAAAAACTAAAGATGTTAATACATAGAAATTAAATTGTGGAATGGCATATAACTAAATATATGATCACTTACCACACACATATAGTCATCATGCACATTTACAACATCACCACATCCACGATCTAGAAACCATCAAGATTGAAATTAAACTACATAAAAGTATTGGGAAATTTTTCTATAATAAACCATAAAAGAGAAAATATAATGTCAAATCGACTAATCTATTCCATACCTCTCTTAATGGATCAGAACTGGCTATTGTTGTAGCAACTCCATGGTCCATCATGCCACCAACATCACCAAGGATATCTCTTGTCAACAACTACAAATAAAAAAATATCTCAGGTATCATGTTGATATAAAGACCAAGAGGGGATAATGGAACATAAGGTGAAATAAGAGAGGGTAATGGAATGGGAGTAGAAGGGTGATGCAAAGAGGGGGCTCAAATTCATTCAAAGTGACAAATTACATTAAAGAGGCATCTAACAATATTAAAATGTCCTATTAGAGTAATCCAAACAATCCTCAAAGCTTGACAACAATCGGGAGTGTAATTTCTCACTTTCACCCATGTAACCTAGCAGTAGTGCAAACTCAGTTTTTGGTCTTTAACTCCCATGATTTTCAAAACACTTGACAATAAAAAGGTGGATTCACATACCCATTTCAGATTTATACAACACATCTCTTAACAAAATACAAGTCTTTTGGACCAATCCCTTTAAATTAGACCCTCAACATTGTTCTAGGCTATGAATTAGGTCAGATTTACAAAGCAACATACATTTAAACTTAAAACAGACCCTTGAAACCTTGGGGCAGAATTTCCTATGCCCTCAAACCTCTAAAACCACAATCAACACCCAAGGTTGACACCTCCAACATAGAAAACTCAAAAAGCCTCAATTTCATGCCAAGTCAAGAGGGTTTATTCAAATTCCCACTTGCACAACCTCCCAGACCATGCCACCAACTCAAACATGTATATTATGACCCCAATATGCTCAAAATTTGGAAAAAACTCCACAATCTCATTGATTTCCACAAACCCTAGACCCAAGGCTCCATCTTCAAATGTTTTTCTACACAAAACTCATCAAGACAGCAACTTTATCTCCTTATTTCCTTCTCCAAAAATCTAATCATGAAACCTGCAACCTATTTAGACTTCCTAGGGCCCATTACACTAGTTATAGTAGGTATAGTCAGTGTAAGGGCCCTTAAATCATGATTTTTGTTACAAAACCCACAAATAGTGTGTCCTTGACCTGTCACAACAAAACAAGATTTAACACAACTCAAAATGGATCTCCCTCAAACCTATTCCAAAATATTTTTAACACCTACCACTACAAACTAAAATTATTTACATGGCACAATCAAACTGTATGGGCTCATACAAGCCTACAAATGATGAGAAAACTCGGAAATTTGATGAAAAATAGAGATATTCTTATTGCCAATGCTTCAAAATTCAAGCAAACGTTAAAAAATGAGTTTTCATTCCTTTTTAAAGGCTTATCCTCATAAAACCAAAGCCCAAATACCTTACAACTAATTTTTAAACCTCTCATGACCATTGCATTACAAATTTGTTGCATTTATGCAACTCACAAATTTGGCACTTTCAAGTTTTGACTCTTTATTGTTTCCTAGACCCTCTTAAACATCTAAAATATTAAAAATAGTATAATGAGACCTTATTAAACTAAGAAATCATGACTTTCTCAAGAAAACATCATCCTATCTACCTTGACACCCCTTGTCAACTTTGACAATTCCTTCCACATGATTTGTAAACCTTACAAGATGAATACAAAATCCCCTCAAAGTTGATCAATTATAATAAAATGGCCACATTTGACCTTATTAGGAATCGAGAACTCAACCCAAACATCCTAACACACCTTGCCTATTGGACACTTAATGAAGAAACATAGAAAAGAGTGGTTCCCTTGCACCAAAGGGATTAATGAAACATAGGATGGACTAGTATAGATTGGTGGGATGGGCTAGGATGGGATAACAAAATATAGGGTGGAAAATTATAGGTTAATGGGATTCAATTATTAGGGAATAATGCAACATAGGGTGAATTAGGAGGTGTCTAGGGTTTGAGTATAGTACATGAAGTGCAAACTTGACACACAGTATTGTAGCAATAATGGAGAGAAAGAGTTATCTGGGATGAAATGTGGATAAATTGTTGAAGTAAATTGGACATTTTACTTTGATGAATTAAAACAATATTTGTTTAATGAGGTAATGTAAAGTTTTCACTTAAGCTAACATTAGGTGCATAATAATTAATTACTTTATTAATTATTATTGTGCAAGCCTAGGGTTTTCCTTTTTAGGGTTTTCATCTATATGTAGTTGAAAACTATCTTTTGTATTATTATTCATTTTACATTTTCAGGTGAATACTTTGCTCCACATTCTTGAGCATCTCCATTCTTGTTTCTCTTTGCTTCTCCTTGTAACAGGTTATTTGCTTGCAAAGATCGTTTGGGCTTTTGTGGTGTTGTATCTTCTCAACTCCAACATGGTATCAGAGCTTCAGATTTGCAGTTGCTTGTTCTTGTTTTGAGATTTTGCATTGGAGGCAAATCTAGGGTTCTAAGGTTTTTCTTGGGTGGATTCAGCATACTCCATTTTTTGGGTTCACTTTGGGCTCAAATGGACAGTTCCATTGGATTTGTAGCACCCAAAAACCCCTAAATCGACTGTCAAATAGTCGATTTTGGTTACAGTCAATTTGGAAGGCAAAAGTTTTTTTTGCCCTAGGGCCGTACGGAGCAAAAATCGCAAAAAAATCAAAAAAATAAATAAAAAACCAAAGGTTTTGTTATTTTTTTTTGCGCGGCTAGTTTACAAGTTTTCCGCCGCCTGACGACCACCACCGCGCCGCCATCGCACCGCCCGCCATGCTCCGTCATGCTCCGTCCACCGTCACTGGCCCCGTCGTGCTCTGGCCCGCGCTCCGCCCGACTCCCCGTGCTCCGGCCCGCGCTCCACCCTGCTCCCTGTGCTCCACCGAGCCGACTTCGCTCGGCCCCGACCCTGACGAGCTCGCCTCTGCTAGCCCTCGCAGGCCTCTAAACCCCCGCCGGTTGGTCATATGGCGAGCAAGGGCTCCACCCATCTCAGCCCCCTGGTTCGCCCACGCGACTAGGGGCTCTCTTTTTAAAGCTCCAGGGTGCTAGAGGAGTGAAATAGGGCAATTTTTTTTGCTCTCACAAAAATGGGCATAACTTGGGCATCCTAGTTCCGTTTTTCGAACAGGAAGATGCGTTGGAAAGCTGAGAATAACACCAATCTGATTGTATAGAAATAATTTTAATTTTTTACCAGTCTAGATATTTTTTTACCAGTCAAAGTGTGGTCTTCTTTCTTCACTTCTGGGGTCATAGAAGATGCAAACGGACTTCATTTTTCAAACTTGAATAGGTGTTGGAAAGCTCTCAACATGCTCTATTCAGTGATGTGATCTATTTTATCAGAATTTTCACCAGGTACATGAGAATTTGTCTTGAAGTATTTTTTGCTTATGCATTGCTTCCTTCTTCTCAGTTTGTACTAGGGTTTGGGTTTATCTTTTGTGGGGGGTGTTTTTTCTCTTGCTTTCTGTCATTTATCTCAGAAAACCAGAACACCAAAAATCTCAAAAATACAAACCCTTCTGCATCTTCTGTCTATTCTGAAAGATCACATAATAATAAAAAACACAAGCAAGTACAGGTGCAGGGTTTCATGGCAGACTCTTCCGTTGAGCTACTCACATCACATAACTATCACACTTGGAAGTCTCGTGTGATGAGGCTACTCAGGTCACGAGGGTTATGGTCTTGTTTAGATGAGGTTCAGCCTCAGTTGCAGTGTGCTTTTGAGATTATGCAGCACAGGAACAAGATGGATGAGGCTATGGGTTTGATATGCCTGCATGTTTCAGACAGTCTTTTGTTTCACCTTGATGCTTTGCTCACTCCTCGAGCCATGTGGCTGAAGTTTGAGACACTTTTTGGGGCCATTAATGAGTTCTGCGCATTACAGATTGAGGCAGAGCTGACTTCATTGTTACCTGATTCCTTCCCCACTATTGAGGACTTTTTGAACAAGTTCAAAACTATCCGCTCTATTTTACAGGGTTGTGGGAAGAACAAGACAGACACAGAGTGCATTCATTTGATTCTTTCGAAGCTTCGTGGTCCATTTCAAATATTTGCTTCCTCCTTCTACTCCACCATGGATGGTTTGGGTGCCAATTTTACCATGCCTACCTTTGATTTATTTTGTGAGCATTTGTCTCAGGAACAGTCCCACCTTTCTCAGATGGATATGCTCTCAGGTTCAAAGAGCAAAGCATTGGTTGCTCAATCACTGAAGGGGAAACAGAAGCAGAAACCGAGGCCCAAGAAATATTTTTCCGGTAGTGAGCATTCCTCCAAACCGCCTCCTAAGTCTGATTCCAAACCACCATTTAATCCCAAACATGGGAAATCTTCGAAGTCTGGTGAGTCTTCCTCCAAGACTAAGGAGAAATTAGGAGACACTTGTAGTTTCTGTGGCAAGCAAGGTCATCTAGTTTCCAGGTGTTGGAAATGATTAGAGGCTTTAGAGGAGGCCATGCAGCAACAACACATCTCCTCATTGTCGTCTTCTTCTTCTTCCACCACAAGGAAGGGTCATGCTCTCACTGCACGAGCATCGACCAATGGGTCCACTTGGATTTTAGACTCTGGTGCTTCTCACCATATGACTCACACTCAGCAGTTGGTCACTTCTCTTGCCTCTTGTGGTACTTCACAAATTGCAGTGGGTGACTCTTCACAGCTTTCCGTCTTGGGTTCAGGTTCTGTCTCTTTGGATGGAGGCACTCTACAGGATGTTTTGGTTGTTCCTGACATTTCAACGAACCTCTTGTCCATTTATCAGATTTCCACACTGGCTCTGGTAAGACAGTTGAGTTCTCACCACATGATGTGGTTATTCGGGACCTCCATGATTCTGATTTGGTTGTGGCTACTGGTAGTGTTGATACTGCATCTCGTCTTTACAGATTTGATGGCTTTGCGCCTTCTGAGGGTACAGGTTCATCTCTTATAGCACATGCAGATTCAGTGAGTCAGCTTTGGCATGAGCGTTTGGGCCATGTCAATTATAGATATCTTCAGCAGATGAGTACACAGTCACTTGTTCTTGGTCTTCCACGGATTTCCTGCACTGACGGTGTTTGTCATGGTTGTGTGCTTGGCAAGCATCACAGGGATCCCTTTCCGAAGGGAAGTACCACTCGTGCTTTGGCACCCTTGGAGTTGATTCATAGTGACCTCATGTCATTTCCCACTCCTTCTTTTTCAGGGGCCAAGTATGTACTCACATTCATTGATGACTTCTCCAGACGCACATGGTTGTACTTTCTTAAGTACAAGTCTGATGTCTTTGATTCCTTTCGTGTCTTCAAGACATTTGTAGAGAAGCAGTCTGGTCTCTCTATCCGGCGGATACGTACAGATAATGGGGGGGAGTATGTGAATCAGGCTTTCAGAGATTTTTGCACTGAGCATGGTTTACAGCATCAGTTTTCTGTTCCCTACACCCCTCAGCAGAATGGTATCGCTGAGCGCAAGAACAGAACTTTACGGGAGATGGCTAATTGTATGATTCAGTCCAGGTCCATGGATTCGTCTTTTTGGGCAGAGGCAGTCAATTGTGCCAACTATATTCAGAATCGGATGCCTCACAAGGCGATTCGACATATGACTCCTGAGGAGGCTTGGTCTCATGACAAGCCTGATATTTCATCATTTCGAGTATTTGGTAGTGAGGCATGGGCTTTTATTCCTGATGCTCAGAGGAGAGCTATGGAGCGGAAGAGTCGACCCCTCATATTTGTCGGCTGTGAGGATGTTAAGGCGTACAGGTTATTTGATCCTGATTCCAGAGAGGTCTTGTTTCGATGGGATGTTCAGTTTGATGAGCACCTTCCTCCAGTTGATACCCTGTCTCCAGTGTCCACTTCACTACCTACTCCACCCTCTACAGCTCTTCAGGATTATTTTGAGGATTCTGATGAGGATATTGATGATCCCCCATCTCCACCTCCACTTGCTCAACCTCAGAGGCCCAAATGGGCTCAATTTACTATTGAGGCAGCAGGATCTATGGCCGGTGATCCTTCAGACACTCGTCGCACTCGTTCTCATACTACGGGTTCTAGTCTTTTGACTCATGCTCTTTCAGAGGATCCTTAGAGATTTTCAGAGGCGACAGGTCACCCTGAGTGGGATAGTGCCATGGAGGAAGAGTATTCTTCTTTGATGAGGAATAATACATGGGATCTCTGTCCTCTTCCTAAGGGCAGAAAGATGGTTCGGTGCCGATGGTTGTATCGCACCAAGTATGCTGCTGATGGTTCTATTGATAAGTACAAAGCACGTCTTGTTGCGAAGGGTTTCTCACAGGTTGAGGGTATTGATTACTCCGAGACATTTTCCCCTGTCGCCAAGATGAATTCCATTCGCTTTGTATTATCACTTGCAGCTTCTAGAGGATGGCTCATTTTTCAGATGGATGTGAAGTGTGCCTTCTTACATGGTGACCTACAGGAGGAGATCTATATGGAGCAGCCTCAGGGATTTGTTCATGATTCTTCTTTGGTTTGCAGACTTCAGCGTTCATTATATGGTCTCAAACAAGCCCCTCGGGCTTGGTATGAGAAGATGGACTCTTTTTTGCTCTCCACTGGTTTCACTCGTTGTCATTCTGATCACACGGTCTATATTCAACATCTTGAGGGTGAGATCCTGATTCTTGTGCTATATGTTGATGATCTTCTCATCACAGGTAGCTCATCCTCTATGATTCAGAATTCTCAGCTAGCCTTGATGGAGCAGTTTGAGATGATAGATCTTGGCCTTCTGCACTATTTCCTTGGTCTTCAGGTGATTCAGTCTTCAGAGGGGATCTCCATTTACCAGCAGAAGTATTCTTTTGATATGCTTCAGCGCTTTGGCATGCTTGATTGCAAGCCTGCCCCCACACCTTTTCAGTCAGGGGTTGTTTTGACTACTACTTGCCCCACCCCTTCAGTAGATGCTACACTTTACAGGCAGTTGGTTGGCAGTTTGTTGTACCTGACTCACACTCGTCCTGATCTTTCCTTTGCGGTTGGTCTTGTCTCTCGATTCTCACATGATCCTCATGAGAGTCATTGGCAAGCTGCCAAGCGTATTTTGAGGTACATTCAAGGCACCACTTCATATGGCATTCACTACACATTAGGGGATCCTCACATTGTTGGCTACACTGACTCAGATTGGGCTGGTGATGTCAATGATCGGAAGTCTACTTCTGGCTTTGTTTTTTGTCTTGGCTCTGGTCCTATCACATGGTCATGCAAGAAGCAGACTGCTCATGCATTATCATCTACAGAGGCTGAGTACCGAGCTGCAGTGCTCACTAGTCAGGAGATTTTATGGCTTCGTCAGTTGATGACTGAGTTTGGTTTTCCTCCTGATAGTCCCACTATTCTTTGGTGTGACAATCAGAGTGCTATACACATTTCGCGCAACCCGGTGGAGCATCAGCGGACGAAGCACATTGAGCTTCATATGCATTTCATCAGACAGTTGATTCAGGATGGTTCTCTCATCTTGGAGTATGTTCCCACTGCCGAGCAGGTTGCAGACATCTTCACGAAACCTTTTGCATCTCCGCGCTATCTTCAGTTGCGCTCTATGCTTGGGGTGAAGGAAGTTGTCCTTGGGGGGTCTTTATGAGGCCTTCCTTCCTTCATGTTTCTTTCAGCATGTTGTTCTATCTCTTTTTGGAGAGGAGTTTTTCCCACTGGGTTTTCTCCTTTTCTCCGTTTCATAGAGATTTCATTGTACTTGGGTACCTGATCTGGCCTTGTTGCCGGGACCCATTGCTTTTTCTTTCAGTAGCTTCTTCTAGGTTTTAGCTTCTCCCTATGTCTATCTTAAGGGGGGGTGTTAGAGTAATTGGACATTTACTTTATTAATTAAACAATATTTGTTTAATTATGTAAAGTTTCCTTTTAACTCTTTTTCACTTAAGCTAACATTAGGTGCATAATAATTAATTACTTTATTAATTATTATTGTGCAAGCCTAGGGTTTTCCTTTTTAGGGTTTTCATCTATATGTAGTTGAAAACTATCTTTTGTATCATTATTCATTTTACATTTTCAGGTGAATACTTTGCTCCACATTCTTGAGCATCTCCATTCTTGTTTCTCTTTGCTTCTCCTTGTAACAGGTTATTTGCTTGCAAAGATCGTTTGGGCTTTGTGGTGTTGTATCTTCTCAACTCCAACATAAATATGGTATAACATATGATGATATAAAGGAACATAGGGTGGAACATTGGGGATCATGGAACATCTAGGGTGAAATAATAATGGGCACAATAAGATGGGAGTATAAGGACATAATGACACATAGCATGGACTAGAAGATATTAGTGGGATGGGCTAGGAGGGGATCATGGAAAATAGGGTGAACTATTAAATGTTAATGGTATGGGATTAGGAAGGAATAAAGGAACAAAAAGTGAACTAGGAGAACATAATGTGACATGATCAAGGAATAAAAATGCAATGTTTGTGTTTCTCATCAATTTTTTATATTTGTATATACGCAAAATTACAAAAACTAGCTAACATAGATTTACAACACCATTGATGAATAAAGGCTACCTAAGTGTATGTTGTTTGAGGATATGAATTGTGGGGTGTGGAGGAAGAAGGTGCACTAGGAAACTGTTTGAAATCCAAAGCATGTTATGAGACAAACATTCAAATATAACATTCAACTATTCAAATGCAATAATAATATTTTTAATACTAGTTGCATACCTATGGAATCAATGTTGAGAATGTATAAGGGTCTGTAGGAATAGAGCATGCCTCATGAAAAGTGTGACCCTGAAATTTCAACATATCAAAATTCTACTAATTTAGTTATTCTTAAATTTCAAAATATAATTTAATAAACAACATTAAAATAACTTGCTAAATTTTACCTGAGTGTCAATGTCAAATGTATCATTCAAAATATCATCTGTGAAAGCCATCACCTCTGCAACTGATGTAGGCTGTGTAGATGCATCATGATCACTTTGATAATCATACGTGCAAACAACACCACAAGTGCCACAATGGTGGGGTGGAGCTTGGGGCCTACATGTCTCCTCCACACCAAGCTCTCCTAGAGGACTCACACACTACAAAATGGTTTGGGTGAGTGAGTCAATCAACTTCAGCGTGTCCACCTCTACACTATCCTTAACAATAGAAGGAATAGTGACATGCTCCACCATGGGTCTGGTGAAGGCTCTCGGTGCCAATTATGGATTACATCATGCATCAGGTCTATCATGTGTGGAGCCCCCACATTTACCCTAAAAGTATAAGATGTCAAAATAGTTTGGCATTTTATTGAGGACAAACTCGCAATAGAGTTTCCTTAAAAAGTATTGCAGCACCTCATGGTTATTGCATGGAGGTTGGTCAAATACCATCCACCACCGCTTCCAAAATTTATTTTTAATTAACTCATGGTGGCACCAATGGATGAGGAATCTCCTACCTGCATGAGACAAAGGTTCATTGGTTCTCGGGTGTATAAAAAGGGCACACAATTCGGCTTTGCTAATTTTATTTTTTTTGACTTCTGCATATGACAAGCCACTAGCATAAAATTGTCTCATCTCATGCCTCTTATTTGACCAAAAATTCATTTTCTCGCTCATTTCTCCTACATGAGTTTCAAGTGACTTCAATGATTCAACAATCTCTCTCCTATAAGGGTGGATTTCAACATGCTTGGTTAATCTTCCAATTAATTGTTGAATGTCTCTTTTATTGTTTTCAATTTGATTTTGAATATTTTCTTGTGTTCCTTGAGGATGCCTATGAATTGATGGAGGGGTTTCAATTTTTTCTTGTATAGGAGGCTCTTCATGAGGGGGTGATTATGAATTCTCAATGTTTCGAGGTGGAGATTCATTCCCTGAGAATTAGAACAAATTTTGATTATAAAAACCCATTTAAATTTTCATTCTAAATCATTCAAAATAAATAGAATAAAAATACATACCTCTTTGCAATCTTTGACCTCTCTGACGTGTTGGTAGAATCCTCATGGAAAATGACAAGCTAAGGATGCAAATAATGGACGAGATTTGGCGAGCACGAGTTCCAAACCTGAAATCCTCTTTCTCAAGCCACAGGTTGAAGAGAAATGAAGGTTTGAAACATAATTTTTGACTTTTATGTCTACTTTTCCATTTGGCATGTGCCAAATTTGGAGTGCGCCAAATGGCTTATTTTGGGATTTTTTGAACGGTTTTTTAATTTGGCACCTAAATTGTGTCACAAATAGGTGCACTTACCCATTACTTTGACAAATACCAAGATAGACAATCCATAAAGAATATCATGTTTACCTTCAATTTTCCCATAGTTTTTCTTATCATTTGGATTAGTGAAAGGAGTAGTAGGAGGTGTATATCCTTTCACAATTGAGATCCATACATCAAACCCTGATTATGCTAAATATGTCTCCATATTAATGCCCCAAAAAGCATATTCAAATCCATTGAACAAAGGTGATTTTTTAGTAGACAAACCTTCTTAGCTAACCATTGTGTTCGCTTGTCCAAGATCTACTTGAGCTGATTAAGATTCTTCAAGGGAACCAGGGCTCTAATACCAATTGTTGGAAAACAAAAATCTACTGAGAGTGGGGGGTGAGTTAGTAGATCAATTAAAATTTATCCCTTAAAATAGATGAATTATGTTTAAACTTTTTAGAGTAGATAAAAACTAAACATGCAAAGACATAAGAATACACACACAATAACTCATAACACAAGATATACATGGAAAACCTAGGATGAGAAAAACTAGTGTGAGAATAGTTGCTAGGATCTACTATCCTAATCTAGCCTCATAATTAAATATTTTTTCTACAATATTTGAGGGAACCAACCCTAAGGAGACACCAATCTCTTGGTTTAGGAGCACCCACAAGCCTTAATTTGAAATCCTACCCAGATATCTGATGACACCAACCTATCAAATTTAATCAAAGAATTACAATTTGTTCACTTGAACATAGTTCAATGTAACATTATTTGCAACTACTCAATTTTTTTGCTACATTTTTTTCAACTCACTCAAGTTGCTCCACACCTCTCTTTTTTTGCACCTTTAATTGTAAACCTTAATAATATTCTATTTTTGTTTGGGTTATAATCATTGACAACATGTGCATTCTTTGTCCTCTTCTCTTCAGCTCTCTCTTATCCACTTTGCTACATCAATCAACATAGACAATTTTTTATTATCTACTTTTTGCATATATTCACCGACCTACAATAATTTCCTTGAATGTCACACCATTCTGTGCAAATATGATGAACTTACTAAACATGTAAACCTACAAAACCCTAATCAAGATATGCAATAAATGCAATATCCTTGTATACTTGATCTAATTTTGGTTTCAATCAACTTTGTAATTCATGCTTCTGCTTTGCAAATCATATCACCAATTGAATGTTCATTGGAGTGTTTGGACCAATTAATTTCATGCTTTGTGTCGCCTACTAGATCAAACTCATGTACACATTGACATAGTCATTTTAGAGTTCAAATTTAAACTTGGGCCATTGATCTATTATCTTTGTGCCAAGATCCAATTGTTCTCCTTCATCTAATCTAACTTTAAATCACATCCGTCTAATTGTCTTCTTTTTAAAAACTAGCACCATTGATCTTCATCTCTTTTTAAATACCCATTACACCCACATAATGTATCACTACTGTGCATAGGGAATCTGATGTGAAGAGGTCTTGTGATCACTAATTGATATTCACCTCCAAATATTTGAGCTATTGGATAGCCATTGCATCCTCTTTGCCTAGAAAAACTTTGTTTGCATGCAAAGAGTATAAATCATGATGTAAAGATACCTCACTATGCAATTACACTTCGCCAACTATCCCACAAAACACATGTATACTCTATCACTCTATTGCACCTTGGAGAGGGGACCCACCAAAGTCTTCATCACTACCCTTTAGTGTATCACTGAAAGCATCATGGCTTGAAGGGGTATAAATACAATGTGAACACACCTTGAGATGCAATCTTGTATCGCCACCTATCCATTCTTAGGTCATTCTCCACTATCCTTCTTCCCATCACATATTGCTAATATGCTTGTGACTTGAAGAGTGCTAAATGTGATGCATTAACCCTTTGCAATGCACACTCATCACACATCACAAATTGACTACCTTCAACCTGCTTCACAATACTGATGTGAAGAAATGATGTGATGACCATCAGATCTTCAACCATTTCTCGCATATTGCATAAATTCTCCAACCAACAACAACACAATTCGAAGAACACATGCGATTCAACCAATCATCACACCAAGAAATGTTGACATCATATTTCACTTATTTTGGATATCAAAAAAAGTATACCTCCATTTAGCTTCACAACTGTGATGTGAAGCAATAATGCAATATAATCATAGCACACCACCTATCTTTGATAATGTCATGATCCACTAACATCACACATCACAAAATACACTCGCCAAATAGACCTCCAAAACGTGATGTGAAGACACTGTGCAATGACCGTTTGATCTTATAAGCTCCAACCTACATCATTGATTACCTCCGGACATTGTATATCACATATTGAGAATGATTGCAGTGAACACAAACCATGATGTGAAGGGTGGTTGTTATGCAATATATTGCAAATCACAAATGTGCATAGAACATGGAGTGTGAAACACGATGTAAAGAGTTGTTGTGATGCACATACCACCAACATAGTCGGTAAACACTAGGATGAGGGGGATTATCTCTAAATGACTTAACTTGTGACTTAAGTGACCTACAACTACCTATACACGGTCATCATAAAAATATAAAAAAAAATCATCACCATGACTACAACTTCTTAGGGTTTTTTGCGAAGCCATAGTTTGACCAAAATGCATAAATAAATCATTTTTAGCACATCATATATCCTCTAGTCATGCATACCATCGCAATTAACTCCATTTGAAAAAACCACATCAGATCTTGCCAAGTAGTTATATTTGAAAACCTCTAGAAGAGACCTCTACAAGCCTGTGACAAATTTTCATGACAACATTGCAACATTTGAGAAAATTTTCAATTATTGCAAAACATGCTCTTCTCTCCATAATACTTCACCAACTCTTCTAGAATCTATTTCACTGACCTCAATGACAACCAAGCACACCACTAATCAGCCTTTTGACCTCAATGAGACATTTTGACATCAATGACAACATTATGCCAACATCATCTTGTCTAAGATGGATAGTCACTCTTAGTAAGGGAGGTTCTAGTTATGTGAGATCTAGCATAAGTTATCACTCTTGATGGATTTAATCTTCATACAATGGCACATGATATGGTGAAGGTACATTTACACTCTTAGAAAATGTTTTATTCTCTGACTATGAGGATCAAAGACTTTATAAATAGTTTGTCAAAGGTAGAAACCATAGTTTTAATTTAGTCGTAGTTAAAAGAGAGACCACCAGAAGAAAGTGATGAATAAGTATCGTCAAAATCACAACCCAAGAACAAATAAAGGTGTTGACTCTTTGCAAGTAGATTTAGGGATAAAAAAATCATTGTCATAGGAGATGAAAATCCAATATTCATTATCAACAAGCTCAAAAAGGTTGGGTTCTTAGAATTAATAATCGTTGGGCCTATTAAAGACTCAAAGAAGGTTCCGCTATTAGAAAATATAAAGATTCTAGATGCTAAAGAATAAATGGAAAATATTGAGTGGAATTTGTAGTTGTGATTAAGGGGAAGTGTTGGAAAATATAATCCTAACCACTGCATTAATTTATGTTGTTGAAATCATTCATTATAGGCTCCATATATTTAATCAAATCTTAGCATTAAAGTTAAATTTTGAAGTAAGATTTTGGAATAGATTTGATTGGGTTTCACATGCTTTCTGGATTCTAAGAAATATATTATTTTATGTCATCCTTGGTTGATTAGGATTCTATATATTGGTTGAAGTTTATTTTATTACTCGCTCTCAAATGAGTCCAACTTTGTAGATTTGTAAGGTTATGCAGTATTATTTGTGAAAGATTAGAAGCTCCAACAACAATCTAATGATGTAATGGAATATGTTAAATAAGAAGAAGCTCAATATTTTTTTGTAACTATCCATGTCAAGGAGTCTATATGAGAGAACTCAATCTCAATCTATTAGAAGAATGTAATGGAAAATAATTACAATGAGTAGAAGCTCATGCCTTCAAAAAATTATTGGAAAATAAAGATTTAATTATTTCCAAAGCTAACAAAGGAAATGCTGCAATCATCATGAATAAAAAATACTATGTATCCAAAATTCTTGTCCTTCTCTCTGAGTCCAATAGATACAAAATTGTTGCTCACAACCCTTGTACCAAAATATTAAAAAAAGTGAAGTCAATAGTAGCTTGCTCCTCCTTTGATGATGATACCAAGAAGAACCTGTTACCTTGCAAAGAAGTGACCCCACATATTTATGGTGTTCTAAAAATTCACAAAAATGGTATCTCCTTAAGACCCATAGTGGACACCATAGGCTCTCCTACGTACAAGTTGGCCTCTTTCCTTTCCAAATTAGTCTCCCCTCTCGTGGGAAAATATAATTATTTCATCAAAGATTCTAATAAATTTTTCTAATTTATCTAGGACACAAAGTTAGAAAATAGAGTCATCTTTGTAATTTTTGACGTGCTCTCCCTCTTCACAAAAGTTCCTATTCTTGATGTTATTGAGAGTGGCAAGTGCAAGGTATTTCTTTCTTCGTTGAGTTATGCTTGAGATCTACATTTTTTATTTCTAAGGAGTTATCCACAAAATTTTTGAATGATGTATCCATGGGCTCTCCCCTCTTGCTTATCATTACCAACCTATATATGGAGAATTTTTGGTGCAGGGGCACCATTGAAGAACTTTTGTCAATTAAGGTTGTTAATGAGTAGGCTCTAGGTGTGGAGTCATTTTTTTGCATTAAATAAGGTCTTTAAGACCATTTATTATTGTAATGATTCATATTATATGGTTATTATATGTCTAGGGGGTCTATATTGCAAAAAATGCAAAATAATGAAAAGTTGTCATATTGATGTAAGAAAAAATACAAAATTGGCAAGTTTGTGGAATGCCAATGGTTGAGTCATTCAAAAGTCAGTTTTAGGTGTTGGGGTGGTTATTTCTAGTGGGAGAAGCTTATATATGATGTGAAGCATCTATGTAAGATTGATTTATGAAGTTTGGAAGGAAAGTAAACAAAGAAACCCCTGGTTTTTCTACAGATTTTTTTGTAATTTCATCTTTTCTCAGGCTTGTACAACCTATACAATAGGAATTTTATCTAAAAATATTTTTAATTCCTTTATAGGTATGAGTTAGATTCTTATTGCATTTTATTTGAGAATTTAAAATTGATTTGGGTGAAAATTAGATCAATTTCTTTGTGATTGGTTTGAATACCCTATTTTGAGGGTTTTGAAAGTCTTCAAAATGCAAACCTAACCCATTCCACTCTATGTAGCTACTGTAACTTTTGTAATGGGTCTAATTTATTAGGAAATGGGTGTGCATATGTTGTGAGAGTGCGGGGGAGGTCAAATAAAGAGTTGGGCATCATGCCCTAAGAGGAAAAAGTGAGTTTTCTTGTGAATTTGAGAGGTTTGAGTATGGTAATTCAGGAATTGTGTTGGGGAAGTAGTTTGTGCCAAAAATTTGAGCATGTGAAGGAATATTTAGACCTATATGAATGGTGGCAAGTTTAGAGAAGGCTTGGAAGTTTGGTTTTCAATAAAACCCTAGGTTATTGGCTAAAAAGGAGGGTATTTGGTTTAGGTACCTTGGAGTGAGAGTCTCTATAATTTTTTTTGAGAAATATTTGGTTTGGAAACCTTTAGAGCACTTCCCAAGAGGTTTTAGAGGTCTAGGGGAATTTTGGAGACAAGTCTCTTTGTAAAACATACCTAATTTGACGTCTAGATAGCATTGGAATCTTGATTTGATGAAGTGGTTACAAAAAGACCTATTGAAGTCTTGTGATATGTTGTTGTGGGCCCTAATGGGTCTTTGAATTGGTGTTGGTCCTAATTTAAGAGGACCTCCTCTAAAATTTGTACCCGGTTTACTCAAATTGTAGTGCAACAAGGAATTGTGTAGATTTGGTAAGATAGAGAGAATTTGAAGTTTGGTGACTTGATAAGTTGTTGTATTGTTTAAAATTGTGTTGTTTGCAGTAAAGACATCCCTTTATTGACATGAATTTTCAAAAAAATTCTCTCACATCCTCCCCATTCAAATCAAGGTGGTGGAAGAGGTATGTGGATGACAATAATAGTTGTTGGCCACATGGCCTCAGTAGGCTAGAGTAATTTTATGCTCACCTCAAAATTATATCACCTTGCATCTTATTTATCAAAGATCTTGAATCATAGAACCAATTACATTTCCTTGACATTTCGCTCATCATAAAATCTGACAAGTCCTTTGGATGTTTGGTTTTTCATAAAGCTAAGCATATGAATTTATACCTATATTCCTCTTCCCATCACCACCCTAGCAAAATTTTTGGGATCTTAAAAAACCTAGCCATGAGAGCCTATCAAATTTGTGATGATCACTTAGACATAGAGTTGAACCATATTCATTGTTTCTTTAGGTTAAACAAGTATACCAACAAGTAAATATCCAAAGCCCTAATCCAAATCAAGTTTCACCGTTAACTCAAAATATAAATCTTCTCAACCCTCATATCTCCTTATTGGCTCTTTACCTTTTTTTGAAGGTATCTCCAACAAAATCTCTAAAATCCTCCTAAAAAAAGGTTTGTGACATTTCCAGTTTTTTAGTATGATAAAGATGATGGAAATGTCATCCATAGCAGACAGATCAAAGCAGGATAACGCAGATGGAATGGGGAAGAAAATATATAGCTTGTGGGAGGAGAGGATAAAAATAGAAATTGGGATTTAAAAGCAGGATAATGCAGATGGAGTGGGGATGGAAATATATAGGTGGAAGGAGACGGGGGAAAGAGAGTGTCGGTGAAAGTTACAAACCGATTGCATTGAGAGAAGCGGCTATCCAGCGGATACGATGCACCGATGGCATCGATACTATGCATGCATCTTAACTTTAGTTCACTAGTCTGATCAGACAAAGTTTAGTTGAGTGTCGCTTATGCTGATCGTCTAGTTCTGCATGCATTCACCACCATGCTGTGTGCCTTCTCTACCACATATAAGTTTGTAGATAGATAATGTTTAAAAGACAGTTTGCATGAATATAACCGTTAATAGTCTTTGGACTTCAGTTTTATCTGTCAGTTAAAAGGAGTTAATGCGAAAAGAGGCTCCAACCTTTGTTAGTGTGTCATTTGAATCATAGTCTGCAAAATGTAATCCATTTTGAGAAGCTGAATAAAAGAAAACAATTATGTATTTGCTGTTGCAATTTTCCATTCCAGTTTATTGTTTATCTAGAAAACCTTAAACAAGCATTTCATTATTCTCGTAGCTGCAGCCTGGATGAGGAATTTTGTTAAGAGACTGGGCATGCGGACGAGGACGACATTGGTCATGGACCTGCATTACAGTTTCTTTTGCTCTTTCAATTGATGGCAATTGCCAAATAAACATGCCCATAGACAGTTTATACATGTAATTTAAATGCCACTATTAAAATTTGTGGATGTATGGCCCAAAAATTCCCACTTCTCTTAAGGCTAATTGGTCCATTGTCTTAAAGAGCTACCTATGTTACCTAGGTATGGCATGTCATTTAAATTATTTTCAAGAAGTAAGATTTCATACTCTTAACATCTCCATTGAATCTAAATTTGGAGGACATATATGGCATATGAAAAATGTGATCACCTAGCATTTCTTTATTAAAGTATCTTTTATAATTGTGTTGCTTTATTATAGTCGCCCTCTTTTATATATTAATGATGTCTTGGTGTTTTCAATACTTTCTATAACCATTTAGGGCATCGACGGGAGTTTTCAGACTTTCAAAGACTTTTGACAACACATTTTTTGACTTTTACTTCTACCTTTTTAAATAGTTGTCGGGTTTTTTTGGTGGTTTTTAGAACCTCATCAAGTTTCAACTTAGTTGTCACAACAATGTATTGCCCTTTCGTTTCCATCCTAAAGGCTTATCAATGCTTCTTATGTCAGCTCTTTTAAAGGTTTTAGGAACCGTGTCGAGACCCGAAAGAGTTTTCACAGCCTAGCCGAAAGCCGACATCAAACAAAATGGGTTGTGTACATAGTCAAAATTAGTTGATTTCACAAGTTTATATAGGTTTTGAAACCTTCTTTGAACTATGACGAGGTCTTATAAACCTCATTGATACTGACTAAATACTCTCATTTAGTTTTTGAGTTTGCACAAATTGAAATTTGGCTTCAAACATGAGTTTTCAAAGTTTCGAGTAATATGAAGGCAAAAATAAGTCATTTCAGTATTCAATCAAGGTTTCAAAACCTTCATTGGACCCTGACAAGGTTTCGAGAACCTCAACTATTTCCAACAAAATTCATTTTACAAGAATCATACTATTTAAAGAACATTTTCAACAAAAACTTTCGAGTGGTTATAAAGGTTTCAAAGCCTTGGACCTAGATAGGGGTCTCGAAACCAATGTTTTCCCTGGCATCGTATCATAATTGTTCATTTTCAAAATTAAAAGGGTAGTATTGAAGATTTTTTGTAAAGAACATTAAGGACCTAAATAAGTGAAAGAGATTTTAATTTTCCCTTTCAACTGTTCTCAAGAAAATTGCAATTATATATATGATATGATGTAATCTATTGAACTCTCTTAGTAATTTTTGGGAAGAAAGAAATAGAAGAAAACTATTGAAAGTGAAATTTGTGCATCTATGAGAGAAATTTAGATTTATGAATGAATGAGATCCATTATAATACATGTGTTATAATTTATTTCTTTTGGTGATTACATTTCTATGAATATGAAAATCAATTTCAATTTATCAAATCTACTTTAGTTTTAGATTTGTCTTTAGTTGATAGAAGTTATTTGTTTATATTTCATGGAATGTAGTTAGTTTGTGTGCTAAATGTATTTTATGACTTAAAATTTATTTAATGGTATTTTTTGATAAATATTTCAAGTATTTGATTTAAATTTTATGCCTTTTCTACTTTTTGGTTAAAAGGATGTCCACATTTAAATTTGTATGATTCATAAAAGCATACATTATTTATCAAATGAGGGAGTTGTACCTCATAAAATTCAAAGAAAAATTATTTCATACAGACATCATTTTTGCAACTATTGGTTATTGATTTGTACTACATTGGGAAATAGACTGAAAAAATCAATATGCTAATAGTGTGAAACCTGTTTACCAAAAAATTGAATAAACTTAATCATAATGAGAGGCTTAGTGAATATGTTTTTATTTTGATCCTCTACCTAGTAATACTAGAGACTAATCATCTCCTCTTAGATGTAATTCCTAATGAAGTTATTGTGAAATTCAATATGTTAGGACCAAGAATAATTCCCTATATTATGAGCCACCTAAATAGCTATGTTATTATCACATAGAAAAGTAATAAGCCTAAACTAAATAATGCCAGCCCCCTAGATTTATCATGTTTCAAAGGATACTTTAAGCTCCTTCTTCATGTAACCATTCATTGTTTATGAAGATCAATTGGGAATAAGGTTTCCTACATATGGGATAATGATCATGATTTTAATTAGACTTGGTGTACTCATTATGGTCAAATTGACATCCAACATATCCTTTGTTGATAATTTTTTTTAAAAATATTCTCCTACCAAGATTTAGGAGATTTCACTAGTCTATATAAGGATCTCTTAAGCCTACAAGCTAATCATTTCATTCCCTAATATTCAAACTTCGAAAGATCTTCCATGTACATCTCTTTAAGGAGATTCTCATATAGGAAATTACATCCATTTTATGTACTTCTCATTCATATGAAGCTATCAAGTAATATAATATCCCATTAGACTCCCTCTTGGCCACTATAGTAAAAGTATTTGTGTAACCAATGCCTTATTTTTGAGAAAATCCCTTGTCCACAAGATGATCCTTATATCTATATTCCTCCATGAAATGAATAGTTAGTCCTCATCTAATGGTCCTATAGATCCATTTCATAATATTTCTTTTATGAGTTGTGTCTCCTACATAAACCTAAAATTGATTATTTACATTTGATCAATTTATCCTGATTGTCCCCATTTATGACTCACATATTAATTAAATAATATTTATATTATTCAATTAATATTTTTTTAGCAATCCCACTATCCCATTCTTCATCCAAAAATTAATTTTTCATTTTCCCAAGCCTAAGCCTTTACATATAATTGTTCTCATAATGATTTGCCTAGCCTAATCTTCCCCTTCCTCTAAAATTAAATAAATATGTTTGTGTATTTATTTATTATTTTTTAGGCATCCTCCATAATCCTCATGTAATCTTCCATTATCCCTAACTATCATCTAATTATTTTCACATGGGATAATTAATGATTAAGTGAGGATTTGACCATCCTAAATCCTAAAAACTTTCATTGATCTTATCAAGTACCCTTAAGTGGTACTCCAAGGTATGTGTCAACTTTGAATGCTCCAATTTTAAATTCACCCATGTACTTTGGAAGCATGTGGAAATACTCCTTTTTTTAATAAAAGTAAAATTTAAATTACCTTTTTTACTCCAAGACATGGGTGGTGACAATACACCTTTATGAGGAACTTTCCATAGTACTTGTACCTCCAAGTACCCTACCAAATCCCAACCATCCTTTAACTCCCATGCACAATCTTATCCATTGATCTTCCACCAGTCTTGGAGCCTCCAACCTTATCCAACCTCCTCTCTTAATACTTGACATCTCCTTGCCTAAGATGTTTCAACTATTTTAGATCATTGATCTTTCAAATGCATCCTAGACCTCCATCCATCAAACAAAAAATCTAGAAATTCAACCTCATTTGAGACTTTTTAACAACAATATTGAATCAATTTTCAACATGTTGAATTATGAGCACACATCAAAACATCATTGGGAAAAACCATTTACATGCAACTAGAAATTGTTTTTATGATTAATTTAGGTTATCTTATGCTTTTTTTGAATTTTCTAATGCCTAATCCAAGTTTTTCTTATAATTTTGTTGATAAATTTAGTTGTTTTAGATTGTTCACCTTAAGGCTCAATTTCATTGCACACATATTTGGCATGTCTAGTGGGATTTACATCAATAAACCTCCAATCAATTATTTTTTTGTGTTTTGAACTATCTATCACTACATGTGTTGTTTTGAATGTTCCATCCCAAATCAACATATAAGTTCTATTTTTAGTAATCGCACAAGACACCCAATTAATTTTATAAACCTATTTTGAACCCCATTTTCATTATGTCTTAATATTATAGGGGTTTATGTTATTCATTTTATTACTAATGTCAATTTAAGATAATACGCCTTATATTTTTTTGATCTAAAATGTTTTTCTATGCAAACTAAATATTTCAGTGGATCTATTGAAAAATGATAGAAGCATTCTATTTTTTTTATGGGTGATTTAAATTTGAGGCATTCACAGTTATGTAAATATATATTGGTGATAACCTTCTATATTTAAGTGATTATTTCTCTAAGTATAATGTTTATTATATTTTCTATATTTTTAAAGTTAAGTTCATATTTTCACAATTACTTTAGCATTTCTAGTAGTTATAACTACTTTTATTTGAATCAATCTTGGGATAAATTGCTAACTTTGCTTGTTTTGATCAATCTAATGGCGTTTTTGTAGCATACATTATTCTAGACTCTTCTTCAAACAACTACTAAAAGATCTTGCTTGTAGCACCATAGTCAAGTTCATTATTCTTCCAACTAAATTAGGCACATTAATTAAAGAAAGATTAATTTAACTTTTGTTTCATGCTTGGGATCAACTCATAGGAATATTCTCTCTTGCATTGTTTGGTAATCTTTGAGATAAAAATCCTTGAGTTGATCTAAGTATTGTCAATTTAACCCAAGAACACTAGTGACACATATTTCCTCTCCTCAAACTTCGAGAAATCTTGGAGATCAAAAGTGTCTAGTGACTCTTTCCCTATAGGGGACCTTGTGAATTTCATCACCACAAGGAATTACCTCAACCAATTTTTTTCCAAGGTATAGAAATTGGGAGAGTGGAATCTCTACCTCAAGGAGTGGCCATTATTTTATTTGGCTAAGCCCCTCAATCCTCCGTCTATTGAGATTAGGTAGTGAAGAGACTAGGAGAAACCCTCCTAATATCATGCATGTTGATGGGCCCTTTATTCATGAATTGTGTCTTAGTACCTAGAATATATCAAGGAATCCTTATATACCTTGTGTTAACCTAGCTTAAGACCATCGATTGATATTCCTCTTGGTGCATCATTGCTAGGGGGAGAAGTGCTCACATGTGCCTCCATAGGTTGAGATGGAGTCAACTTTAGGTAAAACATGAGCCTCCATGGTAAGGGGTGTAAGGTGGTACATGATATTTCATTCCCTATAAATCCAATTTTATGGAAAACTATATTTAATGGGATGTATGGCACCATTATTTTTGAGTGGAGATAGAAGTGGCCATTTTGAGTCCACAAGGATTAACACACCCTACTTTAATAAATCAAGGAATTTTTTTCTATTTCATGTGTCTTCATGTGAATATAAATACATGTGTAGACACTTAAAAATGTCTTGGATCTTATATATTAGCACCGTTTTGTCCTGAAGCCCATCTTCTTTTTGCTTGTTTGATTAAATTAGGCTAGCTATTTAATTAAATGCCTCATTTTTAACCTATTAATCTAATTGACCTAATTAGGTTAATTCACCTCCTCTCAAACTAACATTTCACCCTATTAAATTGAATAAATCAAATCATTTAATTTAACAGGGTTATATTATATTATTTAATTAAATAATCCTAAACTATTTAATTAAATAACATTTTGCATTCCCCTTTTCATTAAATAAATCCATAATTTAATGAATATCATATTATACCTCCTCTTGCATATTTAAATTTAGTTTTAATTAAAGCTACATTTCTAATTATGATTTGAGTATTGAGGGAGATAGATGGTGTGCTCTACATTCAAGGTGAATTAGGGTTTTGGATGTGTGTGCTTTCCAAGGCATGGGGAATCCCACCTCCCTTGCATAGTTTTTTTTGGGTATTGTCCCTCATGTACCCTTTCTTATGGTCATTTATTTGCGTTCATTGTGTCATGGGTATTTCCTTCACTGGTGTTGTTCTTTAGTTTTTTTTGCATGTGTGTCGAGTTGTCTTGGATTTTGTTTGGAATTTTTTTGTTAGTTGTAAATTAAGTAACATTTATGGAGAGGGTATGTAACCCCCCAACCCTCCTCTTAATTATAATGAATCTTACACTTTGAAAAATAATATTGTAAAATCATTCAACGAAGTGCTCTCAGACCTTGTCTTCTCGGTAGTAGAAGGTTCAAAATTTACAATGGTAGTAGATGGCAATGAGGACAAAGGGAAAGTTAAGTTGTCCTCTGAACCCCTTAAGTATTTTCTCTTACATCCAAATTTGGAAATGAAAGAAACCATTGCTAAAGAAAGAAATAGGTTAAACGACCTTTCTATTTTTTAGTGGTTGTAGATGTAAAAAAATTTCTGACAAGGAGGTATATGGAATCCTAGTTGATTAATTTTTGGCAAAATAAGTTCAATATTAAAGTTTCTTACTATAGATTATTGTAGAAGGGTCTTTTGTGGTATTTTTAAAAATAATGAAATGCAAAAAAACCCCTTGAAAATCCATATTGGAACATTGGCAGATTCATGTTTCATGTATTCACCTAGTTTCCCTCGATGATTGCAGAGGAAATAATAGCCCTCTCCTACAGTCCTACCCTAGATGGGTGATTGTGAAAGATTTACCACCAGAATTCTAGAGGATAATACCATAGATTTTGGAACAAGTGGGAAAAGTTTTTAAAGTTGATTAGACCAAATCTATTCTCCTAAATCTTGATGCTAGAGTTCTAGTTTCGATCAACCCTGAGATAGAAATTCCTAGATGCTTAGAAATTGTAGAAGATTTTGGGGTTAATTCTTTCTCCCTAGAAATTTTGGGCAAGGTAAATGGTTATTTTTTATGCAAAAGAGAAGGGCACCTTAGAAAAAATTTCCCAATCCTCTAGAAAATGAAGGCAGTGAGGACTTCTCAACCACCTAGAAGGGCTCATCGCTCCAAACTCATTAATCCTAACCCCTCTCTAGTGTTGTATGAAATTCAATCCAATTTGTACCCTAAAATTGTTGAAAATGATCACATAATTAGTGTCGATGAATGTATGCTTGGCTCATAGGTTAACACAAGAAACCCACTTCCAAATATCGGCAGTGACCCTATCCATCCCACATTGTAAATTCTTATTGATTTTTCTCATAACTTGCCTTGAGAAGTTAAAAAAATCACATTTTTGAAAATTTTGGGGGCCCTGTTCCTAGCTCTAAATTGTTTGAATTTTGAATTAAAAAAGGGTCCAATCAATTTGACTCCAAGCTTGTCCTTGTGGATAGAGAGGTTACTAGGGACCTATTAAGATCGTCAATGGCCCTGGGGCTCATTCAACAGATTTGATGGATTGCACTTCTAACTGTGTAGTCATTGAAACTATTAACTTAAAAAAAGACTCAGTATGTGCAGTTGGTTCTCTCACTGCCTCTGAGGAGATTCTAGGATCTCAAACAACACTCTCTAGCTCTATTAATACCCCTAAATTTTTTTATTAGGTTGGGCCTTCATCTAATTTGTGGGATGGGCCCCTCAGTTCCATTGAACACCCCAAAAACCCTTGTCACTTCCAACTAGCTAAGAATGCTAATAATTTACCCGATAAACCATCTAATGGGGATAAATAATTTATGCCAAAATCTGGCCTCCCTCCTAGGGAGGAGAATGAATTTAGTTCCTCCAAAGACTTTGAGACCTCTCCCACTAGCCAATATTTGATCTTAGGTGGTAAATCTTATGAGGATGTCACACAGGGGCTTAATGACCAAACCCTGAAGATAAGAAATGGCCTTGGAAGTTCAAGGAAGAATAATTTTTTTATCTCAATGTGCAAAAATTTTGGGAACCCCAAGCACAAAAGGAAAAATAATAGTGTTGTAATTCAATCACTCGTGGCAAATAAACTTGAATTAGAAGAGAGATTACCTAAATTATTTGAACCATTCCAATAGGTACTGAGTGGCAACCCAATGACTGGGAATGATGAAGCTTAACTATATATCCTAGAATGTCTATGAATTTGAATCCCTGAACAAAAAATATATCATCGGGATATTTCTAAACCTAGAAAAGCATAAGGACTACCTTCTTCTTGAAAACTCATGGGCAGGGTAAACGGGGCTCCTCCATCTTGGTGTCCAACTATTGGATACAGTGGATCAGTGGTAGTGGTTGCTCCCCCTGTAACCAGGAAATATGGATTACCTTGAAAAAGGATAACTTGGAATTTGGGGTCTGCTATGTTTATGACCCAAATTACTATAAAAAGAGAATAATACTGTGTTATTGGTTATCCTCTCTTCCAGCGATCCCTTGGATCCTAGGGGGACATTTCAACGTGATTGAGAAAACAAAGGATAAATGGGGAGGCATTGATATGACCTAGAAAGGAAATGAAAGATTCTTCTAGCTAAGATTGAAACATAAACTCAATTTAATTGACCCTATGGAAAAGGGAAAGAAAGACTGCAAAGGAATTTGGTTTACTTGGTGTAATGCCCAAAAGGGGGCCTCAGAATATACTCTGTAGGTTGGATAGGATCTATGCAAATAAGAATTTCTTCAATTTTACTTTAGATGAATCGGGGACAAGAGTGAGTGTCTACCCATACATTCTCTCTGATCATCACCCAGTCAAAGCCAACCTAATTGCATGCAAAGGTAGATGAAGGAAAAACTCAAGAAATCCCTCATTCCTTCTCAACACTCGATTACTAAAAAACCCAGATTGTTGTAAAATTATTGCATCCATAAGGGAAATCAATAAATGGCTTTTGAAAGAATTCACTACCATTGAAAGATGGAACTCCAATGTGGAGGCCTGGAGGAAAATATTTCATACTATAGGTAAAAAATGTTCTCTTGATACTAGGAAAGAAGAGAAGGAATTCCAAGAATAGTTATTTAAAGCTGAATCCAACATCCAACAACACCCTGATGATGTTAGACTAAGTGAAGAGTTGGCCTCAACAAAGGACAGCCTGAGGAAAGTACACAATTACAAAGTCAATGAACTTAAAGTCAGAGCCAGACTAAATTAGCTAAAGGTGGGGGACATCTAGGCTCAAGTTTTTTCTTCAATTTCTTAAAAGAAAGAATGGCTAGAGAGCAAATCAACTAGATTTGTGATGGGGAAAAGATGTTGAACTCTCGAGAAGAAATTCTTAACCAACTTACCTATTTTTTCAAAAAATTGTTCTGCTCAGAGGGAGAGAATAAAGCCTCCCTGTCCGCTAGAAATCCTTAGAAAAGATAATCCCTAGAAAAATCTTGGTGGAAGATGTGACATAGCTTACAATATGGCTAACTAAGGGGGAAATTCTAAAAGAAATAAACTCAATGAATAATGATAAGTCCCCGGGTTGTGATGGTTTTCCCATTGAATTCTATAAGTGTTTATCAAATTGGGCGAGTGAAGAATTAATTGAGGTTTATAGGGAATCTCTATCAACAAAGGGATTATTAAACTCCTTCCAAAAGGGGGGATAAATCCCTAGTCAAGAATTGGAGACCTATTACCCTATTGATTGTCTTATAAAATTATGGAAAATTTCTTAGCTTGAAGAGTGGTCAACATCCTACCAAAGTTCATTAGTCCCACCCAAACACAATTCGTAAGAAGGGGGTACATTTTGGAGAATATGATAACAAGTTGGGAAGCAATGGAGTGGGCTAGGAATTATGGGAATATGTGGCAATGTTGGTGTTGGACTTTAAAAAATCTTATGACCATGTGGAATGTATGTTCTTAAGGAAAGTCTTCAAACCTTTTAGTTTTCCCAGCGAGTTATGAATGATCTAGAAGATGTGCTCCTAAAGGATGCATCTTCCCAAGTTGATGTAAATAGAATTCTTTCTAAAGAAATAAAGCTGGAAAGGTCTACTCACCAAAATTATCCCTTAGCACTTTCTCTTTTTTTCATTTCTTTGGATGAACTATTTTATCTTCTAAGGGAAATCTCTCTCTCTCTCTCTGAGGATTAGAGGTATTATTCTCCCAGATAATAATGAGCTAATTAATGTCTAGCTCACTGATAATACATCCATTTTCATTGAACTTCTTAAGGACATTATGGATGCCCTGATGAGGAAGCTTGAATTATCCTCAAAAGCTTTTGGGGAAAAAGTTGTCAACTCCAAATCCATTATACTGGGTTTGAAGGAGCCCCCCCTGACTGGTTGAAATATTATGGTTTCCAATGGGGAGGCTTGGATGTGGAGGTAAGGTATCTAGGTATTCCCTTCATGGTAAATCTTAATCTTAAGGAAATGTGGAACTAGATTACCTCTAAAATTGAGAAGAAATTTGAAAATTGGAATAGGCACTACTTTTATTTGGTAGGTAGGATGCAAATTTTCTAAAAGGTACTATCTTCTTATACCATTTACTTCACTTTAGTTCGGTTCTTTTGTAGTTATCAGATAAATGAGATTCAAAAAGGAATAAGGGAATTCCTTTGGTATGATGGTAAAGGTGGAAAAAATAAACATGTAGTAAGATGGGACTAGTGTTGTCTAGACAAGATGCAAGGTGGACTTGGCTTAAAATATTTGAGACAGCAGGGGATTGCCCTTGCCTCCAAATGGATAGTGAAATCTTTATTTGGAAATGAACCTTGGAAGGTTCTTATCAAGAAAAATATTCAAGATGCCACTCCAAAATGGGTGAAGGCTTGGAAATACCTACCTCTGTGTGACATTCTCATTAGTTTCCACCCTATGAACCCTACTGGGTCGCTAGTGTTCAAGAGTCTTAGAGGGACTAGGAGCTCTCCAAGCACAATGTCCAATTCAAATCCGCTAACATATCCCTACAAATCTCTCGCTACCACACCTAAAACTCCATTTGGTGGAACCTACACCACAATGGTAAACCCCTTGCTCTCCTCCAAGGTTTCTTTACTAAACTATGAAACCAAAAAATGGGTCAAGGTGTTTAGTGAAATTCTCAACAATGGTAATTTTAAGAGCTAGGAGGCCTTGAGAATTGATTTTGTTCTCCCTTCCTCCATGGCAAGGACGTTCACCATTTTATTGGAAGCCTATAAAAATAACTTCCCTTCAAACACTGATAAGGTGATGGATGTGGGGAACGATCTTGTGTGGAGGGATGGGGGAAATACGACTGATCTCAAATCTAAAATAATCTATAAAGATTTAGTCTCTAACAATGTTGTTTTTTATCACCTTAATCAATGTTGGAATGTTTTTGTTGATGATAAGGCTTGAAAAAAAAATTATTTATGATATTTGGAATAATAATGTTGAGCCAAAGAAAGCTTGGTTTAAATGGCTTGTTTTACTTTAAAAGCTACCTTTCAAATCTAACATGAATTATATTGATGTGTAACATATGTCTCACCTCAGAATCAGTTACACATATTTTATTTGATTGCTTCTATGCAAAAGAAATCTAGAAAATCTTCTTTCATAGTTTAAAATTTTGGGATAATGATAAAATTAGTTGGAAAAATGTGTTAATCTATGAAAAAAAATGAGTAAGGACTGTGTTAAATTTTGGAATTTTCTATCTATTGAAATACTCTGGCACATTTGGAAAGCAAGAAATGAGGATAAATTTAAGGTTTGTAGAAGGGTGCTTACTGAGTCACATAAGAGACTCACATTTCTTCATGTTCTTTGTAGGTCTCACTTCACATCAAGATCTCCCTTCCCCAATTCGTAAGGCTTTGTAGAGGAGGATCTACCATGATCAACAGAGAAAATGATAGATTTGGTCATGTGTGTAGGCTAAACAATACAAAAATTGAGATCTTCTTGAATGCATTCCATGAATTCCAAAGGGCCTTCAATAATTATGATGGAGGAGGTAGAAAAGAGATACATAGGGTCCCCTACCCTCATACCCAATAGGAAAGTGAGTCATTCTCAGTGACTAGACTAGAAAGGGGTGTGGATGAGGCCAATAGCTGAGATAACAATCAATAGCCTTGATTCTTTTCCTGCAGTGCTTCATGCCTATATTTTGGTTGTAGAAATATTAAAAGTTTTTTGTATCTATTATATGTATATCTTAAACTCTTTAAATCCTAGTTGATAACATTTCAAGCTTCATTTTGCTACATAATATAAGGTGATATACTAAGAAATATCAGATGTACTAAGTTCTTACTCAATATCTAACATAAAAAACTGCTAATTATCCCCACCTTCTCACTTGCAAGGGAATATTCTTGGATTATTACTCCTTTTCACATTCCTCCAAAAGAGAATATTTTTATGTAATATTCCCTTTGGTGCACTCATTCCTCCAAAATATCTCTTAACCTCTTCCTAATTCTTAGGAGTATGTTTTTTGAAAGCTAATTTGGACCATTGATTAAATTAGTTGATCCTTGTCAACTTTCAACCTTGACCATGGATTGGAATCCTCAATCAATGTTTCATCTTCCTTTCATTATTGATCATAGATTGATATTTTCAATCTGAGCCCTCGATTTCTCATTTGCTCTCCTATAAATAGATCACTATTTGGAGACAAATGGATCCATATTTTGATAGAAAATTTATGTTGTTGAAATTCACATTCACTTGCATCAGGGTATTTCATCTTCGATGGAATTTTATATTAAAGCTTCATCCATTTAGCTTAAGCATCCATTAATGACTTCCATGGTAACTTAGCTTGTATCCATTTAGCATAGTTTGCATCAATGGCTTATATCTTTGAATTTTTTTTACATTTAGCATATATTGCATCTATTTTATCAAACATCTTAGCATTGAGATCTCATCTTTATCATGTTAACCTAGTTTTGTATTATGTTTCATTCATATCTCATTAGTCTCATCAGTTTTCTTCAATAAAACCAATTGAAACAAGCTCATATTATCTAAGGGATTAGGAAAGGGTCACCATTCCACATCAATGTGACACCACTCCCCCAATGGGATTAGATTCGAGGTCTTAGAATATGTTTCTTTCAAGCCTTCATGTTTAGTTTAATGGTTATTTAGTTTCTTGTTGATTTTGAATATCACATTGGGATCATGAATTAGTGGATCTAATATGCTTCAAATCCATTTTTATTTGGTGTGTTTATCCTATAGTATGATTATGGTCACATTTTGGTGCCAAAAGGAGGGTTGTACTAATCAAATCTGACAAATTTCTCTTTAGATTCTCATTTTTTTGTGTTTGCATATTTAGCGACCCACTTTATCAAATTCAACAATGCATCTTGGACACGTTGCTATACAACAGTGCACTTTGGTTTGATTTTAGTGATGCACAATTAATTCAATGGTGTGTGATTTAATTTTGTCACAACATAATTAAAATAGTGACATTGAACTGATTGTCATTCACATCATGAATTTTATTATAGTGACTCATTTGATATAGTGGTCCACTATTGATGTCATTGTTTACTACAGAGCAATACATTTGATTTTTCAATATAGCAACACACTTTCGATATGGTGATGCATTTGATGAAATTAAATGATGTAACTGATTTCAACATTTCTTTTTATCTTATTTCAAATGATAATATCTTGTTGAGGGCACTAAGGAAGAACTGTCAGTTTGTTTGCACTATAATGGATGTTGATATAAAAGAGAAATCTATGCCCTGGCTTTTTTAAGAGCCTATGTTCCAAATCTGATAAACAATGGTGTTTGTTTGGAGTTGCAACTTGGGGTTAATTCTCCAATGAGGGAGACAGTGAATGTACCTCCTATTCTGATTGTACCTCTTGTTCATGTTGCTCAACCAGTTGGTTTTTCTTGTAATGCAAACAATGCCAGTTAAAGTGTGGTTCATCGAATGCAACTTCCCAGAGTTCTTGTTGGTGGGTGCAGTGTTTTTAATATGGATTTTCAATCGACAGAGGACTTGGAGCAACAAGATGAAAATTCAGTTCAGGAGGATTTCATGGAGGAATAGTTCCAATTTTTTAGGAGACTTTCTATCTAGAAAGTAGTTATTAGTTTTCGTAGGGATTTAGCATAATGGTTCTGGTTAGTATGTATGAAAAATCAGATGCATATGTATAAGGGTTTATAAATAAGATAATTAGGCAAGGTGTATAGGGGCTTTAAAAAATAGTCATACTGTTAGTAATAGGCTAATTTTTGAAGTTTCAACATCATCATTATAATGCTTTGATATTGGACTTTTCAGATATGTAAATTATCTATTTTATATAATATATATAATCAGGCTTATGCGCTTTTCTCCTAAAAAAAAAATCATTGACTTCTGGTTTTTTTTAGGCTAACTGGTTTTGCAGATTTGGGCAATAAAATTTGAAGTGAAGGAGCATATCATCATTTGATTATATATTATAACAAGTGTTTTTACACTTATTGGGAAATTATAACCCATTTTATGATGCTTTACTTCACATTTTAGGACCAACTAAATTTCCTTTGGGTTTAAAATTAACATTCAAAGTTGGTTAAAATTGAACCCACATATCCTCATTTTGCAATATCGATTTAAAATTGAACAATCCTAACACTTCAATTTGGTGCTTAAAACAAACTCATTATATGCTTGTCAAGGTTAAAATTAATGTGTGTTTGATTTACTTGTGTGTACTTGTTGTGCATATCTTCTCCCCTTATGCTTCGTGTGATCTTGGGTAAAGAGAAACACGCAAGTATACTTCTTTTCTTGGAAGCACCTATCCTCTCCCCTTGCACCTTTTTGCAATATTGGGTGATGAAAATAATTTTAAGCTTCACAATATATGTTACCTTTAGAGGGCCTACCTCACAACATGTGAGAGGGAACAACCCAAGTGATACTTGTCTTCTGGCATGCCTTCTTCATTACCACTTCTCCTTCTCTCTTTCACCTTTCTACCTACCATTTTTTCCCAAGTTTTTTGAGTTTCAGCCATCATCCTTACCCTTTAACCCTTACCTCTCTTTCTTGGTAAGCCTCAAGCCTTACCTTCAACCACTGAAGTCTTGAACAATCTTTTCAAGATTTTTCTAAATCTTGATTTGTCAAAATTTGGGGGTTCAGCTTCCTGTTGCATGTATGAATATGGTGGTTTTGTCATTAATGTTTTCATTGATGTCAACATAGTACAAGTTATTGCAGTGAAAGGAATAAATTGATTGCAAGTTGTACACATATGGTTGAGATACTATAGAAGTGTTGTGAGTACATGGAGCTATCTTTATGATTTTGCAAGTGTGTTGAGTTATCAAGTGATTTTGAGAAAATTAATTAACAATGAAGACAAAACTATGTGTGTGTTTTAAATGTGCTCCAGTAATGTGCTATGCATTTCTTCTATGTTGACCCTATGCTTGTGCATATCTTTATTGTTGTTTATGGGCATCCCTGGTTGATATATCATATGTTACAGCTTCTGGGTTGACGAAGAGTGAAAGTTTTATTCACCGGTTTGTGAACCAGTCTGATAGAGTTTTTTATCTATGGATTAGGAGAAATGTCTCTTCTCTGCAACCCTCTATTATTTTGACTCATATCTTGCAGATCTAGAAAAAGGTTAATAATGGTGTTGTCTATGTTCTAGAAAATGTGCTAGTGGCTTGGTGCTCTGGAAGATTTGTTCTAGAGCTATTATGTGTGTCTAGATGGTTTGATTGGATTGAAGGAAAGTGTTCTTCGCATGGAAGTTTTTGTAGTTGTTGTGGACAAATTTTAAGGCTTCTAGGAGGTGTTACAGTGTATGGTGAAGTGTAATAAGTGGTCCAAACATTTTCATCTTGTTGTGAATTCATGTACTTCAATGTTCAGTCATGGTTTCATTAGGTTTGACCGACTTGGTGTTTACACATTACACAAAAGATAAATATCAATTAAGGAAGCATGTGATTGATCCAAGTTATTGTTTTGTGTCCTGGTTAAGTATTTAATTGGTCCACTCTCATTCTTGTCCACCATGGTAATGTTGAGTCACCGACCCAATTTGAATTTGTAAAAACATGAATGTGTAGCCGACCTTGGAGAAAGTTTCTAAGATTGAAAGTGGTATAAATAAAATTCAAGATGTTGTGAATTAGAAGTGGCAAGTGTGAAAGAGTGTGTGAAAGTGAATTAAATTAGCAATACTTTAATGTTTTGAATCCTAAAAGAAGTGAGTTGATGGTGTCTGCAATTCCTTTTTTAAGGTTGCAGATCTGTGGAAACTCGGGTGGTGGATTTTTTGTTATCTTTCTTTATCAGTGGGAAGTGAGCCTATCTTCTAGACAGTTAGTCCTATTTGTAGGAAGTGAGCCTTATATCTGGATAGTAAGTCCTATCTTGGGAAGTGAGCCCTTTGGCAATGATCCTTTGTCTTTGGTTCTATAATTACTATTATATTGTGAGTTAACCTTCACCATGGATTTTCCCTCATTAGGTTTTCCATGTAAATTTAGTGTCTCTTGTGTTGATATTGCTTTATGTTATTTGCAATTCATGCTCATACTTAATAATAGATTAAATTAGTTGTAAAGTTAATAATTGCTTGAGGTTTGTAAATAAGATTGGTGACAACTGATTCAACTCCCCCCCTCTCAATTGTCTTGTGCATTTCAAAACTTCCCTCTTACCTCATTCCATATTTTCAGCTTAGGTGTTAAGCCTTCCTCCTAACCTTGATATCCTTCTAAGGCCTTTCACTCATTGGCCATCAAGCATACCTATTTCCACATAATTTCTATCAAGCAAGAAGTAATAATTCCTCTTGATCTTCGATCCCTAAAATTTATTTTAGCCTTTTTTGAATCAAGCCTTCTCTCTCCATCTTTTCTTCCCTCAACTCCATCCTTCAAAAATTTAGCTAAGTCTTAAGATTTTTGGGTTTTAGGAGTCAATCTTCTCCTTTACATCTTACCTTTATTTGGTAAAATTTGGCTCATCCCTTTGACCTCCAATAGCTCCCTTCATTCATCAAGTGTCAATCTTCCCCTTTACCCTTTTCACATTTGCGCTAAGGTGTAAGCCTTCTCCTTGACCTTCAAATCCTGATAAGGGTGATCCTTTTTGAAATTTGTAGTTCACTGCTGAGCTTCCTTCTTTCTTTTTTCCTTTAGTATGTGATAAGTGGTATGATCAAAGCCCAAATTCCAATGATCTGGTGCTAATGAAGCATAAGGTTTGAAGTAGGCCCAATGCCTAATCTATGATAAGGTTTCTTTTTTGGTCCTCTAGATTATTTAATGCATAGTAGAGGTATTCTTTCGAGCCTAATGCCTCGACATTTCAGCAGATTTGATGTGTTTTTGGTGTTGATGCCATTAATGGCTGATAAAATTTCTCACCTACCTATTTTATTTTTGAGGCTTGGGTATATCATTTATTGCTCCCCTTGACTTATATAGATGATCTTATAGGCACCCATGCTCATTTATTGCTTATTATTGTCCTTCCTAATTTATCACATGCCTAGATCATTGATTTCACAAGGACATTTTTGAAGTCTTTTGGTACAACATTCATTGTTGGGTATGGTGTCCATGAGCATGAATCTTCTCCAACATAAATTTCATGGATGGATCTCCTTAATCCTCCCTAATCATACCTTGCTAACCCAAGTTAGGTTTAGGGTTTGGTTTGTGGTTTTCAATTCTTCTTGCACTTTAAAAGAAACACTTGTAATCATTCCAAGGGTTTCTTCCTTTGGGTTCTTCCCAATATTTTCTTTTGTAGACTATTTATTTTACATTTTTGCAACTGTAAGATTGGCTTTTATCCCTCTTTTTTAATAAATCAATCAATATTTTTCCTCTTCTCAACTCCTGTATCTTGTGTAACACTTGGTGCATCTATGCATGCATGAAATTTTATTGATTTTGTAGGTTGTTTGTTTGTGCTAGTTGACTATAAGCATTGATTGTGGGTAATCTCTACCCCTTTGATCTTTTAGACTCAACCCTTCATTCTCTCTTACATATATGGTGGAATAGAAAACTATGTGAGTTCCCTGAATGGTTTTTTTGATACCCTTTGCAACAAGAAGTAGGAAAAAAATCTTTAAAGCTATGTGTGTCACCATTTTACCTTTCCATAATTCTCCTTCTCCCTTTCCTTCATGTAGTGGTCATTTTAGGGTTAGTGTAGATTTTTTCAATGTTGGTTTGCACTAGTATTGTCACATCTAGTTTTGAGAGGAATCCGCCCTTCTTCAAAGATTTGATCTCACTGCACAAGGTCCCACACCTTGAGGTCATTTCTATTGTGTCATTGGAATGTTGAATCTCATGTTCAATTGGGTGTGATTTCATGTAATAATATATATCACTAGAAAGATATCTCTCTTCTTATAAGGGGCATTTCTTCATCAACACATTCTATGTTCATTGTGTTATGATGCATACATATATGGTTAATATATTTAAATAGGAATCAAGAATATGTGTATTTTGAATTCTATGCAATTTTAGCTAGTAGTCTTAATTTATCTTATTATTAGATTAATCATTTTATTTATATGCAATGTATTTACTATTTTTCATGTTTCATTTATTAACTAATATATTTCATTTATTAATTTGCATGCCTTATTTCCATGAGCATATATATCATCATATCAAATTAGATCATAATAACATTTGATTAAGAATATATTTGATATGTTTTTAACTAAACCATGATAGCATCTGGGTATGTGTAGGATCATCATGGAAAAATAGGCCCTTATGTGGTGATGAAAATTCAAAAAATATGAGTTAGGCAACTTGATGTAAAAATTTGAATAAGTTATCTACATTATTTCAAAAATATGTAAGAATAGAATATGTAGAAAATTGAATGTAGTTTCTAAACTACTAGTTTTTTTTTTTTTGAATCTATTTTGTGAAAATTTGAAATTTCAATGCAGTAGTACTTAAATTTCAGGGAAAAAATAAGAAGTAGGTGTCTGTCTGACCAACCTGACCACAATAAAATTTTAAATTTTTTTTATAATATTTTAGATATAAGTAGAGGAATCATGTCCTGATGTGGTTGAGAATCTCCTTTAAAAACCCTTTTTGTTTCATCAATTTTGGGTCAAAAAAATGTCGCCAGCCACATGGGCCATCATATCACTTACATATCACCAATTTTTGGCCCATCATGATGTTGCACATACCCATCTAATCTAATCATAAATCAACATGCATCCATAACATACATGAAATCAAAAGAATAAATTGGAACACAAGTGATAGTCAAATCAAAATATCATATGTGTGTGTGTAAATGTCTCAATATACATGTGTCATCATCACTACAACAAAATGTGATGTTTTTATACGTGTCTATGAATATATACATCCAAAAATATTATATACATCATGAATATCTACAACACATTTTTTTATACAATACATATATATATATATATATCATATTTACCTAGAATATGGGTCTTGGCACCCTCTGGTGCTAGTGGATCTGGATCTATGTGTAGTGACTAGTAGACTAATACATGGGTTTGATATCAAGAAAATAGTCTTGAGATTGGTGTATGTAGTCCCCTCAAATCCCTTCTGATTCTTGTGATTTTCTCTATTTGGGTAGTGATCTATTCCCATAGAGTATCCTCTCTCTATCTTCTCACTATGGCATCATCCATGAGATGTTACACTTTAGTATGATCAAGGTACATGTAGGGGTGTTGGTATATGAAACCTCAGCGTCCCTCTTGAGCTCCTTAAGCTTTCTTTGAAGGGTGTCACATGCATGCTCGATCATCTCTACCCTTGTCACAATTAGGTCTCACTCACTAAGGGTGATGTGAAGCTTTGTTGTCCTTTAGGCCCTCTAACCTATCGTTGTGCTAAGCTCATACTCTCTGGGAAATCTCCACTTAAGTCTCCTTTTATGTCATCCCGAGTCATACTATAGGCTCAAATAGTTGGATGTGCCTCTCAATTTTCTATTGTGGTTGATAGGTGTCTAAGACAATACCTTGAGTCTGTGCCATCAATACCATCTATACTAGTGCTCAACCAAAGAATTTGAGCCACTCACATGTGAAAATTTCAAGCATATAGGGGGACATGTATCAATACCACATCAAGATAATAACAATATAATCATAAAACTAAAATTATATCTAATCATAAACTAGCTCAAACTTGGATCACCAACTCGCCAGTCACAATCAAAATGTATATGTGGATCATCATCATCATCATTAATACCTATCTCACTATGTACAGTGTCCACAATGGTAAGATGGGGAAGGTTCCCAAGTCTAATGGGGTTCTTGAATTATGTAAGGTAGGTGGGAACAATATCTAAGGAACTATCTACACTTATTTGAACTATCTAATGGCCCATCTCCAATAATAGGGTACAATAATATGATCATTTCAACTTTCTATGAATTGGTCACACTATATATGTGGTAGTTGTGCCCTATCGTTGGGCCATTGGTCCATCCCTAAGTAGGGCAACCATATAAAATCATTGACCTCTAGTCATTCAACAATCTACCTCCATAATAGAAAATAAAAAAAACTCCATTTTCATACCAATGGGTATTTGAGTTCTCATGGTAGATCACCTGTGATCGATCAAGGAAAATTGGTTGGTCGAGTGTAGGTGATATGCTAAAAATCCCACACTTGGAGAATCATGCACATTATCAAGGTATAATACTCATTGTGCATATATCACCCAAGGCATGGTATAGATGGGCCAACATACTTTGGCCCTAAGTGAATACTATGCTCTTCTCCTCCACCTCTCTAATACCAAATGAGGCCCATGTGTAAATGGGAGCCTTTCCTATCTATGGCCACTCGAAGTGACATCATTCAAATCATAATACAATGAACTAAGAGAAATACCACTTGAAAATTTTTCAACCATCTCAAATAGATAATACTTACGGTTTCTATAGGAACCACTCGATCAATACAATGCAACTATCCATCTTCGACACCCTATGCTATCCATGTCTCATCTAGTGAAGTATTCTCCCCATGGATAGGGAGGTGCAATATTTAATAGACATGCATCAACATGATCATCATATCCCTTATAGGGAGATGAAACAACATGGTATTAACATACCACCTCTCCATAAATTTCATTAGCATCATGAGATGGAACCTCATCTTGAGCATCCCATACACCCACTAAAAACTAACTCAATGCAACAAACTTTGATCATGAGTTGTGATGTATCCTATGTGGATACATAGGAGCGATAGAATAACATTTCTAGTATGCTCTTGAATCTCTAGTAAAACCTTCTAAAACACAACTTTGTCATGTAAAATCCTACATCTTTGCTATCTACAACTACTCTAAACATGTCAAACATTGAATTTTCAGTATAATTTTCAATTATAACTCTAAAGGTGCTATCACACCATGTAATATCCCTTGATACTTCAGATCTATTTTTTTCCCTCAAGGAATATCGTAAGGGTTACCAAAATACGAAACAAAGATCTTGGTTACTATAACCTTCTAACACTTTAGGATTTTTCACCTAAACGAGAAGAATAGACCAAAATGTCAATTTTCACACTTTTTAAACCACTATCTAATTCCTTACAAAACCTAGCCTAAGTTTTTTTATTTGGGTCTCAAGGAATATTGTCAAACATTTCTCTTGCAACCTCTAAACTTGTTGGTTTGTAGCTTCAATCTGATTATGCTAGCTTGCAATGACTTCAAATATGTTTGATATGCTTGCAAATGGCTTCTAATGTATCTAATCAAAGAACTAATGCAAATGCAACACCCTTTTTGTCTTTTCAAATGTATATAAATGATTTCTACATGTAATATGTGCATCTACAACCAATTGAGATTTGTCAAACAATTGGCATACAATCTAATATGTTGGGAATGAATGCTTCTATATTGACATTATATCAAGCAAATGGCATGCAAATCTATGACCCTTTATTGTTATGTCTTTTCAATACAATGCTGATAATAATAGCCAAGACTCTTGGCTTCACAATAGATATGCAATACAATGCCAAGTCTGATTTATGAAAATCACCTATAGATGCAACATTAAGTGACTAAAAGACAATGAAAGATACCACAAATTACAAGAGGAGCCTATTATAAGATGTCTTTGATATCTGTATACATCTAAAAATGGTCACATTAAATCAAGCCTGATAATTAATTAAATATGGATTATTTAATTAATCGTCTAATGTCATCTACATATAAATAAATTTAATTATTTATTTATATCGTTCACTTTCTAATTCTTCTAATTTAATTAAATAAACACGTTTATTTGATTATTACCATTTTCCATATTCCTCTTAATTAATTAAATAAATTTTATAATTTATTTATATTAAATATCATAAGTTTGAATTTTTATTCAAATATGAATATTCTTCTAAAGTCATTATTTCTAATTCTTCATTTCACATTTAATTTAATATTCTAAATATTTAATTAAACACCTCTTTCATCTCTCACACATAATTAAATATTAATTATTAAATTATGGAAAATTCTAAATTCATTGTCACATATAATTAAATAACTTAATTATTTAAGTATGGATTTATCCTCAACTACCAACTAACTCGTCATAACTAAAATGCTCAAATGGAAAATTTCCTTCATTTTTAAATGGAAAAGGTTGTGTAGGAGGAAACATTTCCCATCTTTCTCTCTAGCTTCCATCTTTTTCTCAACTTTCCAATCTCTCACCGTTCATCTTGACAGGCTTGATTTCAACCGTTGATCTTTTCCAACTAGGCTTTTGCCTCCAAACTCTATAAATAAAGCCTCCTTGTGCTTTGAAAAGGATCTTAGATCTTTCATTCTAGTGAATATAGTGTGAGCATTATAGTTGCATTTATCTAACATTTAACAATCATATTTTCTTGAGCATAGCATTTTAGTTTCATATCTTAGCTTAATCATCTCATATCATTTAGCAATAGAAATGCATGTTGCATAATCTCATTCTCTAAGTTGTCATTCAACCAAAGCTACTACTTACACCAACTAAGAGACAACAACTTACAATTGAATCCTTGGAGATAGAGGACAATGGGATGTCTTTAAAGAATCTGTTGTTATTTAGAGTTTGCTTATTCTTAAACTTAGATTTCTTTAATATAATGTCACATTAGTGTGTTTGTTTAACTCTTTGATTATTCCACTTATTCACACACACATTTTTGGTTCCCACCATGGGGCTCTTGCCCCATTTTTAATTTTTTTATTATAGGTTTTCTGACAGGTTACAGACTGGACTCGCGGTTTAGTGCATATGAGACCCATTTTAGCAGATCCCTGAAATAGTTTAGCACATACAAGGCGTGTTTCAACATATTGCTGCTTTGTTTTAGCACATATTTGTGTTCTTTTAGTGCATCCCAACTCTATTTTAGTGCATCCCTATATTTATTTTAGTGCATTTATGTGTTCTTTTAGCACATCCAGGGAACTGTAAATTTCAATACTAATTCTGACACATCCGCAGACAAAGATTAATACTTTCTACATAAAGTTAAAATGAAGCAATCCTAGGGTATTCATTTAAATTTAAAATGAACCAATCCTAGGGTAGTCACCAAACAATTGATTTATCTTGGATAAAATGAATCCCATGTCTTTTGTGAAGCAACATCTTCACTTAGCTTAGCAAATTTGTCATTTGGGATTAAAATTGAACAAGATTGTTTGTTGTGATTTTCAGGTGATAGGCTTATGCTTTCCCCTTAACTAGGTGATCAAAATGTTAGACGCATCTTTTCATTTCATGTATTTCATGCTTTATTACAACGTTTAGCAGGATTTATCTTGTGGGAAAAATTACTCACCCAAGAGGAATGACCTAAGTGGGAATGCCTAAAGCTAAGGTTTCCAACCCACTATAATCAAGAGCAAGTTGTTGATGAAAATCCACTCGACAGTAGTGTGCAAGATAACTATCCCCAAAGCCTTTGTTCTTTGGGAGGTCTCCTGAAGGAGTATATCATTTGCGACATTGAAAAAAAATACTTACTATGAACCTTAGTGTAGAAGCCAACCATGTCAGTAACCAAACATTATAATACTCACAGTGCAAGGGGAGGGAAAAATCTTCCCCCAAGACACTCACCATATAATTTCCATAGACTGTTTTCTCAAGGGATCAAGAAATCTAACTTTGAGTATGTTCCTTAAAAAGATAAAAGCATGGGTGCCCTCTAGGGGGTGACATGGTTGTGTGAGTCAATGCAATTCTAAGATCTGGGTTGTGATTATTATGATGACCTTTTTGACAATTAAGAGTCAGTCTACTTGAAGTGTTTTTCTTGTTCAATACCCATGGAAATCTTGAAAAACATACACTTATTGTTAGATTTTAGGAATTTAAAAACAACTATTTTCTACTGCATGTCATGTTTTTCAAACATTAATTCAGATAAAAATCACCCAATTTAGAAAACTATCAAAACATGTTTGTCTCAGTGCATTTACTGGATCTTTTAACTCATCTCTGCTATGTTTTAGTGCATCCCTACTTTGATTTAGTGAATTTATGCCCTGTTACAGCACATCTATGCTCTATTATAGCACATCTATTCTTTGTTTAGTGCATCCATGCAGCAGTCCAATGCATTGATCTGATCTTTTAGCGCATACATTAAAAAGTTTAGTGCATTCATTGAACATAGTAGCACATTTGTTTCTTGATTCAGAAGAGTTTTTTTATTCCATTTTCCATCAATTTTGGTCTTTTCTATGCTCAGGGTCTGGGAATCTACAGCCTTTGTTAAGAAATCCCTTGAGAAAAGGATCAAGAAGCCAAAAAGGTCCCTTAGTTACAAGAATCTTTTGAAAAGGAGACACTTTTTATACCAAAGTCAAAAAGTTTTGCTTGAGCCTCGAACTTTCATTCATCGATATCATGACTTTGCTATGGGTTTTATTGAAAATTTTTCTTTAGAGTTATTATCTTCACAAGCTTTCTTTCAACGAAGAGCTCTTTTGTAGAGGAATAATCATAGTTAGCCCATTCATCCCTCTTTCATCCCGCAACTTGCAATTCAGTATTTCAATCATCCTGACCAAGTGTTGCAATAGAGAACTTGGAAGCATTAGGCCTTTGAAAATTCCTTATTTTCTCAAAATAAGATCAAAACATCGCAAAGTGCATCATCACATCCATTTCTAATTTCTAGTTTAATTCCCATAACAGGATCATCATCCTTCCAACAAGGGAATCACAAACTAAAAATTAGAAATTTCTTGTCATATCAATAGAGTCCTCATTCTATTTTGACTAAGATATCCAACAAATTGCATTCTCCCATTTGTGATCAAAGTTAGTAAAAAATTTGTATAAGCTTATGCCTGTTGTCACAAGGTCTCAAAAACACAAAGAAGAAGACAGAAGGGAAAATCCACTTTGCAACATGGGTGATAGGGAAGAGAAAAAAATTCATAGGCTTCATGGGAATAATTCAAGAGATGAAGTAACTGAGGAAATTATTTAAGAGGAAGAATAGGATGCACAATTTCATACTCTCTTGGACAAGATTTTAGAGTGGAACAAAGAAAGATACTTTCTTTTGTTAGAAAACTAAGGAGCTAAACTACCCTCTAATTTGGATACTGAGAAAATTACAGAAGATCCTAAAATATTTGAAACCCCCTTAAATTATTTCAGTGCTCTTACTCTGCAAATAAGAGCACTAGAAGGACAACTTAAAGATATACTAGGGGGCACAACCAAGAAATATGTTTTGGAGGACATTTTCTCATATCCCTTCGATGAGAATCTCAACATTATTCCTTTTCCAAAGCATTGTGAGATCCCAAAATTTGATAGATACAATGGGAAAATGAATCCCATTGATCATGTGAGATTTTTGAAATATGAGCCTAGAATTCACTCATGAAGATACATACCTAATGCGATTGTTTCCACGAATTCTAGGTGGACAATCCATGGAGTGGATTTCCAAAATCACTCCCCCATCAAAAAATTTGAGGAGTTAATCAATAAATTCATATCTCAATACTCCTATAATATACAACATCAAATAACCATGCTTGATTTGTGCAAAGCAAAGAAAAAGATTGGGAACCCTTCATCACATTCTTACAAAGATGGAGAAGATTATTTGCAGGATATTCCCATCTTATTCCTGAAAAGGAAAGGATGGAAATATTTATTGATAGTATAAATCAAGAAATGAGTTATAGGCTCAACCTCCATTGTCCTCAATCATTTGAGAAATTGATTGAAAATGCAATCACCATCGAAGGAGCCTTGGTAAAGAGAGGAGTACTAAAGCTTGAAAAAGATTGTCCAAATTTGTATAACAAAAACAACAACAATGATAAGTCACAATTTTAGACTAGAAATAAGAATATTGTAAATGATGGGGTGTTGGATGCCAATAATGTGAAAGAAATTTGCCAACCATTCTCAATGTATCAGGTATTCAACACAACAACAACAATCCTATTAAATCCACTAACCAAAGAAATAACAATTCCAATCAAGGAAATAATCGTGGTAATAATCTCGGCAACAATCAAAATTCAAATCCATCCAGATCACAGTTCTTCTCAAATCGATAGAGTTTTACTCCCTTGGGCCAGTCTCTTGAATCAAAACACCATCACATTGCCACCACAAAGAGATTATGAGCCATGATTCAAACCACCATCGTGGAATAACTCATATTATTGTGATTATCATAGATGTAAAGGGTATGTGCAAGATCATGATGGGCAAAAAAGTTGCGATATCTAGGTGATATGATGGCCCATGTGGCTGATGACTTTTTTTTTACCCAAAATTGATGAAACGAAAAGGGTTTTTAAAGGAGATTCTCATATTTTCACCAATATAAATTATGTTTTACTCTGAATTTAATAAGTAATTATTATTCATTTTCTATTTGAATTACGACTAAAGTCTTGATTGATAGGTTGATTGAAAAACATCTATAGCTTTCAAACGGTATCACATTTTTTCAATCTGAAACATGTGTCACATTATATGCTTCGCATTCTATATGATTAAATAATAATAATAATAATTTCATGAAGTTTTGACCAGGTTAAGGTTGTTAGACATACAAGTTTTAATATTTTTAAAATTTGTAATAAAAAATTCATAATTAATTATTTACTTGGAAAAAAATTACAAAAAAATATGTATCACATTGGGACATGAGTCCCCTACTTATATCTAAAATATTATAAGAAAATATTATCATTTTATTGTGGTTAGGGTGGTCAGACAGAAACCTACTTCTTATTTTTTCCCTAAAATTTAAGTACTACTGCATTGAAATTTCAAATTTTCACCAAATAGTTTTTTTTTAAAATAAATAAACCTAGAATTTTACAAACTACATTCAATTTTATACAAATTATATTCTTAATTTTTTTTGAAATAATATAGATAGCTTATTCAAATTTTTATGTCAAGTTTCTTAACTTTGATTTTCTGAATTTTATTGCCACTTAAGGGCCCGCTTTTTCCATGATGATCCTGCACATACCCTAAAGGTCATAGGACAAATCATTGCCAAGGTTTGAAGAATTTGATCTAGGATTTTATCGACAATCACACTATAACTATTGAGGGACATAATGCCAATGAAGATCATTAGGTATTCAAGGATCCTCTCCCCTATTATCAAAAAGGGGAATCTTCAAGTGACAAAGGAAAAAATGTAAATCATGTCTATGAAAGCACCATCAATCATATCTATTATGATGACCAAAAAATCAACATCATCAAAGTCAATGGAAAGCAGGAGTATTGGGAATTTAATGCAACAACGAGGGGACAGGCCAAAATAGTTATAAAAGGAAGTTCATCCAAATCAACTGTTCCCCCTCCAAGATAGTACAATTTAGTCGATCAATTACAAAAGACATCGGCTCAAATTTCTATCTTGGAGCTTATTAAAATATCACCAGCACACAAGAACATTCTAGAGAAGGCTCTCATGGACACAACCGTATCTTTTGATTTGGATATCAACAGATTTCAACCCATGGTGGGACACTTGTCCTCACCCACATGCCTATCCTTTTCTGAGAAGGATGATGCTTCCATGACTCATCCCTGTAATTCATCACTTTATCTAGAGGTCATGGTTCATAAAACCCGAATCAGACATGTCTTAATAGATGGGGGAGCAGGTCTAAATATTTGTACTTTAAAATTGGTTCCTGTCTTAGGGTATTCTAAAGAGTCTATTGATCCGAGCAGAAAAATAACAACCAAAGCATATGACGATGAGGAACGATCTTCTAAAGGCCTCATCATGCTACCTATCAGAGTGGGACCTATTGTAAAAAACACTTTTTGTCAGGTTCTGGATTGAGACTTATCTTATAACATACTTTTGGGTCACCCATGGATCTATGAGATGCAAGCGGTTCCATAAAGTTATCATCAATGTCTAAATTTTCCATATGACGAATAAGAAATAACCATATCGACAAACCATAATAGCAATCAGATTTATTCTAACCTTAGAGCAACCCAAGACACATTTGTCCCACATAATAGATAGACTCTAGTTGTTTATGATTCTAAACACAGTGATCAAGCAAGGGAATTATTTAATTAATACCCCTAAAGTATTTTAAATTCCTAAGGTATTTAATTTAATTAAATATTTTATCATCTATCCTTTGTATCCCATAAATTAAATATATAATTTCTATTTATTTAATTTACACCCTCAAATGTCACATCCTCCACTTTTTATTAATCTTAATTTCATCTTTTAATCCCATCATTAGAGATGTGCACATTACTAATCCATGATAAGGAGGTGTCACATCGTCCAACTTTTGCAAGCTGGCTCCTAATCATCATTGACCACCTAACCCTCTTTTAATTTGTCATTAATTTACCTAATCACCTATTTGCACAACCTTAATCTTAATCACTTACCTTTTCTAGCATGTCCTTAAGTTAACCTTTCATGGTACTTACCTTATTAGGTTTGACCACTTCCCCATGTGAATTAAAAATTCACACTTATTCTCTCCATGCATTTATCTTCCTCATGACCTCTCATAGGTCACATTAAGTACATGGGACAAGGACCACCTTTTTGAGGACCTTGTCTTATCCATGGGTTTATTCCAAGCTTGTGGATTTAAAATTCACTTTTATTTCTCCAATGCCCTTTCAAATCCCCATGGTGAAAAGATTGGACTTTCTAAAAGTCCTCACTTGTCACTTTCAGCCCCACTTGGGGACAAGGAATCCCTTTTTAAGGAAATCCTCTTTAATCCCAAGGTACTTGCAAGTACCTAGGGACCACATAGTATTTTCCATGTCACCTTGTACTTCTTTCATCTCACCTTCCACATGGCAAGATGTGAGGGCTTGTGAGTTCTCAACTCACCACAACCCTTCATCTTATCCATGGTGGATCAATCTCAGCCATCCATTTTTCTTTAAATGGAGGGCCTTGGCCTCAAGTTAAAGAGGTTAGAATTTGGAGATTTAGCATACAAGTCATTATTTCCTTCAAGCCTTATAGCCATCCAAACCATTTTGCATTATCACCTACCATCCTTCATCATTCAACCACCTCCATTATTGCAATTTTTAATCAAGGAGAAAACATCAAGAGCATCATCAAGGGCCAACCACTCCATCAAGCTAAACAAGCATAGGTATAATCATTCTTGTTGTTTTATTTTTGTTTTGTTTAGTTTCAACTAGGCCTACCTTTTGAGGTTTTGTTGTGTTTAATTTTCATTGTATTCATTTTGTTTTGCATTTCTAGATTAAGGATTTTCATTGCACACATTTTTGGCACGCCCAATGGGACCCACGTCACAGGTCTATTACTTTTATGTTTTTTTTAATTTTTTGAAATCTTGCAGGTTCAAGAACATAGAGGTGACTTTTCCCACAAAGGGTCGACCCTGGCCACAAACATGCGACTCCGCCCACAAAAGGGCAACCCCACCCAAAACCTTGATTTTTGTGTTTTTGTTTTCTCTTTTTCTAATTGTCTTGTTGGTTCAGGTCCATGAACAAGTGACCCTGCCCAAAAACCCTAATTTTTGCATTTCTAATTTTTTTGTTTCTAACTGTTTCTGCAGATTCTATCCACGAACAGGCAACCCCACCCACAAATAGGTGACCCCGCCCACAAACAGGTGACCCCACCTAGAATCCAGTTTTTTTGTGTTTTCTTATTTCTGATTGTGTTTTGTAAATTCCAAACTAAACAAGCGACCCCACCCAAAAAGAGGTGAGCCCACCCATCAAATAGGTGACCTAGCATAAAAACCTAGATTTTTTATTTTTCATTTTTCTATTTTATTTGACTTTTTGTAGGTTCGGGACAAATAAGCGACCCCGCCCACAAATAGGCGACCCCGCCCAAAACCCAAATTTTTTAGTTTTTGTCACTAACTCATTTGATCACAAAATTTGATGAAAATTTCAAATGAAAGCTGTATAATTAGATGTATTGTCGGGTTCTTGTGATATTAAATGTGAAATTTTGATTTTTTTAAATTTTATCCTCGACGTTCGTCGAAATTTCAACAAATCTTATTTTTTGTCAAAGTTTCAATGAAGATTTATCGTCGAAATTTCAATGGATTTGGAAAGTTAAATTGTGGCTGACATAAATAAAATTGAGCTCGACTATTTATTGTGATAGTGTTTTGCTTGACAATTTTCTTGGGAAAAAACATAAAAAATTCAAGAAGATATCACCAGGTTGAGGGTAGCCATTGTTTTTTTTCAGAATTCATTTGTGAAGTCCTATTTGTACTTTTAGGTTTGAAAATCATATTTTAAAGAAACATCTCATCAGATTTCATTTTTAGACTTGTGCATTTTTAGAACTTCATTTCCAAATTTTAGACTTGATTCACAAATTCTTTATAAGGGAATTGTTTATAACTGATGGAAAATTCTTGATGGATTTGGACAAATATTATATTTTCAAGGTTTTAGTTTTAACCCTAATGATCAATTTTCAACCGATTTGGGAGCCATGACTAGATAATATCAAAGGTATGGGAATAGCTATAGAGTGAAATGACTATCAAGATTCGGGCCTAGAGGGTTGAACAAAGAATTGGAAATGTTTGATAGTGGATAGTTAGAGCCATTTAGCTATGATATTTTTGAAGACTACTTCATAAAGATGTATTTTTCCTGTAATGCCTCGCCAAGTAACCTTAAAGGAAGTTGCAATTAACATCATAAGTGAACCCGTTTTTTTTTATAAAGTGCATTTAACATACACATTCACTTACTAATTAACAACAACCTCTAAGGCTACAAGGTTAGGATTACTTAAACCCACACATACATATTACATATAACCATAGCCTTATAAACTTTATGAAATAAACATCATACATCATAAGAATACCACATAACATAATAAGATAATCAACCAAGATACAATCTCATAAACATTATCTTAAACCAATAGTTACATCACTCATTCCCAGAATGAGACACTAGTACAAATATATTACAATTACATAACTCCACCTCTTACAAAAGAGGGATAAAGTATCATATACAAACTGAAATATTACAATGCAAGAAATTACAATAAGAACCACGAGCTGTCCATCTGGATATCTCACCACCAAGTACTGAAGATCAATGGGGACCCAACGGTTTTGGTGCATGTTCCACCCTACCAATGTGGTACCCGAAGGCCCACCCCCCATGCTAGGAGATAGTAACAAAGTAACATGGACAAAGATTCTACTACCTCTAACCAAAGGCAGACTCATACTGACTCAAAATGACATAACCAAATAAATGTCATCAATAAGTACAAATCCAGTTCAACTCAAGTACAACACAAGTACAAATCAAACATCACTGACATAGGTCACATTGCTTCTAGACATAAAGTAGATCAAGTATGTTCACAGAACCATACATATAAAACAATTAACAATAGTTGTCCTAGATAGAGTGTCATCGCAAGGTTTGTCATGAGATCTTCTCTGGGCATTCTTCATAGGCTCCGGCACAAGTAATCCTGGTGGCCTTAACCAAATCCCAGCACTCATACTCACTTATGCGGAATCAACTACCTCTTACAAGAAAAAGATAGTTGATCTTGCCATTCCAGGCCTTCTCACTCATCCCAAGTCTAAACAAGCCCTTGTGTCTATGAGTGAGGATTAAATTATCTTGATTAGTGTGAACTACATCATAATCATCTAAGTATATTAATTTAGTTATCACTTGATTAACTCACTTCTGAAGGTTACCCGGTTTACCACTTTGGGCTCCGGCCCCTATCAAAAGCCACTCTTCTAATGGACAACGCACTCACAACCAATCACTAAGGGAAACATATGTGCATACAAACTAGGCATCATAACCACTCCAACACAAGGAGGATACAAATAATAGAAACTTACTCCAAACATCTTGGAGGCAACAATCACATAGTCCACTCCTTTCACAGGAGGTACAAAAGATCTCACTCCAAACATCTTGGAGGCAACAACACATAGTCCACTCCTTTCACAGGAGGCAACAAGATGAAACCACATCACAAGGTCACTCCATACAAGGAGACACGGATCCCATAATCCGCTCCTAAACCAAGGAGGCCCAAACATCCCCGTTCGTGAAAACTAGGTAAAACTGAAAAGACGCCATGCACTACCCAAAGGAAAACAACTGGATGGCATAAAGATTCAACAACCCTTATCCTCTAAGTTCTTCTGGAAGACTTATAATTTAGGACTAACACTAAATCTCAAAACCAACAATGCAACTTGACAACATAGCAAGAAAAATATTCAAGTCATCAATCAAATCTAATATTTGGATTTCCTAAATCCATACTCATTCAATAGGTAGTGTTGACAAGTCAAAGACACGATAACTAGATCATCTAAAATAATCATAACCTCTATTTCCCTTTTCATTATTGGAAATCTAAAACAATTAAACTTTCTTCCCTTTACTGAATACAGAGAATTAAATCCCTTAAGATAATCATGAGGAAGATACTACTTTTGGATATACTAAATCCATATCTCTTTCATAATCCAATCACAATGATTCAATTAATCTAAATAGAAATTAATTAAATAACATAATTGATTGCCTCATCAATAAAACAACTTCTTAATTTACTTTTAAATCAACACAAATCCACGCAAGTAAACTCTTTCCATTTCCTAACCAAATCTTACATCTCATTCAATTTTCTATTTAAAAAATTCAATCACTTTAATATAATAATATATTGTTTCTCTATCCATTTTCCATACATACTAATCATTTCTTTTAGAACACTAATAATACCCAATTTGCAAACAACAGAATAAAATAAGATAAAATATTATTTATTCTTTCAATGGATATATAACTTCAATATATATATACTAAATATAAATTAATATATTTAAATATATTTAATCATTAACATATCTTCTATTCTTTACAAAATATCAAATTGTTTAATTCAAAATAAAATATCCCTTATCATCAATTTTTCAAAATATAAATATATTTTTTCAATTAAATCAAATTAATAATTGGACATTTTACACATGAATTTAAATTCTACAATTAAATTTTAAATTATGCATTCTTTAAATCAAATATATACCTCCTTCAATTAAACTTTAACATGTCATTTTAAAATAAACAATAATTTTCCCATACGTTTATAATTTTAATTCCACTAATCTAATATACAAATTTTATTTAAATAATATAAATAAATATAATACTTTAATATTATATATTATAATATAAAATATTATTAAATAATATTTTAATATTATAATAACAATACATAAAATATTAATATTTATAAATATCAATTTATTATTATTTTATTTTTAGAGCAGCCATGGGAAAATAACTTAACAGTAGTCTCATGTTTCAAGCATAACTAAAAAACTACGATCTGGGTATTTATGATTTTTTGATAGGGTTAAGAAAATTTCAAAATGCAAAAACTTTTTAAATTTCCTGACAACCCAGTTTGTGAAAGTGAAGTTATAGGAGACGCAACCAGACCATTTTACCATGAAAAATACAACTATACTGCAGATTTTAAAATTCGTTTTTTAATAATAACTAGAAGGTTTCATTTTCTAAAAACATTCTAAATGCATTGTTCAATCTCTATATTTGATTTCAATAACAACAAAATCATTTTCCCCAAATAATTTAAATTCAACTGAGATTTTCACAATTTTCACTCAAGAATTTTCACAAGCAAAAGCTGTAAATTTATTTAATTCTTTTCTTCTAATATCAAATTTGTTTTCTAAAACAAATTTAACAAACAAATCTTTAATCATTACTATTTTAAAGAAAAACAATCAAGAACAATAAAACACAAAGAGGAAAAAACCTGGTACAAGAAACTATAGGAATAGATGAATTTCTGATGCAAGCCTCCTCCAAGGATTTCCTGAATTTTCTTCAATCCTCCAATGAATCCAATCCAAAATCCAACAAATGCAAACAATTTTTCCTTCAATCAATTCTACAATCAAACTTTCTTCAAACCCTTTTGCAAATTTTTCCAAAATTTCTTCTCTGTGTAAAAATGTATTTTTCTAAAAACTTTTTGCCCTAAAATTAAAACATGTATTCTTTATAAATCAAAAATACCTAATACAACCCTAATTCACATTACATGCAAATTAGATATTTCAATTTCAATTTCAATTTCAATATTTACAACCCTAATTCACATTACATGCAAATTAGATATTTCAATTTCAATTTCAATTTCACTTTTCACTTTCAAACTTTCAATTTCAAATAATAAATTAATTTCCAAAGTTGCAACCAATTTCCCAAATAAACATTTAATTACAATTTCTAATTTAATTCTCACACGTTGGAATTAAATTCCAAAATTAATTCTAATTCTTTTATTTCCTTTCATTCTCTTGCATCACGTTTAATTAATTAATTTAATTATTTAATAACTAAACTCAACCCCCTTGGATTAAATTTAATTAATTAAATAATTTAAATATAATTAATTAATTTAAATATAAACTTTTATCCACATTGCATTATTTAAATTAAATAACCATCAACATGATTTAAATGCAATTATTCTAAATATTTATTTCCAAATCAAGAATGTTTCAGAATTAAATAACATCAAAGCAAAACAGACAATGACTCGACACACACAACTGATGACACACTAAGACTAGGGTGTAGACTTGACACATGTTACCTAGCTACTATCTCCCGTTCAACTTAATCGTTGGATTGACATGCTCAAACCTGTGAAACCAGGTGGAGTCGATGTCATGTACCTGCAATCCTGCAACCAAATAAACATCATACAATATATCCAGCATATAATACACACCATGAAGAAGGAATTACGAATTCACAGGGTGCTCGTAAGCAAGTGATGTGAACCCATCTTCTTCACCAATACACTCACCGAAACTGACACTTTCATCATAATTTCAATAATCTCATAATAACATCTCATGTTAACTCTACAACATCATTAATCCATAATGCATGTGAAACAATAATAAGATAACTAGTTCTCACAATAATAGTTGTCACTCAATAGTAGCGATCAAAACATCATAACAAACTGTATCCAGTATCAAAGTAACTGCAACCAAACATAGTATAAAGCAACTTGAACAAGAAACAAAACAAAGGGGTATTACATTTCCCTTTGCCAAGTTTCATAAATAGATTTTAGACCTTAGATGCTAGTGAATCTAATGGTGTTTCCTATTGCTATCCAAAGCAGAGGTGTGAATAAGAGTGATGACTATGTAGGCTATATTGTAGATAAAATTCATAGATCTTTTAACTTTATCAAGGCATATAATAGGGTGGTCCACTTCAAATGAAACTTTTTATTATGCCATACTACTTTATTTTGAGAATTCATTTGTGAAATCATATTTGTACTTTCAGGTTTGAAAATCATATTTTAAAGCAACATGTCATCATATTTCATTTTTAGACTTATGCATTTTCAAAATTTCATTTGCAGATTTTGTTGTGCAAGTTCAATATTTTAATTTTAGGATTCTAACAATTATAAATCATAGTAAAATCATAAATTAATAATTTGTGGAATTAGCATTTTAAAGTGTTTTTTGGGGTCATTAACTTCAAACTATCTTTTCTTTTGCAGGGGTGGTTACATGCCAAATTTTTGTGTGTGTAAAATACCAAAATTATTAGATTTTGTTACCTATTTATGATTAAAAATTATTGGAGTGTGAGTTTGATATTTTTTGAAGATCTAAATATTCAAGCTTGGTAAAAAAAAATCATGTTAGATAATATTAGTCGAGAACAAAATGAAGATTCACTTGATAGATTGTGGGCTAGATTGAAAAAAAAGGGTGATGGGAAATGTTATTGTCCTTGCAATAATTGTAAGGGCTTAAAGAGAAGAAGAATTTTAATCACAACAACTGAAAAAAATTGTAGGCAACATGGTCACATTGAAGGGTGAAATGATTATCATCCATTGGTAATTTTTTCATTATATGTGTTTATATTGATTGAATTTGTAAATGTTTATATTTTTTTAACATTTTATATATAAAAAAAAAATACTTGATCATGATCATGGTTTATTTGTGTCTATCATTATTATAAAGGTGGGGCATCCTAGGGCACATGATATGGATTATCATGGCCTCAAGAATGTTGTTTTGCAAGCAAAGGAACATGGAGTTGTTAATATCGAAGATGAAGTTAATGATCTTATGGAAGAAGATGATCATGCACCAAAAAAAATAGTTGAAGATGATGGTGCAAATACATTGATCCATGACACATTTAGTGGCACAAATGATCATGTTGATCGAGATGACTTTGATGATGTTCATGATTTATCTATACTTGAGAAGGCATACGAGCCCCTTTATGAAGGCTCCCAAACAACTCTTCTCTCTGTTGTATTGTTTTTGGTGAGCTTGAAGGTTATGAATGGTTTATCCAACATGACAATCTCATGGATGTTAAGGTATGCCATATATGTCATATTTTTTCATCTATTTTAATTGTTGTTAGTTCATCACTAGTAAATAAAGGATGAAATATTTACCATTAATATTCTTTATATTAACAAATTATATTTTGTTGTCGATTGATTGGTGAATTTTTGTTACCACCATCAAATATTTTACCTTGCTCATATCGAGATTTATCTGACATTATGAAAGATATTGGAATGGAGTATCAAGAAATAGATGCATGTCCCAATGATCATACTATATATCATAAACAACATGAATTTTCAATAGAATTCCTGAAATATCATATCAATAGATATCGAACAAATCAACTAACAAAAAAGGTGTCTCACAAGGTTCTTCGTTATATTCCCATTATTCCACCTATGCAACGATTATTTAGGTGTGAAAGCTTAGCATAATTAATGGACTGCCATGCACAAAATAGAAGTGGAGATGACATTCTTTGAATGCCTACAGATGGTTCTACATTTAGGGACATGGAGGAAAAATGGTCACACTTTAAAGAAGAACCTTGTAATCTCAAGCTTTCATTGGCAGCGAACGATGTCAATCCATTTGGAGAGTTGAGATCTATTTACTTGGTGTGGCCTTTTTTTGTTATCAACAATAACATTCCTCCATGGATGTCAATAAAGAGGGAATACATAATGTTGGCAAGATTGTTCTAGGTATTTTTTTACATCAATTTTCTTTAACGTAGTAGCATCTTATTTTGTCTTTTTTGTTGCATAATGACTTATAATTTTTTTATTTAACATTCATGTACATTAACTTATATATATTGTAGTAAAATGGTTATAATAATTATGCAATGTTTATGTTCATTCAACTAGGTAAATACCAAGTTAAAGATATGAATGTATATATCGAGCCTCTTATTGACCAATTACTAAATTTATGGAATGGCGTCACAATGTATGACGTATCTAGACCGATAGGACAAAGATAATTTCAATTCATGATGCCCTAGGGCTAGCACATTTTATGGTATGTTATAATATTCGACTGCATGACTTTAATGATATTTAATTTTATGAAGTAGATATCATGCATGTTTTTTAAATAATCTATTCATTATATATAATTATAAAAATTGGCATATTCAATCCAATTATATATAATTTACAGGTCTTCAAACAAAGGGAAAATTTTCATGTCCAATTTGTGGTCCAAAGATGAAATCTCATCATTCAAAAAGTTTAGGAAAGAAGGTGTTTCATGAGTATAGGCACTTCCTCCACAAAAATCATAAGTATCGAACTACTGAAAAATATATTTTCAATGGGAAAGAAGAGACTACATCAAAACCACGAAGAATGTCACCTCGCCTATGGAAGTTGGAATATAATATAATTAATAGTCAAGGTTATACATCGGATCAAATTTTTTTATCTATCATATATGATATGTTTTGAATTTATATTTTTATATTGTGTTGTGTTTACTCATGTTGTAATTCACAATGATTGTCGTTGTTAATTTGTTTAACTTATATGCTTCATGAAGGTCGTCAAGGAATTAATGGTCGACTTCCACAAGGATTGAAAATTTATCCTAGACAATTTAGTAGGTTTACCTACTATGAGAAGCTACAAATTGTGCATTTTCTTGATAAAATTCATATCATAAAGAATATAACATAAACGCTATGGAAAATATTGGATGGAAGGCATGACAAAGAATTTTTTTTTCAAAATTTGTAGTGATATTCAAGAAGCTAATCATGCAATGAAAAATTTCATTCAATTAAATAGTGATGGCAACCAAACTAATCTAAGTTCCCTTCCTTGGTTATTAACAGAGCAATAAAGCAATACTATAAAATAATTCATACAAAAAAATTGATTTTCCACAAGATTTGTTGCGAACATAAACAATATCACAACAAAGAAAGGTGAATTTGGGTCAGGGATGAAAACACATGATTGGCATACCTTCATTAACGTAATTATTCTGGTATATTATATATATATATATATATATTTGTATACTACATGAATTTTTTAGTGTATTATGTTTACAGCTTTTGGAAAAATAATCAAAAGAATATTTTATAATTGTTGCAGTACGTTCTACCTCTATCTCTCCTAAACAACTTCGATAACAATGTCAAGAAATCTATATATGATCTTGGAAAATACATGAGGTAAGTAGTGATATTTTTTCAATTCTTTGTATAGATCTTATAATTGCCATTTTTTTTAATTGTTATGTAATATATTGTATATTTTTGTTAAATCTCGTTAATATATTTGTGCCTTGAATCACTTGTAAATGGTTGTCATCTAAATAAATCCATAAAAAAAAATATAAATTATTGGAAAAGAAAAAATCCTCGTCTAATGTGTGAAATGCAAAAGTGTCTACCTTCGACATTTTTCAATGCACAATAACACTACCTCATACACCAAGTTGAGGAAATTGAATTGTGTGGACCTGTACACACAAGGTAAATGTGGATGATTGAGAGGCACTTGAAATTTTTGAAGGCTTTGGTTAGACAAAGAGCACATCTTGAGGGTTCTATGGTGGAGGGATATATGGTATATTAGACCATAGTGTACATTATTGAATATCTTCCTAAGTTTGCAGCAAAGATCCATGTAGATCACATTTGGGATCCCAACTCCATTAAAATTTTTGAAGGGGAGTATCTGATGGGGAAAGGTAGATTGAGGAAAGTGAGAGGTACTTATAAGATGGTCATGGAGATTAATTAGAATACATTTTACATTTGGTTTTTAATGTATATTGTACTTATTTAATTATTAATCTTCAATATACATGAATTATAAATCAAGGTCGTATGCCATGGTAATTAACTAATTATACGTTGTTTCCGAATTTCAAATTTTTTTGATACGGTTGGTTGAGAGTGGGATGCGCTACATTTTTACATTGCAAACAATCTTTGATTGGATGACGGTGTGGATTGAATGATGTTGACAATCTAGTCACGCATTAACATGGGAAGGTGTGGATTCATTGGTTAAAGAAGCTCATCGTAATGGATATTCCAATGTTACACCAAGGGAAATTGATTTAGCATATGGTTTAAGAGATAAAAAGGTACGTATAAATATATTAATCACCCATATTATTTAATTATTTTCAATTATATTGATGTATATATATGTTGACATTTTTTCTTTGCATACATTCGATGAAGAATAAATATGTTTATCAACTGACGATATTGCAATAATTTTTGCATGTTTGATATATTGCAAGTGAAACACCACAAGGCTATGTGGTGCAATGGTCATAAATTTCAAATCAAAAATTTGGATGGCACAAAGAAAACTTGTGATTCTGGGATAACTGCAGTCTTTCAAGTGACTAATGTTTCATCTAGAAGCGGCATGCATCCAAAAGTCTCATAAAATTGATACTATGGGATTTTGAAAGGTCAAAAAATGGAAACATTTCAATAGTGATGTTAACAACCTTGAAATTAGTTTGTTTTATGTTTCACGTGATCATACAAGATCAAAAAGTCAATTGTTCAGTGGTTGAGGTGTAAATGAATTTAAAATTCATAAATTTATCATTGTAAAGGTTTTTTATGGTTTGAGATTTAAAATACAACCTCTTGACATTCCAAAATCTATGTTTTTCTTCAAAAAATTTGTAATTTCCTATTTTGCAGCACTGTACGGTCACATACAACCATATTTTTATGTGAAATGAATTCCATATCGTGAATATATGTGTTATCTTTGATTTGAATCTGATTTGAGGGCTTGAGGTGTTGATTTGAGTTAGAAAGCTTCATTTCTTTGCATACAACCTAGTTACCTTGTTTTTGAGGGTTTTGTAGTCCAAACATGGTATAAAGGGGCTCTTACACTTTTTGTGATTAATGTAGCTTGTGTAAGAGGCCCCATGGATAATTTTTTAATTTTATGATGCATGAATAGGGAGTAGGATGATAAATAAAGAAGGTATAGTTGTTTTCCTCAAGAGTTTTGTGAAGAAAATCATGTGAAATGAGAGGTTCAAGACTAGGTTTCAACAAAATATGTATGGGAGATCTGATTTTATGAATATTTATCCATGTAAAAACCTAATGGGTTGTGTCTAAGTTGTTTTAGATGTTTGGGAGGTCATGGAAGTAGGAGATTCAATAAACCCTCATGATTTTGGTCTAAAACAAGGGTTTTGGGTTTGGCAAGAATTTGGCCATAGAAGTGGAATTTTTTTGTGGATTTGGAGGTTTTGAGGCTATTAGATCTCAAAAACGTAGGTAAGAATACCTCAAGAGGTTTCCAATCTCTGGATACATTTTAGGGTAACAAACAAGGCCAAATGACTTGAACCTTCTTCTCTTCAGGTGCTGCCACACCTAGGTGGGTCTACCTTTGCAAACTGAGCAGACTTAAGTGATGTGATTTTGGTTACAACAATCTATTCACAATGGAAATATTATAGTGAATAGATATAATCCTAATAAAGTGTATGTGTAATATTAGAATATGTTCAGTTAACAGATGTAAAAAATAAAATGGAGAAACAACTTTGCCTATTTAACTATATGTATATATAACTTTAAGTTATTTTAATTTTAACTAAAAGTACTAAATTTACAACATACAAATTAAATGATATTTATGATTGTAAAATTTATGATTAAATATCTCTCTTATAATCCTTTATGTCCAAATTTGAAAATAATTCTATATTATAGAATACATTTTAAAAAAAATTAAGATGAAAATAGCAAGGAAAAATAAAAAAAATATCTTTATGAAATAAGTATATTGACATGAATTTTTTTTTTTTTTGTATTCCAATGTAAAAACTAAAAAGAATGGAAACAATTCTTTCAACACATAAACTATTATGCAGTAGTCAATTAAAATGATCTAAATAGTCTAATAATTTGACCATTAGCATATAGCAATTTCTATAGAGTTGTAGATCTCTTCCATTTCAAACACACAAAAAAATATTAGGTAGATAATCAAACATATTTAATTTCTATAGTGACTTATTTATCCTAGAGGAACTAGTATATAGTATACAAAGAAAACCAACAAACCCACAACTACCCCTATTTTGAAGGAGTTTAGTTTTCTCCCCTTCTTGATCTCCCTAACATTGTCTAATTATTTTAAAGAGACCAAGGGATATAAAAAAACTTTATTCATCCCACTAAATAGCTTGGTTAATGAAACTTGACAAAAGAAACAAAATAATTGCTACATTTGGCATTGAAACTGGATTTTGCTTACAACAATCTATTCACAATGGCAATCTTATAGTGAACAGATATAATCCTAATAAAGTGTATGTGTTATATTAGAATATGTTTAGTTAATAGATGTAAAAAATAAAATAGATAAACTAAAAGATGAAAGAATGAGACTAGTGCCTTGTTGGGTGTATGGAGTCTAATGAAGATCTAGAAAAGTGTAATCTATGATGGCAATAATTCAAACTATTTGGCACATAGATGTAGTTTATAACTTATATAAACGTGAAAGTAAATGACTAAAAAAGTCTACTTGAGATAGAATGGCAATCCTAGTTATGTGATTCTTCTTATTGATCCAATTAATATTCTTTAGTTACTGTGATTGACTAGAAGGGTTTAATATTTACTTGAAAGAACCAAAATAATCGCATCACACAAATACAACAAATGTGTATCGGTAAACTAAATATATGCTTGATATATCAATTTAAAACAACAAAAAAGCATCAAAATGGAGATAACCAGATAACTGTATAATTCCACAAACAACTGATACCAAGATTAAGCCACAAGTTTAAACATCTACATTAACTTCATCAAAAGTCATGCATGCATCTGAGTCTTTTAAAGAAAATTTTCATTGCAAACTATCTACTGTATATTTCTCCTATCCACCTATATTTGTTTTACTTTATGGAACAAATATAAATATATCAAAATTGTGAAAGATCATGTCCTTTCAAAATTTATTTTGCTTAACAACAATAAAAAACTAGAAATTATACTCTATTAAGCCATAAATAGATGTTTGACGGATAATATCAGTAAGTTGGCCACTCATGTGTATCAGCATCCTCCAGCGCATTCCTTATGGCTATCTCCATTTCAAACATCTTCTAATTTTGTTCACATGCCCCATGCATTGTTAAATAATTTCATTTGGTTGTCTCTAGAATTGCTCGCATCATTGTCTCTCATCCCTTGACCCATCTGTCTTTTCCTTTTAGTTCCCCTCCATCTTCTAACAGCATTGGTACTCCCTTTTTGTGACATTGATCATCCCCTGCTCATCACCTTGCAATTCATCATGGAAGTCTTTATTTTTTTTCATAAAATGGTTTCCAGCATCAATAGCTATGTTATCAAGAGCATCCCTTTGGTTTATTTCTTGGAACTTCTCTCGGATCCTTCCATCTATCCTCTTATTGTCTTGTAGTGCAGTAAAATTATGTGAATGTGTTCCCCAGAGGTTACTCAACCAAGTCATTAAATTGGTCTACCTCTTCCTTATTATTGCAGTGAGTGCATCACATTTACCTTGTGAGTACGCATTTGATTCTTCCCACAGATCTCTTGCTTGGAAGCTTTCACCATGAGTCAATTTCTTTTTGGATCCCAACATGATTCCCATCATGTCCTTCAAGCGATCATTTTATCTGAGTAGTCTCTCGTTATTAATCTTATACATTTATTTTTCCTTGGTTAGATTTTATATTTGGGCTTTATTTAATTTGGCCACATTAATTCAAATTTTTGTTGTAGCTATTGGATCAATCTCACCAACTTTTAATGTCATTACATGTCCAAAATCCTTTTTAGTATCGATTACAAAAAATTTCTTGTGTGGAGGATACATGGCCCATATCATAAGTGATCCCTCATCTGGATTATACTTAGATCCTGCATAAATCTTTGTTACCCCCTTAGAAGTGAGTTTATGTGTGGCCTTACTATTCTTCAGAAAAATATCAAAAACCAAAACAAAGTTTAAATCCAACCCAAGAAAGATCATGACACTTACATATTCTAATAATTTCATTCCTTTATCAGGGGTCATGCTCTTCATTTCTTCTTCCACACTTGATTTTAAGTTATTCAAAACTTGTTCCTCATTACTTAGTGTAATATTCTCCACTAATTCCCTTATTGATTTTTCTTTTAATTTTCACAAAAAGGTTTTAAATTATGAGGTTTTAATGAATTCATCGTCAACCACAAATGATTTATATTATATTTTCCTTGTGTCAGTATATACACTCTCTTCAACATCCGGTTCCTTGGGAAAATACTTGTAGTCTTGAGTTCTCAATCTAGAAATTTTATCAATTGTACTAATAGGCCTACCATCACCAGATGCCTCTTCATCAGAAGATAATAGTTATGTATCTTGCAATCCCCTGTTATATTCATCAACGACTTTTTATGATTCCTTTGCTTCAAAATTCTTGATCAATTCATCACACAAATAGGGTATGTGATTGTATCCTCCCAAGTTCATTTTATTTCTGGAAAAATCAATATACCCTTCTGGATCAAATCCTTTTCACAGTGGACCCTTCTTCATGTTGTATTGCAGCAATTTGTAGAGAACCATGTCATATCCATCCCTTTCTAATACAATGAAATCACCGAAGCATAATGTACTAGGCATAAATGCTTTCTTTCTAAAATAACTCAGATTCATAACATCTGAAAAGTCCAATTGCCTAGCAATCTCCAAATATGCAATCCTTTTAGGCACCGTGTTGGGTAGAATGAAGGGTGCATCTTAAAATCCATATACTTTTATCATGGTCGCATCTTCTAGACAATACCAGTCTCCCCAATTGTGGTTGACAGGTCCATTGAAATCCTTAGGCCTTAAAAAAAATATATATTTTATTGGACAATGAGTATTCACAATGATGATTGTAAAATTTGTATAGTGGTTTCACAAAAAACTCTTCAAAATGTAGATAACAAGAATTAGTGAATTTGCAATTCCAGGTGCCAATCTAGAGTTGTACTAGTAATAACCTTCCTTCCTTATCAAATTGTACAACCCTCAGTTTTTCAAGCCACATCTTTAATTCTTGTCCATAATAAAGTATCATATGCATTAGGATTGAATAAGCATCCAAGTGCAAGATAGAGCTCCACTTTTTAATGTCATCAGTCCTGAATCAAGTACTTTAAATATGTGTGAAGCATAATAAAAAAACCTTGAATTGTGACATTGGATGTCTGCTGCAATTACCATAGGTACAATTTACATGTGCCTAGGGGCCTCCATTTCCAACACTTGACACACTGGAAAATAAGTGTACCTCATGTATGGTTCAAACAAATCAACATGGAACAAGGGACCATCACTATCATTCAGTGGAACTAAAACACCATCTTTCTTAGACCTACATAGTGGCAACCTCTAACCCTTGTACAAAGTATCCATCCTCCAGAATTCCTTTCCAGCTGTTCAGGTACAATTTTTTCACCACACAGTCCCTCTAGGTTAAAAACCTCATAGATGACAACTTCAGATACATGTATAAATGGTTTTCCTAATGGATCACAAATAGATTTACGTTTTGGATTATAATATGCAGTTAGCATCTTCACCAATTCTACATTTAAAAATACATTGGGGTAGACTAGTTTCCCTAGGTTTAACTTCCAAATATTGCACACTAGTTCGTATCGGTTCCTTTGTTGGTAATGAAAAATAAACAAATCATATCCCCTAATTGGGGTCCATATGTCTCGTATATGCTTGCATTTATCCTCTAACTTTTCCAATTCTTCCCTAAGTTGTGCAGATCACCTAGCCTTAGGTCCTAAGCCGAGTAATTGATCAATTAAGTCCTAGTTTAACTTCCTCTCAGCTACCCCCAGTTCCTTCTCTACTTCAATTTTTTTCTTTTTTTCCTCTAGGGTTATTAATCTCACTTTGTTTCCTACCTTTTTCTCTTCCTGAGCTAGTGCTTTCCATTTTATGAATCAAAAAACCAAAAATTTAATTACAGCGAACTTACAAGTTTATTTAGAATTATTTGACCACAAGATACTTTTTCCCTTCGTTTGTTCCTTTGCTACTAACTTTGAAAAATTCACCTTCAATTACTTTTCTCAATTCAGCAAATCATCGACACATTTGGTAGTAATACTGCCATTAATGTCTTAGCTTTGAACATGAGTGTAGTTGATCTTCCAATTTACCCACTATCACATCAAATGTTCTATCAGCAAGACAATTAAAAATTTGGACGATCCTTTTATCTAGGCTTGACTAACGTTCATTAAAATTTTTTCTTGTTGGGGAGACATTATGCCAATATCACATAATCTATCCATCTGATTCATATAAATGTCACCAAGAGTCACCCCAATGACTATCTTGATTTTTTTGTGTCTTCATCGGCAAGATATGGTGTATCGCTAAGACATTTAGTAATTTTTTTGATGTTATAAGTCTCCCCGATGATTATTCCTTCGATTTCAAGTATGTCGCCAAGACTCCTGCCAATGTAGTCTTATCGGTGTGACATAGTGGGTCGGGAGGACATTTTGAACTCATTCCACTAGCGTTTTTCTTGGCGATAGTATGTTTCTTTTTTTTTCGGCAAGACAAGATGAGTGTTTCGGCGATGATATTTCATCGGCAAGACAAATGCACTAGGGTTGACTCGAGGATATTACTCCGATGGCATTGGTCTGGCCAATACAACTCTTTGTGCTTTGATCGGTGAGACAAGACAAGTTTCTTGCCAATGGAACTTCATCAGTGAAACCTATATGCTCGGTATGACCTTTTCATTTCACCCTAATGGAACTTATCTTGCTGATGATATGGGTTATTTGAATACTAGATTTTGGAGGTTTTTCATGATACCAAATGGTCAAGAGTGATGTGATCATAGGTGACTATAATGGATTATACTCAAGATAAGGTTTTATTTGGGGAATCAACAAGTGCAAAATCACTATAAAGTCTAGTTGCTTTGTGATGAATTTTCTAATGTGGGCCTCTAGCCTATCCTGGGTCTTTGTAGTAGTTTTTTTTATTCGTTGTTATCAATTTTTTTATGTTTTATAGAACGACCAAGTTTCTATTTGCAATATACTTTAAGTTGGACATTAATAAGAGATATATGGTTTGTTTCCTTATATAAATAATGCATTTATAACATTCATGTGTTTTTCATTTAAAATAATGGCATTTGGTAATAATAAGAAGGAAGTGTGAAGTTTGAAAAGTCATATTTTGAAAAAAAAAAATTGACACAATTAAATAAGTTTGATGCATAAGAGGATTCAATAAGTTGTTTAGAACATTAAAATGGTGTCAATGTTTATGATGAGGAAAAATTAATTAGAGAGTGGTTCAAAACTGGTTACAAGGTTTGAAAGGGATGTTTAAGTTGTACTTTTTAGAGTGATAAGGTTGACATTAAAATTTTGGAATATTTTTAGTTCATATTTTTAAGATAAAGATTATTTTAAACAAAAAAAATTGTTTTAAATTTCATACTTAGAAAACAAAAATGCAAATGCAATAAATGAATAATAGAGACTCATGCATGGGAACAAAACATCACCTAAAAATGAAAATAAATAATTGGAATAACATCAAACAGATGATAAAGTTAGATATATTATTGGCCTTTCCCTTTCTAACATTAAATTTTATTATATAGATTTAGATAAATCATCAGAGGCAATTTGGGATAATGTCAATAAAATATTTGGAGCAAAAATAGTTAATGTGAAGTTTTCCTAAAAATTCAACTATTTAGATTCAAAATGAGAGATATAATCACTATGTCAAATCACATAAGAAATTTGAGATCTCTCATTAGACAATTGGTAGAATTCAAGGCTCTATTAGATGATGAAGATGCTAAGGATATTTTGTTAAATAGTTTAAAATACAATAATTTTATTTCTATGCTTATTCCAATAACTTCTCAAACCATGCAAAAAGTGTGGTTACTTTTAATTATTTCCACTTAAATGTTGGTTACAATTTTCTAATTTTCTTTCCATTTAGCTAGTCAGAATTTCATACTACCATTAGTACTTGAAAATGGCAGTTTACTTCTACTTAAAACTTGTGGTAATTTCATTAATCTCTTGCTACCTTTGGTGTTGAATTGGACTAGTTATGTCATCTAAAAAGTAAAATTTCCAATATATTTTGTATTATCTTTTAGCCATGATTTCATAATTAATTTTTCACTTTCGACACTACTTACTAACTTTGCCATCCAAATTTGGCTCTTAGACTAAATATTTCATATAGGTGCATTTTAATTTTCTTACTATCACCTTTGGCTGAATTTTTAAAGTGGTTCAACCATGCAAAAATTTTGGTTACTTTTCATTATTTCCACTTAAATGTTGGTTACAATTTTCTAATTGTCTTTCCATTTAGCTAGTCACAATTTCATAATAGCATTAGTACTTGAAAATGGCAATTTACTTCTACTTAAAACTTGTGTTAATTTTATTAATCTCTTGCTACCTCTAGTGTTGAATTGGACTAGTTATGTCATCTAGGATTTGTTCCTCATTTTTTTTAATTTTTTCAAAAAAACGTTATGATGGTTATACTTGTATTACCATGAATGGACATAAATTTGAGGATTTTGGGTGTTTTCATTCAATTTTTCATGTTTTCCCCTTAGCTCCTACTTTATATGTGTTTTTTATGGAAGCCTTTGGATATCTTTTGGCTAATAGTATTTCATTGAACCTTATTAAAGGTTCTAATTTTCTCAACTCTATAGCCCAACTATTCAATGGTCATTTTTCTAATGACTCCTTTCTCACTCTCTTGGAGGACAAGCGTGACATTATTTAGGATATTCAATGCCTAGATATTTTTTGCAAAGCTTTAAGGTCAAATATATAGTGGCATAAAACTCAATGTTATAGGAAATCCTTCTTATCCAAGCCCAATTGGTTCAATTTCTATGGATAGAAGGGGGTTGATAAAAAGGAAGTGTTGAGATTCATAAGCATCTCTTTTTCCTTGTAGGTTTCTCCTTCCTCTTTAAGGAAACATATCATTTCTAGAGCTGAGAAAAATTATCATATTAAATTATGAAGCCCCTTTCTTTGGCAAGGAGATTCCATGTGTGTTCAAAGATTCTTGTTGCACACATTTCCATTACTCATCTTGATAAGAACCTTGCAAATCCTCATATTTGAAGATTGAAAAAATCCAAAGGTATATTTTATGGCCTTCCTTTAACCAAGGAAAATGGTTTGACAAAGTATCCTAGGAGTTTTATTATTTCCTTCCTGGCTATAATAGGCTTGGCTTGATTTATATTAAAAAAAAATGTATATATTTGTGTATTAAATGGATTATTTGAGCCCTATAAGGGGATGAAGATTGGAAATTCTTGAGTAGAAATCATATTTTTGGAAGGGCATCCAATGGGAATCAATCTTGGAAGGGGCTTATTTTTTATAATCTTCTCATAATGAAGGATCTTATTTAGATACATGGCACATTTTTCTTTAAAATCATGTAGAATTCTTGGGAAGACATCAAGCCATGAATTATGTGGGATGGAAATGACTTCATAAATTTTCTTTCTATTAATCAAAATTCTATTTGGTCATCTCCTATTATTTCTTTCTGCATTGACCCCTTTCTAGGAATTTTTGGAACATGCCTTGAAATTTTCCACAAACGAATGAAGAACTTGCCTAATATTTCCTCTAAGTCTACCAAGAGGGCTAAAGAAAAAATTTATAAATTACGATTCTAATTTACTTCAAACTATTCTTGATTTTATTCCCCCCAATTTGATTCACAAAGTTGAGGTGATAAGCTTCAAACCTTGGTGGAAATATTAGAAATGGTATCCATATACATCATTTTTCAATTACAAACCATGCAAGGTATATACTTGGACTTATTCTAACCTAATACTGTTTCAAAATTAATTTACAAATGATCACTACAAACTTCTATGGACTCTTGGCACTACAAAATTTATACTATGAGGTCAATTATCCTTGAGCCAAAACTTTCCCACTTTGCTTACTATATTATCTACCAAGGTATTCCCATTGATTCCAAGTTAACTAAATTATGTGTTTTCAATCCTTTATTTCCATTAGGTGAATAAGAAGATAATACCAAGCACATGTTCTAGTTATTTCCTAGGGCCTAGGCTACATAGAACTTCATTTATGTCTTATTTAAGCCTTTTAGGCCTGAACCTTTTTTATATAATATGATTATTTTGGGAGATTGGCCCAAAATTATTACTATATAATCCAAATTCAATATATTTTTAAGGTGGAATTTTTTTATCATTTGGAAAGACAAATTATATTATTTCATTCAATTATTCTATTGATATTCACTACAATCTATGTTAAGGCTATTATGTATTCCAATGTTCCCGTCTAGATTCAACTACAATAAAATAAATTTTTACTTGAAGTGGCTCTTTTATAGGTTCTTTTGGATCACTAGGGTAGTGTTGATGGTGAAAATGACACAAATAATGTTTAAACGAAATATTTCTACTCTATTTCTCCTGAAAAAGAAAGATAACATATAGTAGCCTAACTCCCAAGGTACTGGTAGTTGGTTCTCAACTATCTGGTGTCACTCAATTGGTCCATGCAACTGTAATATTCAAGGGGCATGTGCTGGTAACAAGGAATGCAAGCAATGATTGATTCATCAAACTGTTCTTAACAAAAAAGGGGTTTTTAAATAAAAGAAAAAGATAGGTTAGGGCGTTTATCAATGAAACATGAATAAACTTATCTAATACCCAGATATATATCTTCAACAATGAATTTTATTCCAAGAGATCAAGAAAACCACAATATAATGCAATCTATAGAACAATCATATTATTGCATGCATCCATGGTGCTTAATTTAACTATCACAATCACATATTATAATACCCAAAATATTCCAAAAGAACAAAACTTCTCATTCGTTGCCAAGATCATAGATCAACAGACTTTCAATAATTCAATCCTTAAATCTGGTTCCTTCTAATGATTTTCATCACATAAGAAACACTTATGCTTCAACACAATCAATGGCATATAGATAGATTATAATTCATCAACCTTATCAAGTAAAACTCAATTCCAACAGCATATTGTGTAAAAACCTATAATTATATTCAACTGTAACTAAATCATAACAAAGTATCTCTGTAAAGCTATAAAAATTCTATCTCCTACTATCAGGTGGCCAATTCTACTCTTATTAGCTGACCTTTACAATATGATACCCCATGGGTATTTATAGATGTACAAAAATATGAAGTCCTCCCTATCTTAAGTCGAGATCCACCTTTTTAGGAACTTAGAGCTTTCTTAGAAACTTAGATCAATTGATCTCTAGTTCCTACATTGAACACCTAGTAAATTGGAGAGAAGAAGAGAGAAGAGAAAAGGAAGCCATGTGCCCATTGGAATGTCAGTCATGCATTGCGCCCATTAGACTATCAGTCATGCATGCAGAGTATGCTCTGAAGTGTACTCATCGTAACTAGAGAAGACTTGTTCAAGTACAACCATATCTAGCCCATCAATCCAAATGTCCTCAAACTTGATCCTCTTCAGTTCAGCAGCAGCAAACTCCCTCATGTCTTTCAGCTTTGTCAACTCTCACCTAGCAGCTCTCACTTCTTCTTTAATATCCATTAACTAGTCCAACAAACTATCCTCTTCAACATCTCCCTTTTGCACAACCTCCTTAAGTCTATCATCCCATTTCTCTTTTAATTGACTTAAAGTTAGGCCATCTTTTACCGGTATATCAACATTTACTATAGTAGAAATAACCACTTCTAACTCATCAATCTATTCATTTAGATCCTTCCTAGAAACTTGAACTGCATTCTTATGTTTATACAAAAAGTTAGATCTAAACTCGATTATGCTGGAGGTCTTTTCCAAGAAATTTGTGTTGTCCTCTTCATGGATTGACTGGTCTAGAAGAGTAGATTTTGGCAATTTATTAATCTCTTTTAGCCTATGCATATACCCTCTGTACTCCTCTTATTGTTCCCCCAATTCTTTATCATGTTGATTCATCTCTTCTATCAACTCCAAGGTTATCTTGTGAATCTCAAAATTATTTCCCAATACTTCACCTATTTCCTGATTTAGCCTATCAATCCATCTATCCATCATCTCTACCTTACTCCTTACCTACACCAAATCATCCACCTATCTCTTGCTAAGAAAATTTGGTTTCTCAATGGTGGTAATTTGTTGTGACATCGGAGTAGAAACATTCTTCAATAAATTATGCAATTGATCCAGTTGATCCTTAAGCTCATCCTTTCTTTGTTTATCCTTCATCATCCTTGATTTGGTAGATGATGCTACCACATCAATCAAGTTCATTTGTTGAAGTCTGGTGGGTCTCCCCAAATTAACCATGCCCAACTGGTAATCAGTCAACTACATCTCTCCCACATCCTTGTCCACCACTGGTATTGCACATTCAACAATGATTTCTCCTCTTTCAATAAGTCTAGTGGAATGTATGATTTTATCCTTCTTCTTGGGCCTTTGTTTTTCAATATCCTTCATCATATCCTCCCAATTAAGAGGTAGTGATGATGTTACTGGCCTCTTTTGTAAATCAAGTTTTAACCATGTGGGAGCATTTGGACTAGTGGCCATCATAGTTGAAGAAGAAGAAACAATTGTAGATGATAAAGGCTACAACATATTAACTTTAGGTTGAGAATCAACCTCTTGTACATTATGTTTCTCTCCCTCTACATATTTTTGTGCAATATTTTCAGCTTCTTCCTTGTCTCTCTGCTCTTGCACTCTCTTTTCTTCCTATTCCTTCTTTAATTTTTCCTCTTCTAACCTTTTTCCCTCAAGAAGCTTGTTCCTCTCTTCTTCTAATGCTTTAAGTTTGTTTGAGGCTTCCTTTTCCTTTTGTAGTTGCTTGGCTAGCTCCTTAGCATCTTTCTCCTTTTGTATGTGTTTCGCCTCCTCCTTCTTATGAGATTCTTCAATTATTTTAATCTTAGCCACAAGAGCTTCTCTTTCCCTCTACTTCTTAGCATTTTCTTCTTCAAGCTCATGAATCTTTTGCACCAGCTCAAGATTGTCATTTTCTTCCTTGGTCTTGAGCTCATGCTCCTTTTTCCTTTGTTGTTTCTGCAGTTCATCAGCTCTTTGCTTTTTTTCTATTTGCTATTGTTGAAGTAAGACATCTGCTTGTGCCTTAGCATCAACTACCTTTTGCTTCTCCATTGTTGTTGCATGTGCTTGAGCATCTGAAGCCCTCTTTGCTTCCTCAAATAGTGCCCATTTATCCTCCTTTGTTAGCACATGTTCAGTTTCCTCTTCTAGAGGCATATTTTCTTGTGCATCCTTCTTTGACAAGGTCTCATCAGAGTTCATTCCAACATCATGGATCTCCACCTCTACTCCTTTTCCCTTCAAGGTCTCAGTTGTATCATAAAGAGTGCCTCTATGCATCTATTCACCTTACTGCTTTGTAAGTGGGACTTGAGCAAATGACTCACCTATTGTTGATGTTGAAGCCACAGGTCATGTTTGGGTATCCTCCTCTTGTACTCCAAGTAAATCTTGAGTCGAAGCTTCCAACTCAATCTCTTCAATATCAGGAGGGAAGAATTCCAAAGGCTCCTTGGGAGGAAACTTCCTCTTAATTCTCTTATATCCCTTCCCCTTTTTAGGAGTTGGACCCCTAGGAGTTTTGGTTCTTAGAAAAACCCATTAGATACTCCTATCCAAGACTGGTTGCCCTATCTGCTTGATTTCAATGGTATCCTCACTATCCCAATCTATCGGATCCAAAATTTTCATACCAATTTTCAATGCTTCATACTGATGGATCCAACACTATTCCATCATCTACTAATGTATCTAAAATATCATCCTTGATCCCGAATTGCACCATGAGTAAAACAAGAAACCTCTCATAATTCCTTTTCCTGATGTCATATTCATTCTGCAGATCACTCCAAAAGTCCTCTATTAGGTTGAAATGTTTGTCAAAGATTGAAGCCAACAAATAATTCATTTTCTTCTTTGGGTCAAAGTGCTTTCGGGCAGTATACAAGCCCAACTTTAAATGTATCAATTCACAGAAAACCACCTTAGCTCCCACAAGGTGTGGGTAGCTGGATTCACCCAATTGCATGGGGAACTTATGAAAACCTATTTTGTTCTTCATCCCAAATCGGACATTGACCCCCAGAGCTTGGTAAACAAAATCCATTAGAACCATCTTGTTGCTATAACACCTTGGAAGTAAGTGAGGATGACCCTCAAATCCTACAAACCTGAAATAAGTTGGCTTAGGGTATTGGATATACCAATTTACCCATTCTATGATAAAAGCCATGGCCTCTTGGCTCAATCTGTATCCAACATATCCATTAAGTTGGTTAATGACCACATATAAGAATGCATCATTAACCCTTATAAAATGTAGCTCTGACATAGGTAGGGATAGCTGATCATAATGATCCCATACTCTCTTTCATCAACCTGCCTCTCCCAATATCCCTACGCTGATCAATCCTGGGAAGATGCCTCCTCTGGTTGTTGCATAAACCACATAAAAGGTCATGAAAAAGCTCTTGGTTTCCCTTATCCTTGTTAGCTGATCATGAATGGCATCTGAGACAATCATTCACCAAACAAACTATTGTGTTCCATTAAATATTTTATGAATGAAAGGGAACATCCATTCCTTGAAATGAAATGCATCCCTCTTCCCAAAGACTCTAGACAACATCATGATAAGGTCTGATACCTCTTTGTTAAAATATGTCCTCTTTGGCTGATCCAAGAGCTTTTCCAAGAACTTATTTTTCGTTCTCAACCACTTCTTGCTCAAATGAGCCTTGTTGGGCTCCTTGTGTTTTCTATATATCTCTAAAGCATCTGCCTCATCCAACTGTACTAGGTTCTTTGGATCAAAGACACTAAACATGTGTTGAAACATCTGAGGAGTTAGATCTATAATCACATTGTCCTGTGAATCCATGCATTTTCTAGTGGCCGGATTGTAGGCTCTTGTTGTTTTCATGATTAGTTTCGAGTATTGGATGGATAAAGGAAATACGGTGATGTGAGCCAAGCCACACTCAACTATTCTTCCAGTTCTTCTTGTTACATCCCCAATGAATTTTTCTGAGTATAGCTCCGAAAAATTTAATGGGCCTAAATTGGTATCAGTTACATACACCTAATCTGATTCCACCTTGCTTGCAGTGACAACAAGAATCCTATGGTTATATGCCAAGGTATAGGGTAGCTCCTCTGACTTAATCTTCTTAGGTTTAGTTGTTGCCTTTGAAGTTTATGCAGGTCGATTCCTTTGGGAAGATTCTCTTGATACTCTTGACATTCTTTAGCTTCTTGCAATAAAACCTCAAATTAGACCCTTGAATAAATATCACAAAATATACTTTAAAACCTTACCCTTCATATTTATACCAGAGGTGGAACTAGGCAGACAACATTCTAAATAGTCTTTTTTTTTTAAACACTGTCAGGAACGGAGTCAAAATAGTCATTGAGCTTATAGTAATAACATATAGGACCAGAGTCAGAGTTGGGGTGGTAATCAGAATCGGAATGAAAACCAATTCGGTTCCATGAATATTTTCTAATTTCACATTGATTTTCGGTTTCGGTTCTGGTTACCAATATTTCGAGAGCCTGCTTCTTACTGTAAGTAGATTTGAAAATGGGATAGAAATGGAATTGATACTAATTATAGAACATGGTTCAAAGTCTAAATCGATTTTGATCCCACTTCCGCCTAAAATAACCATGACGCCATAAATGGTTTTAACAAGCCGATAAATAACTTCATGATTTAAGGACTAGGTTATATCAAAATGAAAGGGGCTTAAATATAACCTATACAACACCATCCCCATATGACCGAGAGGCAATCATACTAATTAGGGCATCATATTTAAAACAAGAACATGCCAAAACCCTAAATTACAAACCCTCGATTTCAAATAACTAGGGCACAAATTTAACCCCATTTAAATTAACTAGATCTAATGTGAAACAAGATTCCTAAGTAAAACCACCATTTACCAAACCCTACCAAAGTAAAAACTGCAATTAATCTATGCCATTTTAAAACTAGGGCATCACAATACGGTCATGATTAAAACATGAAAACAACCATGAGAAAAGACAAACAAACAAGAAACAAACACCAGAAAAGTAAAACGAAAAAAAACAAATAAAGAATAAAAGAAAACCAAAAATGAATCACATGAACTCACAATAGAATCGAGAATCACGAATCCACACAAAAACAACGACTAAAAAAAATGGAAAATGAGAAATAAAAGAAAGAGAAGAACAGAAAACCCTACCTCAAACCCCAAATAAATAGGTTAGTCCCCTGAAGCAATTCCACATGCAACTATCTCTTTCAATCGATTCACCCGCACAAATGCTCCACTGCAACTCTGGTTCACTCTTTGATCTTTTAAACAATGATAATAACTACCATTTAATCCCTAATTAAGGTAAAAACTCATAGTTTCACACGTGCATGGCACATGTAATTAATGCCATAAATGTGGTAGAGCAGAGTCAGAACTGCAGAGGGAGCTAGCATATCATTGATGTGCGACTTCAGTAAATTCAATGACCAAAAATGGTGGGAGCGGAATTGGGATGAAAAATAAGTTAGAAATTTGTCCAATTTCCCAACTCAGTTCCCGTTCCGGTTCTCATTCTACCAAAAAAGAAGAAAGCGAAAAAAAACAAAAAAAAAGACCGAAATGAGAAAACTTAACACAAAAACCTAAGTTAAAATGAAAGACCAAAAATCAGAGGCAGAATGGGATTTGATTTTGAAACTTTGAATAAATTCAAACTTAACTTCCACTTCAGCTCTGGCTCCGATAAAGGAAAAACAAAAAGGGAAAAAGAAGACTGTCGGGATGAGGATCGAAATTGATTTTTGAAACAAGTTTCAAAACCCGATTTGATTCCGGTTTTGGTTCCAATAGAACAATCTAAAGAAAAACAAAGAATTGGAGAAGAAAGACTCCAAACTTTGTTTTTAAAAAAACCAAGGACAAAAACAAAAGGGGGACCCATTTTGACCAAGGAAAAATATGGGGTGGTTATGCAAGGCATAACAAGAAGTACCTTTCTTATAGTTTTCAGAGTGCCACTAATTATACCCTCCAATAATGATCACTCCCGTCCTAGTGGATATCACCATAGACACTATCAAAATGCCCATAGCAAATATGAATCACAATCAAATCCTTCTCGGCTCCCTCCTAGAAGAGCTAAGGACCTAACTAATTATAATTGTTCTAAATGATCCTAATCACCTTTTACCTCTTCTTAGTCTTGTTATAATGGGGCCTCTAGACGATCAAAATCTAAAAATATTCTGATCGTTTTTTTGGCCAATTCCTCTTATTCATGACTCTCAACTCCCTACTAAATAATAAAATAAAGAGGGTGTGACTACAAGTTGGGAGCCTATTATGGATAAAAATAAGCATGTTTATGTTTGAGGAAATACAAATGATCATGATGGATCCCTACTAGTGGCTTAGTTCTTTCCTTTTTGTAGCCTTGTATCCTGTCTCTTCAAATTTATAAGTTAAGGCCATGTCATTTCCCCTTTTCATGCCAAATATAAATAAGTACACATAAGTGTATTATCTTATTTATTGTAATCTTAGGTAATGTGAGGGAAAACAAATTTAAACAATAATTTAATTTTTTCCTAAGTCACTTTATTTTATAATATTTTTAAAAGGGACAACTCCTATGTTGTTTTTAAAATAGGGCCAATGTTATTTCATCAGAGAAGTGAGCCAAGGGGGTATTCTTATTCTTAAGTTAGTCCTTATATTATTTGAAAATTTTACTGTAAAGGATAACTTAATATTTGATTTTTCCTTTAATAAATATTTATGTAACTCTTAGAAATATTATGTAGTAGTCAATTAAAAGGACACATGCCATCCTTGGATTGTTGACATGAAACAACCAATCAAAATTTAGTTTATCTTTTCCCTCTCTCTCTTTTCCTTTGCATCTCTTATATTTCTCTCTCTCATGCTCTCTCTCTCTCTCTCTGCCTATCTATCTAATTTCATCTCTTTCTCTCTTTCTCTATCTTTTTAGTTTCTATCTTTATTTTTATTAGCTAATAGGCTACATATATTACAAGATTTGAGCTTGAAACAAATCTCATGCCTAGAAACCATTATTGTGTCATTGGAAAACAAGTTTCAACTACCATTTAATGGTAAACCATCTGTAGTGTAATGGTAAAATCCTCTAAAATATCAGGTAAAATCCTATATATACTATTATATAATAATAAATATAATTATATTATATATAATTTAATCTAATATTACTATTATATTAAATATATATTATATTACTTATATTTTGTATTATATAAAAATATACTTATTATTAATTAATAATTATAATAATTTTATATGTATTTAATAATTTTGTTAAAGAATATAATATATAATTATAATAAGTCAAATAATTATATTACTTATTATGTAAAATATAGCTAATATATACTTAACTATATTGTAGAATATTAAAACCTAGCTAAATGGTGCCATAATTTTAAATTTAATTAACATACTATAAAACCTAATGAAACCAGGTTGTAGCTCGTCAAATTGGACAAGTGAAAGGTCAATACCAACACTGAGGAAGACTTTGGAGGAGTGAAAAAAACATCAATACCAATGTCGAGAAGAGTTTGGAGTTAAAACAAGGTCAATACCAATGTCGAGGACAAGGTTGATGGCACTCAGGGAAAATCAACGACCAAGGGACAATGATTACTGTAAGTTTGGCACCCCCATTCTCGTAAAATGGTATAAGATAAGACAAAAAATAAAATACCTTAGTCTTTCACATTTTTATCGACCAACCTTAGGTCTTGGAAAAAATACCATAATCTACCCGCATCTTGGTTGTTGGTGGGAACATGTTATTCTGATGCAGGAGCATCCAGTGGTGTAAGGGCAATCCTACATCACCCAAAAATATATTTACTTTCATTTAGATTTTTGTAGATGTTTTTGCATTTCTGGATACCCTTTTTGTTGAAGAAGAACTCCCAACTTTCAGAATTGCTTTTCTGCTTTTTCTGCTCGACTACTATTTTTAGCAGGTATGATTTTGAAGGCGTGAGGAGACAAAAATTTAAGGGAAGCTTCAAGACAGAATAATAAACACTTTGGTGAAAGAATCAGGCAAAGATCATTCCCAGTTCAAAAGTTATTCAAGTTTTAGTTTCTGCTTTTTGCCCTACAAAATCTTCGGAGCTAATTTTGAGGGACTTAAAGGCTCCGGATGGGCCCGAAAATTGGTGGAAAACGGAAGTGGTTAGCCTTTAGGCCCCACTTTCCAGCACTTCATTTTCGCAAGATCTTTCTGAAAAGGTATTATCATTGAAGATCCGACTGTTAGATCTTGAGTTAGGGCTTCCGGAAGTTTGTGCATAATTAGAATGTTGTTTTTGGCTCCAAACGGAGAATTGGGCTATTTATGGGGTAGTTTCTGATTTTTGTGGGTAGTTTTTGGGGAAAGAAGATCGCATGTTGCGAATAGGGGAATTTTTGTAATTTGCATGTATTACAGAACTCAAAGATTGGAGATCCTCTACATGTAAGAATTTCATACTTTGAAAATAATAAGATTTGTTAGTTTTTCTGTGTGATTTTTTGTGTCTCGGGTTGCACCCTCATGAAGTGGTATTAAAGCGGGTTTTCTTGAACGTGTGGACAGATCGCCGATTGTGAAGCAGTTCGCACCAAGACTGTGGTTGTGGGTTTGAGATATTCAAGATGCCTCCAAGAGTGGTACGTGGTAGGCGAGGTGGTGCCGGAAGTGCCAGAAATGCTGGTGGAAGAGATCCATTAGCGACCAAGGGTTTCAGAGCCCTCCAAAGATAAATTAATGCATTGCAAAGAGAGTTAAGAAGAGGGGTAAACCCGAGAAGGGGAGAATAAAGTGAGGATGAAGAAGAGGTAGAAGATTCAGATGTAGAAGAGGAAGAAGAAGCTATTGATCAAGATTAAATGTGGTTGATAAGGGCCATTTTGAAGATCGGAAAAAGACCTAGAGTAGAAGTTCCCAGTTTTTCCGGAAGTCTAAACCCGGAAGAGTTGATTGATTGGATCAATGAGTTGGAAGAGTATTTCGAGTATGAAGAAGTAGAGGACCTAGATTGGGTTAAGTTTGCAAAAACAAAGCTGAAGGGCCACGCCAGTATCTGGTGGAAAGAGGTCCAACTAGAAAGAAATAAGAGAGAAAAGGGAAAGATCACCAGATGGGATCGCATGGTGGAGAAACTGAAGAAGCAGTTCATGCCAATGGACTATGAGTTAGATCTATTGAAGAAATTGCAAAGGTTGAAGCAAGGGAGTAGATCTTTGAAAGAATACACAGAAGATTTTCACAAGATAATCATCAGAACGGGACATGCAGAGGCCAACAAGGAGAAGGTAGCCTGTTATCTTAATGGGTTACGACTGAGCATTCAAGAGGAGCTAAGCTTGGTTAGGATGGCCACCATTGAGGATGCATACCAATTTTCTCTGAGAGTTGAAGAGAAGTTGAACAAGAGATTTGACAGCAAGCAAAAAGGATGAGGAGGTTAAAGCAGAAGGGGTAGTAAAAGATCTTTTGGAAGCCGAAATGAGGATGAGAAGAAAAATGAAGATGTGGGTACCAGTTGAAGCCAGAGGAATGATAACTTCTATCGCCCACATGATCAGAATGGTGGTGATCAAAGAGGTAGAGGACGAGGAAGCTTTGGGCAAGGACCCGGAAGGGGTGGTTTCAGAGGAACTTGTTTCCGATGTGGTGAAGAAGGGCATCGAGCCTATGAATGTCCACAATACCAAGGAAGGATAGACAAAAGGCCAGAAGGTCGTGCAAGGGTTGCACATGTAGATGAGGAGGCTTAATCTGAGCATTCAGATGATGCTGAAAGGGGAGAATCCCTAGTGGTTAGAAAAGCCCTGGTGACTAAAGAGAAGGAGCCAGAACAGAGGAAGAACTTGTTTTGCACAAGGTGCAAGTGTGAAAACAAATGTTGTGATGTTATTGTTGACAGTGGGAGCATCGATAATCTAGTGTCAAAAGAAATGGTTATAAAGTTGAAGCTGAAGAGGGAAAAGCATCCACATCCATATCGGATTTCCTGGTTGCAGAAAGACCACAAAGTTCTAGTCAATGAGCAGTGCTTGGTGAAGTTCAAGATTGGAAGCTATTGTGATGAGGTACTCTGTGATATCATCCCTATGGATGCATGTCACATGTTGTTGGGGAGGCCGTGGCAGTTTGACAGGCGAGCTGTACATGATGGCCATGCAAACACTTATTCCCTGATGAAGGATGGAGTCCGCCATAAGTTGAAACCCCTGAAGAAGGCCGAAGAAAAGGTATGTAGTAGTGCTAGAATTTGTTATGTTGATGGAAGGAAATTTTTAGAAGGCATGAAACATGAGCATGTGTGTTATGCATTGATTCCTAAAATGGTTAAGGAGGGTAGTGAGAAGGTTCCAGTAGAAGTTTCTGGGTTATTGAATGAGTTTTAGGATATTATTTCTGATAATGTACCTGAGGGTTTACCACCAATGAGGAAGATCAGTCATCAGATTGACTTGATCCCAGGAGCCATTTTTTTGAATAAGGCAACTCATAGAATGACTTCTGTAGAAAATGAGGAGTTGAATAGACAAGTTGAGGAGTTGTTGAGAAAGGGTTTGATTCGAGAGAGTTTGAGTCCATGTGCAGTACCTATAGTGCTAGCACCAAAGAAGGATGGGGAGTGGAGGATGTGTACAGACTCTCGGGCCATAAACAAGATAACAATCAAGTATAGATTTCCCTTGCCAAGGATGGATGACCTGATGGACTGTTTGAGTGGAGCTTAGTACTTCACAAAGATTGATATGAAGAGTGGATATCACCAGATCCAAATTCAAGAGGGAGATGAATGGAAGACCGCCTTCAAGACCAAAGAGGGCCTGTACGAGTGGTTAGTCATGCCTTTTGGGCTAACCAATGCACCGAGCACATTCATGTGGCTCATGAACGAGGTACTAAAAGAGTTCCTAGGAAGCTTTGTTATTGTGTATTTAGATGATATTTTGATATTCAGTAAGTCACTGGATGAGAATATAATGCATATTGGTAGAGTCTTTGAGAAGTTAAGAGAAGAGAAATTGCCGATTAATCTGAAGAAGTGTAGTTTTGTGAAGAAGGAGTTAGTGTACTTTGGGTTTGTTGTCTTGACAAAAGGTCTCAAGATGGACCCAGAGAAGGTGAAGGCTATTCTGGAATGGCCTACCCCAAGAACTGCTACTGAGGTGAGATATTTCCATGGTTTGGCCAGTTTTTATAGAAATTTTATTAGAAACTTCAGTAGTATTTGTGCACCCCTAACTGAAACAATGAGAGGGGACATAAAAGAGTTCAAGTGGAGCACTGGAGCAGCAAGGATTTTTGATCTATTGAAGCAGAAGGTGACAGAATAATCTATTTTGGCTCTCGCAGATTTCAATAAGGTGTTTCAGGTGGATTGTGATGCCAGTGGTTGTACCATTGGAGCAGTGTTAAGCTAGGAAGGTAAACCCATTGCCTATTTCAGTGAAAAGTTAAATGATGCAAAAAGAAAGTACTCTGTATATGATCAGGAATTTTATACAATAGTTCAAGCATTAAAGAAATGGAGGCATTATTTGTTGCCGAAGGAATTTGTTATGTATATTGATCATCAAGCATTGCAGTACCTGAGTAGTCAGGGAAAATTAAATCAAAGGCATATGAAATGGGTAGAATTTTTGCAAAGTTATACATTTGTTTTAAAACATAGGAGTGGGAAGTCAAATAGGGTTGCAGATGCCTTAAGTAGGAGGCATACATTGTTGATAGAAATGCAGATTGAGGTGGTTGGGTTTAGTGAACTCAAGACATTGTATCCGAATGATCCTGATTTTGCAGAGGCTTGGAAAGCTTGCAAGGAACCTATTATAGTTGACAGGACAAAGTGGCTGGATTTCATAATTCAAGAAGGCATGTTGTTTAAGGGAAGTCAATTGTGTATTCCGAGGAGTTCCATGAGGGAGAACTTGATAAAAGAGAAACACAGTGGAGGAATGGCAGGACATTTTGGTTGAGATAAGACCATTTCCATTATTAGTGAGCATTATTATTGGCCTCAGTTGTCACAAGACGTGAAGAAGTTTGTGCAGAGTTGTAAGGTATGTCAAATGGCTAAAGGAGTGAGTCAGAATACAGGGTTGTATCAGCCCTTACCTGTACCAAAGAGGCCATGGGAGGATATAAGTATGGACTTTGTTCTTGGTTTGCCAAGGACACAAAGAGGGAATGATTCAGTATTTGTGGTAGTTGACAAGTTTTCAAAGATGGCACATTTCATCCCATGCCAGAAGACCCATGATGCAGTCAACATTGCTAACTTGTTCTTCAGAGAGGTGGTGAGGCTACATGGTTTGCCAAAGAGTATAGTCTCAAATTGTGACACAAAATTTGTTGGATACTTTTGGAGGACCTTGTGGAAGAAGTTGAAAATAGAGTTGAAGTTTAGTTCTGCACACCATCCCCAGACTGATGGGCAAACTGAAGTTGTGAACAGGAGTTTGGGTAACCTACTGAGATGCTTGGTAGGAGATAAACCAAAGGGATGGGATTTGATCTTACCCCAGGTAGAATTCGCTTACAACAATTCTTGCAATAGAAGCACTGGTAGATCACCGTTCCAGATTGTGTATGGAAGTAGTCCTAGGACTGCTCCATAATTGAGGAAGATGGACCAAGAGAAGAAGACAAGTGTTGAAGCTGAAGACTTTGCAAAACACATCAAGAATATGCATGAGAAGGTAAAAGAACACATTAACAAGATGAATATGTAGTATAAGGCTAAGGCAGATCAAAAGAGGAGGTATAAGGAGTTTCAGATTGGTGATGAAGTGATGGTCCACTTGAGGAAAGAAAGGTTTCCAGTAGGAACCTATAACAAACTGAAGATGAAGAAGTTCGGTCCCTATAAAATTTTGAAGAGGCATGATTCAGGGGACGCATATGAGGTAGAGTTTCCGGATGGACTCAACATTTCCCCTGTGTTCAACATTGCAGATTTGATAGAATATCATGAGGGTGGCACAGAGGAAGTACCAGCAATGGAATAGTGTGGTATTCCGGCACCTACTTCAGAAAAGGAGGAGATCGAAGAAATCTTGGATAGCCGTGTGGGAAGGAGTACCAGAAATAGGCAATATGAAGAATATCTGGTGAAGTGGAGAGGAAGGCCTGTGGAAGATTCATCCTGGTTGTCTAAGGCAGAGGTTGACCGTTTGGGTTTTCCTCAACCATCTGAGAAGTGATGGGGTCACTTTTCAAATTACCTTGGGTGTCTGATGCAGGAGCATCCAGTGGTGTAAGGGCAATCCTACATCACCCAAAAATATATTTACTTTCATTTATATTTTTGTAGATGTTTTTGCATTTCTGGATACCCTTTTTGTCGAAGAAGAACTCCCAACTTTCAGAATTGCTTTTCTGCTTTTTCTGCTCGACTGCTATTTTTAGCAGGTATGATTTTGAAGGCGTGAGGAGACAAAAATTTAAGGGAAGCTTCAGGACAGAATAATAAACACTTTGGTGAAAGAATAAGGCAAAGATCATTCCCAGTTCAAAAGTTATTCAAGTTTCAGTTTCTGCTTTTTGCCCTACAAAATCTTCGGAGCTAATTTTGAGGGACTTAAAGGCTCTAGATGGGCCCAAAAATTGGCGGAAAACGAAAGTGGTTAGCCTTTAGGACCCACTTTCCGGCACTTAATTTTTGCAAGACCTTTCTGAAAAGGTATTATCATTGAAGATCCGATTGTTAGATCTTGAGTTAGGGCTTTCGGAAGTTTGTGCATAATTAGAATGTTGTTTTTGACTCCAAATGGAAAATTGGGCTATTTATGGGTAGTTTCTGATTTTTGTGGGTAGTTTTTGGGGAAAGAAGATCGCATGTTGCGAATAGGGGAATTTCTGTAATTTCTTTTCTGTAATTTGCATGTATTGCAGAACTCAAGGATTGGAGATCCTCTGCATGTAAGAATTTCATACTTTGAAAATAATAAGATTTGTTAGTTTTTTTTTGTGATTTTCTGTGTCTCAAGTTTCACCCTCATCATATTCTTTGTTGTACAACCTACCTCAAATCTTATGTCCACAAAGTTTCTAAAAACATAAAACAATAAGAAAAAATTTGAAGGTACAACTAAAACTGGTTTATTACTTTTGGCATCCTCCACCTCTTATATTTCAACATAGCATGGGATTACACTTAAATAACATAAACTCAGAAAAATGGAAGTTTATAGGGGCAAAGGAGCCCAAGTATATGCTAGGCTAAGCTAGATCTAATGAATGGAAATAGAGGCATACAATTCTTCTTTAATACCTCCACGAAAAAACATATGCAAGGAAAGGTCTCCTCCCTTTTTGGTAGTGATAACCTCTTCCACACACAACCCTTAAAAAATATGAATAGAGGAATATAATCTTTGAATAAGTCAAAGTTGATTCTCTCCTACCTAATGCAATTAGTCATTTTATCCGTACAAATATTTATAGTGATTACTAGAGGCACATAGACAAATTCTTCATAATAGAAGAATTTGATCATACTTTTCCAATGATGGCATTATGATAAAACCTTAGGTTAAATGAATAATTCCTAGCTAGTTTCTTTAAATCATTTCCAACCGTATAAGAGAAGACCGCTACTATGTGTACATGGATACCATGGAGAAAGGCTCTTTGGGATCTTTCATCAATCAAGGTATTGTTAAATTTTAACACCTAAAAGTGAGAATGAGAAATCTTTCCTAGGATGGTGGCCAATTATGCTTCTCAATACCTAGATTAAAAAATATTTTTCAATATCATTGCCATCACAATTAAACCTATTGCTTGAGATATAGTCATACAGGTAAAAAAATTGGCTTTCTTGATAGTAGATACATTCTAGATAATTCATTCCTTGCATCAAACATTGTTGAATGGGCCCAACAAACTACTCATGATGCCCTTACTATTAAGTTAAAACTTTGACAAGGCATATGATTGCATCAAATGTCCTTTCACTTATAAAAGGCTCAAATGGATTTATTTTTAACCCTAAATTATTATCACACATTCAAAATTACAAAATACTAGTTGAATGAAGAACCTTCATTTGAAGGTGATGTCATCATGACCTTTGAATGAAGAACCTTCATTTGAAGGTGATGTCGTCATGACCTTTGAATGAAGAACCTTCATTCAAAAATGATGCCATGTCAAGAATTTCAAATGAAGGTAGTTTTTATTTTAAATATTTCATGTCCAAAATTCTTTATAAAAGGAACCTTTGCATGAAGGACCTTCAAATGAAGACCTTAATTCAAAGGTCCTTCATTAGAAGATCCTTCATATGAAGGTTCCTTTAATTCCATCCCATTATAGATCTTAGAGTTGTTAGAGATATTTCAATTTTGAATTAGAGATTGGACCATAAAATAGTTTCACCATGACTCTACCAAGATATCCATCAAATTGATAAACCCTGACTTAACAACCACAAATTCACAAGAAAATTGCCCCTATCATCCCTAGGGCATCAATTCAATGCCAAGTTTCTTGCTTTAATAGAACCCTAAATTAAAATGAAACTCTATCATACCATGTTTCAAACCAATCCAATGAGTTATAGTTCCAAGACAATGGGTGGATTGGTGGATTCCATTTCAATTTAGCCCTCAAACCCTTACATAGGCAAAACAGGGCAATCCCTGTATTTATTTGTTTTCTCCCACAAAAAAATTATTTATCACTTCAAAAAAAATAAAAAATGAAACATAACACATATATTTATCTACACCAATTATTTCAGAGCATTTCAAGCTTGTACGGATCCATACAACACAAAAGAACTTCAAAAAAATAGTAAAAACACAAAAAATTGCTTCAAGAACGTGGTATTTGATATGAAATTTTGGTATCAACTCCTCCAACAATTGCAATGGGACGGGAATACAATATGATATAATTGGGATAATAAATGCATCATTTGAAGCATCAAACCAATATGAAAATATGAAAGAAAGTGCTAACCCCTTAAATTGAAAAAGTTTCTTTTAACTTTAAGTTTGTTGGGTAGCCAATTCTTTTAAGTTATCAAATCCTATCATCATACACAATCAAAATTTTGTTGTTTGAAATGACTATGGGCACTAACTTTCATTATTTGAAGATGTTGAAACATTTTCATAGAGAACTAGAACATTGATGCGACCACTCATCCTACCTTAAAACATACTAAAAGTATCCTAGCAATTAGACATAGGAATATTTAAGATGACTTAAACAATTTTTATTACCAAAGCATAAACTTATGATGACTTAACCAATCCTAGTACACACTCCCTCCCCGTTAACCACTTATACATATGGAAATTAAATGTAAATTTTCTACTATTTTTAGTCATGTAGGTGTCCAATAAACCACTTGGTGGTGTTTCCCTTCAAGTTTATTTACTTGAATGAAGAGAAAAAGTCCTTTCATTACAATTAGAGAATACATTTGAGGTCTTGGTTGTGTAACTAGTGGACCATAGTCACATTTAACACTTGTTATAAATTTTGGGAGTTAAAATGTTAAGTAGATTTGATTTGTGATGAAAACATTTTGACACTAGTAACAATAACTTGCAATCTATCAAGACTTGATTAACTTATAACCTATCAAATTCTAGCAATGAAATGATAGATTAATCATAATGTCACCATGGGATCCCATCACCATGAAAAAACTTCATCCAACATGCTTATGAGTGCAAGTACCACCAAATAGGTATTTGTCAGATTTGTCTTCCTCGAGCGAGGGAAATTCAGGAAGAGAAGAGGAAAGCAAGACATGTAGTAGGTCTAAAAGAGGGAGATTGACTATAGGTCAAAATATTAGAATAAAATTTTGTGAATGAATGGAATTTTTTCTTGCTAAAGGGGGGTCATTTTCTTATGATGATGAGAGCATAGGCAACACCAAGGTGCCCTTGAGGTACAAACATCTACAGAAACAATGGGTACCCAAGGATCTTCCTCCAATAAACACTAATTTTTGTGTCAATGAGAGGATATATCGCATAACACCATCATCATTACATGGATTGTGCCTATTTTTCATGGATAGCATAAAGGTCTATTATGAAAAATTCACTGAATTGATGGAGTATGTTAGACCCTGTTACAGTTACAAAGATTGGATGTAGCTGGTTTAATATACATGAAGTATGTGTAGGTATGCATTGTCAGCAAATTATATATAGCTAGAAGATAAGGATCAAAATAAAGGAGTGGCTATGTACATTGATGGAAGGCTAAAATCATCAAAGAATATTGCAGGGTTTATAAACATTACATGATCTAGGTCAAAAAATAAGCAACCCAATTGCATATTTGAGGCATGTGAGGGAAACCGTGTATTTGTATGTGCGATAAAATCAATAACTACAGGGGAAGAGTTACTAATCGATTACAATTTGAATTGCTTAGATACAAACACAGTTACTATGGGGGTGATATGTACTATATACCATTTTATCGAACCTCCAATTAATGCCTCCAATATACCATTTTAATATTATGTTTTTTTTTGTAAGTCTATTGGTTTCATTTCGGTAATGTTTTTGTATATTTAATTTTTTTCACAGCGGGACATTGATCATACAGGGAAGACTCAAGCCTAAATCTCAGATCATGATCCATCTTTAGGTGCTTCTACCCAACAATTTTACCTCATTGTAATTATACAAATTAGATATGAAAAAAATGTTTTATAATTATGTTTTTTCATGAGTTTATTGGGTTAATTTTGATAATGTTTTTAATATTCTTGTTGTAGTTGGATGATCAAGGAAAGGCACCAAGAGTAGAGGAGAGAATCCATAGGGAGGTGCAGTCACTATTATGTGATGATGGCATCACATATTCAACAAACCCTCTTGATATGATAAGGAAGACACAAAAAAAATGCAATGAAGAAATCCTTGAGTTGTTATTCATAGTGTGTCAAACATATGAGATAAGAGAGAGGATTAAAATATTGACAAAGAGAGCAAAAAAATTTCAAGCAAGTTGTCATGAGGTCTTTAATTATAACATAAGCGCATTCATGGTCTTATTTTTTCTACTCTTTTATGTCATCAACTAAAATATGTGTTGCTTTTACAAGATTTTTTGCTTCCTCATGATGTTGTTGGCCTTGATCAAGGTATTGCAGGTGCTGCTTGAGGAGTAGGGGTTGGTACCAGTGTCCATCCTGATCTTCCTATGCATACATCACATCATCCAACCCATCATTTGTTCCTATATTTTTGACTGAAATGTCAACAACACATACCATGCATGCATCTGGTAGTGCACCCTCTGGCAGTGAACACATGCTAGAACATGTGTCAAGACATGTACCTGGGGATGTAGAGGTCACTACTACTGGTGATGTTTTAGTAACCTTTCCTAGATCTTCTTTTATTACTAGTACGAGAAAATTTTCAATCACATTTGTGGTGACCAAGGATTCTATTCCCATAAAGGTAGAGAAGGTCCCAGGTACTTGAAAATGTTTTAATTATTATTATATAATCCAATTGAAATTTACTTATTGATCAGTCTTTTAGACAAATGATCCCGTGATAATTTTACAGGAAATATTTTTTTTATAAACATCTAAGTGATATTACATTGGAGCTCTTCGGGCCCACCATACGTACATGGTGGAATGCCCAAAATCAAGATTTAAAAGATGAGCTCATTAACTGTTTAGCTGTTTTGTTCGATGATAAAACATTCAACTAAACCAAGGTCCTTAAGAAAGAAGGTACCTATCTAAAGTATGTGAGGTACCAATATAGGTCACATTTAGAGAAGAACAAAAAGTACGAGCATCCTCCCATGGTTTTGAAGAGGGAGTGGAAGAACCTCGTGTCAGATGGAAAGGAGAAGGCTGAAAAGAAAAAAGGAAAGACACCATCAGGCCAAGGATGGTATGTAATAATATCAACAATGTAATTATATACTGATTAATATTTCTATTTACATAATCTAACGTATTTCAAACTTTTCATAGGTTTCCTGACACGTCAAAGGCAACAAAGGCAAGACTAGAAAAACACGGGCATCACAAACTTGGCTTTGGTGGTTATATGAAATTAGCCGCATGAATTGTAAGTATCAATAAATGAAATATTACATCCAAATAATAAATTGCAAACAATTTTGGTTTTATCACACCATAGAAGAAAAATTCATGATCTTATGCAAAAATGCATGGCTCTGAATTCAATAGAGTGCCCACAAAAGAGGACTTGAAGATTGCCTTCCAGCAAGGCTATGGGGCCCTAACTGAACACCTAAGAGTCTTGACTAGGCAAACACAATCTTCCACTGCATCCAACACGCAAGTAAATAAACTCAATAAATTTTATTTAAAATTGAATACTTTTGCAATCTATTCAATATTAATTTCCACCATAAAGTAATAATGTGCCTATTTGTTTTAAACATACAAGCAATGATAATACTACACATGACATTGGAATGCAACCTGGTGAGGGTGGAGCACAACTACAAACGAAGGCCATGGCGTGCATCCCAATACTAGATTTATTCATGTGCTATACAAAACGCAGTATGGATTGATACAATTAAACATCTTTAATTGCATTTGGTGTATTAATTGATATAACCTTTCATGTTTTAACTTTAGAGCATGTAGAGCATGATCAACATGTTGAGCATTATTAGGCTAGACAAGATTAGGAACATGATGTGGCCCCATCAGGTAAAGAGGACCACTCTAATGTTCTTTTAAACATATTTAATTGCATTTGTTGTATTAATTAATGTAACCTTTCATGTTTCAACTCCAGATCAAGATTTAGAGGGTGTTCAACATGTTGAGCATGAGGCTATAAGACAAGATCAAGAACATGATGTGGCCCCATCAGGTAAATATCACCACTCTAATGTTATTTTAATTAATGAAAAATTTATAACAATAATAATAAAACATACCAATTTGACATGTCTTTGCTATTGCAGTATACCCCCCCTTGCAACGACATCCAAGTTGTGAGTACATGACTAGGCATACATTAGGATCATGAGAAGAGCTCAAAACAACTGAAGGGGGTACAAATGATTTAGAAAACAATACTCCATTTCAGCTTTTTTTAGCTACAATAGAGAAACAAAAAAAAAGTGATTGTAATTATATTATGACAAAAATATTTTTTATAATATGTAAAAACTGAAAAAATGAATTTTATATGTTAATGAATGAATGCTATATGTTATTAATGGATGAATGAATGAATGTTATATATTATTAATGGATGAGTGAACAAATGTGAATATGTTAATGAATGAATGTTATATGTTATTAATGTAGGATGAATGAATGAATGAATGTTATATGTTATATGATCGGGTATTGGGAATTGAGAGTAATATGAGGGGGGGAGGTTCCAAATGAGATTCCACCTTCACGTGGTTGGCCATGTTAAGTAGATAATATTAAACTATTCTCAAAATAAAGAGAAGCTCAATAAGGTAATGCACTTTTCAATATAGGAAATGCATCATTTGAAGCATCAAACCAATATGTAAAGATGAAAGAAAGTGCTAAATTTTCACTATGAACATTGTGTTGTGTGTGGATTTGGTTTCAAAGCTCTATTTCTTTTTTTTTTAGTGGTGACATAACTCTAAAATTTGACTTTTTTTCATAATAGGTTAGTAGAAAATTTGATAGCTTTGAAGGGTTTAAAGGCTTGATTGAGATAGATACACGAATATTTGGATCTTGTTGGTAATGGGAGGCTTCCACTTAACCATGAATTTTTTTACCATCTATAGGTATGCAAAAATTTCTCTACTTACATTCAGTCAACTTACTATCTTACTTACCAAAATCTACCCTTGTTAAGCCACAACCATAAGTAGCACACTGTCATAATGCTTCAATCTCAGTCATTAATCTTTGTCTTCACAAAAGGATAATATTCATTAATACATTAATAAGCGTAAAAATATTTCATAAAGACCTATGGAGGATAAACCATGTGCCAATCCATTAGAGATTCATAGTGCATAAAACCATTGAAAATACATCATAGTCATAACCTTTGCTAAGGGCACATGATTGTCTTTTGGATTGTTTACAAATTCATATCTATGATCATAAGTATCATAAGCCTCTATAATCTTTATGATTTCCCTAAGTTGAATGACCATTGACTTTGGATTTAGTTGACTATTCCTTTGTCTTAGCATTGTCACCTGTATTCATCAAATCACTATGAATTGTTGATGTTTCATCTCATAGTCCATTTTATTGATTTTTCATACATTGTTTTAACTATTAAGGCCATCCTTTATTGTTTATTGATTATATTTTAAATAATTTTCCACCTCTCATGATTTTGCATCTTCTTGAAGACTCTAAACTCTTCCCATCATTGGTCACTTGGTGAGGGGGACTATCACTGTACTTGTTCGAAATGCTTGTGGATTGTCATCCTTTGAATCTACCCTTTACATTACTATCTTTTACTGCCCTTTATATGTATGGTGATTGTCTTCTTTAAGCAATAGATTTGAGTGTCATTTTCTCTTTCATGCCTACTAGGTCTATGCTCTGCTCCTCTTTTATGCCCATTGACCTCATACATCTAATATGAAAATCCTTTAGTGCTCTTGAGGTATTTCATCATGATTCATAGTCAAAACCTTTATAATGCAGTCATACAGAGACCTATAGGGCACAAAACACAGTCATAACTTATAGTCATTAATCACTTTCCAAAGTCAGTATAACTATCCTTTCAAATTACCAAGGTCACTGTCATTTAAATTTTCTAAAATGACTATCTCTTGAAGACATTTATGACTATCCTAGGTTTTATTCATGGTGTTTGATATTTTTTTCACCCTCATTACTATCATTTCCCTTATGAAAATCATCTTTTCTTAGTTGATTGTCATTATTTTTCCTTGAGATTTGACCCCTTTGTGATTTGTCATGAAAAATCTATATCTTTAGTATTCCTCCACAACACTTCCCCTTTGTTACATCATACATTGTGTATTGCTTCTTCCTCATGAATATCATAATGCACTATGTACTAAATTGAAAATCATAGCTATGCTTACCAAGTTTTCCCTATGTACTAAATTGAAAATCATAGCTATTCTTACCAAGTTTTCCCTTCTCTCTTCTAAGGTATTGTCTCTATAAAGCATTTCATTTAGAACACAAATATGTCTAGGCTTGTAGAGAATCTTGTTGGACAAATACAATGTGGAAACCTATTTTTTTTGCACAACTTTGACATAGGTTTGCACAAAGTTTGTGTTTGTTGGATAAAATTTCTCCTAGTTTGAGAAGTTCAACATCCTATTCTAAAGGTTTTTATCCATTAAAATCCAAATTCATTCTATCTTCTTTATAAAAAATCATTTTCTTTCTATCCACAAGGCCAAAACAACCTTTTACCATCATACCGCTTCCTAAATATCCACCCTTGTAAACCCTTACCACATACCTCCTCACTACGACCTCTTGCAAAAGGGTTTGTGGTATCATAGTTAAAAATAGTCACAGTATACCCTTTTACCACTATACCATGGAATGTGGGAGCAAGGCCCATGGTTGAGCGGTATACTTGAGAATGGTGACAAGAAGATACCACCATACCACATGAAAAGTAATGTTAGACCATGGTAGAGCTATAATGAAGGAAATAAGAACAGTTACCGCCATATCACAGAGGTTTTGAGTGTAGCCCGCGATGGAGTGGTACGGTAAGAAGTTTCATTGGAATTTCGATGCTCATGTCTGATGAAACCAAAAAGTGTCAATGAGATTTCTATACCTATGACAAAAAAATTCGTCATAATGTTCAATGTTTTGTCGGTATTTCGATGATCATTTTTTACTAGAACAAAAGTCTCCAATGAGGTTGTTGCGAAAGAGCGGTAGAGTGGTGGACACTACCACACCACATGCATCTTTTCTTGGGTTGTGGTGGCACGGTTACTGCCATACCATGAAGGGTTTGAGTGTAGCCCATGGTGGATCGGTACATTAAGAAGTTTCATCATAAAAATGACGCAATAGTGTTATTTTTTTTACAATGCTACAATGTCCACACTTCTTCGGTACAGTAAGATGTTTTGTTGGAAAAATGACGCAATGGTGTTTTTTATCTGATGATATTACAATGTCCACACTTCTTCGATTGGGTTATTTTTTTGTCGGTAGATGGATGAAAGTTCATTGATATTGCAATGAAAAAAAATGGTTGTTAAAACAACAGAATTTCGGTGACGAAAGTTTAACCACTGATTCGCCAGTACTTCAACAATTTTTTGTTGAAATTTCAACAAACATGCATCAGAAATTGTTGTCAAATATAGTAGTGTGTGTTTTTTTGTTTTTCTAAATTTTCTATAGCATTTGAACAAACGGGCGACCCTACCTAAAACACAGAGGCGACCACGCCCAAAACAAAAGAAAAAAAGGTAAACGAGCAGTAAGTTTGTCATTCCATAATTATATTTATGGTTTTTTTTCATTGTTTCTAACTTGCTACTAGTTGTTTGTTGGTGAGTTTGTTTCTTACTAACTTTTTTGTAGTTTTATTGTCAAAGACACAAAAAAAATGAAACTACTGACATGTTTGTTGTAGGGTGAGAAACTTATTTCTTTTCTAGTTAACTTGTTGATTTATTTCTTAACTAGGAACATAGGTTAATTAAGAGGGGTCAATAAACCTATTTTTTGTGTTTGTATATGTGGGCTATTAATGTATCCAATCCCCTTGTGCCATTTGGTGATCCTGGGAGAAGAGAAATCATAGTCCACTTAAGTCCTTTTTTACCCATTTTAATTTTCTTAGCGGGACCTGCTTGGGGATTTCATCAACCCAAGGGACGATTATAACCATGTGTATTGGTGGGTTATATAAAGGGGGGAGGTAAAATATATACCTCAATCTATTCAATTTGTGTTTGGTGAAGTGTCAAAGCTAGGGTGATACCTAGACAAGACGTGAAGAGTTGGTATGAGATCCTAATCTCTCACTAGAAGTTACTGACACACACTTGTGATATACTAGTGTTTACGGTTGTGCCCCACATATCATGCATATATCTGGGACTCCCTTAGAAACCTTTTTAAGCCTAGATAGAGGGTCATGTTGACCATACACTTAACACTAAAACTAGGCTTGTGTTGTTTGAACTATCTTCTTGTGAAAAACCAATGATTATCAGTTCATTTTGAGCTTTTTCTTGTCATTTTTGTCCTTTGCCATAACTATTTTTTACTAAGTTAGGTTCAGAATAACACACAAAGGTGACCTTTCCCTAAAAAGGGTGACCTTTCCCTAAAAGGGGTGACCCTTCCCTCAAAGGGGTGACCTCGCCCTTCCTGTTTCAGTCATTTTTCACCCAGACCAATTTGAAATTCACAAATTATTTTGAAACAAGTGACCATGCCCTCAAAGGGGGGACCTTGCCCTCAAATAGGTGACCTTGTCCTCAAAGGGGCAACCATGCCCCCTTTCTTAGCTATTGTTTATGCTGTCCAAGTCAAAATTTTAGTAGTTTTTTTCTTATTTGGGTGACCTTGCCCCTTGTTTGGGTGACCCTGCCCACTGTTTGGGTGACCATACCCAAGTTTGGGAAACCCTACCCTCTAAAGGTGCAGACCTACCCTAAAAGGGGTGAACCTATCCTTCAAATGACTATTTTGAACTTTTGTTCGCTAGTCATTAACCCATTTTGGATAGTCATTTTTCGGTTTTGAGTCACGTTCCCTCATTCTAGGTAATAATTTAGCCATTCTAACCATCCATGCACCCATTCTGAATATCTGCTTACCCATTCTGAACATTGTTCCCTCATTCTGAGTACCCATTTACCCATTTCGGGAACCCGTTCACCTGCCCCGTGCATCCGTTCACCCGTTCTGAGTGTCATTCTTTCGTTCTAAGCATCATTCTCCTATTTTGAGTACCTATTCATCCATTTCAAGCATTTCTTCACCCGTTCTGAGCATTCATTTTGAGCATCCATTCACCAATTCCATACATCCGTTTACTCGTTCCAAGTATCCTTTTTCCCGTTTCGAGCATCGTTCTCCCATTTTGAGTACTTGTTCATCTGTTTCAAGCATTCATTCATCCATTATGAGCATCTATTCACCCATTCAGTGCATCCGTTTTGAGTATCCATTTTCCAGTTTTGAGTGTCGTTATCTCGTTCTAATCATCTTTTTTCTTGCTCTGAGTGTCCATTCACCCATTTTGAGTATTTTTTCACCCATTTCGAGCACTTATTTGCCCATTTTGCAAGCCCATTCACCCCATTTATCAATATCACTTAATTTTTTTCCAAACTAAGTAGAATCCAAAAGTTGTTTGGGTGACCCTACCCAAGTTTGGGTGGCCCTGCCCAAGTTTGGGTGGCCATACCCCAAAACAGGCAACCTTGCCCAAGTTTGGGCAGCTCTACCCAAGTTTGGGTGGCCCTTCCCCAGAACAAGTGACCTTACCCTAGTATACAAGTGACCTAGTACTAAACAAAGGGGTGAATCCTCCTTTTCTTCTTAATTTGGGGCCTCATTTAGGTCCATTTTGGTGTCCGTTCAACTAAATTTTGTCTTGTTCATCACATCCAAAGAGTCAATACTTCATACCACAATTATCCTACATCTTCCTTAGTCCAAAATCATCATCCAATCATTCCTCCTTGTCCTATCCATCCTCAAACCATCAAGTTTTCAAAAACAATTAGGAATTTATTTATCCCAACTTGTTGGGGTCATAACTTTCTACTCGATGCTCAGAATTCAAAACCTTTTACACCATCAAAAAGGTCTCCTAGAGTAATAATTCAATCCCTAAAATAGAGTGCCTTTTACATCCCAATTTTAAGGACCGGTGCAAGTTTCAACCTCAAATTCCGCTCTTAAGACCTTCGAAAATGCGATTTACTATGACAAAAAAAAGACCAAAAAAAAATTAAAAATTTTAATTTTAATTTTTCTCAATCCTATCACCCCTGGACTATTTTGAACCATAATTTGAGCTCTAGTTTAGTCCTAATCTAAGATCCAATGCAATTCTAATATGATCTTTACTCCCATCATCCTAATTTGAGCTTCAATCTAATTTGAATCTAAGCTTTTATCCAATCCCAATGTGAGCTTAACCTGAATCTCCATTTGAGCTTTAGTACATCCATATCCAAGATCTTTCGATATCGAACCAAATCTTAAGATATCTTCACCCATATTATTCCAATCCATCCACTTCCATCATCTATTCTTTCCTTCTAATCTATATCCATCATGAATCCTTATCCTCCTTTTGCACAACCAATAATAGTAGTCAAGGGGAATCCTAACTACATTGATCATGATAATGAAAGTCTTGTTGATCAAGAAGAGTGTAATATAGATCCCCTTGATTCTATCATTCCTAGAAATCTTTATTCAATCACCTCCCAAAATCCAACTACTCCAAAATATCCCCCCATACCTTCATCCACATCTAATAACAATCCTTATGCTACCCTTGAGAAGGGATATCCAATATCCTCACCATCCACATATTCATCATTCCCTCCCTCTCCACCTCTATCCTATCCAACATCCACATCCTCCTATAGTAATCCAACATCCCCATACTCCTATACTTATCATCATCAACAATCCCAATATCTCTACCTTAATCCCATATCCCAATCTTACCATCCTAATCCAACACCCACTCCTTCTTATCATAATCCACCATCCCAATATTCCTCTTCTCTTAATCCACCATCTCAATCTTCCTACCCTCATCCATTGCCCATATCCTCCTATGCCAATCCACAATCCATTTCCACCTATGGTAATCCACCACCTCAATCTTCCAATTCTAATCCGACATCCACACCTTCCTATCACAATCCACCATCCTAATATTTGTACCTTAATTTCACATTTAAGTCTTCCCAACCTAATTCAGTATCCATATCCTCTTATATTAACTCATTATCCACATTCTCTTGCATCACTCCCCCCTTCACCACATTATACCCTAATATTCCATCTAATCCTAATCCACCAGTATCTAACCCTAATCCTAATCCACCATTATCTAATCCTAATCCTCCATATTCTCCTAGTCCTCCATCCAATCACATCTACTCATCTAATCCTAATCCACCAATCCCTAATCCTCCATCCAATCCCATCCAATCATCTAATCCTAACCCACCAATCCCTAATCCTAATCCACCAATCCCTAATCCTACATCCACTCATTTAATCCTAACCCACCAATCCCTAATCCTAGTGCTCTAACCACCCCTAATCCTCAATCCATTCCCATCACCCCACCTAATCTTGCATCCCTTCTAAATGTCTTCCAAGGACTCATGATAGAAGAGACATCCCCAAATCTACATTTTGATGTTGTGAAACAATGCCCTCCTAGTCTATCATGTACAATCACTAGTGACGAGGCACTCATCCATCCTACATCTATCACTCCCATTACCATTCCTAACATCTTCCAAATGGGTGAGCCCATCAAACCCATCGATTCCATTGAATCCCCATCTTCTACTACTAGATCCACCCAATCCATTGGAGACATCCAATCCAGTCCTCCTAGTCATAATATTATCGATCTTCAATCACATGACCTTCAAAAATCCTCCATCCTCTTATCTCCCCCACCTAAGGAGTCCCTCCAACACTCCATCATTGTGCCTCCCACACATGATGAGCCATGCCAAGGGCTTGATCCAAATCATGCAATTATATTCCCTACTCCAAATCTAGATCCTACCATCCTATCCACTCCATCCCAGGATCATAGTACTCCATTCATCCCATCTCATGATTCCTTTCCTCAACTGAATCTTGATCTTGCCATCCTATCTACTCCATATCAATATCACACTATCTCACCCGCTCCATCCCATGATCCCCTTTGCACTCAAGATCTGATCACCCCATCTCATGAGCCTTTATCATCCACTCTCAAAAATATTGATCCTATCATACCACCTAATCCCTCTCCCAATCCCTTATCACTCATTTCTCTTGCTTAGGATACTACTATCCCCTTGTATTGATCACATGATCCTCCATCGTTGCCTAGCCTTGTCACCCCAACACCACTTTTATATCACCTTGGTAATATTACACTCATCCATGGTGGTCTTCTTGTAGAATAAAAACAAATTATATGCACCACCCATCTTCCTCCACCTACTAATGGACTCACATTATGCTTCCAAAATAATAAGCATCCTACCATAGATCACATGCTCAAGAACATGAACTATCAAGGAAAATTTTGAGGCATTCATTAGTAAGGTGTGTTAGATCCCATCTAGGTCAAAGACCATCCAGACACATAAGATCTTGGATATATCTCCCAAGCATCACAATCCAAAAATGTTGGTACAACCTTCATAAATCCTAAATGATCCTCTTCTAAAGGAATGTGGGGCACTTCCCTCCATTCCACAAAATCCTTTGTCACTATTCCCCCTCATCCATCATATTACCTCAAAACAACCATCCATCTTCCTCCTTCATACTCTAAATCCATTTTGGGTCCTTATGTCCCTCCATCCACCATAATATGTCTTCCATGTACATAGTCTATTTTGGGTCCTTATGTCCCAAAATCACCCCCTCCATCCTATCCTATTTATCCTATCATCCATCCATCACTTATCCCTAGCATGCATCACAAGAATCCTAAATTCATAACCCCTAATCAAGATCAATAAAGGAACCCCTCCATGCATTTTATCTTGCATCCTCCATCCACACACCATCGTCAAAATATTACCTCTATCACTCCATACATGTCTTCTCCACATCATCCATCTTCTCCTACCTATCCCATTTCTACTACAAGAACTTTGGATACCAAAGTAAAAATGCATAAATCAAAACATCCACATGAATCTAAAGCTCCTCATGTCCCCTTCAAAAGACATGTTGATGAAAAGAAAAATCAAATCCAAAATCCCAATCAATTCCAAAGGCCCACCAAAGCAAAACTCAAAACCATGTTGATTCCCAAGAAAAAAGAGGTCATTCCTTCAAATGATAAATCCCTAAAGACATCCAAAGTTGCTAATCCAAAAGCTAATAATTTGCATCCTCCATCTCCTAAATCTATTTAGGGTCCTTATGTCCCAAAATTCACTATCCCAACATCCATCAACCCTCCTATCATTTCACATCCACCGCATGTGCCAATTTTGGTCCTAGACACCTTCCCCCATCACACATCCACTCCATCATTCCATCCATACACTTTCCAACACCCCATCGACTATCCCTCATATCTCCCCCATAAAATCCCTTTAATCCATCCTTTTGCATCATCCATCCATTCTAATAAGGTTGTAACAAAATCCAATGGCCGCTTTGCACATGGGATCTTATTATCTCATATATAACTTGATGCTTGAGTCCTTCATTAATCCCCATTTATCACATCTCTTCCAAATCCTAGTCCAAGTTAGAAAAATCAAAAAAAAGAGAAAAAGAGAAAAATGAAGGAAAAAAAAGTAAAGATAAATAATTCATCTAATGGTGAAAACTTGTTAAACAAGCGCCATGGATAAGTACCATGATGAAAACCTATAAAATAGGCATCATGTGTATATCCCCATCTCATTTACTTCCACAATTAGGGCCAGCTTCCACCTAGACATTCCTTTCCTCCATATCCTACATCTTCCTATCTTCCACATCTTACCCATCATATCCCATTTGTATCTAGTCCCTCTATATTCCTTGTGATCTTGACCTAGATAGGGGAAAAAATATATACATTCTTTGGACACCTCTTGGCATATCTTCCCCTCATCCATACACTATCATATTCTTTATCCTCCCCATCTACTTTTTTGATCCATTAAAATTATCTACATTCGTCTACTTTCATCATCCATCCATCATACCAACACCCATATCCCTTCCTTACCCATCTCTCCTATCTGTGTCCATCTCACTCCCTTATCCATCCATCTTTATATCCCTCTTGCCTCGTCACACATGACATATCTAGAGTGGGGGAATCTCCTTATTTGTGAAAAAATCCTTGGAGAAGTCATCCATCCATCCCTCCAAGTAATCCTTTCCATCTCCTCATCCTACCCATCCTTATCTCCCCATCCATTTATCCATTCATTCTGCAATATTTTCCATCCTTCTAAATTTGATTCCCTCTATCCACCTATCCTAACATCTTCCTATATCCCCATATTTATCAATCCATCCATTTTCCTCCTATCTCATAATAACTTTTCATTGGTATCTAGATATAGGATACCCCCACGCAATCCAATGCCATACATTACACTATCATCATTCCTTTCTATTCCTCACATCTTCCTACTATCTCATCACTTTTCATCACTCATCTATCCATCATCCCATCCTCCCAATTCATATTATAACTATCCTATCCCTGAGCTTCACATAATACACATCCAACATATCAACCATCATATCTGCATGACCTATCCTAGCTCATCATGTCAGATCCATCAGTGTATCTCATTATCATGGTCATCTCATCATCCCTTATTCATTGTCTATCGTTGGTCTTGTGTAGAACTATGTTTCCCCTGCACTTTCATTTAGGCAAGGTCGATCATTTGATCCACCCCTAGGGTTCTATCTTTTTTCTATCTTGTCATCTTCCATTGTTTGTCTTTGGCCTTGTTCTGAACTACGTTTCCCCTGCGCTTTCACATAGGCAAGGCTAAATCATTTCATCCTCTCGTAGGGAATTTGTCCATCTGGTCTTTGTCATCCATTAAGGTCAACATTGTCCTCTTTCCACTTTTACCCATGGCCTTTTGTTGAACTATGAGGTCTCTACTCTTTCACATAGGAAAGGTTCATCTTTGATCAACCTTCGAGCCCCTAGGTCTTTAGGATGTGTCTATTTTTTCACCTTGTCATTTTTTCATCTTGTCGTGTTGTCAAGTACATCCCTATCCTAGTTGGTGCTTCCAAAAAAAATGTCATTAGTCTCATAATATTCAATTAGTTTCAGATATCCCGCATCATGTCGATCAACCAATCTATCCTCCATCTTTGGTCTCAACGGGATGTATCCTTCCTAACATACTACATCAATCCCATCCATCCAATTGATCTTGTAGCAAAGCACATTTGAAATTTTATTGTGATATTTTGATGCTTTTGACATTTTTTTTACTATTTGAGCTCCTTATCATCACTCATCAAGTTTTCCATTATCTATCATATTATGGTGTGCTTTGACTAGTTTACATAGGGGCATATTTTGGTTTTTCTTTTGTTTCCTATTTCTTGGTTGTCTCGCGTAGTACCCACCAAGACCCCTGAGGTCTTATGTTATGTTGGGACATCCTCTTGTATTTGTTTTTATCCCAATACCTGGCCCAATGAAAGTCATCGTGACTTTGGGGTGTTGGGATAGCCTCCTTTTTTTCTATGTTTGTGTATGCATTAGACACTAATCCACCTTGGTTCTATGTACCATGGTATCTAGTATGTTATGCTATAGAAAAAATCAGTGCTTCGATAATGGAAAATTGTATTAGGACTGCATTTCATTTTCTCTTCCATTACATTTCATCTTTACCTCCATCATCTTCATTCCTTTTAACCATATCACATATCCATCCAATCCTAGTCATCTAATCACATCTTTAGTCATGTTCCCAACCTTTCTACAAGCCTTGACACAATCATCATCATCCTCATCCTCAATGGGATGTATCCTTCCATATCCTTGTGTTGTTCTAGGATGTATCCTTCCCTCATCAAAAACACTCTCATCGGGATGTATTCTTCCCTATCCTTGTGTTTTTCTGGTATGTATCCTTCCCTTATCAATAACACTTCATCGACCATCAATCCATCTTGGGTTCTAGTTTGACTGGGGCACCATCATATTGGTCCTGGAATCCATTTGTACTTGCAATTATCTCTCTTCATATTATTATCCTCTCTCATCCATAATTTTGCATCATCTTCCCCATCTACCCTTGCATCATCTCATCCATTTCGAGAGCACACCTGTGTTATCTTGAACTCGCATGTCCTCTTGATGGGGCATCCTCAATCCCTAATCTTCATCTCCACTCCCATGATCTTTCCTCCGAGTCACTCCTTGAATGACTAGGGCATCTTCATTAATCTAACCATCTTCTTCTAGGTTCTATGTTTTAAATTTCTTTGAAATAATTCTACTTCATAGCACCATCTCAAAGAGGGGAAAAATGTAGACATCTAAATTTGACCACTTATATTTGGCCAAATTTACCCTTTTCGTCTAAATGTCCTCCTACCCGCATTAATTAAATAATATTTCCATTATTTAATTAATACCCCTAAAGTCTTCTAAATTCCTAAGGTATTTAATTTTATTAAATATTTTATCATATATCCTTTGTATCCCATAAATTAAATATATAATTTCTATTTATTTAATTTACTCCCTCAAATGCCACATCCTCTGTCATTTTTTCTTAATCTTAATTCATCTGATAATCCATGATTAGGAGGTGTCACCTCCTCCAAATTTTGCAAGTTTTCTCCTAATCATCATTAGCCACCTAACCTTCTTCTAATCTGTCATTAATTTTCCTAATCACCTATTTACACAACCTTAATCTCAATAACTTACCTTTTCTAGCATGTCCTTAAGTCAACCTTTCATGGTACTTACCTTATTAGGTTTGACCACTTCCCCATGTGAATTAAAAATTAACACTTATTCCCCCCATGCATTTATCTTCCCCATGACCTCTCATAGGTTATATCAAGTACATGGGACAAGGACCTCCTTTCGGAGGACCTTGTCTTATCCATGGGTTTATTCCAAGCTTGTGAATTTAAAATTAAATTTTGTTTTTCCAATTCCCTTTCAAATCCCCATGGTCACAAGAGTGCACTTTCTAAAAGTCTTCACTTGTCACTTTTAGCCCCACTTGGGGACAAGGAATCCATTTTTAAGTAAATCCTCTTCAATACCAAGGTACTTTCAAGTACCTTGGGACCACATGGACTTTTCCATGTCACCTTGTACTTCTCCCATCTCACCCTTCACATGGTAAGATGTGAGGGCTTGTGACTTCTCAACTCACCACAACCCTTCATCTTGTCCATGGTGGATCAATCTCAGCCGCCCATTTTTCTTTAAATGGAGGGACTTGGCCTCAAGTTAAGGAGGTTAGAATTTGGAGATTTAGCATACAATCCATTATTTCCTTCAAACCTTCTAACCATCCAAGCCATTATTGCAGCATTCAAAATCCATTTTTTATTCTCACCTGCCATCCTCCATCATTCAAACACCTCCATTATTGCAAGCTTTCCATCAAGGAGAATACATAAAGAGAATCATCAAGATCCAACCACTCCATCAAGATAAACAAGAAAAGGTATAATAATTCTTTTTTTTTATTGTTGTTTTGTTTAGTTTCAACTAGGCCTATCTTTTGAGGTGTTGTTGTGTTTACTTTTCATTGCATTCATTTTTTTTTGCATTTCTAGATTAAGGATTTCACTACACACACTACCATATCTCCAAGATCACATGGTCAACCTACTATATCCACACAACAAGTTGTAGCTTCTTCCATGTCATGATCACAAACTTCAATCCCCATCACCATGTTTTATGGGAAATTCATCAAGGCTAACACTCAAGAAACTGAAGAAGATAGAGCTATTCTCAATTGAATTTATAAATATGAGGATGAATCTATTCAACATGTTAAATTACCTACTGAGAAATATGGGAAGGGCTATACAATAATTCAATGAATGGGTTATGAAGGAAATGGCCCCATTGGAAAAATAAAGGAAGGAAACTTTGAACCTATCCAACTGAAAACAATGCATCCAAAAGATAAAACTAGACTTGGATATGGTGAGGATGCAAAAGAAGCAGTCCAAAAGAAATCTAATGAAGAGATAGCTAAGACAATTATGAGATTGCAAGAAAATTCTAACATTGATTCCAATGAGTATGAATGGGATACCATTTATAATGATAAATTCTAGAGAGACAAACAAGTAGATGTTATATAAAAATATACACCCATGCTCACACAAGGATAAATTTCAAGGTCTCCACTTGACTGTGTACTTCAAAGAAACCATGACTCGAGTGATGACGATTAAATTCAAAATGAGATGGATAATCAACAAGAGGATACCATCATAGATCTTACCCATATCAATAATGATAGCCATGTCATAACCTTAACAAATAGTGACCTTACCCAACCAGACAATCCCTTGCCCTTGGTTTATCCCGAGCTCATTGATTGGGAACAAACTGAACCAATCGATATCCCAATTTTCCCCAATGAAAAAACCATTATAAATTTTATGTGTTCATCCAACTTGGAAATAGGTTCCACCAATGAATCGCATGATCAAAATCTAAGTCAGGAGAGTGCCACGTTTCTCAGCTACAAAATTAACAATATAAAAGATAGATCTAAAGGTGAAAACCTAGAAAAGGTAGTATCAGATCATGAAAAGAGAAAAATTAAGAGCATATCAGATGATGAAAAACTTTCAAAGGAATTGGAAGATGATTAAATTGACACTCTTCCTAAGAACTATCAAGAAATTTATTGTATTTTGATAGAACCAATAGAAGCAATCAATATAGTCACTACAGAGCAGCCACAGATCCTGCAACTTGCTACATCACTTACATAGGAAGAAGTCCCAAAATTCACAGAATTCCTAAAGGATAATAAAATAAAATTTCCATGGTCATATGCAGATATGCATTGGTTAGATCCAAATCTTATCATGCACCATTTTTCCATAATGCCAGGAGCAAAACCAGTGAAACAAAAAATTAGAAAGATGCACCCACATGTTGAATTACTAGTCAAAGAGGAATTAAAGAAGTTGTTGGATGTAATATTCATACAATCTATCGACTATGCAAACTTGATCTCCAACATTGTACCTATGTCGAAACCAGATGGATGAATCAGAATCTATACAAACTTTAGGGATCTAAACAAAGCGTGTCCAAAAGATTATTTTCCTCTGTTGAACATTGACACGATTGTGGACCTTATAGCTAGGCATGCCATGTATTCGTTGATGGATGTATTTTTTGGGTATAATTAGATAAAGATCACACCTGAAGATCAAGATAAGACCACATTCACATGTCCCTGGGGTACATATTCTTGGAATGCAATGTCGTTCAGACTCAAAAATGCAGGAGCAACATATCAACAGGCAATGACTACAAATTTTCATAACATGATGCACATATTCATGAAGGATTATGTATATGATCTCTTAGAAAAATCAAACACAAGAGAGGGACATCTAGATATCTTATTTTTTTCATAATGGAAAAATTTAAAGTTAGACTTAATCCTAAGAAATGTGTCTTTTGGGTAAAATCAGGAAAGCTCTTAAGCTATATTGTGTCAGAAAAAGGAATAGAATTAGATCCAACGAAGGTCCAAGCCATCCTAGAGATGTTTCCACTAAGTAAAATTAGTCAATTGTGGTCATTACAAGAATTATTACAATCCATTAGGAGGTTCATCACATAGCTGGCAGGCAAGAGTTTGTTGCTCACACATCTCTTACATAAAATTTCTCGTTCAAATGGGAAGACAAGTACAAAGCAAATTTTGACCAGATCAAGAATTATCTAATGATCCCACTAGTATTGATCCCACCAATACAAGTTGAACCACTCATACTGTACATTTCTACCACAGAAGTATCCCTAGGAGCATTATTACCACAAGAGGATAGAATGGGAAAGGAGCGAGCAATATATTACATCAGCAGGACATTGACAAGCCATGAGCTAAACTACACTTTCATTGAAAAGGATTGTTTGGCATTAGTGTTTTCTTCAAAAAAATTATGGCACTATATGTTAGCTCATGCAGTTAAAATTTTAGCTAAAATTGATCCCTTGAAGTATCTTCTGAGAAAAGCAACCCTAACTAGAAGGTTAGCTAAATGGGTAATGATCCTAAGTGAGTTCAACATTCACTATGTGGATCAAAAGGAACTCAAAGGGTAGGTCATAGCGGATCAGTTGGAAGAGGAACCTCTACAAATATACCATCTAATGCACATCAAATTTCTTGATGCAGATGTGTTCACAACAATGACCAAACAATAATGGACACATTATTTTCATGGGTCCTATACGTAACATGGCTCGGGGGCAGGAATTCTCTTTGTCAGATCTCAAGGACATACCATTCCAAAGTATTATTGGTTGATGTTTCCTTGTACAAATAACATAGCCAAGTATGAGGCATTGCTCATTGGAATGAGAATTACATTGGACTGGAAGATCATAGAGGTATGGGTTTTTGGTGACTCACAACTTGTCATTAATCAAATAAATGATGATTTTCAAAATAAATATGGAAAGTTAATGCCTTAAAAAAACATGGTTCATGATTTCAAGAAGTATTTTTTTGAGCTCAATTTTATGAAAATATCATGGATCAACAACAAAGCTATAGATGTCATGTCTACAATTGCATCACTGCTGCAATTATCAGATAATCAAGCTCGATATGAATTCTTGGTGGAACAACTATTTTCCCCTGCCTATGACAATCCTAAAACCCAAATCATTTGTCACCTAACTGGTTATAATTCCTCCTTATACAAAAAAATATATGCCTATCTAAAAGATACTATCTTACCCTCAGATTTGTCTCAGAATCAAAAAAGAAACTTCATATGCCAATCTTCTCGCTATACCCTAATCATTGATACCTTATACCAATGTGGTATTGATGGTACCGTCCTTAGATACGCAATGAATCTGAAAGGGCCTTGCAAGAGGTTCATGGTGGTATTTGTGGGACTCATTCAAGTGGAATAACCTTAGCTAAGAAACTTTTCAGAATGGATTACTATTGGCCAACCATGGAAAAGGAATCCTTCACCTTTGTATAGAAATGTTTGAAATGTCAGATTCATGAAAATCTCATCCACGCTCCTACTCAAGAGCTAGAACCCTTCACTACCACATGGGATTTCACTCAGTAGGGATTGGATCTGGTGGGAAAAAATCATCCATCTTCATCAAATAGACACAAGTTCATAATCACGGCCACCGAGTATTTTACCAAGTGGATTTAAGTTGTTCCCTTAAAAATAGTCATCGACAAGAAAATATCATCTTTCATCCTAAATTATATCAAATGTCGATATGGCATTCCTAGCTCCATTATCATGGATAATGGAAGAAATTTTAAGAATCAAGATGTTGACAAACTTTGTGAAATATTTCATATCCAAAATAGGTTCTTGACACCTTATTATCCATGGGGAAATGGCCAAGAAGAAGCTTCAAAAAATAAAATTCTAAAGATCCTAAAGAAGATGTTGAATGATGTCGGCCATGATTGGCATGTACAGTTAAATCTAACTTTATGGGCATACAAAACCAACATTTGCAAGCCAACAGGTGCCACCCCATATTCCCTTGTCTATGGATAAAAAAAAATCTTGCCACTAGAAGTTGAGATTCCCTCGCTTCGAGTCTCACTGAAGGGACTCATAACTGATGAGGATTACAAAGTTTCAAGATTGCAAGAACTAAAGCTACTTGATGAGAGATGACAAAGAACAACCAATCACTTGAAGGGTTACCAACAAGTTATGTTCCGTAGCTACAATCATAGAGTCATACCACACACATTGCAAGTGGGTGACTTGGTCCTGAAAGAAAACCCTTGCAACCAACAAGATCAAGAAAAGAAAGGAAAGTTTGAGCCCAATTGTTTGGGCCCATTCATCATCATTGCAGCATATGGTTCACCCAAGGGCATATAAGCTATCTACACTAGAAGGGGACCTTCTTGAAGATCCAACCAACAACATCCATTTGAAGAATTTATATGTCTAGAAAATACAAAAAAAGTATAAAAGTCCTGGAAAAAATATAAAAATAACATAAAAAGTCATGAAAAAATCCATAAAAATCAGAAAATGTCTTGAAAAAATTTTCATTAGGGTGAAAACCTATCAAACAAGCATCCTTTTGATATACAAAAAAACAAACAAACAAACAAAAATATCAAAAAATCAAAAATATCATTGCCTTGATGAAAACCTAGCAAACAGGCGTCTTGGCGACAACAAAAAAATCACAAAATCTAAAAAAATGTAATAAAAACAAATGGAGAAAACTTAGAAAATAGGTGCTATTTATGATTTAGTTGGCTCTCCCATCTATTAGGTTACATCTGGCATCATTCATTAATAGCCATTTTTATTGACACCAAATCCATTCTTTGCCATCACATCTACATCATGCGCAAAAAATTTCCTTGAAACGACAAGGATTTCATCATGGCTTGATAATCATTGTTTATATTCTAAAGCAATAGGTTGTGTCTAATAGGGAGTCAAAGTGAAAACTCACTAAGGGCAATGAGTTTTTGAGATTTTAAGCAAATAAATGGTAACAAGCGTCAAGTTTCAGAATATCAAATCAACAATAAAATATCCAATCAAGCCTAGTCAAAGCAACTATGAGACATGAAACTGAACCAAACTGGATGATCTTAATCTAAGTAAAATGACTGGAACACTTAAAGCATAATTTTAACTGTTGTTTTGAAATTTTATGACATCATATCTTTGGAGTGACTCAATAATGTATTGAACTTAAGTCGCAAGGAAGGAATATGATTTTTCTTTGATTTTTGTTTGTATGTTAATCATTATTACTATGCAAATTTCTTGCGAGACATGGTTTACAAAAGTATCATTGATGAAATTTTAGGATTTACATAGGAAAAAGGATTAAATTTTGTCTTTTTGTGCAAGAAATACTCAGGTCATCTCAGTTTAATTATACCTTGATGCTTATATTAACTTGCTATATCAAACATCATGAAAGTTGTACTCAAGTCATTATCAGGGTAGATATACCCTATGATTCTTGTACTAACTTTCAACATATCAAAAGGCTCAATGATGATAGTCAAGCATAAAATTGGTTCACAGAATGACAACAATGTGTAATTCATTTTGCATAGTTAGGATCGCATGATTCAAATAGATTGCATTCATTTTGCGGTTGTATAATTGTATACACCTAAAAATGGTCTGGAGCATCCGATTAATTAAATACGAATTATTTGATTAATTATCCCAATTTCCTCTACTCTTGAATAAATAGAAATATTTATTTAATATAGTTCACATTCACTTTCTTCATAATTTCTTCTAAATCTCGTCTTAATTAAATAAACAAAATTAAATACTTTGTTCGATTTAATTATCAAATCCCTATTTCAATCTATCACATTGTTTCTAAATTAATTAAATAAAGATAAAACACTTTATTGATTAATTGCCATTTTAATTTAATAAATAACTATCCTATAGTTTGTTTTATTAAATTATTTATTTTTCTTTTGCTAATTTAAATAAATCAAAATATTTGAATTGTTGCACAAAGAATATTCCATCCATATTCTCTCAAAAATGAATTAGATTTCCTATGTCTAAACCATGTCTAATTTATGTCAAAATTATGTCAAATTAATTGATTGAAACTTCACGAGAAGTTTTGGAGACAAATTGGAGACAAATTTGGAATTTGATCTCTCAATCCTCTTCCATCAATTCTTCCTCTTCTCTTGCCTAGTGTTTTCATGGGTAGAGACAATCTCCCTCTTTCTCTCAATCTCCTCCATCTCTCACCATTCAATTCTCCAGATTGAATCCAAGCCTCTCAAAGCTTTCCCTGTGCATTTCTACAACCAGGAAATCTATAAATACAAGCCTCATTCAACCAAGAAAGGATCCAAATAATCAAGCTTTTGCACTCTTACTCTGCAGGAATCCAGACATCAAGCATCAAGCATTCAAGCATCAAGCATCAAGAAATCAAGTTTTCAATCATGGTTGCCTCCTATAGCTACAATTATCTATTTCACATCAATATCATGCTAGTTTAATTGATTTATCATTTACCATTGCATTAGCATCATCTCGTTCTTTAGATAGTCATTTTAACAATCTTATATGCTTACACAATTTGAGAGCAATTTAGATTTAATAAATCTTTGGAGATAGAGAGCAATAAGACGCTTTCAATTGATTACTTTGTTGAATTGATTCAATTTGTTTAATCATTGATATAATGTCATATTAAGAAGTGTTTTAAGTCTTATTCACATATTCACACTTACAATTTGGTGCTCACCATGGGGAATTAACCCCGATTTTATCAAAATTGTCATTTTTCTAGAAAGTGTCATGCAAGTTCTCAGCGTGTTTTTCTTGTAGTGCTTCCATTAAAAATTTTAGCGCTTTTGGTTGTTGTTTTAGTGCTTTCGGTTTTTAGCGCTTCCAATCATTGTTTCAGCGCTTCCGGTTCATATTTCAGCGCTTTCGGTTTTTAGCACTTCTAGTCACAATTTCAGCGCTTCTAGTTCATATTTCAGCGCTTTCGATTTTTAGCGCTTCCAACCATTATTTCAGCATTTTCAGTCCATATTTCAACGCTTTCGGTAATTTAGCGCTTCCATGCCAAACTTCGGCGCTCCGGGGTCCTGTTTCGACGCTTTTGGGTTTTAGCACTTCGGTGCAATATTCCAGCGCTTTTGTAAAAGTAATTCTGGATCCGACGCATCCGCGGCCAAATTTTAATTTTTCTCATAGTTGGACTAAAATTGATCAATCTAGGATAGTCACTTCAAAGTTTTCTAAAATGGATCAATCTAGGATAGTCATTTCAAAGTTGGACTAAAATTGATCAATATTGGATAGTCACTTTCTTGTTTTTCTTAAAGCAAATCTATCAATCCTAGGATAGTCACCACATTTTTATAGTAGAAGTTAAAAAGAACATCATGATTTCTGTGAAGCAACACCTTCACATAGATTAGAAAATTTCTTTTTGGGCTTTTAAAACTGGACAAACTTATATGTTGTGCTTGTGGTGATTAGGCTTATGCTCTCCCCTTGACTGGGTGACCAAAGTGCCAGATTCACTTTTATTTCATGTCATTTACGGTTTGTTAAAACCTTTGGCAGGCCTGCCATAGTGGGAAAAAGTACTCACCCTACGGGAATGACCTAAGTGGGAACAACCAAAGCCAGGTTATCCAACCCACTATAATAAAAATGCAAGTTGCTGATGAAAGTCCAACTTGATGGTAGTAGGAAAGATAACCATCCCCAAAATCTTTGTTCTAAAGATTGGGAGATCTCCTGAGGGAGTTTATCTATTTGCTGCACCGAACGGAACCCTATCTACGAACCATAGAGTAGTTTCTTGCCGAGTCAGTATCCATACATTGTCATACTCATGGTGCAAGGGGAGGGAAGAATCTACCCCCAAGACACTCACCATATAATTACCAAGGACCACTTGCTCAAGGGATTCGGTATCCACTTCCGTCACTTTGAGTACGCACCTAGCAACGACAAAAACACGAGCGCCCTCTAGGGGGTGACACGGCTGTGTGAGTCAACGTAATTGCAAGATGTGGGTTGTGAGTATAATGATGACCTACTTGTCCTTAAGTGTGAGTTTGTTTGATTTGTATACAATTGTTAAAATAAACCTGTCAAAATCAATAAAGATCATTCATGATTTTTGAATGTACACAATCTTTTCAGTTTTAAAAAACTTATTCAAAATTGCTTGCCGTGTGTTCACAAATTCATTTAAAGCAGATTAAAGATCATCCCGAAAACATCAAGTCAAAGCAAAATTAGAAAATCCATGTTGTAAAAGTGGAAATCCACCATGTTTGTCAAGAGAAAAATCAAAGTTACAAGGCCCAAGCAACCTCTTGGTTATAGAAATAAATTGAGAAAACAACATTTTCTATATCAGAATCGAAAACTGTTCTTACAGCATATAACATTTATTCACCGTTATCATGATTTTGCTAGGGGTCACTCTTCATATTACGTGGTAGAACCGCTCTATTCACGAGCCTTCTTTCAAAGAAAAGCTCTCACACAATTCCACAACCATAGTCAACAGATTCATCCTTCTTATCTTCCACAATCTTTGATACAATATGCCACAAGAACATATCAAATTTTGCAGTAGAAAGTCTTAAAAAGTCCTATTTTTAGCGTTCTGGAAAACCTATTTTAGTGCTTCAGGTCACTGTTCTAGCGCTTTCTAAAACAACACTTCCGGGCTTTGTTTTAGTGCTTACAGTCTTTATTTTAGCACTTCTGGTAAAATGGCGCTTCTGTCACTTTTCACAGCACTTTTGGGCTCTGTTTCGGCGCTTCTGGGAAGTAGCGCTTCTGTCATTTTGTTTAGCACTTTTGGAAACTATTTCAATGCTTCGGGCAAAATAGCGTTTCAGTCACTTATTTTAGCAGTTCTGGACTCTGTTCTAGTGCTTTTGGGAAATAGCGCTTTTGGTATCTGTTTTAGCGCTTTTAAAACAGAGAGTTCAAGATTTTTACCAGTCCATCAGTCTGTCATTTTATCCACATTTTTCATCAGAAACAAATTTCTTCTTATCAGAATCACTGTCTAGAAACCAAAGTCAGAAAGGTTTATACAAATTTTCAACTTATCAACTGAAACAAGATCTTGCAAATCACAAGTGTCAAAATCAAATACACAATCAATTACTATACTAAAGTTTCATTATCAAGATATTATCATCCTTCATCACAAAACAAAGTATAGCAATTAACTTTTTAAATATTCTCTCATCAATAAGATTAGTCATCTTATTCGACTTTTGTTTAAAACAGTTCCATTGACACTATACAGCACATAAGATCAACATTTTAGAAGAAAGGGAAAATTTTGTATGCCAATCTTAACTAGGTACCAAAAATAGAGACTTTTAGATCAAGAAATTTTAAAATCACAAGAAATGGCAGAAAAAAATCCTTGGAACAACTTGAACCGAAATGATAAAAATGAAATAACTCTTGAGGACATCCAAGCAGCTCAACAGGATCCCAAGTTCCATATATTTATGGAAAAGATTCTAGAACAAGATATGGAGAAATATCTTTTAATGTTAGTTGAATCAGGGGCAAAACTTCCAAAAGATTTTGATGTAAACTGTTTGAAAGAAACACCGGAAATGAATGAGATTGAGATACCACATCCTACACAAACAATAGATCTGGTTGCCACTTTAACATCTCAAATGCAACTGTTACAATAGAAAATACAAGATATGACGCAAGGGACTACCAAGAGATATGCGATATAGGACATTTGTCCTTATCCCTTCAACGCAATGGTCGGCTTGATACCTTTTCCAAGACATTGTGAGATCCCGAAATATGATAAGTATAATGGAAGAACGGATCCAATCGATCACATTAGAGAATTCAAAACAATGAGTCTTGATTTTGCACAAGAAGAGACATATTTAATGTGACTATTCCCAAGCAGTTTGGGAGGATCAGGTATGGAATGGTTTTCGAAGTTGAAACTAGGTATTAGAACTTTTGAAGAACTTGTCAATAGATTTATCTCTCAATACTCATTCAATATCCAACACAATGTTACTATCAAAGATCTTTACAATCTCAAACAAAACAAGGGAGAAACATTCTTGTCTTTTCTCCAAAGATGGTGATGCTTGTTCGCTAGATATCCTAGGTCCATTCCTGAAGAGGAGAAGATGGAGTTGTTCATTGAAAACTTGATGGAATAAATGAGTTATAGATTGGAACTACAATGTCCTCCAACGTTTGAAAAAGTGATCGAAAATGGTCTTAAAATTGAAGAAGCATTATTCAAGAGAGGAGTTATCAAACATTTTAATGATAAAACAAACAACACAAGTAACTCCTCAAATCAATACTCCAATGGTGAGAAGCCAAAATTTTGGCAAAAGAATTGCAACACGACTATCAATGTAACAACAAATGATTCTTCAAATGCTAAACCGGTTTTTAACTTGACCACATCCACATCAAGAAATCAAAACAATGAACAAAATGTCAAGACAAATACATTGCAAAGAAATGAAAACATAAGACCACAGTCGTATCAAAAACTGTCAAATCGGTGAAGGTTCACACCTTTAGGTCAATCAATGGAATCAGCAATGAAGGAACTAGTTACTAGAGGCCTTCTCACGGCACGATAAGCTAGGTTCTGGGACGCAAAATTCAAACCGTCATGGTGGAATGACACTGATTATTGCAACTATCATAATAATAAGGGTCACAAAACCAATGACTATATGGAGTTGAAGCATGTAGTACAAGATTTGGTGGATAGAAACAAAGTGTATGTGGAAGGACCTCAAAATAACAATGATCATTCGGCCTTAAAAGATCCTTTGCCAAATTATGACAAAGGTGCATCATCTTCAAACAGCAAAGGAAAGAATGCCAATCATGTCTATGACACAACAATCCTATGTCTATCTAAAGTCAAGTATGATCATACAGTTAGTGATAACATTGATGAAAATGAAACCGACAACATCACCCCTTTGGATTTACTCCCAAGCGTGCAAGACTCTGATAATCAAATAAATGTCTTAAAAATCAAAGAAAATCAAGAACATCAACCTGCCAATGCAATAACTAGGGGACAATCTAAAGTAATGTTAAAAGGAATGGGCTCCACACATGCAGTTCCACCTCCATCACATTATGATGTTATCAATCAAATGCAAAACACCCCCCGAGAAAATCAAGAACATCAACCGGTAAACATCATGACTAGGGGGCAAGCCAAGGTAGTATTAAAAGGAGTGGGATCTCAACGTGCAGTTACACCTCTATCTCATTATAACATTATTGATCAATTGCAAAATATCCCCGTGTAAATATCAATACTGGAGCTTCTTAAGTTGTCACCATCACATAAGGAAGTTCTCAAACAAGCATTAGTTGCCACAACCATACCAAAGAATCTGGATGTTTGTCAATTCCAAGCTATGGTAGGACACCTAACTACCCCGCATTGTCTGTCATTCTCTGAATAGGATGATGTCTCATTAAATCATCCGCATAACATCGCATTGCATATCGAAGTATGTATCCATAATCATCGTGTTAAGAGAGTTCTAATAGATGGGGGAGGTGGTTTGAACATTTGCACCCTCAAATTATTCCATGCACTAGGATATTCCGACGATGCTATTGATGCTCGGAGGAAAATGACCATCAAATCATATGATGAGGAGGAAAGATCATCCCAAGGTTTAATTGTATTGTTGATTCAGGTGGGACCCATGATAAAGCATATAGCATGTCAAGTGTTGGAAAAAGAGTTGACATACAACATACTCTTAGGATGACCCTAGATTCATGAAATGCAGGCCGTACCTTCTACATACCATCAATGCCTAAAGTTTCCAGTGAACGGATAGGAAGTGACCATAGCTGCTGATTATAATCATCCACAACATTGTGACACATTCAGAGTATCTCAAGACACCTTTGTCCCTCACAATAGGTAAGCTTCAAGTTCATCATCATCCAAGAATGAACAAAGTCCAAGCATCACTACCAAGTGGGTGCAAAAGAAAGGTAAAGAAAAGGAAACAAGTCAGGTTGAAACCAAAATTCCGGATACACAAACTTCTCTATCAGACAAATTTCAAAGCAAGTTCAGTTGATAGATAAAGGAATGGGACAATACTCAATGGAGGAATCACTTAACTTATCATAGTTAATGCCATCTCCTAGGAAATATGGTCAACCATCAATGATCAAACCTCCAACATCTTTACCTGGCACAACTCTTCAGGAAACATTTGTAAAATCTGGAACCATAGCAAAAGAAACAGACAACAAAGCAATCCTAGATTGGCTTTACAAGGGTGAAGAAACATCAACATCAGAGATCAGTATCAAAAATATTAGTATCAACATAGACAAGTATGGAAAAGGAAAATCTATTCTTGAAAAGATGGGTTATGAAGGACAAGGGCCTGTGGGATTAAGAAAGGAAAGAATCACAAAACCTATCACACCTCTCACTCTTCACACAAAAGAAAAACCAGGACTAGGATACTTTGAAGAAGAGAAGCAGGAACTAACAAAGACAACTATGGAAAATATCCTTCACTTTATGGATGGTTCTGAAACAGACTCAAATGATTATGAGTGGGCATTACCTTGTGATCTACTTTTAGTTGATATTATAGTCGATGTGATTCACAAGTATGCACCTACACGTGAGGAGGACCAAGGCTCTGGGTCTAGACCATTCGTCGCGGGTTCACTAAATATCTATGACTCTAGTGAGGACGAATAGAATTTGAGTGAACTAGATGATTTCGAAGAGGGTACCATCATGGATCTTGATATCCCGAATGACAATTATGATGATGTTGTTGTCCTCACCCTAACTTCCATTGACCTAAATCAATCCGATGATACCATGACATTAATCCATCTAGAACTTATTGATTGGGAACCTATCAAACCTTTGATTGTACCAAAATTTGCAAATGATGATGCCATCGTGCATTTCCTATGTCATACCGGACCTGATACAAATGCTATCTATAATACTCATAACAATATGACTCAGCGGGAGGGTGTCAAATCTTCCAGTTGCAAAATTGACAATAGGGAAAGTAGATCTAATGGTGAAAACCATTCTATGGCAGCATTAGATCTGGAAAAAGTAAAAATAAAGAATGCATCCAATGGTGAAAACATTTTCGAGGCACCAAAGGATGGAAGATTTGACACTCTCCCAGAACACTATCATGAGCGCTCATCAATTCTAGTCGAACCTACACAATCGGTGGACATTGTCACAGAAGAAAAGGCAAAAATCCTACATCTAGTAGAATCCATGACAGAACAAGAAAGACCGACATTCATCCAATTCTTTAAAGAAAGAAGCATCAACTTTGCTTGGTCATATTCTGATATGCAGGGTTTAGACTCAAATCTACTTATGCATCACTTGTCTTTGCTCGCAGGAATCAAGCCTGTCAAGCAAAAATTAAGAAAAATGCATCCTCACATTGCATTGATGGTCAAAACAGAGCTAAAGAAATTATTGGATGCTGGATTCATACAGTCTATAGATTATGCTGAATGGATATCAAATCTTGTACCTGTGTCAAAACCAAACAACAGCATCATAATCTGCACATATTTCAGGGACCTGAATAAAGCATGTCCAAAGGATGATTTTCCACTACCAAACATTGACATCATCATGGACCTAACAGCTGGACATGCCATGTTGTCAATCATGGATGGTTTCTCAAGATACAATCAGATAAAAATAGCTCTCGAGGATCAAGAAAAAATAGCTTTCACATGCCCATGGGGACCCTTTTGCTGGAATGTCATGCCATTTGGTCTAAAAAATGTAGAAGCCACCTATCAAAGAGCAATGACGACAATATTCCATGATATTATGCACACCTTCATGGAAGACTACGTGGATGACATCTTGGAAAAATCTACTACTAGGGAAGGACATCTGCATATCCTAGATAAAATCTTCACACGGATGGAGAAATTTAATGTCAGGTTAAACCCTAAGAAATGTGTCTAAGAGGTTACATCAGAAAAGCTGCTAGGGTACATTGTCTCAGAAAAGGGCATTGAAGTGGATCTGGAAAAATTCAAAGCTATAATGGAGATGCCACCTCCTAGGAACATAAGTCAACTCCGATCACTATAGGGAAAGCTTCAATCAATCAGAAGATTCATCTCCCAGCTGGCGGATAAAAGTCATCCTTTCAATAATCTATTGCATAAAAACATTGTTTTCATGTGGGATGGGAATTGTGAAGCGACATTCAATCAAATCAAACAATATCTAATGTCACCACCCGTTCTCATGCCACCAACAGAAGGAAGACCTCTCGTTTTGTACATTGCCATGACAGATATCTCATTGGGGGCACTTTTAGCACAAGAAGATAATGAAGGAAAAGAGCGTGCCATTTACTACATCAGTAGAACCTTAAATGGCTATGAAATAAACTATACATTCATAGAAAAGTCTTGCTTAGCAGTTGTGTTTTCTACTCAACAATTGAGACACTACATGTTGGCTCATACAATCAGGTTAATTTCAAAGATCAATCCTTTGAAGTATCTACTAAGTAAAGCTACCTTAACAGGTAGATTGACAAAATGGGTTATGCTCCTAAGTGAATTCGACATTCAATATGTTGAGAGAAAGGAAATCAAGGGACAAGCAATCGCTGAACAACTAGCTGATACTCCTCTACCAGATGATCACCCAATGACAATGGAATTTCCAGATGTAGACATAATGATAGCAATGCCTAAACAATGGATACTATATTTTGATGGATCGTATACACAATGAGGATCAGGAGCAGGGATTTTTTTCATCTCCCCCCAAGGACACACAATTCCAAAATCATATAGACTCATGTTTTAGTGTACAAACAATGTGGCAGAGTATGAAGCATTGATTATTGGGGTCAAAATAGCAATTCATTGGAAAATCATAGATTACAGGTATATGGGGACTCTCAATTGGTTATTTACCAATTAAATGATGAATATCAAACAAAGGATGAAAAATTGATTCCTTAATAGCAACAAATAGATAATCTAAAACAGTCTTTTATCAATATCAAGTTTGATCAGATTCCAAGAGCAGAGAACAAAGCTGCAGACGTTATGGCTACAATTGTTTCATTACTACAATTGCCTGAGAAGCATGTTTGTTATGATTTTATGGTAGAACAAGTATCCTATCCTTCCCATTATCAATCAAAATCCACTACCATATGCCATATAGAAACAATTGAACCCTCCATCTACGAAAAAACCTATGCTTACCTAAAAGATGATATTCTTCCTACATATCTTTCCAAGAACCAAAAATGGAACTTTATCCGCCAATCTGCCCAACATACATTAATCATAGGTGTCCTTTATCGTCGAGGTCTTGATGGTACCCTACTCCGATGCCTAGAACACAATGAATCTGAAACGGCCCTACGGGAAGTTCACGAGGGTATTTGTGGTACTCACTCGAGTGGAATGACTCTAGCTAAGAAACTCCTCCGTTTAGGTTATTATTGGTCGTGCATGGAAAAAGAATCATATCAATTTGTCAAGAAATGTCACAAATGTCAGGTTCACAGCAATCTAGTTCACGCACCAGCACAAGAACTGCATCCCTTTACATCAACATGGCCTTTTTGTCAATGGGGCCTAGATCTAGTAGGGAAAATCAATCCATCTTCATCTAATGGACACAATTTCATTATAACCGCTACAGAGTATTTCACGAAGTGGATTGAAGCAGTACCTCTTACTACCTTCACTGGGAAACAAATTTCCTCTTTCATCTTGAACTACATAATATGTCGGTATGGTATCCCTCAGTCCATTATCACTGATAATGGATGACCTTTCAAGAATCAAGATGTCCAAGAGCTATGTGATAAGTTCCACATCCAACATCATTTTTCAATACCATACTATCGTCAAGGGAATGGCCAAGTAGAGGCCTCAAACAAAACCATACTCAAAATTCTCAAAAAGATGATTAACCATGTTGGAAGTGATTGGCATGTTCAACTCAACCTTGAACTATGGACCTACAGAACAAGCAACAGAACACCAATGGGAGCTACACCATTTGCTTTGGTATATGGATCAGAAGCCATATTGCCCATTGAAGTTGAAATTCCATCCCTTCATGTATCACTCAGAGGTATCATTTCAGATGAAGACTACAAGGTATCTAGATTGCAGGAACTGGAATTGCTAGATGAGTGTCATCTACAAGCTATTAATCATCTAACAGCTTATCAACGGAGAATGTCAAGAAGTTGCAATCACAGGGTAAAACCAAGAGTCTTTTAGGTTGGTGACTTGGTACTAAAGGAAAACCCTAGGAATTAGCAAGATAGAGAAAAGAAAGGAAAATTTGAGCCTAACTGGCTTGGTCCCTTTGTTGGCATATCAGTGTATGGATCAGGAGAATATCAGTTATCAACATCAGAAGGGGATTTGTTCGATGAACCTATCAACAGTATTCATCTCAAAAAATTCTATGCTTAAAAACTCCTAGTGCAGAGGGCAAAATTCTGAAAATTGTTTCCTTGGTGAAAACCTGGTAAACAGGGA
>CM021109.1:527620906-527811414 GCA_007115665.2 Sequoiadendron giganteum | reverse complement strand
ACAATCTATCGACTATGCAAACTTGATCTCCAACATTGTACCTATGTCGAAACCAGATGGATGAATCAGAATCTATACAAACTTTAGGGATCTAAACAAAGCGTGTCCAAAAGATTATTTTCCTCTGTTGAACATTGACACGATTGTGGACCTTATAGCTAGGCATGCCATGTATTCGTTGATGGATGTATTTTTTGGGTATAATTAGATAAAGATCACACCTGAAGATCAAGATAAGACCACATTCACATGTCCCTGGGGTACATATTCTTGGAATGCAATGTCGTTCAGACTCAAAAATGCAGGAGCAACATATCAACAGGCAATGACTACAAATTTTCATAACATGATGCACATATTCATGAAGGATTATGTATATGATCTCTTAGAAAAATCAAACACAAGAGAGGGACATCTAGATATCTTATTTTTTTCATAATGGAAAAATTTAAAGTTAGACTTAATCCTAAGAAATGTGTCTTTTGGGTAAAATCAGGAAAGCTCTTAAGCTATATTGTGTCAGAAAAAGGAATAGAATTAGATCCAACGAAGGTCCAAGCCATCCTAGAGATGTTTCCACTAAGTAAAATTAGTCAATTGTGGTCATTACAAGAATTATTACAATCCATTAGGAGGTTCATCACATAGCTGGCAGGCAAGAGTTTGTTGCTCACACATCTCTTACATAAAATTTCTCGTTCAAATGGGAAGACAAGTACAAAGCAAATTTTGACCAGATCAAGAATTATCTAATGATCCCACTAGTATTGATCCCACCAATACAAGTTGAACCACTCATACTGTACATTTCTACCACAGAAGTATCCCTAGGAGCATTATTACCACAAGAGGATAGAATGGGAAAGGAGCGAGCAATATATTACATCAGCAGGACATTGACAAGCCATGAGCTAAACTACACTTTCATTGAAAAGGATTGTTTGGCATTAGTGTTTTCTTCAAAAAAATTATGGCACTATATGTTAGCTCATGCAGTTAAAATTTTAGCTAAAATTGATCCCTTGAAGTATCTTCTGAGAAAAGCAACCCTAACTAGAAGGTTAGCTAAATGGGTAATGATCCTAAGTGAGTTCAACATTCACTATGTGGATCAAAAGGAACTCAAAGGGTAGGTCATAGCGGATCAGTTGGAAGAGGAACCTCTACAAATATACCATCTAATGCACATCAAATTTCTTGATGCAGATGTGTTCACAACAATGACCAAACAATAATGGACACATTATTTTCATGGGTCCTATACGTAACATGGCTCGGGGGCAGGAATTCTCTTTGTCAGATCTCAAGGACATACCATTCCAAAGTATTATTGGTTGATGTTTCCTTGTACAAATAACATAGCCAAGTATGAGGCATTGCTCATTGGAATGAGAATTACATTGGACTGGAAGATCATAGAGGTATGGGTTTTTGGTGACTCACAACTTGTCATTAATCAAATAAATGATGATTTTCAAAATAAATATGGAAAGTTAATGCCTTAAAAAAACATGGTTCATGATTTCAAGAAGTATTTTTTTGAGCTCAATTTTATGAAAATATCATGGATCAACAACAAAGCTATAGATGTCATGTCTACAATTGCATCACTGCTGCAATTATCAGATAATCAAGCTCGATATGAATTCTTGGTGGAACAACTATTTTCCCCTGCCTATGACAATCCTAAAACCCAAATCATTTGTCACCTAACTGGTTATAATTCCTCCTTATACAAAAAAATATATGCCTATCTAAAAGATACTATCTTACCCTCAGATTTGTCTCAGAATCCTATCTAAAAGATACTATCTTACCCTCAGATTTGTCTCAGAATCAAAAAAGAAACTTCATATGCCAATCTTCTCGCTATACCCTAATCATTGATACCTTATACCAATGTGGTATTGATGGTACCGTCCTTAGATACGCAATGAATCTGAAAGGGCCTTGCAAGAGGTTCATGGTGGTATTTGTGGGACTCATTCAAGTGGAATAACCTTAGCTAAGAAACTTTTCAGAATGGATTACTATTGGCCAACCATGGAAAAGGAATCCTTCACCTTTGTATAGAAATGTTTGAAATGTCAGATTCATGAAAATCTCATCCACGCTCCTACTCAAGAGCTAGAACCCTTCACTACCACATGGGATTTCACTCAGTAGGGATTGGATCTGGTGGGAAAAAATCATCCATCTTCATCAAATAGACACAAGTTCATAATCACGGCCACCGAGTATTTTACCAAGTGGATTTAAGTTGTTCCCTTAAAAATAGTCATCGACAAGAAAATATCATCTTTCATCCTAAATTATATCAAATGTCGATATGGCATTCCTAGCTCCATTATCATGGATAATGGAAGAAATTTTAAGAATCAAGATGTTGACAAACTTTGTGAAATATTTCATATCCAAAATAGGTTCTTGACACCTTATTATCCATGGGGAAATGGCCAAGAAGAAGCTTCAAAAAATAAAATTCTAAAGATCCTAAAGAAGATGTTGAATGATGTCGGCCATGATTGGCATGTACAGTTAAATCTAACTTTATGGGCATACAAAACCAACATTTGCAAGCCAACAGGTGCCACCCCATATTCCCTTGTCTATGGATAAAAAAAAATCTTGCCACTAGAAGTTGAGATTCCCTCGCTTCGAGTCTCACTGAAGGGACTCATAACTGATGAGGATTACAAAGTTTCAAGATTGCAAGAACTAAAGCTACTTGATGAGAGATGACAAAGAACAACCAATCACTTGAAGGGTTACCAACAAGTTATGTTCCGTAGCTACAATCATAGAGTCATACCACACACATTGCAAGTGGGTGACTTGGTCCTGAAAGAAAACCCTTGCAACCAACAAGATCAAGAAAAGAAAGGAAAGTTTGAGCCCAATTGTTTGGGCCCATTCATCATCATTGCAGCATATGGTTCACCCAAGGGCATATAAGCTATCTACACTAGAAGGGGACCTTCTTGAAGATCCAACCAACAACATCCATTTGAAGAATTTATATGTCTAGAAAATACAAAAAAAGTATAAAAGTCCTGGAAAAAATATAAAAATAACATAAAAAGTCATGAAAAAATCCATAAAAATCAGAAAATGTCTTGAAAAAATTTTCATTAGGGTGAAAACCTATCAAACAAGCATCCTTTTGATATACAAAAAAACAAACAAACAAACAAAAATATCAAAAAATCAAAAATATCATTGCCTTGATGAAAACCTAGCAAACAGGCGTCTTGGCGACAACAAAAAAATCACAAAATCTAAAAAAATGTAATAAAAACAAATGGAGAAAACTTAGAAAATAGGTGCTATTTATGATTTAGTTGGCTCTCCCATCTATTAGGTTACATCTGGCATCATTCATTAATAGCCATTTTTATTGACACCAAATCCATTCTTTGCCATCACATCTACATCATGCGCAAAAAATTTCCTTGAAACGACAAGGATTTCATCATGGCTTGATAATCATTGTTTATATTCTAAAGCAATAGGTTGTGTCTAATAGGGAGTCAAAGTGAAAACTCACTAAGGGCAATGAGTTTTTGAGATTTTAAGCAAATAAATGGTAACAAGCGTCAAGTTTCAGAATATCAAATCAACAATAAAATATCCAATCAAGCCTAGTCAAAGCAACTATGAGACATGAAACTGAACCAAACTGGATGATCTTAATCTAAGTAAAATGACTGGAACACTTAAAGCATAATTTTAACTGTTGTTTTGAAATTTTATGACATCATATCTTTGGAGTGACTCAATAATGTATTGAACTTAAGTCGCAAGGAAGGAATATGATTTTTCTTTGATTTTTGTTTGTATGTTAATCATTATTACTATGCAAATTTCTTGCGAGACATGGTTTACAAAAGTATCATTGATGAAATTTTAGGATTTACATAGGAAAAAGGATTAAATTTTGTCTTTTTGTGCAAGAAATACTCAGGTCATCTCAGTTTAATTATACCTTGATGCTTATATTAACTTGCTATATCAAACATCATGAAAGTTGTACTCAAGTCATTATCAGGGTAGATATACCCTATGATTCTTGTACTAACTTTCAACATATCAAAAGGCTCAATGATGATAGTCAAGCATAAAATTGGTTCACAGAATGACAACAATGTGTAATTCATTTTGCATAGTTAGGATCGCATGATTCAAATAGATTGCATTCATTTTGCGGTTGTATAATTGTATACACCTAAAAATGGTCTGGAGCATCCGATTAATTAAATACGAATTATTTGATTAATTATCCCAATTTCCTCTACTCTTGAATAAATAGAAATATTTATTTAATATAGTTCACATTCACTTTCTTCATAATTTCTTCTAAATCTCGTCTTAATTAAATAAACAAAATTAAATACTTTGTTCGATTTAATTATCAAATCCCTATTTCAATCTATCACATTGTTTCTAAATTAATTAAATAAAGATAAAACACTTTATTGATTAATTGCCATTTTAATTTAATAAATAACTATCCTATAGTTTGTTTTATTAAATTATTTATTTTTCTTTTGCTAATTTAAATAAATCAAAATATTTGAATTGTTGCACAAAGAATATTCCATCCATATTCTCTCAAAAATGAATTAGATTTCCTATGTCTAAACCATGTCTAATTTATGTCAAAATTATGTCAAATTAATTGATTGAAACTTCACGAGAAGTTTTGGAGACAAATTGGAGACAAATTTGGAATTTGATCTCTCAATCCTCTTCCATCAATTCTTCCTCTTCTCTTGCCTAGTGTTTTCATGGGTAGAGACAATCTCCCTCTTTCTCTCAATCTCCTCCATCTCTCACCATTCAATTCTCCAGATTGAATCCAAGCCTCTCAAAGCTTTCCCTGTGCATTTCTACAACCAGGAAATCTATAAATACAAGCCTCATTCAACCAAGAAAGGATCCAAATAATCAAGCTTTTGCACTCTTACTCTGCAGGAATCCAGACATCAAGCATCAAGCATTCAAGCATCAAGCATCAAGAAATCAAGTTTTCAATCATGGTTGCCTCCTATAGCTACAATTATCTATTTCACATCAATATCATGCTAGTTTAATTGATTTATCATTTACCATTGCATTAGCATCATCTCGTTCTTTAGATAGTCATTTTAACAATCTTATATGCTTACACAATTTGAGAGCAATTTAGATTTAATAAATCTTTGGAGATAGAGAGCAATAAGACGCTTTCAATTGATTACTTTGTTGAATTGATTCAATTTGTTTAATCATTGATATAATGTCATATTAAGAAGTGTTTTAAGTCTTATTCACATATTCACACTTACAATTTGGTGCTCACCATGGGGAATTAACCCCGATTTTATCAAAATTGTCATTTTTCTAGAAAGTGTCATGCAAGTTCTCAGCGTGTTTTTCTTGTAGTGCTTCCATTAAAAATTTTAGCGCTTTTGGTTGTTGTTTTAGTGCTTTCGGTTTTTAGCGCTTCCAATCATTGTTTCAGCGCTTCCGGTTCATATTTCAGCGCTTTCGGTTTTTAGCACTTCTAGTCACAATTTCAGCGCTTCTAGTTCATATTTCAGCGCTTTCGATTTTTAGCGCTTCCAACCATTATTTCAGCATTTTCAGTCCATATTTCAACGCTTTCGGTAATTTAGCGCTTCCATGCCAAACTTCGGCGCTCCGGGGTCCTGTTTCGACGCTTTTGGGTTTTAGCACTTCGGTGCAATATTCCAGCGCTTTTGTAAAAGTAATTCTGGATCCGACGCATCCGCGGCCAAATTTTAATTTTTCTCATAGTTGGACTAAAATTGATCAATCTAGGATAGTCACTTCAAAGTTTTCTAAAATGGATCAATCTAGGATAGTCATTTCAAAGTTGGACTAAAATTGATCAATATTGGATAGTCACTTTCTTGTTTTTCTTAAAGCAAATCTATCAATCCTAGGATAGTCACCACATTTTTATAGTAGAAGTTAAAAAGAACATCATGATTTCTGTGAAGCAACACCTTCACATAGATTAGAAAATTTCTTTTTGGGCTTTTAAAACAGGACAAACTTATATGCTGTGCTTGTGGTGATTAGGCTTATGCTCTCCCCTTAACTAGGTGACCAAAGTGCTAGATTCACTTTTATTTCATGTTATTTACGCTTTGTTAAATCCTTTAACAGGCCTGCCGTAGTGGGAAAAAGTACTCACCCTATAGGAACGACCTAAGTGGGAACAACCAAAGCCAGGTTATCCAACCCACTATAATAAAAATGCAAGTTGTTGATGAAAGTCCAACTTGATGGTAGTAGGCAAGATAACCATCCCCAAAATCTTTGTTCTAAAGATTCGGAGGTCTCTTGAGGGAGTTTATCTATTGGCCACACCGAACAGAACCCTATCTACGAACCATAGAGTAGTTTCTCACCGAGTCAGTATCCATACATTGTCATACTCACAGTGCAAGGGGAGGGAAGAATCTACCCCCAAGACACTCACCATATAATTACCAAGGACCGCTTGCTCAAGGGATTCGGTATCCACTTCCGTCACTTTGAGTATGCACCTGGCAACGATAAAAACACGGGCGCCCTCTAGGGGTTGACACGGCTATGTGAGTCAACGTAATTGCAACATGTGGGTTGTGAGTATAATGATGACCTACTTGTCCTTAAGTGTGAGTCTGTTTGATTTGTATACAATTGTTAAAACAACCTGTCAAAATCAATAAAGATCATTTGTGATTTTTGAATATACACAATCTTTTTAGTTTTACAACACTTATTCAAAATTGCTTGCCGTGTTTTCACAAATTCATTTAAATCATATTTAAAGATCATCCTAAAAACATCAAGTCAAAACAAATCAAATAATCCATGCTACGAAAGTGGAAGTCCACCACATTTGTCAAGAGAAAAATCAAAGTCACAAAACCCAAGAAACCTCTCAGTTATAGAAATAAATTGAGGAGACAACGTTTTCTATATCAAAATCAAAAACTCTTCTTACAACATAGAACATTCATTCACCGTTATCATGATTTCACTAGGGGTCACTCTTTAGATTACGCGGTAGAACCACTCTGTTCATGAGCCTTCTCTCAAAGAAGAGCTCTCACACAATTCCACAACCGTAGTCAATGGATTCATCCTTCATATCTTCTGCAGTCCCTGATACAGTATGCCACAAGGCCAGACCAGATTCTACAATAGAGAAAATTAAAATTCTTATTTTAAGCGTTCTAGAAAACCTGTTTCAGCGCTTCCGGTCACTATTCTAGTGCTTTCGTGAAACAGCGCTTTCAGGCTCTGCTTTAGCGCTTATAGTCTTTGTTTTAGCGTTTTTGGTAAAATAGCGCTTCTATCACTTTTCACAGTGCTTTTGGGCTCTGTTTCGGTGCTTCTAGGAAGTAGCGCTTCTGTCATTTTGTTTAGCACTTTCAGAAACTGTTTCAGTGCTTCGGGTAAAATAGCGCTTCTGGACTCTGTTCCAGCGCTTTTGGGAAACAGCGCTTCTGGTATCTATTTTAGCGCTTTTTAAACAAAGAGTTCAAAATTTTTACCAATCCATCAGTCTGTCATTTTATCCACATTTTTACCATAATCAAATTTCTTCTTACCAGAATCACTGTCTAGGAACCAAAGTCAGAAAGGTTTATACAAATTTCCAAACTTATCAACTGAAACAAGATCTTTCAAATCACAAGTGTCAAAAATCAAATACACAATCAATTGCTACATTGAAGTTTCATTATCAGGATACTATCATCCTTCATCACGAAACAAAGTATAGTGATTAAACTTTTTAAATATTGTCTCATCAATAAGATCAGTCATCTTATTCGACTTTGTTTAAAAAGGTTCAATTGACACTATCCCACACATAAGATCAACATTTCAAAAGAAAGGGCAAAAATTTGTATGCCAATCTTAACTAGGTCCCAAAAACAGAGATTCTTAGAGCAAGAAATTTTAAAATCACAAGAAATGGCAGAGGAAAATACTTGGAACAACTTGAACTGAAATGATAAAAATGAAATAACATCAGAAGACATCCAAGCAGCACAACAAGATCCCAAGTTCCATATATTTATGGAAAAGATTCTAGAACAAGATATGGAGAAATATCTTTTAATGTTAGATGAATCGGGGGCAAAACTTCCAAAAATTTTTGATGTAAACCGTTTGAAAGAAACATCGGAAATGAATGAGACTAAGATACCACAACCTACACAAACAATAGATCCGGTTTCCGCTTTAACATCTCAAATGCAACTGTTACAATAGAAAATACAAGATATGATGCAAGGGACTACCAAGAGATATGTGATACAAGACATTTGTCCTTATCCCTTCGATGCAACAGTTGGCTTGATACCTTTTCCAAGACATTGTGAGATCCCAAAATACGATAAGTATAATGGTAGAATAGATCCAATTGATCACATCAGAGAATTCAAAACGATGATTCTTGAGTTTGCACAAGAAGAGACATATTTAATGCAACTATTCCCAAGGAGTTTGGGAGGATCCTATATGGAATGGTTTTCAAAGTTGAAACCAGGTATTAGAACATTTGAGGAACTCGTTAACAGATTTATCTCTCAATACTCATTCAATATCCAACACAATGTTACTATCAAAGATCTTTACAATCTCAAGCAAAACAAGGGAGAAACATTCTTGTCTTTTCTCCAAAGATGGCGATGCTTGTTCACTAGATATCCTAGGTCCATACCTAAAGAGGAAAAGATGGAGTTATTTATTGAAAACTTGACAGAAGAGATGAGTTATAGATTGGAACTACAATGTCCTCCAATGTTTGAGAAAGTAATCGAAAATGGTCTTAAAATCGAAGAAGCATTAGTCAAGAGAGGAGTTACCAAACATTTTAATGATAAAACAAACAACACAAGTAACTCCTCAAATCAATACTCTGGTGGCGAGAAGCCAAAATTTTGGCAAAAGAATCATAACACGACTATCCAGGAAACAACAAATGATTCTTCAAATGCTAAACCGGTTTTTAACTTGACCACATCCACATCAAGAAATCAAAACAATGAACAAAATGTCAAGACAAATACATTGCAAAGAAATGAAAACATAAGACCACAGTCGTATCAAAAACTGTCAAATCGGTGAAGGTTCACACCTTTAGGTCAATCAATGGAATCAGCAATGAAGGAACTAGTTACTAGAGGCCTTCTCACGGCACGATAAGCTAGGTTCTGGGACGCAAAATTCAAACCGTCATGGTGGAATGACACTGATTATTGCAACTATCATAATAATAAGGGTCACAAAACCAATGACTATATGGAGTTGAAGCATGTAGTACAAGATTTGGTGGATAGAAACAAAGTGTATGTGGAAGGACCTCAAAATAACAATGATCATTCGGCCTTAAAAGATCCTTTGCCAAATTATGACAAAGGTGCATCATCTTCAAACAGCAAAGGAAAGAATGCCAATCATGTCTATGACACAACAATCCTATGTCTATCTAAAGTCAAGTATGATCATACAGTTAGTGATAACATTGATGAAAATGAAACCGACAACATCACCCCTTTGGATTTACTCCCAAGCGTGCAAGACTCTGATAATCAAATAAATGTCTTAAAAATCAAAGAAAATCAAGAACATCAACCTGCCAATGCAATAACTAGGGGACAATCTAAAGTAATGTTAAAAGGAATGGGCTCCACACATGCAGTTCCACCTCCATCACATTATGATGTTATCAATCAAATGCAAAACACCCCCCGAGAAAATCAAGAACATCAACCGGTAAACATCATGACTAGGGGGCAAGCCAAGGTAGTATTAAAAGGAGTGGGATCTCAACGTGCAGTTACACCTCTATCTCATTATAACATTATTGATCAATTGCAAAATATCCCCGTGTAAATATCAATACTGGAGCTTCTTAAGTTGTCACCATCACATAAGGAAGTTCTCAAACAAGCATTAGTTGCCACAACCATACCAAAGAATCTGGATGTTTGTCAATTCCAAGCTATGGTAGGACACCTAACTACCCCGCATTGTCTGTCATTCTCTGAATAGGATGATGTCTCATTAAATCATCCGCATAACATCGCATTGCATATCGAAGTATGTATCCATAATCATCGTGTTAAGAGAGTTCTAATAGATGGGGGAGGTGGTTTGAACATTTGCACCCTCAAATTATTCCATGCACTAGGATATTCCGACGATGCTATTGATGCTCGGAGGAAAATGACCATCAAATCATATGATGAGGAGGAAAGATCATCCCAAGGTTTAATTGTATTGTTGATTCAGGTGGGACCCATGATAAAGCATATAGCATGTCAAGTGTTGGAAAAAGAGTTGACATACAACATACTCTTAGGATGACCCTAGATTCATGAAATGCAGGCCGTACCTTCTACATACCATCAATGCCTAAAGTTTCCAGTGAACGGATAGGAAGTGACCATAGCTGCTGATTATAATCATCCACAACATTGTGACACATTCAGAGTATCTCAAGACACCTTTGTCCCTCACAATAGGTAAGCTTCAAGTTCATCATCATCCAAGAATGAACAAAGTCCAAGCATCACTACCAAGTGGGTGCAAAAGAAAGGTAAAGAAAAGGAAACAAGTCAGGTTGAAACCAAAATTCCGGATACACAAACTTCTCTATCAGACAAATTTCAAAGCAAGTTCAGTTGATAGATAAAGGAATGGGACAATACTCAATGGAGGAATCACTTAACTTATCATAGTTAATGCCATCTCCTAGGAAATATGGTCAACCATCAATGATCAAACCTCCAACATCTTTACCTGGCACAACTCTTCAGGAAACATTTGTAAAATCTGGAACCATAGCAAAAGAAACAGACAACAAAGCAATCCTAGATTGGCTTTACAAGGGTGAAGAAACATCAACATCAGAGATCAGTATCAAAAATATTAGTATCAACATAGACAAGTATGGAAAAGGAAAATCTATTCTTGAAAAGATGGGTTATGAAGGACAAGGGCCTGTGGGATTAAGAAAGGAAAGAATCACAAAACCTATCACACCTCTCACTCTTCACACAAAAGAAAAACCAGGACTAGGATACTTTGAAGAAGAGAAGCAGGAACTAACAAAGACAACTATGGAAAATATCCTTCACTTTATGGATGGTTCTGAAACAGACTCAAATGATTATGAGTGGGCATTACCTTGTGATCTACTTTTAGTTGATATTATAGTCGATGTGATTCACAAGTATGCACCTACACGTGAGGAGGACCAAGGCTCTGGGTCTAGACCATTCGTCGCGGGTTCACTAAATATCTATGACTCTAGTGAGGACGAATAGAATTTGAGTGAACTAGATGATTTCGAAGAGGGTACCATCATGGATCTTGATATCCCGAATGACAATTATGATGATGTTGTTGTCCTCACCCTAACTTCCATTGACCTAAATCAATCCGATGATACCATGACATTAATCCATCTAGAACTTATTGATTGGGAACCTATCAAACCTTTGATTGTACCAAAATTTGCAAATGATGATGCCATCGTGCATTTCCTATGTCATACCGGACCTGATACAAATGCTATCTATAATACTCATAACAATATGACTCAGCGGGAGGGTGTCAAATCTTCCAGTTGCAAAATTGACAATAGGGAAAGTAGATCTAATGGTGAAAACCATTCTATGGCAGCATTAGATCTGGAAAAAGTAAAAATAAAGAATGCATCCAATGGTGAAAACATTTTCGAGGCACCAAAGGATGGAAGATTTGACACTCTCCCAGAACACTATCATGAGCGCTCATCAATTCTAGTCGAACCTACACAATCGGTGGACATTGTCACAGAAGAAAAGGCAAAAATCCTACATCTAGTAGAATCCATGACAGAACAAGAAAGACCGACATTCATCCAATTCTTTAAAGAAAGAAGCATCAACTTTGCTTGGTCATATTCTGATATGCAGGGTTTAGACTCAAATCTACTTATGCATCACTTGTCTTTGCTCGCAGGAATCAAGCCTGTCAAGCAAAAATTAAGAAAAATGCATCCTCACATTGCATTGATGGTCAAAACAGAGCTAAAGAAATTATTGGATGCTGGATTCATACAGTCTATAGATTATGCTGAATGGATATCAAATCTTGTACCTGTGTCAAAACCAAACAACAGCATCATAATCTGCACATATTTCAGGGACCTGAATAAAGCATGTCCAAAGGATGATTTTCCACTACCAAACATTGACATCATCATGGACCTAACAGCTGGACATGCCATGTTGTCAATCATGGATGGTTTCTCAAGATACAATCAGATAAAAATAGCTCTCGAGGATCAAGAAAAAATAGCTTTCACATGCCCATGGGGACCCTTTTGCTGGAATGTCATGCCATTTGGTCTAAAAAATGTAGAAGCCACCTATCAAAGAGCAATGACGACAATATTCCATGATATTATGCACACCTTCATGGAAGACTACGTGGATGACATCTTGGAAAAATCTACTACTAGGGAAGGACATCTGCATATCCTAGATAAAATCTTCACACGGATGGAGAAATTTAATGTCAGGTTAAACCCTAAGAAATGTGTCTAAGAGGTTACATCAGAAAAGCTGCTAGGGTACATTGTCTCAGAAAAGGGCATTGAAGTGGATCTGGAAAAATTCAAAGCTATAATGGAGATGCCACCTCCTAGGAACATAAGTCAACTCCGATCACTATAGGGAAAGCTTCAATCAATCAGAAGATTCATCTCCCAGCTGGCGGATAAAAGTCATCCTTTCAATAATCTATTGCATAAAAACATTGTTTTCATGTGGGATGGGAATTGTGAAGCGACATTCAATCAAATCAAACAATATCTAATGTCACCACCCGTTCTCATGCCACCAACAGAAGGAAGACCTCTCGTTTTGTACATTGCCATGACAGATATCTCATTGGGGGCACTTTTAGCACAAGAAGATAATGAAGGAAAAGAGCGTGCCATTTACTACATCAGTAGAACCTTAAATGGCTATGAAATAAACTATACATTCATAGAAAAGTCTTGCTTAGCAGTTGTGTTTTCTACTCAACAATTGAGACACTACATGTTGGCTCATACAATCAGGTTAATTTCAAAGATCAATCCTTTGAAGTATCTACTAAGTAAAGCTACCTTAACAGGTAGATTGACAAAATGGGTTATGCTCCTAAGTGAATTCGACATTCAATATGTTGAGAGAAAGGAAATCAAGGGACAAGCAATCGCTGAACAACTAGCTGATACTCCTCTACCAGATGATCACCCAATGACAATGGAATTTCCAGATGTAGACATAATGATAGCAATGCCTAAACAATGGATACTATATTTTGATGGATCGTATACACAATGAGGATCAGGAGCAGGGATTTTTTTCATCTCCCCCCAAGGACACACAATTCCAAAATCATATAGACTCATGTTTTAGTGTACAAACAATGTGGCAGAGTATGAAGCATTGATTATTGGGGTCAAAATAGCAATTCATTGGAAAATCATAGATTACAGGTATATGGGGACTCTCAATTGGTTATTTACCAATTAAATGATGAATATCAAACAAAGGATGAAAAATTGATTCCTTAATAGCAACAAATAGATAATCTAAAACAGTCTTTTATCAATATCAAGTTTGATCAGATTCCAAGAGCAGAGAACAAAGCTGCAGACGTTATGGCTACAATTGTTTCATTACTACAATTGCCTGAGAAGCATGTTTGTTATGATTTTATGGTAGAACAAGTATCCTATCCTTCCCATTATCAATCAAAATCCACTACCATATGCCATATAGAAACAATTGAACCCTCCATCTACGAAAAAACCTATGCTTACCTAAAAGATGATATTCTTCCTACATATCTTTCCAAGAACCAAAAATGGAACTTTATCCGCCAATCTGCCCAACATACATTAATCATAGGTGTCCTTTATCGTCGAGGTCTTGATGGTACCCTACTCCGATGCCTAGAACACAATGAATCTGAAACGGCCCTACGGGAAGTTCACGAGGGTATTTGTGGTACTCACTCGAGTGGAATGACTCTAGCTAAGAAACTCCTCCGTTTAGGTTATTATTGGTCGTGCATGGAAAAAGAATCATATCAATTTGTCAAGAAATGTCACAAATGTCAGGTTCACAGCAATCTAGTTCACGCACCAGCACAAGAACTGCATCCCTTTACATCAACATGGCCTTTTTGTCAATGGGGCCTAGATCTAGTAGGGAAAATCAATCCATCTTCATCTAATGGACACAATTTCATTATAACCGCTACAGAGTATTTCACGAAGTGGATTGAAGCAGTACCTCTTACTACCTTCACTGGGAAACAAATTTCCTCTTTCATCTTGAACTACATAATATGTCGGTATGGTATCCCTCAGTCCATTATCACTGATAATGGATGACCTTTCAAGAATCAAGATGTCCAAGAGCTATGTGATAAGTTCCACATCCAACATCATTTTTCAATACCATACTATCGTCAAGGGAATGGCCAAGTAGAGGCCTCAAACAAAACCATACTCAAAATTCTCAAAAAGATGATTAACCATGTTGGAAGTGATTGGCATGTTCAACTCAACCTTGAACTATGGACCTACAGAACAAGCAACAGAACACCAATGGGAGCTACACCATTTGCTTTGGTATATGGATCAGAAGCCATATTGCCCATTGAAGTTGAAATTCCATCCCTTCATGTATCACTCAGAGGTATCATTTCAGATGAAGACTACAAGGTATCTAGATTGCAGGAACTGGAATTGCTAGATGAGTGTCATCTACAAGCTATTAATCATCTAACAGCTTATCAACGGAGAATGTCAAGAAGTTGCAATCACAGGGTAAAACCAAGAGTCTTTTAGGTTGGTGACTTGGTACTAAAGGAAAACCCTAGGAATTAGCAAGATAGAGAAAAGAAAGGAAAATTTGAGCCTAACTGGCTTGGTCCCTTTGTTGGCATATCAGTGTATGGATCAGGAGAATATCAGTTATCAACATCAGAAGGGGATTTGTTCGATGAACCTATCAACAGTATTCATCTCAAAAAATTCTATGCTTAAAAACTCCTAGTGCAGAGGGCAAAATTCTGAAAATTGTTTCCTTGGTGAAAACCTGGTAAACAGGGATCTTGGCAAACACGAAAAAAAAAAAAATTAAAAAAAAACACAACGTGTGTAATCAAATCATATGGTGAAAACCTAGAAATAGGCATCATATGTGATTCTAAAATCAGCTTTCCCATCTATTTGGATATATGTCAGGATCATTCGTCTAAAAGTCAGTATCAATTCATATCATATCATTCGTCTGGCCATCATTACATCCAGTATCAAAATCGCGTCACATGGTCAACATATAACTCCATAGCTTGGGGGCAACATCTGGATATCATTCAAGGCAATACAAACATATCAATTTCATCAAATGGCAGAAAACCAAAAACAAAGATCAAAGCACAATATCAATCATCATCAGAAGAGCATCAACCATCTATATTATATTGAAAAGCCAAAAGCATGTCAAATAGGAAAATCTAAAAAAAAAAAAAAACCAAAAACATAGGTCTGTGTCAGTCAAACTACGTGGTCTCTGCGTGTGTAACGTAGGCAAGGCTAATCTTTGATCAACCCCTGAGGCCCCTAAGATAGGTTAGTAGGTTAGGTCTTTAGTCCAAAATCTCGAAAATTCAAAAACATGTCAAAATCAAGATGGATGATCTAAAATCTGAATAATGAATGGAACACTCTAAGTAAAAAATGGATATTTTGTCCTTTTTTATTATCATTTCTTTGGAGTAACTCAATGATGTATTGAACTAGAGGAACAAGGAAAAAGAATGATATTTTATTTATCTGCTGTCTTTATGAATATCATTTAAGTGTGTGAATTGTCAGGGGATGTGCTATGCAAATGTATCACCGATGACATTCATAATTCACACAATCAAATGATAATCTCTGCCTATTTACGCAATGAATGCTCAGGTCATCTCCGTTCAATTATACCTAGATGCTTGTGTTCGATTGCAATATCAAAAATCATGAGAGTAATACTCAAGTCATCATTGGATTAACACAACTATTGACGCTTGTATTTACTTTCAACATTCAATAAAGCTCTATGATGATACCAAGCACAAAAAGACTGTTAAAATGACATATGTTTTACATATCATGACATGGTTAAAATTAGATTGCATCCATCATCATTCATTATCTGCAGAGTATTTGTTGCATAAAGGATTCCCATCAATGATTATCTAATCTACAAATAAGACTGAGTATACTTGACATAAAATCCAAAATCATCATCAATTATCATATAGTTACAAATCAATATTTCATCATTAAATTTTCCATCATTTCATAGTTTTTTGCATCATAATAGATATACATTTTATCACCTACATCATAAAACATCATCATTATTATTATGTTATTGATACAATCATGTATCCATACATTTAATAAATAAAATCACATCATTACACCCATCAAAGATCATTTATCATAAGATCATTCCATAAGATAAAATAAAAGCATTTATCCAACCATCCATACATATTATCGCATCACATCATTTATCCACATATCATAGTCTACATTTATCATGGCATCATTGCATTCAATAAAATCATTCATATACATCATCACAAAATCACATAATAAAAGCATCCATCACATAGAAATCATAAAGCCATCATCATATCACATCAACTGCATCTCATATACATATCACAAATATCAAGTATACAATGAAGTTTGGTCTACAAAATACATAATCAACAATGAGCTACAATCATAATATACATCACACAGGATCACAATGGCATCTATGACCTACTACTGTCGGAGTGAGTAGGCCCAACATGACCTATACCACCACCCCTAGAAGGACCCGAATCTCTAGAATCTCTGCGTGGAGGCTGTGTCACCCCCTCACTGACTGTCTATGTGTGTGTCGGTCCAAATCTCGATGGGACATAACTGACTCGGCGCTCGGTAGGCATGGCATCATGATATCGGCCTCGATAGAACACTGCCTCTCGGCCAACCCGCATAACCTCTCTCATATAATCACCAATGGAGGTGCCATCGGCCAATCTCTAAAGGGTATCTACTATCTCCTGTTCTCTCTTAGAAATTTGCCGAGCACTATCTCGCTCGGCTGTCAGGGTATCAACCTGTGTCTGTATGCCGCTAATTGCTCCTGTACCTATGCTAAGGCCTGTGCATGAGCCTGTGTCTGGGCCTGCATCTGTGTCTGAGTCTACACAAGCATACCCCAAGCCTGTACCAACTATGCCTATAAATTCTGGACCTATGCCTGGAGCCCAACTATCTGTCTCTACCGCCCACCTGTCGACACTATCACTGCTTGCCTCTTGCAAGGCCTACTAGACGAAGGTGCACTAATGATGTTTGGCCCTGCCCCTCTGTATCCTCCACTCCCGCCATCACTATCATCACTGCTACTGTTGTCACCACTGATTCTCTCTGAGCTACGGTCAGATGAGGAATCCTCTCCACCCCCACTGTCAGCAGAACCCTTGGCCACATCCTCCACTACAGGTAAAGGTGTTGGCTCATCAAGAATAGTAATGCAAGGATGGGGAACTAAGGCCAAGAAAGCTGCATACTCCTCTGTCACAGCTGCCTCAAAGATATCTCTACGCATGTCCCAAGGAGATGGTTGTAATGCTCTATACCCCTCCACAAGAACATCATAGGACAGAGTCGGACCCCAATCAGCAACATCCATCTATCACCTGGCGTAATGAGCTACTCCCTGTGGCATGCACTGAACAATGCCATACTGTACATATACCTGATGAAGTAAGAATCTCTCTAGAACAAAGGGAGTCTGGCCAATGAGGTACATAGAATCGCACAAAAACCCCAACACTACACCATCCTCATCCCACTCCTCGTAGTCAAGGTATAGACGCCAGATAACAGTCTTAGTGTCATCAAACACCTGTCTCCAATGCTCTAACTTGCCCATCCGGGCCTGCGTGAATCGACCATTGTATCGGAAAACATATGGCCTGCCAGTTGGTTTGTCTGCAATTGGAAACAACCGACAAATAGCGAAATGCTCCCAAGCCCACACCTATAACAATGTCATCCTAGCAGATAGACTACGTGCATCTAAGTACACCACTGAATGTAGATCATGGTAAAGATGCGCTAACATGCACATCCCCCACTCATATCTGGTACCATGTACCATCATGCTCTCAAGCGTCCTGCCCTAGCCAACAAGGAATCCCTTTGACCTATGATTAGGGCAAAGGAATCCTCCAATGAATCCAGCTAACACTACTGGTAGTGTAGCATAAGAATCTGCAATCCTCCGCCATCGAATGCTAGGACCCGCTATGGCCTAATCCTGAAATACTCTGCGCAGAGCATCTCTGCTGCTAGTCCCATGTGAATCATATGTCACAATCTCCCCCATGAATGGAATACGCAATATGCACCACACATCCTCTGGTGTGACTGTCATCTCGCCAGTGGGTAGGTGAAAGGTGTTGTGGTCGCTATGCCACCTCTCAGCCAACGCGGTCAACAAACCCTGATTAATCCTAATCTAGGGCATATCAAGAAAACTCATGAGGCCACACTGGCCTATCACCTAAAGCTCACCCGGTGTCAAGTGCGGTATCAAATCTATCATCTACGAAAATCTCTCTCACATCTGGAAAGTACCCAGATCCTCCTATCAGCATAACGAAAAAAATCTACAATCAGTGAACTATGTCAAGGAATCAGAGGTCATTCTACCATCAGTCTATTTCAAAAGCTTTGGTATGAATTTTCGATCAAAATTCATAGGCGAACATCAAACCTCACCTATCATGAGGTTCTCAAATCATCAACAAACCTCACCTATCATGAGGTTCATCAAAACATTATCTAGATCTTTCCTATCATGAGATTTATTAGATATTGAATCATTTCCTCGCCTATCGAGAGGATCATCAATAAATGGGGTTTTTTCTCGCCTATCATGAGAGTTAGTCTTATTTAAATCATCGAATCCAACATCAAGAAGGTGGATTGTTAATCATACCAATCAAACAAATGGACATGATCGGAATTGACAAAATCAAGGTTCACTAAGTCAAATTTTCAATTTTGACATAGAAGCGCTAAAACAGGCTTCCTAAGTGCTAAATCCCAAAAGCGCTACTCTATCAGCTAAAACCGCTAAATCAGGAACCCAAAGTACTAAAACCATGAAAGCGTTATTTCAATACCCAGAAGCACTAAAACAGGCTTCCGAAGCGCTACTCTTTTGCATCAAAGCACTACAATAGGCCGTCAAAGCGCCACTTTACTAGAAGCACTAGAACAGACCTTGAAAGTGCTAATTCACCGACCCAAAGTGTTGAAAGTCTCAAAGTGCTAGAATCTGGCTTCAAAGCGCTAATTCTTGGCTCCTAAGCATTAAATCACTAAAAGCGCTACATTACAACATTGAAGTGCTAGAGTTTTCAACGCAAGCGCTAAAACTCAAAGCGCTAAACTACCTACCGAAAGTGCTACATAGGGATGTAAGCACTATAGCGTGGCTTCAAAGTATTGAAACTAACCTAGACATGCCTAGACACTAAAAAGCATAAAAAATAGAAATGCACAAATTACGAGGAGGTCGAGGGGTACATACCGGAGGTCCATATGCAGGCGGCCATCGGTGACGTCAAACACACTCGAATCAGTGAGTGTGGTAGGGGATAGGCATCTCACTCCAGCTGGCTGAAAAGTCTTTATCACTAGGATTTTGAACTCAAAAAGCAAATTAAGACTTTGAAAATGACCTTTTGCACTATTTATGACTTTGAAAAGGTATTTTTGGTGGATTTTATTACATTTTGATTAATTTTATCCATGAAATTAATTAAACCTCATTTGAAAGCTCTATTTCATCGTCATTTTGTTAGGAGATAAATTATTTTAAAATCAAAACAATATTAACACATCAAAAAATCATAAATTTTTGAAAATTTAAAAAAAAAAAACAAAATTATTATCAAATCATTAATTTATCTCCTGAGGGGGCATATTATCATCAAATCATCTGAAAATCATGTCTGGGGCACACAAAATTATCATCATCTAAAAATCATGTTTGGGGCACACGAAATTATCATTATCTGAAAATCATGTCTGGGGTACATAAAAATATTTATTTATCATTGATCTTGGCAGTAGCAGCAAAATTTTCTTCGAAGCAACGCGTAAACACATCACTTTGAAGAGGGGAAAAATGTATACACCTAAAAATGGTCTGGAGCATCCGATTAATTAAATACGAATTATTTGATTAAATTATCCTAATTTCCTCTACTCTTGAATAAATAGAAATATTTATTTAATATAGTTCACATTCACTTTCTTCATAATTTCTTCTAAATCTCGTCTTAATTAAATAAACAAAATTAAATACTTTGTTCGATTTAATTATCAAATCCTTATTTCAATCTATCACATCGTTTCTAAATTAAATAAATAAAGACAAAAGACTTTATTGATTAATTGTCATTTTAATTTAATAAACAACTATCCTATAGTTTGTTTTATTAAATTATTTATTTTTCTTTTGCTAATTTAAATAAATCAAAATATTTGAATTGTTGCACAAAGAATATTCCATCCATATTCTCTCAAAAATGAATTAGATTTCCTATGTCTAAACCATGTTTAATTTATGTCAAAATTATGTCAAATTAATTGATTGAAACTTCACGGGAAGTTTTGGAGACAAATTTGGAATTTGATCTCTCAATCCTCTTCCATCAATTCTTCCTCTTCTCTTGCCTAGTGTTTTCATGGGTAGAGACAATCTCCCTCTTTCTCTCAATCTCCTCCATCTCTCACCATTCAATTCTCTAGATTGAATCCAAGCCTCTCAAAGCTTTCCCTATGCATTTCTATAGCCAGGAAATCTATAAATACAAGCCTCATTCAACCAAGAAAGGATCCAGATAATCAATCTTTTGCACTCTTACTCTGTAGGAATCCAGACATCAAGCATCAAGCATTAAAAAATCAAGTTTTCAATAATGGCTGCCTCCTGTAGCTGCAATTATCTGTTTCACATCAATATCATGCTAGTTTAATTGATTTATCATTTACCATTGCATTATCATCATCTCATTCTTTAGGTAGTCATTTTAACAATCTTATATGCTTACACAATTTGAGAGCAATTTAGATTTAATAAATCTTTGGAGATAGAGAGCAATAGGACGCTTTCAATTGATTACTTTGTTGAATTGATTCAATTTGTTTAATCATTGATATAATATCGTATTAAGAAGTGTTTTAAGTCTTATTCACATATTCACACTTACAATAATAGCTTTTGGAGGTTGGCAAAGATACATATTTCTTTTGAATCAAATATTGAGTACACTTGAACATTTGCAAAAATCATTTTCACGTCATTATCATTATTAGTTGCATATCATTTTCATATCATTTTTATATCATTTTCATGTCATTGTATCAATCATCCATTTCATTTCATATATCATTTTGCACTATCATTTGCATTACCATTGGCATAATCATTTTTGCATAGAATTTTGTTTTAATTATCATTTTTACCATTAGTTTCATATCATTTAATATTCACTATCATATCATTTTCATTGTCATTTTTCACCATTAGTTTCATATCATTTTCAGACCATTTTTACACCATAATTTTCATTATCATTTTCATATTATCATTTTCCATGTCATATCATAACATTATCAATATTAGTCTCATGTCATTTTCACGTCTATTCATATCAGTTCATTACCATTATCATTTTTACCAATAGATTCATATAATTAAATAATCATTTTCACAGAATTTTCATAAACATGTATCATTCATTTTCTATTTCATATCATTTTTCATCTATTTTCATAGTCGTATCATTTTCATTTCATTATCATTTTCATTTTTCATATCATCTCATCATTTCATATAATTTCCTAACATTACATTATCAATTACATTGTCAGTTGCATTATATTTTTACATCATTTCCACATCATCATTCTCATGTTCATTTTCATTATCATATTTTGAATATCATATCATATCATCAATATTATATTTTCACATCATTTTTCATCTCATCATTTTTTATTCATTTCCATCATTTTCATATCATATTTGCATATCATATTTTTACATCATTTTTCACGATATCATTCATTAAATTTTCATCATTTCAGATCATTAATTTCATTTCATTCATTTTAATTTTTCATTTAACACACCATGTCATTGCATCATTTTCATAACCATAAATTGAAAAATAATTAAATATATTCATTACATCCATTTCATCATTTCTGCATCCAAAATCATTCAATTTAAATCCATAATCCATAAAAATCATTCACATTTCATTTGTGTCATTCATCACAATACATGTTTTGCATAAAAATAATCATCCATACAAATGCATCATCATAATCATAAAGTACATGGCACATAATAATGAAAATTCATACATAAACATCCATCATAGCATAATAAAATACACATGCATATCAAAACCACCGCTACATATCATAGATAATCTCATCAAAATAAATATCCAAAGGTACAATGATATCAAGTTTCCAAGAGAGATACATAAAATATGACAAAAATGGTGTATACAGAATCATCATTGACGAGCATCACTATGAGGACCATGACTGTTGGTTCCCTTGGATGTAGTAGGTCTCACTAGATCTCTGTCATTGGTACCACCTATCTCTTGTCTGACAGGTTGACCAACACTCCTAGTAGCACTCCTGGTGTAACTGTGTGATTGGGTGCGAGATTTGGTGCTTGATTGAGTGTAGGCTATCCTTTGCTCAGGAGGCACTACCTCATGATATCTCATCCTATAAAAATCACACTCTCAGGTAGTCTCCAGACCCTCTACAACAACCTCTCTGATCGAGGTAACCTGTACGGATCTTAGTAGCCTCTATGCTATCCCCTCTACCTATAGGCATCATTGTCTAAAGTTGTCCCTCTTTTCCATCAGTTGGGATATCTATGGGTTTCGAGGTGGTGGTTGTGCCATCTGCACCTATAACTATGCAATAGTCATTTAAGCTTGTGCTAGTTGGATCTAGAGAGCCTATACCTATGTCTACAAGGTGTCAATCTGTTCCTATTGCTCTCGTGATGGCACCCTGATGGTAATGGGTGAAGGGCCTATGGCTAGCTGCTCCACTACCCTCACTATCCTAATCCTGGTCCTAAATGGGACATCAAAGAAGAATCTCTCCCCACCACTCTTGTTATCCCCATCATCATCATCATCATCATCACTTTCCTCCTCCCCCTCATCTCAATCAATTTCTATATCCACACTGCCAGCCACATCCTCTCCTCCTCCTTTAGTGGACTACTCTACCTATGCCCCTGCCTATTCCCCTACCTATGCATGTGCCTATACCTGTGGCTACCTCTCTTCCCATTGTAATGTTGGTCCATCTAATAGTGGGGTAGGCTTGTCTGGACTAGTCAGCCTTGGAAATGGATGAGTGTGGAAGTATGTGGCATACTTCTTTGCCATTTGGGCATCCAAAATATCTAGCCTATAACCCTAGAACTCCTGTTGTAAAGCAAGGAACTCTACCCTGGCTACCTCATATGCGATAAATGGACCCCACTCTACCACATCCTCTCACCATTTGTCATAATGGGCAATGCCCTATGGAATCACCTAAACCTGACCAAACTATTTGAGGACCTGCATAACCAAAAACCACTCAATGATAAAAGGGGTCCTCCCAATCATAAATCTAGATATGCTACAATACAGAAGCTCAATGTCATCCTCATCCTAGGCCTTGCAATGAACATAGGCTCTATAGATCACTGTATTCATGTCGTTGAGTCCCCGCCGCCAGTACTCCAACTTGCCTAGCTTAGGTTGGACAAGTGGACCTATTTAAGCATAAACATATGGGCACCTGATGGGATGATCTCTCCCTACAAAGGGGCGTGTGATAGAAATATTCTCCCATTCCCAAATCTATAGAAGTGTCACCTCGAAAGATATACTCTTCCCATCTGTGTATACCACCATATGCAAATCATGGTATAGATGGGCTAACATACAGGAACCCCCTGCATATCTAGTCTGATGGAGGATCATGTCCTCCAATATTTGACCCCAACCAATTGACAGTCCCTTCAACCTACAGTTGGAACATGGGAAGCCACCAATGAAGCCAACCAAAACTGAAGGAAGTGTGGCATAACCTTGAACCATCTCCCTCTAAGGGATCTCATAACTGCAAATGTTTGGATCCTAAAAAACTCTCTGATGTACCTCGGTCCCCCAATCTCCTTGTGGTCATAGACCATAATCTTTCCAACCACAAGGATCCATAGAATCATGTACACATCCTCAGGTGTAACCATGATCTCTCTTGTGGGAAAGTGAAAAGTGTTATGCTCACTATTCTATCGCTCGGCTAAGGCGATCAATAGTGCCCTGTTGACTCTATATTGTTGGATCCTCAGAAGTGAACCCAAACCACATCTAAAAATAACCCCAACCTTTGGTTGGGACAATTTGAGAATCATCTCCCAAGTGTGAGGAAACCTCTCTCTGATCTGGATGATTTTAAAATCCTCCTATATATCATATCCATATCAATCAATCAGATCTTCAGAAAAGTACATCAATCAGAAAATCAAGCAATCATGTGAAATCATATCAGGCAAGAAAATCATATCATCATTACTATTTGTTTTTCATTTCGGAAATAAAATGTATCAAATTCAAATCAATCATTACTATTTTTTTTTCATTAACATGATTTTTTTTTTATCAAAATCATCAAAATCAAATCCTATCAACATCATCATTACTATTTTTTTTTCATCAAGCATGAAGACAAATTTATCAACCAATCGGCTCACATAATCATCTTTACTATTTATTTTTCATTTCAGAAAACAAGTTTATCAAAAGAAACATCATTTTACTATTTGTTTTCAACATGAGAACAAATTTATCAGATCATCATCAAAATCAAATCAATCATCCTTGATGCTACTCAATTTCATCAAATTAGTTGTCTAATATAGCAACAAACATCAAGAAGTCATCAATTGATCCTCAAAAATTCAAAATCAGCTAAATTTCATGGATGCACTAAAACAAACTATCTATGCACTAAATCAACAAATGTGCTAGTTTATCCATGAAGGCACTAAAAGAGAGGGTAGATGCACTAATATAGCATATGCACTCCTCTATCTAGTCAACGAATTAATTAATAAACCCTATGCGCTAAATGCACTAAAGCCCTAAATCTATGTGCTACTTGATCATCCTATGCATGAGCTTTAAACCTATGCGGTAATCTATCATGCCTATGCGCTAAATCAGCTTATGCGTTAATCTAACAGCTAAATGTGCTACTCTGTGGGTTTGATGTGTTATCCTAGTTGTGTTATTCTACCTATCCTATGTGCTAAATGAAGACTCATATGTGCTAAAATACATTCTTATGCACTAAAACACATTCTTATGCGCTAAAACAAATTTTCAAATTTCTAAAAAATTCATCAAAAATTCACAAGGAAATTTTTTTCGATCTTATTGGAGGTCCATACATGGCTGGCCACTGATGATGTCAAACCTACTCAAATCTATGTTGCTCGTAATGGATTGGTATCTCAATTTCTCCTCTCGCAGAGCTCTGTTTTCACCAAATGCAACTATTCAAATGACAAAGACTTTTACCTTTTTCCACCTTTTAAGGGGGTAAATAAGGTAGGGTTATTTTTATTTTTCACCACAAAGAGCACTATTTTGGGAGATAAATTGATGAAACAACTTTAAATCATTCAAAATCTTCAAATCATCATCAAAATCATCAAACTCATGATTTATCTCTTAAGGGGGCATATAGCATCATCATTCAATTTTTCAAAGTCAGGGGCAAAATTTTCATTATCTGAATTTTTATTTGAAGCAATGTGTAAAACACATCACTTCAAAGAGGGGAAAAATTGTATGCATCTAAAAATGGTCACATTAAATCAAGCCCAATAATTAATTAAATATGAATTATTTAATTAATCTTCTAATGTCATCTGCATATAAATAAATTTAATTATTTATTTATATTGTTCACTTTCTAATTCTTCTAATTTAATTAAATAAATAATTTTATTTAATTATTACCATATTCCATATTCCTCTTAATTAATTAAATAAATTTAGTAATTTATTTATATTAATTATCACAAGTTTGAATTTTTATTCAAATATGAATATTCTTCTAAAGTCATTATTTCTAATTCTTCATTTCACATTTAGTTAAATATTTTAAATATTTAATTAAACCCTTTCATCACTTCACACATAATTAAATATTCTAAATATTTAATTAAACACCTCTTTCATCTCTCACATAATTAAATATTAGTTATTTAATTATGAAAACTTCTAAATTCATTGTCACATATAATTAAATAACCTAATTATTTAATTATGGATTTATTATCAGCTACCAACTAACTCCTCATAACTAAAATGCCCAAATGGCAACTTTCCTTCATTTTTGAATGGAAAAGGTTGTGTAGGGGGAAACATTTCCCATCTTTTTCAACTGTCAATCTTTGCCAGCTAAGCTTTTGCCTCCAAAACTCTATAAATACAACCTCCTTGTTCTTTGAAAATGATCTTAGATCTTGCATTCTAGCGAATATAGCGTGAGCATTATAGTTGCATTTATCTAACATTTAGCAATCTTGTTTAATTGAGCATATCATCTTATCTTTCATAGCATAGAGTTTCATATCTTAGCTTAATCATCTCATATCATTCAGCAATAGAAATCCATGTTGCATAATCTCACTCTCTAAGTTGTCATTCAGCCAAAGCTACTGCTTACACCAACTAAGATCTAGCAGCTTACAATCGAATCCTTGGAGATAGAGGACAATGGGATTTCTTTAAAGAATTTGATATTATTTAGAGTTTTCTTATTCTTAAACTTAGATTTATTTAATATAATATCACATTGGTGTTTTTTTTTAACTCTTTGATTATTCCACTTATTCACACACACAATATCGATAATGAGAATGCAGCCCTCTTGACTTGAATATTGAACTCCAATAAGGTGCAATGACCCATGCAAGTGTCGCCCCTATTTCAGATCTGAATGCTATAGAAATAAATAGTTTGTGACCTCAAAAAAACTCCAAATCATTTCATACACCAGTGCCACTACTCCCAAAATGGAGCGCCCCAATGACCAAGAAGAATCAATACATTTATTGGCCTCAATGAATTAAAATCTGAGAATCACCCCTACTAATGGAAGCCATAAAAAACATTAACCAAAAATAATCTTCCCTATCTAGACCAGCAATGAGACCCTAGGAGGGATCGCCTAGTTACAAGGAATGGATTACTTCAATACCCACAACCATTCAATCATTCTAAAGTGAGATATGAGTGAAATTGTCCTCCTTTATGCAGATTGGCCAACATGAAATAATTCTAATTATAACTAGAAACTGATAAAAATGCAATGCAATCCTCTCTCCAATTCATACCAAGATGCTTCAACAAGCTCATTAGAAACTTTTGATCTCCAATTTTGCCAAAGGCCACAAATTGCAATTAAGCACAAGTTGAACTTCTAAAATGAATCCCACAACTAGAAAAATTTTAGTTGATAGTTTGATAGCCTCAAAGTTGCTTAACCAATGAGATTTTCATTCTCAAAGGTCCAATGATGGTAGAAACCCTAGCTGGCTCCTTCACCAAATAAATTATTCAAACACATCAATTCTTGGACATCTAAAAACAATCCCTTAAGATCCTTTTATTCTTTTCCAGAGAGAGCTTACACACTTCTCTTTCCAATGTGGGATAAAAGATTTATTTCCCACTTTAATTTAATTTTAGTGACTTTATGATATAATATTTTATTTTAAGTCACTTTATTAAATTAATTAAATATAAGGTTACTTTATAATACTTATTTATTTAATAACCTAACAAATAATTAATTTAATACCACTTTTAATTTAATTAAAATAATCAATTAGTCATCCTTATGAGATATCATTATTTTGGAAAACTTAGTCAATTAATTTAATTAAATTACTTTGCCTCCAAATCAGGGACATTACAGTCTGCCCCTCCTGAAATTGCTTGTCCCTAAGAAAACTCGGTTGCAAAGAAACTCTTTCCCACATGGATCCCAAGGGAAGATTTGTGTAATTTCCCTGGTATCACCAAATAGTGCTTGTAACACCAACACTAGCACAACATGTTGAATCTACTCAATCCCAACACTATGATGGTGAATCTGTTGCAACCCCATTGTTGGAAAACCAATACCTTTCACTTTTTGTTGTGTCACTTTGATACCCCCTATCTCCAAAATGCAACAAGTCCCCAATTCTAAAACAAGTGATATTCATCATAAGAGAAAAAGGTAGAAAACTTGTCAATCCTAGAATCACCATCTGAGGTCAAAAACAAGTCATGCGAGAGTTGACTAGAACACCCCTTATTCAACCCATCTCTTTGTGCCATCAATGATAGATCATCAAATCCCATGTATGTGAGTTGAAAATGAACTGATGGGAACACCTCAAGATGTAATCGAGATGATACTCCTCTGACTATCCCAAGAGAAAACCTGAATAGTCATATCTACTCCCTCTTGTACTAGCAGTATCTAAAGAAGACTCACAACTCACTACAGTCATGTCATCAAAACCTCCCTGAGAAAGCAACTACAAGTGTCTTGACTCATTATTAGAAGTGAGAAGAAAATTGTCATGAATTCCATCTACTCTCTAGAAAGAGGTTGGATCAACAACCAATTTGCAAGTCCTAGAAGGAATCATCTCCTCCTGATAAGGTTGTCCCAACTCAAACTCACTATCAGGTGTTGTCAAAAAATGAGTCTCAAAAAGAAATAAATCAAAAGACTGATCATACTAGCTTCCAATCCCTGTGCAAGGTAAGTTGTCATACAAAATTTTCCATCACAGGTGTTACTAAACTATGCACCTTTGTAAATGGTTGACAATCATAGTCCTAGGGAAGCAAATCAGTTGCATGGGATGAATTGACTAAATTTTTCCAAGTGATGGAAACAATTCAATGTGAGCACCAGTCTCCATACTGGATGATGCCCAACATATCTCTTGTGATGATGATGGAGTAACGACGTGATTTTTCACACAACTCTCAGGAGAATCAACTATCACATCACAAGATCTCTCAAACACCTACTCTGCATCACCTAACATGAGACTAACCTTGGGAGAACCTGGTGCAACAAGTGTTTATCTCTTGCTCTCAACCAATGCACTCATCCCATCTGAATCAACTACACCATATGTTATGGATGTAACCACATCCTCAACCTCCTCACAACTATGAATCATGGGAGTATGGTCATCACTAATTGTTTCCATAGAAACCTAAACTATATTTGTAAATGGTGAAGACTGTGCAAATCTCAACTCTATGGTAATCTCCCCTGACCGTGACTATGACTCTTGAAGGGCCAACTAATTTCCCTTTAATGATTCCATGGTCACCTCAAGATCATGAGTTAGCTCATCAACCTCCTCCTAATTTCCCTTCAATGCATGATAACAAATGCAATCCCATTCAAGAAGAAAATCATTTTCCACAAGCAGTTGTAGGTAATTTTGTTTCATCATTCTAATTGCTTCTTGAAGTGCATGTAACTGTGCAATGAAAAAAATACTATCACTGTGATCATCTGCCAAAGGATTACTTCATCCAAATGTAGCCAACATCTGATGAGACACATCAAATTTCTCTATGGTTGTGGCAATCATGCTATCATTGACCTTAAGTTTCCCAACCAAATGACGAGGTTGTATCAACATCACTCACCTCATGATAAACAACATCGTGTGTGCAATCAGCTATGCACACATCAATAACTAAGGTATTGCTACTATGTACCTCATAGGATGGATCAAAATACATTGTAGAAGAAAAATTCTCGCACACTGTAATGCCCTGCCACGCAACCCTAGAGGAAGTTGCAAACAACTACTTAAACAAGATAATTTTAATTTTTTGTTTAAGTACAATTAACATGCAAGTTCACAACTAAGCCAACAATCCCTAAGGTTACAAGATAGAGGTTATATAGAACCTCAACAAAAAACATGAATTAAACCATGGCATTCATTTTTTTAATAATTTAAACTCAAACATTCCAATTAAGATAACATACATCAAAGCATAAGAGATAACTTTCAATTTCATTAAACAATAAGATTACAACTCTCATTCCCTGAATGAGGTAAGTTCAATAAAAATAATTACAATTACAACTTTCACCTCGATAACAGCTGAGGGGTAAAATAATACAAAATCAACTGAAATGACATAAAGCAAGAACTGAACTAAAACCCACGAGCTCTCCAACTAGAAGTCTCATCCACAAGAGCATGAAGAAAGCCTGACGGATTTAGGTGCACACCACCCAACCAAGTGGAACCCAAAGGCTCACCCCCATGCTAGGAGATAGTAACAAGGAATCCCATCCAAGGATATCTACCTCTAGACATAGGCTAAAACATAACTGAACCAACTGACACAACCAAACACACGTACAATACAAGTACAACTCAGATAACATGCAAGTACAACTCAAATGGTCACATTGCTTCTAGAAATGGAGCAGATCAAGTATGTTAAGGGAACCATACACATAATAATCAAATACCAACTATGGTCACATCAGGTATGTTACGAGAACCATACCCACAATAAACAAGTACCAACAGTTGTCTTAGACAGAGTGTCATCACACAGTTCGTCATGAGTTACCCACTGCAGATCGTCAAGATGGTGGCCTCAAACTGATCCCTAGCCCTCATACTTACTAATGTGGAATCAAATACCTTTCGTATAGACAAGATAGATGACCTTGCCATTCTAGGCCTTCCCACCCATCCCAAGCCTAACCGAGCACTTGTGTCTATGAGTGAGGCATAATTATCTTTTTAGTGTGAAGTACTACCCAAACTTCTAAGTCCATTGATTTAGTTATTACTTAATTACACCGCTTCTGAAGGCTACCCAATCTTACCTCTTTCGGGCTCTGACCTCAAAGGGAAGCCACTCTTCTACTTGAAAACACACATAACATCCAAACATCGAGGGTACAAAATGCAACAACAAAGGTATTACAACCACTCCAACTCTAGGAGGAAACCTAAAAAGAAAACTCACTCCAACACTGGAGGCAACAAACCACATAACGAGGTCACTCCTTACAAGGAGACATGGATCCCAAAATCCACTCCTTTCTCAGGAGACACAAAACATCCCCATTCGTAGAAACCGGGTGACTAACTGATAACTTCCCATGCACTACCCAAGAAATACAAAACAGGTTGACAATATGATACAACAACCCACATAAGATAAGATCCCCATTCTCTAAGATCCTCTGGAAGACTTACGAATTAAACACTCATTTAACCCATTTCCCAAACAGGAGCATGAAGGGAATATTCACTGAAGGCACATGAAATAAACTACCTTTGGATATTCTAAATCCATTTCTGATGCTAACATTCAGTACTTTATTGCGTTAATAAAACTGAACTGAACACGTCTCTTTCAGACGAAAGATAAAACTCAAATCAAATGTTTAATTACACTAACTGCTTTAAAATAATATAAATTAGACATTTATTTTCAACCATTTAGATAACATCGTTTAAAATAAATATTTGTTTCTTCTTTTCAACATATTCATTTCTAAAACAGTTAACCTAAATTAATCAACCAAAATCAAATCTATTGTTCCATTAAATCCATCACTTTAAACTAAAATCCATAATTTGACTAAGAACATTGAAATTTGAAACTCACTAATTACTTCTAAATCATGCCATTTAAATCAACAATTTCTAATGAATGTTAAATTTACAACCACAACTAAATATATATAAACATATACATATTAAAATAATACAAATATATATACATATTATGTATAGATACCCTTAAAGATATATATATACACATATTTCTTTATATAATATATATACATATCAATTTTTTTATTTTTATAAAACCTATATAATATAACATTAAATATTATATTGAAACTCTTATAACAAATATATATATATATATTAATATTCTATTATTATAAAAATATAATATTAAAATATTAAATATATTTTAATATCATAAAATTATAATATAGAATATTAAATATATTTTAATATATATATATATTTTTTATTTTTTTTTACAAAAAAAACTGAATAAAGGTTGATCAACGCCCTCATTGGGCGAGGGGGGGGGGGAGGCGCGGTGCCACATTTTGGTGGGGATCACGCCAAATCAAAGTGGAGCGAACTATGGGAATACACAACTGACCCCATTTACATGGGGCGGTTGTGTATTCACACAACCCTTACCCCATTCCCTGCATAGCCAGTGATGGTGGGGTCACGTTGGGCGCGGCTCCCTCCCCACACGCATCCAATGGGGCGCGGTGGGGAGGTGAGCCCCCAACGCTACCTCCCCACATTTTTCCTAAAAAAAAAAAAGAAAACCCCACAGAAAAACGAAAAATGAGTTTTTTCTTTTGATTGTGGATTTTTAAAAATTTTGCCCAGTTTATTAATCCGATTTTAAACAACAATAAATTTTTATAGAACATGTATATGCATATATATATATGCATATATACCCATATTAACATATAAACTACATGTTTTTCTTTGCAAGTATATTCAAATCACCGATCTAATTGGGCAAATAAATTCTCAGAAGAATTATAATAGTTGTATTTCCATTTTTGAAGAAAAACATTTCTAAACAGGGTTTTTGCAAACAAAAATTCATGTTTAACATGGGTTTTGCTCTATCAATTCACAACCAGATTTTTAAAAGATTATCAACAACATAAACAAACTAAGTAACCTTTCAATATGAAATTTCTAATTAAAAGGGAACCTTATTTTTTTTGAAGATGATAGAAGATCATGATGGTATCTTGATACCCTCTTCAGATATTCTTCAAGCTTTTTCCAAAAACCCACAAAATTGAACAATTTCTTCTGTCTCTTTCTAATTTTATCTTTTCCAAAATTTCATGATCCAAACTTGTGAAGCAAAATTCAAACATAAGGATAAAACCCTAAAAATCCTACAAGCACCCTCATAAATTCTTCAAAGTAGAAAAATAGAAAATATCTAATTTCTTTCAATTTTTGAATTCAAATTTTCTAAATTGACTTTTTAATCATTTTCTTAATTTTTAATTTCAACTCAAATATGCATGCATTTCCAAAATGAATAATGTAATTCATTTCAACACAATTAACTTAATCAATTAATAAAATAAATCTACTACAAGATTAAATTATTTTTTAATTAAATTAAATTACTCACTAATTTAAATCACATTTCTAACATTATTGTAACTTCCTAAATAAACTGAAACAAGGCAATCAGAACAAAATAGAATGACTAGACCACACTAGGACTGACGACACACTATAACCAGGGTGACGACTCAGCATGGAAATCCTAGCTACTATCTCCCAATCGAATGTCGTTGGGCAATGGACACGCTCAAACCTGTGAAACCAGGTGGAGTCGATGTCCTGTACCTGTCAACCTGAAAATCAAGTAAACAACAACATATAATATAAACAACATAAAATACACACAGTGATGAGGAAATCTCGGAATCACAGGGCGCTCGCAAGCAAGTGATGCGATTTCATCTCCTTCACCAATACAGTGTAACTAACTGACAAATCTAACATACTAATATAATCCAAAGCATAACATCATTAATTCGAATATCCATTTATGTTAATCCAAAACATGGCATAAGATAACATCATATTAAAATACCATCACATCAAAAGATAACATTAACATCGCTTCATAGATAGCAACCAAATAGAAGTCAGGTACCATAGTCAAGGTACAAACAGGAAGTACAACATAAGAGAAAAAAACACTGTTCGATCAAAAGGGAAAAACGAAGGGTTATTACACACACTTCTTCCATAAAATGGCATATCCATCCAAAGAATTATCCTAAGATTCATGGCCATCAAATGTATTTTATGTTTTTTTTTCAGATTCATAACATGATTCTCCATCCAACAACCTGCTGATTTTTTCTATTTAAAAATTAACCAGGTAGGCATCCTCAATTATATCCACTCCCTCATCAAATTTTGGGCCCCACAAGTTACTATTTGTAGCCTCCAAATCACAATCATGCATAAGAGATTTTTTGCTAAAAATCTCACATGGTTAAACACATCCTTCAATAGTGTTGTCAATTTCATCATAGGCCTCAAATCCTTCGATAGCTTGATCTAAATTTAAGTTTAAGGCTGCTGCTACATCATCATTTTTAGACAATTCTGCATCATATGAAGTTACATGAACTTCATTGGAGGCATCCTGGGACTCTACTATACTCCCTTTTTGAGGTAGGTCATCTTAAAAATTTATAGGCTCATTTGTTTCTATGTCCTCATCACCACTTCACTGCAATAAATCATTTTCCTTATCAACCCCACATATGTGATTATGTTTCCAAGCCTTGTGAAATGTGAAACAAAAATTCTCTCTTCTCATCTAGTTCTTGCTCTTTTTGGGAGATCCTATAATTTATAAACCTAATGAAGTTATCTCCACTTTAGTCAATTGTTTCTTGAACTTCTCACTTTTATGCTCAATCAATTTTTTTGAGAACTCATAAGAAATAGGTGAGACACCCTTCTCCTTCCTCCAAATGGCCAACAAGTCTAATTGTAACCTCTTGTAGATATTATCATCCTCATCTAAGATTAAGGACAAAATAGTTTACATGTTTGTTCTAACATTGTCTAAATGTTGTTTTCTGAATTTAGTTAATAATATCATTGGAACTTTTCAAGAATCAAATCATCACACTTGAGATCAATCATAATGATGCATGACCTAACCTTTGCTATGATTTGTAAAATCTTATCCCTCTTACCAAAGGTATGGCCTTTGACATCATGTAACCCATGAAAGCTCTTCACAATCAGTTGTAGAACCTTCCTCAGTACAACATCATTATAGGGTGCTACAAGATTGTTTATTCTAGTGATCTCACTAACACAAGAGGCTACTGCAAGTCTTACATATTCATGAGGATTCTCTAGAAACCTCGGTTGGACCAAAGCGAGCATTGATGTCTTCAAAGCCCAATTTAGAAGCCTCCAATTTGACTACTCTACCTTTGATAAATATGATTCTAATTCTTCCGACTTAGAAAGAACACCATCAAGGGATTTCATGGACTCCAATTTTAAACCAATTATAAGGAGCCAATTTCCAGCATCCTTTTCTTTCTATAAGTTCCTCTGTTGAACACCATTAAATGTATCATTGAATTCTTTTGAAAAAGGAGAAATTTTCTGATTTTCTCTTGGATTCATAGTTTTTAATTGACTTAAACTTGCTTTCCAAACTAAAAATATAACCAAATCTGATGCACACTTCAATATTCAACTCCACAAGCTAGCAGGTTCACCAGCTCTGATACCACTATAATATCCCTTGCTACTTTAGATCTATTTTTTTTCCTCGAGGAATATCGTAAGGGTTACCAAAATGTGAAAGAGAGATCTTGGTTACTATAACCTTCTAACAATTTATGATTTTCCACCTAAAGGAGAAGAATAAACCAAAATTTCAATGTTCACACTTCTTAAACCACTGCCGAATTCCTTACAAAACTTGGCCTAAGTTTGTTGATTTAGGTCTCAAGGAATATTGGCAAACACTTCTCTTGCAGCCTCTAAAATTGTTGGTTTGTAGCTTCAATCTGATTATGCTAGCTTGAAATGACTTCAAATATGTTTGGTATGCTTGCAAATGACTTCTAAGGTACCTAAGCAAAGAACTAATGCAAATGCAACCCCATTTTTGTCTTTTAAAATTCATATAAATAATTTCTACATGTAATATGCGCATCTATAGCCAATTGACATTTTTCAAACAATTGGCATACAATCTAATATGTTCGGAGTGAAACCTTCTATATTGACATTATGTCAAGAAAATGGCATGCAAATATATGACTCTTTATTGTTATGTCTTTTCAATACAATGTTGATAATAATAACCAAGACTCTTGGTTGCACAATAGATATGCAATACAATGCCAAGTCTGATTTATGACAATCACCTACAATTGCAACATTAAGTGACTAAAATACAATGCAAGATACCACAAATTATAATAGGAACCTGTTATAATATGTCTTTGATATCGATGATGATAATGCAACCCTCTTGAATTGAATATTGAACTCCAGTAACGTGCAATGACCCCTACAAGTGTCACCCCTATTTCAGATCTGAATGCTACAAAAATAAATAGTTTATGACCCTCAAAAAACTCCAAATCAGCTCATACACCAATGCCACTACTCCCAAAATGGAGCTCTCCAATGTGTAATACCCCTTTGTTTTGCTTCTTGTTCGATTGCTTGATACTTTATTTGGTTGCAGATACTTTGATACTAGACACATTTTGTTAGGATGTTTTGATCGCTACTATTGAGCAACAACTATTATTGTGTGATGTGGTTATCTGATTTTGTTTAACATGCTTTCATGGATTAATGATGTTAGTAGAATTATCATGAGATTTTATATGTGAGCATTGATTATGACGTTAGTGTCAGTCCTTGATGAGTGTATTGGTGAAGAGGACGGGTTGGCATCACTCGCTTGCGAGTGCCCTGGGAATCTGTGATTTCTTCTTCACGGTGTGTATTATATGTTGGATATACTGTATGATGTTTAATTGGTTTTTCAAGTTGCAGGTACATGACATCGACTCCACCTAGTTTCACAGGTTTGAGTGTGTCGATCCAATGGTTAAAGTTGAAAGGGAGATAGTAGTTGGGTAACTTCTGTCTATCGTCAGTCCTGTTTATTGAGTCATGTCTTACTGTATTTAATGTTATTTGATTTTCTATGATGCGTAATTGTTAAATCAATTGTTGGAATTATAGCATTGGTTAAAAGTAGTGACTATTGTATATTAAAGTAAAAAAATTCCTTGATGTTATATTTAAAGTTGATAATAAAGTTTAATTAGTTAAATTTTAATTTATTTAATTAATTAAATTTAATCTCAAAAAGGATTGGATTTAATTATTAAATAATTAAAATTAATTAATTAAGGTTATTGGATTAAATTAAATTAAAAGCAAATGAAATTGGAAAATATGTGAAATTGCATTCAAACTGAGTTTCGAAAAAGAGAAATTAAATTAATATTTAATTTTTAATTTTGCATGCAACAAAATTTAGATTGTTAAAGATATTTTGAATTATAGCAATTGCATATTTTACTTATTGAAGAGAGTTTGTTAGTTTAGAAATTTTAATTGTTTTAGAAGATTACTAAATTAATTTGAGAAACTTGTGTGAGGTTTTTGGGGTTTTTCCTTTTTAGTTGTTTCTGTTTTTGGAAATGGGGGTTATGAGAGAGGAAGGAAAGAGTTGCAAAAAAAAAGAAAAGAAAAGAGAGAAAAGAAAAATAAATTGAGAAAGGGTTCTTGGGGCTGTAGAATTATATTGAGAAATTTGGGTAGAATTCAGTGAGAAATTGGGTTGAATTTATTGAGAAAGTAGGTAGGATTGTTTTGAAAGGAAGAAATTTGGTTGAAGTGGTTTGAGCTCTTGGATCATTGTTTGCTGGGATTCGTTGCACGATCAAAAGAAATACAAGAGAACGTTGGAGGAGGCTCTACATCAAAGATCTTCTTCGTTGCCTGTAGTTTCGAAATCCAGGTTTTCCTTTTTATGCTGTGAATTTTGTTCTGGTTGTTTATAATAAATTTATATTGTTTAAAGAATCTATTGATTGAATTCATTTGGATTTAAGATTTGTCAATGAAAACTAGATTTAAATTTATCCGAAATTTGGAAGATTGTACAAATTTACCATAGGTTTTAGTTTTGCATTGGAGGAAATTGTAGATTTATTGTTGAAACTTAACCTTAGATTGTGCATCAAATGTAGATTGTTGAGGAAATTGTATTTCTTTAGAAAACAAACCCTTTGTAGAAAAATTTATAAAGAAGAAAAATTAGATCCTCTTTAGGTTTCTTATTTTAATGGTATTATTTAGAATTTAAGGAAATGATTTTTAGTAAAATCAGTTTTTTTAAACATATGAGAAATTTAGAAGACCAATCTGAAATTCTTTTTGTTGATTTCCTGTACTTGGTTACTTTTATTTTAGTTTCTCAATTTTATCTGAAAATCTATTATCTGTTAAAATATATATATATATATATATATATATATATATATATATATACATGTATAATGTCTTTGAAAATAAATACACATAATATATAGTTATATGTATATTTATTTAATGTTTTAAATTAAATACTTGTTAGCTTTTTCTAAATGAAAAAATGTCATCCGTACGGCGTACCTAGAAAACAAATCTCGAAAATGTCCTTTCTGAAAAGATTATTTTATTGTTTTTTTCTCCTGTCCCAAATTTTGTTGCCATTGGTAAATTTGAGAAAATATATTATGGATACAACTTTAAAATTTTAAAAAATATATATATAAAAAATAAATAGTGTTAGTGGTTGGTGGGGGCGGATGTACCCCCACCGCTCATCGTGCCAGTGGTGAGCACAGCTCATGCACCAAGGGACCGACATGTACATTGTACAGACCGATGCCTTTAATAAGGGGTGGTTGGCTGTCCATGTATAGTCCGGTACCCGTGTGTAAGCGGGTGCAGGGTACCGGCGGTACCGTCCGCCGAACTGTGTACCATCTGGTCACCCTCACCGCTCCCCTTGGTTTTTTTTTTTTTATTTTTATTTTTATTTTTATTTTTTTTATTTTTATTTTTAACTTCGGTTTATATTAAAGTTTATTTTACTTATGAAAAATCTGTGTAACTTTTAATGATAATTTATTTTAATGCAGATTTAACAGATTATGCATACTAATGTATAGGTTGATATTATATAGCAATGTATAATATTAAATTTTTATTTATAAATTTATATGGGGAAATGAATATAAGAGTTTTGATTTCATCCAAAAATAACCAATTTTTATAATTTGGTAGTTTCTTTTTTTGAACAGAAGTTTAAAATCAATGTTGAATATAGTTGCTATTTTATTTCTACTTTGATTTAGATTTGTATATTTAAGTATATATTATATATGTTGTTTTTAGACTTTTGGTGACATGCAAAGTAGTGATTTATTGATCTTTAAAACTAAAATGAATAGTATGCATGGTTGGAATGATAGAGAAAATATAGTTATTTAATGGAGGAATTTTTTTTGTTTTAATGAAAACTTAGAATTATATGGTTTTAATTTTTGCGAAGAGCTTTAGATAAGGAAATGGATTTAAGATATCCGAATATAGTGAAATTTATTGCTAGTAATTTTTTTAATATTAAATTTCCTTTTGTTGTTTGCTTTGGAAATGGGTAATTGTGTTATAAATTGTTAAGTCTTCCAGAGATTGTGGGTCATTCCCTTGTCAAGATAATGTTCGTTTTTCCCTTGGGTAGCATTATAAGTGTTTTGTTTCTTCCTAGCTTTGGAGTGGATTTCCCTATTTGTTGTCTCCTAGAATAGGAGAGATTGAGTTGTTCAATTTTGTAGCACTTGGGTTACCCTTGGAGTCTAGAATTGTGTAGTGTGTTATCCATTAGAAGAGTGGCTTTTGTTAGGGGCCGGAGCCCAAAGAGGTAAACCGAGTAACCTTCAAAAGTGATTTTAACAAGTGAGAATTAAAGTAATGTACTTAGATGATTAGGATGCATTTCACATTAATCAAGATAAATTAACCTCACTCATAGGCACAAGGGCTAGTTTAGACTTGGGGTGAGTGAGAAGGCTTGGAATGGCAAGGTCAACTATCTTGTCCATATAAAAGGTAGTTGATTCTGCACGAGTGAGTATGAGGGTCGGGATTCGATTGAGGCCACTAGGATCACTGGAGCCTATGAAGAATGCCCAAAGGAGATCTCATGACTAACCTTGTGATGACACTCTATCTAGCATAACATAGTGTGGTGTGTGGTGTGTATGGATTCTTATCATACCCGATCAATTTTATGTCTAGAAGCAATGTGACCATGTCAGTGTTAGACTCTTATTGTACATGTGTTTGGTTGAGTCGGTATGTTTGAGTATGAGTCTGCCTTTGGTTAGAGGTAGTAGTATCTTGTCCATGTTGCGTTGTTACTATCTCCTAGCATGGGGGGTGGGCCTTCAAGTACCACTTGGTTGGGAGGAACATGCACCGAAACCATTGGATCCCCCTTGATCTTCAGCACTTGGTGGTGAGACATCTAGATGGATAGCTCACGGATCTTGTTATTATTTCTTGTACTTTGTATTTCAAAATGTATTAATTTTACCCCTCTTGTATTTATGAGGCGGATTTATGTAATTGAAACACTCATGTATTATGACTCATTCTAGGAATGAGAATTGTAAACAATTTTTCTTTTAATGGATTTATGCTATGGATGTTTTCTTGTTATTCATTTAATTTACTTATGTTGAATGGTTTTTTTACTTGTATAATTTAATGCAAAGAATCTTAATGATGTATGTTAGTGGGGAATTAGGTAATTCTCAGTTACGTAACCCTAGGGGATGTTGTCAATTATTAGATGAACATGTATGTTTAATTCACTTTAAAAATAAAAATAAAAATTAGTACGCATTTATAGTGAATTGAAAACTTCCTCTAGGGTTATGTGGCGGGGCGTTACACAATGACCAAGAAGAATCAATACATTTATTGACCTCAATGAATTGAAATATAAGAATCGCCCCTGCTAATGGAAACCATGAAAAACATTAACCAAAAATAATCTTCCATGTCTGGACCAACAATGAGACCCTAGGAAGGATCACCTAGGTACAATGAATGTATTACTTCAATACCCACAACCATTCAATCTTTCTAAAGTGAGATATGAGTGAAATCATCCTCCTTCTTTATGCAGATTGGCCAACATGAAATTAAAAGTTTGGTTATAACCAGAAACTGATGAAAAATGCAATGCAGTCCTCTCTCCAATTTGTACCAAGATGCTTCAACAAGCTGATTAGAAAATTTTAATCTCTAATTTGGCCAAAGGCCACAAAATTTCAATTAAGCACAATTTGAACTTCTGAAATGAATCCCACAACTAGCAACAATCTCAACTGATAGTTTCACAGCTTCAACTTTGCTCAACCAAAGAGAGTTTTATTCCCAAAGGTCCAATAATGGAAAAAATCCTAGTTGGCTCCTTCATCAAACAAATTCTTCAAACACATCAATTCCTAGACATCCAAAAATGAGCCCTTGAGATCCTTTTATTCTTTTCTAGTGAGAGCTTACACACTTCTCTTGCTAATGTGGGATAAAAGATATATTTCCCACTTTAATTTTATTTTAGTGACTTTATGATATAATATTTTATTTTAAGTCACTTTATTAAATTAATTAAATATGAGGTTACTTTATAATACTTATTTATTTAATGACCTTACAAATAATTAATTTAATACCACTTTTAATTTAATTGAAATAATCAATTAGTCATCCTTATGGGATATCATTATTTTGGACAACTTGATAATTAATTTAATCAAATTATGTTGCCTCCAAATCAGGGACATTACACACCCTCCTAGACACCAATGTATCCCTAAGATGCTAGCATTCCAGGAAGACACCAGTGTAAAACTATCCCTTGGATGAATGTGTAGGTTTTTGGATGCCAACACAGGTCTCGGATGTTGACATGCATCAAGGACACATGTGTTTCTCTACATCATCCTACTAAAGTTAAATGTAGAAAATAAAACTAAAATTGAAAATATTTGGCCTACCTCGTTTAGGGACTCATCAATTTACAGGATAGTTCAAATCTCTTCTATGTAAAATAGCCTAAACTCTTATGAGTGGGGAATTTTTGCTAAATCTCTAAAGAAATCTAAGCAAAAACCCTTTTAGGGCCCACCTAGTGAGTATATAGTCAGTTTTTTTCGCATTTTTGAATCTTTTCGTGATGGTTTAGATACAAATAACTTCCTATTTTTACTCTCTTGGTTGAGGGAAAACTCATGAGGGGCATATATTTACACCCTTATCATATTTTTCTTCCAACTCACTAACATATTCTTAAGCATTCTTCTCACTGAAGTCGCTTCTTTTGTTTTTGGAATTGATAATTTTTTTATTTTGTAGTCAAATTTTCATAATAGATGCTATATATTTTTTCCAAGCACTAGGGGCATCATGCATTTTGACCTTCAAGGCTTCTAAAATATCCTTTTTTAGGGTGCAATTAATGCACATATTATACTTAATGGTTTACATATTTTTAGCTACTTTAGTGTAGTTGATTTTTTCAAGTGATAATCTCACTAAAGTAAGGACAAAATATAGTGCTAAAAATTGCACCCTATATCAATTTTATGCTTACACATGGCCCTTGCTACATTTATGAAAAATACATAAACATGTTTTCTTGATTTTGATCTCATGGATGTCAATGATGAAGCATTTGTAACCTTTTGTTTGAATTTTAGAGGAAGTTGGACCATTCAAATGACAACATGATGTGTATACATCTACAGAATGTGCAAATTTCCCACTAAAATTTGAGATTCAAATGAGAATATTAAGTAAAGTTCATTTTTTATGTGATTTCCAATTCCCAAGTAATGGCTATTCACACCCAATCCAAGAACAAAACTTATCTTCCTCAAATTTCATGTTTTTTTTGGACTTTTAGACTTGGATCTCTCTATCATTCTTTCTATAACAAAACCCTATCAAATTCTCTCATGTATATTTGTAGTAGGAAAGACTCCTCTTGCACACAACCTTGTCATGTCTATCATCTCAAGGGAAGGGTTGCATTTTTTGTTAATTCTCTCTTTCTTTTCATTTAATCAATATCATCTATTAGCATACTTAATTGATCTCATCTAACATATTTTTTCATGATAGGGGTTCTCCTCCATAGAGGGGTTTTTTATATCACATGTCTATTTTCAATTTTATACATTCCAATATTTTTTGGCCATTTGTGGAGGTGGAAACACCAAAGCAAGTATTTGATTGAGGTAAACCCCTATAGAGATCCAACATTTTTCCTCATCTCCATTAGTGCAAGTGTTGAATATGTCCCACAAATAAAGGAATTCATTTTAGAAGTTTTTTGGGCTTTACCCATACAAATGACCATGCGGGTTTGATAAAATACTCACGATGTGTTAACATCCAAGGCTGTGTTATCACATTCTATATATTCTATACTTTCCATTTTTGTAAACTAAATATTTTTATCATTTTATATTTATATGTTACTTGAGACATTTTTAGTTATATTCATTGCTAGACATAGCTTAGATTTCAATTTTAAAACATCTTTATTTCTAGTTCACATGAGCTAGGTCAATTGAGGTATTTGAGAGTCATTTTCTTCTCGAGATCTTGCTATCTTGAGGGTAGAAAATTCCCTCCTTTACACACACATCCCATGCCATGCTTCACATGTGCATTCTACAAGAGAACTCAATACAAATGACAACTTATCCAACCACTAAAAATTTGCTTCCTTCTATAAATAAATCTAACACAAAAATATCAACTAGTACTAGATAACCCATGTGTGTCTCAAAACCATGAGAGCACAAAACCATTGACCCCAACATTTACTTCTTTGGTGTTATTTTTTCTAATATTAAATATTTTCTAATGTGTAGACCACACCTAAAATATCTAACTAATGTTACAATACAAATTTACAAGTGGATCCATATAAATATTTAGTGTGGCTAAACACATCTCCTAAGATGCACCATGAATAAATATTTATTTTACATAGTTAAATTATTTATTTTTCTTTTGCAAGATGTACGACACTTTTTTGATTAACATTTATTTTAGTAAAATTTATCAATAATAGACTAAATTACAAAATACAAATATTTATGTATTTTACAACAATAATAAGGTTAGGTCCTCCTCAAGTATTGGATAAACCATGGTTTATCATCATCAAGATATTTATCTTTGGTAAAGCAATTTATGATTAATTAAGAAATTAATCATAATTAATTAGGTCCTCTTTTACTTTATTAACTTAAGATATTCATAAAAATTTATTTTTCATTATTATATTGGGTAAATATAGCATATGTTGTCTCATTGCATAAGATGGTGGCACTTGTCACAAGCCAATTTAGTCCTCACCTAGGCTTTTAGATCTAGGATTTCTATAACCTTTTCACAAGTATTGAGAATTCATTTTAATCATTCATTTAGTTTATTTCATCAATATAATTCTCAAGTTTTTGAGAAAATCAATTGCTTTGATCTCCTTTTTTTGATAGGATAATTGCTTATAGGTGATTTATGAGAGTTGTGGGGTCAAATCATTAACTCCAACATGGTATCAAACACTAGATCTATAGCCTCCTATTCAAAATTTGAGGGATCCATCCTTGAGTGAATTTTTAGTGTGCCCTGGAGAAACCTCAACATTACATCTTGTGCAGCTAAAAACCTAAAGATTGGCTTTTTTACAAAATTCAAGCAAAAAAATTGGTGCTTTTTCGGTTGCATGTTTTTTGAGAACTAAAAATTTGTACAACTATATTGATCCATATATATCTATACAATTGTATGTAATATTTATGAATATTTTTGTTGTTCCTATATAACTTATAAGATTATGCACATTTTTTGGCCATTCTATGTAATTTTTTCAATGTTCTACATATTTTTTAAGTCATTTTTGGTTTTCTGGCAATCTAGGAGTGTTTTGGTGAGATTGGATTTTTTGATGACTTGTGTAGATTTCCTAGAGTGATGACATAATTTTCTAATGCCACCCAACCATTTCCAGGTCAACACAACTACAAGTGGCACCGCTAAGTCGCCACCCACTAGCCACCAACCAAGGTTTTTTATCGTTTTTGACCTATTTTTTAAAATGACCATAACTTTTGTATATGGTGTCAAAATCAAGAAAACAAGAAATCATCAAAAAGACAATTTTGAATACTTTCTAGGTGTGTAGGTTTGATCATCAAAAATTTCTAGTAGTTTATTTTATTTTCAATCAAAGTTAGATCATTATTTTTTGCTTTTCAGCTCATAACTTTTTCCTGTATCTTTTCTTTTATGATTTGTGTGGCATTGGAAATGTATTTTAGAGATCTTTAGATCCATACATAAACTTTTTTATAGAATATTCATCAAGTACATTTTATTCATTTTTTGTGATTTCATATTTATGTTAATTACGTGGATGTATTAGCACTTGGAGAGGATTTTTTTGTGTGAGATGACTTCATTCAATTTTCTTTGTATATGTACTAAGGTTATCAACGTCTATTTTTTCATTTGAGAAACTATCTTGAGTTTTTTCTCCTTTTGTGGTCATCCTAGGAAGGGATAATTATGAGTCTTGGAAATGTGGCATCTTGATACATCTAAGGTGGCTTGATATTTTTCCTTGTGTATATGGATTCATAAATGCACCTAAAACACTAAGGATTTATTCAATATGGGGTATTATTAGTGATCATGTTGTATAAGTTATTTTTTCTAGTGTTGATACTGGCACTATGTGTGTTGTATCAGAGATAGGCTATTCCCACCCACTTTGGAATTATCTATGGGAGATCCATGGAGACCCTCATATCTCTCCATTCATAAAGGATCCTACTACAAATTTTCTTATTCCTCTTACAAATACAAATTGCATACCCTTTTATTTTGATACTTTAGAGGAGATTGAGTATATCACAGGTCTTGCACGTTCTAATGGTTTAGATAGTTGTCTTCATTTTCCCACTCTTCATATTCAGAGTCAATCTCCATCTACTATTTTTCTTGATCATCTTAGAATTTCCACATCCTTGGGCCCTATTGGTTCAATTTCATGGGACATCCATTATCTTTCACACATAACTACTTGAGATTCCTATCTTGTATACATATCATCCTTATTTTTAGAGTTTCAAATTCTAGATTTTGAGGATTAATTAAAGAGGAGATTCATCTCCTCTTTGATGATAGCCACATTATTAGTATTGTCCCATCATATTCATCATCTTTAGAGCTTGTTCTACATAAATATTTACAAGATTCTAGATTGACACCATATCTTTTCGACATGTGGACACTCGATCACTTTTTAAATGCACACACTAGTAGAATTTGGCAAATATATGACTAGGTGACTAAAACATTTAGTCACAACAACTAAAAATGACTAAATTCTACTCATTTTTCACAACTCAACTATAAATGAGTAAATAAATGACTAATTTGGTCATTGATTAAAAAATTATTTAGTCACAAAAATAAAAATGACTAAAGAGTTAGTCATCAAATCCAAATTATACAAAAAATTTAAAAAACAAGTCGAACAATTATTGGCACAATGTATTCATGTGCATGACGTATTGGCATGATTATTCACATTCATTGCAGATTCATTCATCTCAAACTTTCTTCATTTGTTCACTGTATACCTCACTTCATTTGTTCATTGTAGACCTCACTTCATTCGTTAGCCTGGCATGAGGCATTTTGATTAGTTTTAGCAGCTACTTGCATGGGCGATAAGGATTCAGAGAGGACCTAGAGACTTCTAAAAAGGAATTCAAGGGCAACAAATTCAATTTTTTTTGTAATGAATTTGAATTCGTTGAGGCCCTCTATAGAGAAATCAGATTTGGGGACACCCTCTACAATGAATTCAGAGGTAATTTGAAACCCTCGTTACATTAAACACAAATTCAAAATGTTCATTACAATCTACTTCTTTTAATAATATTCTTTTACAATCTTGCCACTAATCTGCTTCATAATGTGTTCAAGCTAAAAATAATAAAATTTGGGTGTCAGTGCCAAAATAGAATTTCCTCAAACAATTATGATACATTTTCATTGTAAGCACAAACTATCCTTGTGCAAAGTAAACTTGTGCTAGATTTACCCACACATTAGGCATCTAAACAAATATTTTTCCTGCAACAACTTCTTGTACCTGTGTAAAGGTTTCCTTTGCAATTTAAAATTGACCCCTTTCGGCTAGCACAATGGCTTCCCCATTTGTATCAAAAACATTTATTGGTCTTTGTGCCAACAATTTATAGTGGTTGCTCCATTTGTAGCATAAACATTTTCACTACAAGCGTAAATATCCTTGTGCAAAGTAAACATGTGCTAGATTTACCCACACATCAAGCATCTGAACAAATATATTTCCTACAACAACTACTTGTACCTATGTAAAAATTTCCTTTGCAATATCAAATTGACCCCTTTCAGCTAGCACAATGGCTGCCCCATTTGCAGCATAAAAAATTTCCTGGTCTTTCTGCCAACACTTAAGTGGCCCCTTTTGTGACATTAAGATCATCTTGAGTTATTATTATACTCCTATTTTCCAAGAGAAAAATCCCCAAGGCCCATGGGAAATGAACAATGAGCATTTGAGTTTCAACTTGGTTTCATTTTGAAAGGGGACATTGCATTATACAAGATTTGTTTAATAGAAGAATAATTTAATCTACCTATTTGGGACTATAAAATAAAAATAGATGAATTAATCCATTTTCAATTATACGTTCTTTTAATCTAGAATCTGATAGAAAGATAAAGCATAATACATTGAAGAACACAAAAAATGTTTAAAATAAAGACTAAAATAGATTGTCCATGAAAACAAGAAAAAAATGAAAAGATAACATATAGATGATTCATTTGAGGTTTTTGATAAGATCTCATTTAACTATGTCAAATGGATTTGGAAGGGACAAAGCATATTTTATTGACTAAAATTCTAAGGTAGCCTATCCATCGTCGTTGTATGCATCATCTTCTCTCGGAATCTATTTCTACAATGCACCAAGCCTAGAATTGATTGGGGATGCACTTAAGGTGGATAAAAACTCATAAAATTCTCTATGTATGCTTGGAAACATGGAACTAAAAATAGATGGTTGGCTTAAAGAACAAGAAACAATTAAAGTAGGATGCCAACTTGTCTTGGTTGATGAAGCAAAATGAAAAGTTGATGAAGAACGAAGGATTTAGATGGAAAGGAGAAAGTAAGAGGAAGAACTTCGGCAAGTGATGCAACAAGAGGATAAATTTGAATGTGTTAAGGAATTATGGAAGAGTAAGCGTAAGGAAAGGGATGATGATGATGATGAGGCTGGTCAGCTTGAGAAGAAACAAAATAAGGAAAAGAAGAAGGATAAGGACAACAAGGCTTATGATTCTTATATGGAGGAACCTCATGTTGCCATGGAATATGACACAAATTATATGAGTGATAAGGAAAAAGATGATGCAAAAAATTCCCAATATATTCTTGTAGCTACAGGTCTAGAAGACTTTGATGATGGCTAGACAAATTGTCCAATTTCAACAAAATCATGAAGGAGACATGCATACTACGATTCTGAAGATGATGAAATTGCAGAAAAAGAGTATGAGAGAAGATGGTCCATATGATGCTGATGTCTAGGCTTCTTGAGCTTTAACCAAACCTGGCTCCTATTTTCCAACATAAAAATCTCCAATTCCCATGGGAAATGAATGATGAGCATTTGAGTTTCAACAGATTCAAAGAGAAGACAATTCATACAATGGCAATGGATAGGCTACTTCAAAATTTTAGTCAATCTTGAATATGCTTTGTCCCTTCCAAATCTAGTTGATATAATTAAATGAGATCTTATCAAAAATCTCAAATGAATCATCTGTATGTTATCTTTTCATTTTTCCTCTTACTTGTTTTTATGGGAAACCTATTTTAGTCTATTGAAGCTTAAACTCTCATCATTCATTTCCCATGGGCCTTGGGGGTTTTTGTTTTGGAAAATAGGAGCTAGGTTTGGTTAAAGCTCAGTAATCCTATAAATCATCATCATATGGATCATATTCTCTCAGACTTTGTTTCCGTAATGGTTCATCATCTTCAGAATCAAAGTATGCATGTCTCCTTCATGATTTTGTTGAAACTAGAGAATTTGTCTCACCATCATCAAAGTATTCTAGACCTGCAGTTGCAAGAAGATCTTAGGAATTTTATGCATCATATTGTGCCTTATAACTGATATAATTTATGTCATCTTCCATTGAAACATCAAGTTCCTCCATATAAGAACCATAAGCCTTGTGGTCCTTATCCTTCTTATTTTTATTCTTTTCCTTCTTTTGTTTCTTCTCAGACTCACCAGCCTCATCATTGTCATCATCCCTCTCCTTACGCTTACTCTTCCATAATTCCTTTACATGTTAAAATTTATCCTCTTGTTGCATCACCCTTCAAATTTCTTCCTCTTGCTTCCTCCTCTCCATCTGAATCCTTTCCTCTTCATCATCTTTTTGTTTTTCTTCATTAGCCAAGACAAGCTGGTGTGCTACTTTAATTATTTATTTTTCTGTAAGACAATCATCTATTTTTAGTTCCATGTTTCCAAGCACAAATAAAGAATTTAGTTATTTTTTATCCACCTTAAGTGCATCCCCAACTAATTCTAGGCTTAGTTGGATCTCATTCCAAGCCTAACCAATGCTTGCAAGACGTAGATATGTATCCATATAATTAAGAAACTTGAACAATTTTGGCCTATATAAAATATTTTATTTTTCGGTATCATGTAGATGTTCAAACAACCTAGCAATATTAAATAGTGTTGTGACTTTATCCCATGGTAACTCAAGTGAAAAACCACCTTTTTCTAGTCAATGGAAGAATTCTATATCCTTAAAGCACACAGAAAAATTGCATAATTGGCACTGGGGCTTTTATTTATGAATTCAACCCAAATTTCATTTCCTGATGCCTCCATAAAGTCTTGTTGAGCCAACTCTAATTCATCACGCTCAAAATGAAGAACCCCAATATTGTTTAACAATTCAATGGATACTTCTTCATTGCTCTTCTTCATAAGATACTTTCTTGTCTTAAGAGAATCTATGGTTGCACTAGGGTTTGTCAATATTAATAACTCACCCATCTTGATAAATGCATGGGCATCATGTGGATCTATGTGAGCTTCCTTTCTTAAAATTTTCAAAGCCTTTGTTGCCTACCCTTATCGAGCATATATATGGACTATAGATTTTAAGCTCTCACACTTCTCAAGGTACACCTCCAAAACCTTTTCAAAATTTGAGAGAGAATTCTTAATACCTCCCAAATTTAATTGAACCTATCCACAAAATGCATAAAACTCTTCACTAATTGTGAGAATATTACAATTAAAAGTGCACAAAACTGACCACAAATATTTTTCCCCATTTCAAATAGAAAAATTTCCAAAATAATGTGTTTAAAACCTACAAAAGAATGAAAATAAAATCACTCTAGTTTTTGTGCCATAAAAAAACCATGAGACCATAGCTTGTTGCTTACTATTATGCTTTGATATATTTTTTTCAAGAATTCGTAGCTTGTTTGAAATCACTTGTTTTAGGCTTTTAGCCATAGCAGCAAGGTAGTGATTTGTTTGATAAAATGCTTTTGTAGACATGTATGAAAAATGTGGTAGCATAGACAAGGAAATGAAATTTGGTAAAAATGCCTCAAAGAAATTTGGTCTCATGGTGATGGAATGCCATGAATAATTCCATGACAAGCGAATTGTTATGGATTATTATGGAATTTCATCACTAAGACCACATTTCTTTGAGGCATTTTTTCAACTAGTTCACTGCCTTGTCTATGTTATTGCTTACTATTATGATTTGATAGAATTTTTCCAAGCATCCACAGCTTTTTTGAAGGCACTTGTTTCAGGCTTTTAGCCATAGCACCAAGATAGAGAACTGTTTGATAAAATACTTTGGTAGACAATATGTATGAAAAATGTGGTAGCATAGACAAGGCAGTGAACTATTTGAAAAAATTCCTCAAAGAAATGTGGTCTCATGGAATTCCATGACAAGAAAATGCAATTGGCAGCTGCTCCTAGTTATTATTTATGGAATGTGAAGTAATTGCATAACTGCTTAAGTTGACTTTGTAAAAACTATATTGTAATTAAGATTTTGTCATCTATCAACATCTACTTATTATTTATGCAATGTGAAGTAATGATTTGAGTTTGAAATATGTGCAATGCAATGTAATCATAAATGCAAATGATTATGAAAGAATAATTGATACCAATTCATAATATACCCCTATATTACACCTAAAATACATAAAAAATCTAATCATACATAATATTATCAACAAATAATTGAGACCAGAATTCGAGCACCAGATTAGATCTTCTTGTCCATTGATTGCTTCAAATAGATATTACAATATAACATAAGTCTCCTCATATATAATTCTATAAATGTCAATGATGATGATATCAAAATTCGATCTTGGTTTTTATTTTATCAGAGAAGCAACAAGATTTAGACCATTACAAAATATGACATCTTTTCAAAATTCATGCCTCTTCGTATAAACTAGAATAAACATTAGTTTTTCTTAAAACATAAAACAAAGAAAGTAGATAACTAATAAAGTTTGCAACACTCATGACACCATAGTCTGTTAATCTCTGTAAGGAACCCATGATCACCGAAGATCTATTCAATGTCCTTTCTCCATATTAGTGTATCTAAATGTGTGGTTATTTCACTGTGACAACCCCAAGGTCTACTATTCGAGGGGAGGACCCATATACCTCTACTCCCACTCATACACTATATAATAATGTGTCCATTTGTCTTCTTGAATTTTCAATGTATTTTCAAGGTAAATCTTCCATTGGTTGTCTAGTAACACTCTACCATCCATGATAAGCTTGGAATATCCAACATCCAATGCTATTACTCCATCCATGATTAAGTCAAACCTGTCAAGACTCAACTCACCATCCTTTTGTATGTGATTGATGCACTATGGAACAATCTGGCCAAATTCACTCTTCGAGTGGTCATCATATTTCAATAGTTTTGGCACAAAACATTGATTCAAAGTGTGAAATGAATCTATTCTTTCTATGATCTTTTGGTTCCCTCCTTTCATATATTGGAATTCATCTATAACTATTTTGGCCAGTTTCTCTATAGGTTTTAATGTGCAGGAGCCTCAATACTCCTCTATAAGATTCTTCACAAGGTTACCAATGTGTGGTGTATGGGCTGCCAATTCTTAAAAATGGGATCTAGTATGGGTAGATGTGTTTTCATTTGATCAATTACCTATGTTAGTGAGCTATATAAATCATACACACTTTCCAACTTATCCATAATTAGCTTTATCTTATGCTTGAGGACCTTCTCTAAAACATTGCAGATTTTCTTATTCACTCCTTCCTTACCCTCATTATTGGCTTTCTTTAACTCTTCAATCGCCTATCTAAGAGTGCTCAATTTTTCATTAGAAGCACTATATATCAACTAGTGGTGTAGGAGGATGTTGGTATAACATTATTTCCTTGTTCTATGAGGGGCCTTCTCCTTTCAATTATTATTTCAACTTCACATTGTCCATGAACAATTTATTGACTTCAACATTAAAAAAAATTTGTTCCTTTTCATACTATCCTAATCTAGCTTCTATCTCATTAACTACAGCTCAAGTGAACATAGTTGAATTCATTGTCATGGTTTCAACTTCTAGAGGAGTTGTATCCTTTAATTTTTTCACCATAGTTGTCCCTTTCATTTCCTACACTACATATAGTAACCTTGGTTTTTGTGTACTCTTTTGTTTGGCCCAGAATGCTAAGGTTTCAATCTTAGGGTTATACTCTATGCCACTTACCCCTTCATCTGAGTCAAACTCAGCAATCACCATTAGGTCTTACTATGTTCTCACTTAATCAAGTAAAAAAAAATCTTTAATTCCATACTAGGGACAATAAGTATATCACTTCTCAAAACCATCTCTCTAGCATCTTGTGGGATGACATCAATATTATCAATCCTTAATTCATTAAAATTTTAGGCTTCTATCTAGTCAAGTTGGGATTCCTTAGCTCTCTTCTTATTTGTGAGCTACAACTACCATTTCATACTCATGCATTTCTCTTTCTCCTTATACCTCAATATCAGCTCTAGCTTCATGCTTGTGGGCTTTAGTTTCAAGCATAGGTTGGTCCACTTCAACATCATCCTTGAAATGTCTTAACACATTAACTACTTATTTTGTATCTCCAACCTCCACTCATTTCATAGGAAACAAGTGTCTCTATCTCTTGTGACTTTTGTTTTATAGATGTTCATTGTTCAGGAGGTGATCCTAGAGAAGCATGACATACTGAAATAGTACCTGGAGTTTTTTCTATAATTAGAATACCGCTCGGCCTTTTGGGACATAATTTGGAAAGTCTCCTCATATCTGTTGCAATCTTATATAAATCATTAAACTTATTAATTATCATATCAATCCTCTTGATAGGATTTTCTTCCTCTATGAAATAACCCAAGAAATCACTATGCTTCATCTTTCTTTTTCCTCAAATTTTTTCATAAGTTCCCATTTTCTCCTATCATTTACCTGTTGAGGAGTGAAATGATTTTTTATTGCATCTTCTCATAGTCAATCTAGTGAGTAACTATAGCCTTGGTAAGGATGGTGTGTCTTAAAAAATTCATGTGACCCTCAGTTTCAAAAGCTCTTTCCTTTCCATACTATAAAGAGTACCTTGATTTTAGATAATTTTGTAACTCTTCAAGTGCATCGGATCCCATTGATAGTTCCCAACATGTTGAATTTGGTATAAATGTATCCTTCCTTTTTTACTCATGAAATCCTTTTCCATCCATAGAATCTACCACATGAACTCTAAAAAGTATAATCGAAGGGGGAAAAACTTTGGTAGTATATGTGGGGCCTATGGGCATCCATAAATCCTGCTTATTGTGGTATCTAGTAGAAAAAAACAATCACTAAATTTATTAGTATGGCCTTGCTCGAGTTTCAAAGCCAAAGGTCTTAACAATTGTAGCACAAGTGTGTGTAGTCTTGGTGGTTGGTGGCTAAGAACTCTCATAATCATGTACACAAACTCATCATGGAATATCACATAAGTTGAATTCTTACTTTTTTTGTCCCATATATAACACCATAGTTGCACTAGAAAAAAATTCCCTTGCTTCTCAATCTAACCCAAACACATCCTTTTTCTCCATCTATCTTTATTCTGGTATAATATCAAGTGGAAAAACAAAGAATATTGCCAGAATTTTATGGGGGTTGTATTTTCCCTAACTTGCAGAAATGCTTCATGCAATGCTTTCTCAAGATATGAATAAAAATCATATTCAATGTTCATCTCAGGGTTTTGGATTCTCATAGCCACCATCATTGAACTAATTGGCATTCACTCTTTTGCATCTATCCCAAGTACTTGACAGAGAGAAAAGTATGTTTTCTTGAAATAGAATTGGAAATCTGAGATTTCAAATGGTTCAGTAGTAGAAGGGGATATAGGAATCATTGTTTTGTTCACACCCCTTTTCATGTAAATGGGGACTTCATCACTTATATGGGTTTTCCTCAATCTAGTATAATCTTCTTTACTTATTTGCAAATCAATTATAGTTAGGGCTTCTTTGTTTAGGTCAAAACATTCAGTGATGGCCACTTTAGTCAACACAAATAATGGTGAGCCATCTGGAAATCTCATAGACCTAGTAGCATGATGATAACTCTGAGCCAATACTCTGATGAACTCTACATCTATAAAAGAAATTGGGACAATTAACTTGGACAAATCTAATGCCCATGGATTTGACACTAGAATCTTGCCCTCCATTTTCTCATTAAAGTACCAGAATAGTTCCCACCCAAAGATAAGGATGAAGGAATCTCTACAACCCTGAGCCACATCACTAAAAACATTCTTAAATCCTCTCTCAATTTATTTGGGGAGGATGTCCATGATAGATTGGTGTAAGGACCTCTTTTAACCTTAGATTCTTCATTTTTAGTTTGAGGTTCTTTCTTCTTGGGTGGCATGATGTCCTTTTTCCTTGTAGGTTCTTTCTTCTTGGACAAAATGATGTTTAACTATCTTAATTCTCCTAGTGTATCTGAAATGTGGAATTCCAAACAATCTTCTACTCGTAAAACTTAATTCGCAGTTTAACTATCTTACTTCTCCTATACTTCTAAAATACAAAATTGCAACAATATTGTAACGTAAAACTTAATTCACAAGATTTTTGTGCACTTACCTAGGTTACGATGGTTGAAGAGCTAAACCTTCTTGAACTCCCAGCTCCTCGCACGATAAGTTTTGCAAATGAGTGCAAAGACAATGTTGAATTGGTGCAGGAGCATCCTAGATTTAGTAGGTTCAAAATTAGCATTTTGGTTCTGTTTGATGTTCTTCCATGTAATAAGGTCTAGAAAGACTATTTCATGTTGTTTGGAGTCTAATTAGTGTTCTTGGTCATTGGTTAGAGTCTCGATGAAAAAATTATAAAAAGTTGCACAAATATTATCAATTTTGCAAAATGTTGTCAATGTTGTAAAATGTTGTCAATGTTGTAAAAGTTGCAAAAACATTGAATATGAAGTCATAAGTTGTAAATGAGGGAAATTGAATGGTTTTAAGTTAAAATTTTGGTTGACAACCATTTTAAAACTATTTTAAATATTTTAAAAGGATTTTTAAGGTCGGAGATATGGTTGGGGGTGTGGTGGCTGAAGTTTTGGAAGTTGAAGCAATAAAAATACCTCTATTTTCTATATTTTTGAACGTTTCCTTGGTCTTTGATAAAGTATGGATCTGTATGATCTCATAATGACTCCAAATCATTTTTTTTGGTAAATCTATCAATCTAGTGTCTATTGGCATTGGTTTCATGTAATTTCATCAAGTTTCCAGCAAGTTGTGTCCATTTTATTAAAATGAGTATGAAACCCTAGTAGGCCTAATTTGAGGGAGAACAGTCCAAATTTGAGTCTTGTGTTCTAAAACAAACCTACCCAAATTCTTATTATGTTGTATAAATCCCAAATGGGTATCTATAACTATTTTTTATATTTTTGGTATCAAATCTAGTTTGAAAGTTATGACCAAAAAAATGAATTTTCTACTCCACTTCAAGCCTAGTCAAGAGTAGAACAGTCAAATTTTGAACCTTTCCTTCCAAAGTAACTATATTTTTTTTATTCATATGTTGAATAAATCCATAAAGGATCCAAATCTAGGTTTGTCTTTTGGAGATCAATTCTTCCTGAAGTTGTTCCCATTTCAGTCAATCTAAAGTACTACTAGGAGATTGAGGCCTAATGAATGAAAACCATCATGTGAATTTTTAGAGATTGGAGGTTTTCTTTTTTGAGGAATTTCAGGAGTTGTCCACCCCTTCTCTACATCAAATTGGTATTATGGTGCAGGAGCACCCTAGATTTAGTAGGTTCAAAATTAGCATTTTAGTTTTGTTTGATGTTCTTCCCTGTAGTAAGGTCTAGAAAGACCATTTCATTTCTTTTGGGGTCTAAATAGTGTTCTTGGTCGTTGGTTAGAGTCTAGATGCAAAACTTGTAAAAAATTTGCACAAATGTTGTCAATTTTGCAATATGTTGTCAATGTTGTAAAAGTTGCAAAAACATGGAATATGAAGTCATAAGTTGTAAATGAGGGAATTTAAATGGTTGCAAGTTGAAAATTTGGTTGAGAACCATTGGAAAATAGTTGTAAATATTTTAAAAGGATATTTAACATTGAAGACATGGTTGGGTGGGTGTGGTGGTTGAAGTTTTGGAAGTTGAAGCAATTAAAATACCTCTATTTTTTGCATTTCTGAACATTTCCTTATTGCTCTTTAATTTAGTATGGATCTATACAATCCCATAATGACTCCAAATTTTTAAAAAATGGTAAATATATGAATCTAGTGTCAATTGGCGTTGGTTTCATGTAATTTCATCAAGTTTCCAGCAAGTTGTGTCCATTTTAATAAAATAGGTATGAAACCCTAGTAGGCCTAATTTGAGGGAGAACAGTCCAAATTTGAGTCTTGTGTTCCAAAACAACCCTACCCTAATTCTAATTATTTAGTATAAATCTCAAATGGGTATCAAGAACTATTTTTATATTTTAGTATCAAGTCTGATTTGAAAGTTATATCTAAATAACATGTTTTTTTTGCTCCACTTCAAGCCTAGTCAAGAGTAGAACAGTCAAGTTTTGAACCTTTCCTTCCAAAGTAACCATATATTATTTCTTAATATGTTCAATAAAGCCATAAAGGGCATCCAAATCATGGTTTTTCATTTTGGAGATCAGTTACACTTGGGAAGTTGTACCCATTTTAGTCAATTTGAATTATTACTAGGAGATTGAGGCCTAATGAATGAAAATTATCATGTGAATGTATAGAGATTAAAATTTTGCTTATTTGAGGATTGTTTGGAATTTTCCACTCCTATTCTGTATCAAATTGGTATAAGATCCTGAAGATCTAGGCAAGATAATTTTTTGGAGTTTGTGTTTTGTCTTTTTGCAAGTTGAAGGAAGAACCTGGATTCCAAGAGACTAGGCCAAGGGAAAATAAATAGGCCTAAGGTGAGGTATCATGAAGACAAGAAGAAGAAAGGTGAAAGAGACTTTGTTGAGGAAGAAGAATGGACATGTTAAGTAGAATAGTTTATGGAGACTTGCAGAGTAAGGAGGCACTAAGCAAGAAACAAGGGAAAGGAAAAGGAAAAGAGAAAACTGAGACAAAGAAGAAAAATGAGAAGGAAAAATAGATAAAAGTGCAACAAGAGATAATAGAGTTGAGGCATGCCTTGGAAGAAATGGAAAAAATAATGGAACTTGAGATGTAGTAGTTGCTTGAGAGAGAAAACCAAGAAAAAGGTTGGCATTGGCCAATAAGAAAGAAGGTCAAGTGGCCCATCAAAAAGATCATTCAGAGGAGAAGTGTTATTCCTTGTAGAACCACCCCATATTGTTTCAGTCAAAATGGGTCCCCCTTTGTTTCTTTTGTCCTTGGTTTCCCTGTTTTGTTTTTTTTTCGGGTTTGGGTATTGAGCCGAAACTGACATTTGTTACTTTGCAAAGTGAAATTTTATGTCTGTGTTTTGATACCAATCCCCTTTCCTTGCCTTGTCTTTTCCTTTTTGTTTTGGGTTCACGTTATCGGATTGGAACCATTGCCTTACAGTTTTCAATGTGTAAGTCTTTGGTGAAGACCCGATCCTGACCCCATGCTTTCTTCCCTTGTGTGTTTTTCCTGTGTCAAAATCGAGTTTCGGATCGTAACCTAAACGAAGAACTTAAAATTCTCTTGTCCATTTTTTTGACTTGATCTATCTTGGCTTCTGACTCTTTTGGGTGTTTTCAGATTGGACTTTGGACCATGATTGACATCAAAACTTTGGAAACTTTTGATTTCATCCCATGTCTCGATTCTGATCCTTATTTTGTCTTGTTCATTTTTCAGGTTTCAGACATTAGATCATCAACCAAACTTTGCAAATTTTGAAGGATCGGTCTCATTCCATGTCCCAACCCCGACCCCCTACTTGTCTTCCTTCTTGTGACCCTACATTTACGATGATCGCCTCAATCCCGAGGCTCAACCGTCTGCATTTAATGCCTAACTGTTTGCACGCGTGAATGGTTTTTTATTTCACAACTCTTTGATTTTCATTCATTCTGCCTTAAACTAATTTGAAAGAGAACACGGGAGTGAATTTGAGAGCTAGGGTTTCAAGGAAGCAGTTCAATTCATCGTTGTGCTGCCAAAATTCTTTGTGTCATTTAGAGGTAGGGGTGTTTTTCTTTGCTTTTTTTTGTTCTTTATTTTCCTGTGTTTGCTTTGTTCTTGTTTCATGTTTTCAGGTCTTTTTTCTTCTTATTTTCTTTTTTTTCTCCTTTTCTGTCCCGTCATGCCCTCTTTTCATTTGTTTTCACGTCTTCTAGGTGAATTTGGGTCGTTTTCCTTTTTTTAAAAAATTTTGTGTCTATTTTCATCGACGGGATTTTGTTTCCCATCATGCCCTAGTTTTCTAGGGTTTTTTCCATACCACCACCAAGTTGAACCGAATTTGAAATTATTTGAATTTGAAGGTTCAACTCTTTTCAAATCAAGAATCTTGATCCCATAGATAACCCGATCACGAAGGCATGATTCTCGGATACTGTTACATGTATTGATGCCTTCATTCATTGTTGTTGTGAAGAACTTTGATTCTTGTGTCTAATTCAAGATCAGGAATAGAAAATTCACTTGAGCTTTTATCATTGTCATCATTTACTTGTTTGATTCTGAATTTGATGTTCCATCGAGGATCGGGTTTCGGGTCAATACCACAAAGTGTCAAAAGGTTTTTTCACATGTATTACTCCATGTTCTGATTCTTATCCTTGCATTACCTTTAGGATCAGGTATCAGACCCACACTGAACCTTTTCAAATTTCAACATTTATATTGAATTTTTGAAGACCCAATCCCAATCCCTGACATTACATCAGGATCAAAACTCAGTGTTGATCATTCCACTTGTTCACAAACTTAAGGTCAGACACATTACAAAGACCCAATCCCGATCCTCAACATTATATCAAGGTTAGGACTCAAAACATTACCTAATCATGTCTATTTTTTAACTAGAATGATCTCGCATCACTCCCCAATCTCAATTTCCAACACTACATCGGGATCAGAATTTGGATTGTAACTCACACTTATTCGTTTACCTAGTGATTTTGGTTAATTACACAGAACTGAACCCAATCTTCAATATTATATTAGGATTGGATCTTGGGAAGTGACATGCACTTTTTATTAATATAGGTTCAATTTTGAATGATAGCCTGATCCTGATTTCTCAATACACTTCAGGATCAGGTCACGTAAATTTATCGTGTTTACTATTATTATTCAAAGATTTAGGTGTTGATTCAGGACTTGATCTTGAAGTCTGATAATTTCAAGTTTTTGCTTAAAAGGGTTAGGGCTCTTGGTTTTATCCTAAACCCAAAACCTGAAGATTCTTGATTAACTTGTTGAATAGGGTTCTAGATTGAACTATGGTTGGTATAATACAAATGCATGTGATAAATTGTTCTTCATATGTCTTCTATTGATCTAATAGTTTTCAATGTTGTAGGATAACTAAAAAATTTCATCTTCAAAGGAATAATTTCCCCCAGAAGGAACATCAAAGGGGCAGAAGCCTAAGAGATTAAAGTCAGAAGAGATCTCGGTCATAATGAAATATAAGTTTCAAGGAAACCTAGTGTCATCTAAGTTTGGCTTTGAAGTGATGAATATTACAGATACATTGGTTGGACGATTGGATTTGGATCAATTTTGGAAAGACACTTTCTCACTAGATGCTACCCCAAGAGCTAAAATGATTACTAACTTTGGATTAGCACATGTGGCCTCATTCCCCATCTTTGTATAATGCCTTGAGTTCATCCTAACTATTTCACAAACCTACAACCCAACTCAAAGGCAGTGCATTGATGCACAAGGAAATGTAATTATTGACTTAACTCCTACAATGATTAGGTTGATCTTTGATCCACCTCCTCATCCTAACCCCAAGATCATGTTCAAAGATGAAGAACTTGCACATTGGACACGAGATGAGGAAGGAAATCAAGCACTAATGAATAAGAGGTGATTAAAAGCACAGAAGAAGTCAGTGAAGAAATTTCCACCTAACTTTTAGATGTCTAAATTCACAAGTGAGGTTGGTGACATAATCACATTGTTATCATGAGTGTTTAGGAAGAAGGATTCTAGTAGCTTTTAATATTGCATGTTTTTTTTTATTCAACTTATTCTGGATGGAAAAAAGTATCTGGATTGGGCATAAAATATTTCAGATAACATTCACAACCAATTGTTAAAAGTGGTTGAAACCAAGACATTTTATATGACTTCATATGCCATTTACTATGTTGCAAAGATGGGTCAGTTCCCAGGATTGAATACTACAGGGTCTATGGATAGTGATTTGGATCAAAAATAAAGTGTGGGAATATTATGTCCAATTAGAGCTAAAAGAAGCAGAGCATCATTTTAAAAGGGTCAATGATGCATATTTGTATGTAATTATTAATCAACTACCAGGTGATGTTGGATTTAAATTATCTTGAGAGGCAATGGAATTCATTGAACCTTGGGTTTATTGGTTTATTCAATACCCAAGTCTACTTATATTAGATTTTTTAGGTTTCAAGATCACCCATTCAAATTGCCAAGGTTTTGTAGTGATAGGTGGATCTTGATGGAGTTTGCTCATCAAGCTGCTGAAATAAATGTAATTTTTTCTACACAACACAAAGCTATTTTCCATTCTTTCTGCATGGAGTTGGGATTTTATTCTTGTAATTCTTCCATAGTGGCCAAGACAACAACATAATAATTTCAAACCTTGAACTTCAAACATCATACTTCTAGGAAAGACTTTGATACAAAGAAGAAGATGTATGGTATTTATGCTTCACAATTCCCTCTTCAGAGGCCACTGTTTGAATATTTTTGGGCTAATTTACAAGATGAGTTTGAGGTAAGGAAAAGGGGGTATGAAAGGTTAACAATTCCTTAGATTAAGGACTTTGAAGTTATTGTAGACATTCCAGAGGATGTCACTAATGATGGGATTACCTTGGATCCTCATTATGAAATGGATGAAGTAGACACAAAGGACTTGGATCCCATTGATTGGATGGTGAAGGAGGTAGCTCATATTTAGTCAAGGACAAAATAATTTGTGGAGAGAAGAAAGAAACGGGTTAACCTTCGCCTCAAACAACAAAGAGTAAAAATTTACAAGAAGAGAGGTTCCAGTAGTGAACCTGTTTCCTCCACGGAAATAAAACAACAATACAAGAGACTAAAGAAAGGTGTTGCAACAACAAAGGCAACCATAGAATATCCCACCTCAACAAAAGAAGAGATTTCATTGCAAAAAATTGATGATGCCTTGAAGAAGGATAAAATAACTTATGAGGTAGTTGTTGTGAGAGTTGTTTCAAGTTTCAGTGCTACACCTTTGGCTACAATATACCTAGAAGAACAAGTTGTTGAAGAGACCCATGTTATTGCACCATCAACATCAGGAACCACAACTGTTGAAAAGGGGAGAGCTCCATTAATTGATGTAATAGAATCACACATTTCATTAGGCTCTGAAAGAACTCCATCTAGAGAAGGAGAAAGACCACAAAGGGAGGAATATTTTAGGAAGGCTGAGGAAGACCTAGGTGAAGAAGGAATAGGGTTTGAGGTTGGAAGTTTTAACAGAAAAGGAGTGGGAGGAATTGTTGGAAAGTGCCTAGAAGTTAGATACTGAGCAATTAGCTTAGGAAGAAGAAGAAAAAAGAAAGAAAATGTAAGAGTTAGTTGTTTTGGAAGAGCAAGAAAGAAAAGATGAATAAATAGCTAGAGAAAGAGAAGTAGCCGAGGAACTAAAATGGCTGAAGCATAAAATCTATTTGTAGAAGAGCAATGGGAGAAGGAACTAGAATTGTAGAGATTGAGAGATTAAGAAGAGGCTTCTAAAAAAGGGGAATAAATAAAGAAGTTAGAAGAAACTAAGGCTCAAAATGAGACAATGGAGAAAGAAAAATATAGAAGGAACAAGAGGATCAAAAAAAGGCATATTCTCAACAAGCCATTGGGGTAATTTATTCTACTCCTCCTAGTACTCAACAAGTAACTGCTCATGCTTGGATCAAGCTGAATTTGGAGAAGAGACAACAAATTTATCCCCAACCTATAGTGTGGAATGACATGGTAAAGAAAATTGAGAAGGAAAAACCCAAGAAGAAATCATGTGTTGTCCACTCCACAAAGTTGATTGATGAGGGGGATATGATAGCTGAGATTGCCACCCCGATTTTTGTTAAATATGACAAAGAACTATAGGCTAAAGATTATCAGACAAGTACTTTCAACTTGGGAAAACATACAAGAAAATTGCAAATAAATCTAATTGATTTCATTGCCACAACCACCAATTCCAAGTTAATTAAGGACAAGCAACCAAAATATGAGCTTAAGGCTCGAGTTGGAAAAATGAAAGATTTCTTGAGGGATTTAATTAAATCCACTCCAAAGTAGCCTACACCATCAGAGCCTCTTGTTTTGATGAGTTGTAAGGAGGTGGATGGTCTCAATGAAATGAAAAAAAAATCCATATGGTTTGATAATTGGTTTAATGTTTTCAAGATTGATTTGGATGAAAAAATAGATATGAGATTTGAACATTATTTTGGAAGTCATGCTTTGGTCAGAAATATTGAAGAATCTATAAGGAAATGGTGGGAAGAGGAAGAGAAGCTTAGACATTATTTTGGAAAGATGAAAGTGATAGAAAAGATGACTGAAGAAGAATTGATCAAATCACAAATTTTGTGTGATGAGAGCCCCAAATTTGTTTCTAAATCTATTAATATATATATTTTTAAAACACAGATATTGTTCAACAAAGAACAGAGATTCTCAAAATTATTCATGATATATGAGAACAAGCAGGTAAGTGCACAAAGTTGAGTCCACAAAATGTGGAAGTTTTTCCCTTACCCAAAAAATGAAATCGGCATTGCAAAAATGGGATCCCAATTTTTAAAAATCGAGATCCCATTTAGGTTCGGGATCCCAAGCCTAAATGACAAACGGGATCCCACTTTTTAAAAATTGGGATCCCATTTGTTAGAGGGTCCCGAACCGACGGAGATGGAATGAGATCCCGATTACTACGAAACGGGATCCTGTTTTGTAATAATCGGGATCCCATTTCATAATGGTATTTATTTTTTAAAATCGAACAAACCTTCATTTTTAGCAGTGCATAGGATCCTGAATTCTAAGCGACAGAGACCTAGACATAGCCTCTAGGTACCTGTACACCCCCATTTGTTTTGCATTTTTTCATTTTTTATTGAAATTGTCAATAGAAGAAATGATTTTAGCATGTTTTTTTCAAATTTATTTGACGTTTTAAGAATTTTATTTCCTGTTATAGTAGAAATAGATGAAAAAATGCAATGAAACCTGAAGATATTGAATAGAAATGAAAAAATGAACCTTGACCTGTATTTTAGAAACAAAATTTAACTTTTTAAACCTAAATTGTTCGATCAAACCAAAAAAAATTGTATTTGAAAAACCTAATTGAAATGAAACAAAAAAATTGCATTTCAAAACCCTAGAAATTGAAATGAAATAAAAAAATTGCATTTAGAAACCCTAATCAATCTTTTTGAAATCCTAAATTCAAATCAAACCAAAAAAATTGAATTTGAAAACCCTAGTTTGAAATGAAATGAAAAAATTGCATTAAAAACCCTAATTTCTTAGAAATTGAAACCCTAAATTGAATTGAAACAAAAAAAATTGCTAAAACCCTAAATTGAAATCAAACAAATCATTTTGATTTTGAAAACCCTAATTTTGAGCTCAAGAAAATTCATTTACATTGCTTAAATGTTTTAAATTTCATTTGCATTGTATGGAGAAAACGATATGTTAAACTTTAGTTTCAATGTTAAATTATAATTAGATTAGAAAATAATATTTTAAAGAATAGTTACAATTCATAAATTATATCAATGTTTGTTTGAAAATTTAGTTAGCAAATTTGTAAATCCAAGGGGTACAATCGATTTCCAATTGTCACTTAATTAGATAGTATTCAACATTAATTTATGTTTTATGTTTTGATATCTCTTATTCATGCCTTTTTTCCATTTTTTTTTTGCATGTGTTGTATGTTGTCTTTTTACAATCTTAACCCTCATTCTAGTCAATTACTTGTTAATTAGGCTTCTAGTTTAGTCTAAAATCTCAATTTTTGCACTAGTTACCTAGACACTAAAGAATCTAAATATTTTCTTTTCTAAGTTAATTTTAGGTTCTTTCAATTCCAAATAATCTAAAATAAAATACTTGATTCAACATTAACTAATTTTATATTATATATTTTATATCATAAAATTCATTTAAGTGGGAAATATTAATGAAAAAAATGTTAAATAAAATAATCTTATATTCAATTAAAAAATATCCAGTTAAAATATACATCAAACTCAATCTTAATAATACATAATTATGTGTTTCTATTAAGGAAATAGTCAATCTATTCATAAAATAAAAAATATTCATAAAGTAGGCACTAACTTGCAAGTCCATTATTCCAAGGGTCACCCAAACTGCACCCTAAACCCTGAACTCTAAAATCTAAACCCTTAACACTAAAGCATTCATTTTGTCTTAGGACCTTAAAATTAAATTTGGTTGTCTTAGGCAACTCCACCAAATTTTATTCCCTTAAGCCATGTCATTTTATCATATGACCTTACTACAAAGATCCCCTTAATCCATCCTCTTACCCTAAACCCTAAATACATCATTTTTTCCTAGGCCCTTAATGAAATTTTGTTGCCTTGGGCAACATCACCAAATTTTATTCACTTGAGCTATGCCATTTTTTCCTAGGATCTCACTAGACATAGATCCCCTTAATCCATCCTATCACCCTAAATCGTAAATCGATGTCTTAAGGGGTCCTAATATGACATTTCTTAAGGGGATCAAAGAAGTTCTCAAAATTTGGTGAAGTTTCCCAAGGCAATCAAATTTAAAAATAATAAGATTGTGCAAGTTTATAATATGTGTTGGTGTAATTAAATGTTTTGTACCTTGTCTTAGGTCATAATTACACCTTAGTTAAGTTTACTTAGGGACCACATAGGAGTTGTTGGAGAATTTCCACCTTTGGTGGACTTATCTTATTATTACTTTATCACCTCCACCTTTCATGGACATATCATGTGATTAGGGTTCCACCTTTTGTGGTAGATCCACTATTAGTGGTGGTTATCACATTATCACCTTTCCACTTTAGGTGGAGTGATAGCTTTTCATTGTTGTCTCATGTCATAAGATTACGACACTTGTCATAATCTTATGCACTCCTATGTTCTCACCTTGGCTATATAACCAAGGGGTCTCTCATTGTAAAATAAATCATTCCATTACCATTGACATTGAATACAGTTTATTCTTGTCATATTATTTTCTCTCTTCTTTGTGCTTTCTATTTGGTCCATAGATCTTGGCATCCATAGCCAATTCTAACATGGTATCAGAGCATGTTTAATTCTAACAATATGAATGATATTTCATGATCTAGGTTGGTCAAGTTAAACAAGAGCTATCTCAATCAACTGTTCCACAAGAAAAAATTCTTCACTAACTTGCAAGTTAATTATATTCCAAGGGACACCAAAACTTCACCCTACGTTCCATAAACCCTGAACTCTAAAATCTAAACACTAAAGCATTCATTTTGTCCTAGGACCTTAAAATGAAATTTGGTTGCCTTAGGAAACTCCACCCAATTTTATTCCCTTAAACCATGTAATTTTTTCATAGGATCTTACTACATAGATCCCCTTAAGCTATCCTATTACCCTAAACTCTAAACTCTAAGCCCTAAACCCTAAAGCCATCATTTTTTCTTAGGCTCTTAATGAAATTTGGTTGCCTTGGGAAACTTCACCAAATTTTATTCACTTGAGCCATGTAATTTTTTCCTAGGACATCACTAGACATAGATCCCCTTAAGCCATCCTATCACCCTAAACCGTAAATTGATTTCTTAAGGGGTCCTAATATGAAATTTCTTAAGGGGATCAAATAAGTTCTCAAATATTGGTGAAGTTGCCCAAGGCAACCAAATTTAACAATAATAATATCATACAAGATTATAATATGAATGATATAAATCATGATCTAGGTTGATTGATTTATAGTTTAGGGTGATAGGATGGCTTAAGGGGATCTATGTCTAGTAAGTTCCTAGGACAAAATGGCATGGCTCAAGTGAATAAAATTTGGTGAAGTTGCCTCAGACCTTAATGAAATTTGGCTGCCTTGGGCATCTTCACCAAATTTAATTCACTTAAAAGCCATGGCATTTTGTACTAGGACCTTACTACATAGATCCCCTTAAGCCATCGTATTACCCCAAAACATAAATCTTAAACTCTAAACCGTAGACCCTATATAATTCATAAATTGTCCTATATTAATAGTTAATTGTATTCTCATTCAAGTAACATGCCTTAGACATAAATGAGGCTTACATATTTTATCATTTTTATTCAATTAAGCCATTTATATTTAATGGTTTAAGGGTATTTCCTAAATATGTATCTTACATTTTGAAATTAAAAATCTAATGCAGGTCCACTCGTATCTTAGAGATCACATGGATCAATTCAATAATATTCGAAATCCACCTTCGCGCCATCCATCTCTGCCACCTTCACCTCCACCTCCACCCACTCCACCTAATAATCCCCCACCTCCACCACCTGAAATCAATTCCAATTTTAGAACCATCCAAAGTCAAATAAAAATTATTAAAAAATGAAGAATGTGTTGCACCACCTATGAGGATGATTGCATCTAGGATGCAAACCATTGTTGATGTTATCAGGGCTATGGATGGGATCTTAGATGAGCATCGACAATGGCTAGAGGAGAGGAGAACTTCCGATTCTGAAAAGGAAAGCACAAATAAATGAAGAGATGCAATAGAGAGCCACAATAATTTCTAAATTAAGACAATAATCTTAAATAGTTATGAATTTATGAATTTGGTGAACAATGGATATTATGTGATTTATAAATTTGGTTGGATGGATAATTTTGGTGACGTGAATTTATGATTTTGGTTCTAGATGGATATTTTTAGTGACATGAATTTATGAATTTGGTGGAATTTATGAACTTATAATGATGAATTTATAATAGTATATATTTTATGACTATCTACTAGTTCATGATTTAGCCTAATGGAAAATTGTAATATATATATATGTGTGTGTGAGTGTGTGTGTGTGTGCATGTTAGACATAAAATGAGATTTTTGTGAATGTTTCAAGTTTATTGTTTAGTATGTACACATGTATTAAAATTTTATTTAGTTCTTAAATTTTGAAATTTGTATGTATGTACATAGTTTAGTTTAATGATGTATGCATGCAAATTATGCATCGTATTTTTAATTTTAAATGTATGTACATGTTAAATTTTGAATTTTGTATGCACATGCTCAAGTTCAATCAATGTATATGTGTGTTTCAATTTTATATGATCTTAATATATGTATGCACATCCTATTTAAAAAAAATTGCATGTGTGTTTCAAATTTAAATATTTCTTGTAATTTTTTAATTTTTTATTTTAATTTTGTATAATTTAATATAGGTGCACACTTATATCTCATATCATGGATGATTTTAACATTGGTGATATCATCAATCCACCACCTCAGCTAAAGCCCCATCCACCTCCCCCTCCACCTAATATGCCAACTCCAACACCTGTTGCATCCAATGAGGCTCACTTGCTAGCATGCATAAATGATCAGGTTGTATCCATACAAAAATAAATAAATGCTATGTAGAGTCAAGCATTGATTCCACCACATGTGAGACATTTTTACATCTATTATGAAAAACATTGTGGATGCCATCAGGACCATTGATTCTGGTCTGGATAGGAATCGACGAGACAGAGAACATATGAGATAATTTTATGCTAATAATCTCTCTTATAAACAAATTTTAAACCTTAAAATAATGAAAGCCCACCTATCCCCCTACTTTCTTGACCCCATTACTCAATAGGCCATTCCTCCCAACACATCTATAATATCTATGATGTGGTACATACATCCACAGATGAGTGCACATTTTTGGGATTGATAGTATATGGTTTGATAGTCCCCCACACGCTAATTGGGAGTGCCCATTGTATTTTTTGAGGAAAATGTATGTATAGTTTGTTATGGGGAAAAAGCCCAATTATTTTTATTTTAAATCATTTTAGAGTGTTGGTGGCAACATGCCACAATAGATGTTAGGGGTAAGGTTTAATCCCCAATACCCCATGCATACACAACCCCTTGGTGTTGCTCCTAGTCCTCCCATTCCCGCACTTGTGCATCATCGAGTTGTGGTCTCAACATTAGGTTCCCTTAGTACACTTGAAGAAGACCTTGATCAACATTCTTCTGTGATAGCATGTGGGGAGCATAGAGATGATGATGATGGAGGAGTGTTTTATGGAGCTGGTCTAAGTACCACTCCAAGAGTGTCAAGACCCATCCCACATGTATTTAATATGTTCCATCAAGTATGCTATGGACCTGATCAGGCCACACCTAGTTTGGGTGGGCGTGGAGATTTTGGTGGTTCATCTAGTCGCATCAGTTAATTTGTAGAGTTTCTTACAATAGACCATCACCCTAAGGAAATTGTGACATAGGTATAAATATGCATCTACATGTTCATTTTATAAGAGTTTTGATGAATGTATATATCAAAGAAAATTTTGCAATACATTTTAACAATCAAACTGTTTGGTGTACAAATGATACTAATGATGGGGCAATCATTTATTCCACGAGTACATACATCGACACTAGTCCTACTCGACAACCCTTATGGGGTATTTTGATTTCAATTTTTTAAATTATATGTGAAATGATTTTTAACTTGAGTTTTAAATTTATAATTGAATCACATATATGTTTTAAATATTTATGTTGGTTTAGGTGAGTCAATCGACTTCCACGTTGATTCCACCTGAGGGTTTGTTGAGCACTCCTCCACTATCGAGCATCGTAGATAAGGGGAGGTACATTTATATTGTAAATTTTTTAACTTACATTAGTATAGTTACAATTATGAATTTTGTATTCACTATTTATGAAATGTGCATGTACACTTGTAAATATTATAAGCGATAAATTTCTACATGTACGTCTAGGTTGATACCATAATGAGAATGGGCATCGGGAAAACATTAGATGTTGTGGCTACTCGTGAGGCCTCTGATTTTTAGGTTCTTTAAAAAAAGTCTACAAAAAATGTGCAAACTTGAACATATATATATTAACCTAATTCAAGTATACATGCTTTAATTTTGATCTTGTAGGATTTTGTTAGTGTGAATTTCAGCCCTAACCCAAACATAGTTACACCTCCAGGAGGACATAGTTTCAAAGTATGAGATCAATGCAATGATGTCTTAAGGATACAAAAAAGGATAATAAATCAATTTTAACTATTAATGTACAAGAAATATCAATATGTAGTCGAAACATGTATTTAAATATATTTTAACTAATAATTACTTTTTTTTACCAAGTATTCCATGTTGTTTAGGTTGTATCCACATGGACTAGATCCTTTTTGTGATTATGGCTTAAGGATCTATAAGAGGAAAATTTAAATCAGTTTCAACTAATAACACACTTGACCAATATCAAAACATGTATTTAATCTATTTAAAAGGACAATATTAAACTAAAATTATATTTACTTGTATTTACTTATTCCATTGTACCATCTGCATCCTCTCGTTTTTGCAATGCATCTATAATTGTCTCATTCTCTTTTATAGAAATTATCCATAGCACTTTATTTGCAAGTATTTCACGATACCTATCTAGTTTTATATTTGTTTCCACCACCAAATGTGAATAATGTATAATATTTTTATGTGTTTCATAATCTTTGAATGTAGGTAGACCATTCTTCCTTGCCAGGTATTTTCATAGCCAAGTGCCAACAACCACAACCGATCCTATTGGAAAAAATGAAAACCATCATCAAATAAGTTCTCAAAATTTCTTAATGGGATCAAAGACTTGTTCTAAAAAATTGCTTAAGGGGATCAAAAACTTGTTATCAAAATTTTCTTAAGGGGATGTCTTAAGGAAATCATTGTACCTGTTGGCTAATGATAGACATCATCATATTCTCAAGGTGATATTAACTTATGTTTAGTCTCCACACAACGATCCAACCAATATTTTGTTTTCTCTTCATTCCCCTCGAGTGCAACAACAACATACACATGTCCTGCAAACAAAAATTGATTTAATAACTTGCGCATATCCATATAAATAATTTAGTATTACAAAATAACTTAATAAAATGAAATAAAATTAAATAAATTGAATTAAATTACCTTCTTGTACAAGGTCTGAAACACAATGATAGTCTTCAGATGCAAACACTTGATCATTTTCTTCAATAGTTCTTTCATATTGATCATGTGCTTGTGCAGGTGTTAATGATCTTTGCTCCCATTGTTCAACCCATTTTTTATTTTCACATGCTTCCCAATCTCCTAAGATACAAAACTAGCAAAAACATTCAATCTCCCTTGTCCAGATAGTCCACGTTCTTTTTGTTGAACTCCTAAATGAATGCCATTTAGTAGATCCACTAGTTATCTCATAGTCAACTCTAGGTACAATTTTCTCTTCCTCAACCAACAAAAAGAATTGATGAACTATAGAGTACTCACTCAAACCAGGTGCAAATAATCTTGTATTACACCAATCCACAATCCCACATGCATCTTTAAATTTTACTGCATCTTCAAAATTTAATTATTCTCTAGCAATAATTGTTTTGACACACACAGGTTAGCTCCATCATGTTCTCCTTTACCATGCCCAGCTTCAAAAAAACTCTATATATGTTGGACATTAATTTCCTTGTGAGCCCTACTTAACCAATAGAACATTCAAGAATTCTTGAACAGCCTTTTATAATTATCTAACCATATGAGGTGTTCTTTCATATGGATTCCTCTTTCTCTTAAATTTCTGTAAAATATACTGAAACAATATTCAACAAACTGATGAGTGTAATCAGTTTTCACTCAAATAAAAATGATACTCCCTCAAAAAAATTATATCATCCTCAGTGCTATCATTTGCATGTTTATAAACAATATGGACAAACATAGCTACTTGCACTGAATTATAATATTGTGATTGAATTTCCTCTTGTGGCGCTAGAGTATAATTTTCTTCAAAATCAACCATTGAAAGTATAGTACCAATTGGAAATGTGTTTCTGCATGCACGAAATTGGCCATCAAGCCCTCAAGCATGTTGAGAGTTCATGATGTATTTTGGTACAATCTTATTTTTAAATTCACTCATGAATGCATGCACACTAACTTTTTTTTTAACTAAATCACAACACTTTCCTATTTTTCCATCTTTTAAAGAATAGTGAACATTCTTAAATCTTTTAACATCTACTAATTTTTGTCCAAAATCATTATCAACACTTCCATGCATACAAATTCTGAAGAATGAAAGATTTTCGTAGTCAATGCATTGTCCAAAAATACAACTTAAATAAAACAATTTACCATTAGATCTTTCAAAAAACAAACCTAAAATAAATTGCATTATTGCTTCAGGTGGCATATTAATACCACATTCCTGTATAATCATGTTAGTATGCAAGGTACAACATATATATTGAAAAACATCATAAAAATAATGAAATTGAACATGCGTTTTACAGCAACAAGATATTTGTTGCTTATTAATTTTTACATAACACGGTTTACATTTTTCAAAAGACCTTTGAATTATTTTAATATTACTAGGTAACACTAAATCACCACAAAATTTTCTATAAAATTAAGTTTGTGTTGTATCTAATAGGTTTTTTGGGTGAGGATTGCGAAATTTGGACCCCACCCTTAATTTTAAAATATCTGTAGCATTAGATGAAACCCTATTATTATCATGCCAGTATTTTTTGATTAAAAATTTTAATTTCAACATTCAATTTCATATTAGACCTTAGGAGTCAACCACTGAAACTCCAACATTGGTTGATAGGATCATTTTCTATACTTTCTCTTCTTTTTGTTGATCTTAGCAATGTTTTAGGATGTATTTTTAAAACTTCACTAATATTTCTTACCATTCTTTTATTAAAAGTTTCTTTATTAACTATAGCAGTTGTTATAGCTCTTCTTGCTGGAATTTTATCTTTAAATTGACTATTTTTCTCAATAGATTGAATGGAACTAGCAACAGTAGACATAACATGTTTTAATGATTGATCTTTTCTTTTTGGTTTAACAAAAAAGTGTAAACCTTGTAGAATTTGATAAATCTCAACCTCACAGTCCCCAAGAATCACCTACAAGCAATCACCTATCACATGCAACAAATACTCAGAACAAATAATAATGGATGTTCTGTAAACCCTCAGAGCAAAAGTATGTGCAAGCATAAACCAGAAATAATTATTGAATAATCTGATAATTACAATGTGATCAATCCTTATGAGGAGATCAAGAAAACCTAAAAATAGGAAACCCTAGTATGCACACTTAATAATTAATAAATAATTATTAATGTGCCTAAGTTTAGCTTAAGCAACCTAAAGGAATAAGTGACTTAATTAATTAATCAATATGATTAAATTAATTAAGTATAATAACTTGTTACTCTAACACCCCCCCTTAAGATGAACTTAGGGAGTAGCTAAAACACTAGAAAAAAGATGCATGAAAGTAAAGATGGGTCCCAGCAACAAAGGCCTGATTAGGTACCCATTTACAAAAGCAATGCAAACTAAATGAAACGGGGTAAAGGAGAAAACCCAGTGGGAACAAAACTCCTCCCCAAAATAGAATGCAAAGAAGGAATGCAATTCACTAATGAAAGAAGGATAGGAGGTGGATTACATGATATCCCCCATAGACAGCTTCTATCATATAAGTACATGTATAATGGTCTCCATAGGAGAGATAGAAAGAGAGAAGAAGGCCCCCCCACAATGAAGAAAATCATGTCACAACGGTAGATGCTTGATGTAGAATCAAAAAGGAGATCCTAAAGTGGAAAATGATATTCTTCCCCTTGGGAAGAAACGGATCCAAAGGACGATGATGAAGAAACACTGTGAAGAGTGATGAACCAATCTCTCTTAGGATGTGTGCCACGATAGGATGCGGAGGAATCTTTCTATCTGAACTAAAACAAATGATGTCAAATCCAAACTGATGTGGAGAATCTTGAAATGCAACTTTTGAATGCACTAATAATGGTGGACGTATAGTGATAACCTGACTATCAAGGTAAAGGAGATGAATGTCCTCATAAGAATCCTCCAAATCTGCAATATAAGACTCAACAAACAAGAAAGATATGTCTACAACATAAGAGTCCAAAGTAGTTGTGTCTGGAATATGTATGATGCCCTGCTGCACTGAATCAAGAACAATAGGAGATGTTGATGAAATCTCAGTCTGAAGAGTAGGAACTGTGAGACAAGACTCTAATCCATCGAAACATGTAAGGGTGTCTAAATACTTAAGCTCCTCTAAAGTATCATGATCAAAGGGTGTATTCTCTCTCTAAGAAATAGGTAAGAGACAATCTAAAGCAGGATCCTCTAGGAATGGAGAGAGATTAGGGTCTCCAAAGATCTCCCAAAGATGTGTCAAAAGTGGGTGAGGACAATCAATGTCCGATATAGCCAACACAGTGCCATGATCAACACTAGACAATATAAGTCCTACTATGTGATCTCTAATGATATCCCATGCTAATTTTCCCTCTGAAGTGGTTGGTTTAGGTATGAGATCATACAAATAAGGCAAAATATTAAGCCACCTACAATGTGTAAGTATACCCTTTTCCCATGACTCATAATTACCCCGTTCCAGAATAAAAACTGAAGGGTGAGTAGAAAAACCCATGATAACTCTTCAAATGAAAAAAAAATTGATAAATTTGACCATACTGCATTTAGATCAAATTAATATAACCCATCCCATGCAAACAGAACCCATGTAGGTGCCAAAACATCCAAGTAATTGAGCGAAGTGTAAAAACACATAAAGCTGAATAAAATTTACCTAATAAATTTTCTAATGAAATAGACTACAGATCTAGAAAGATAACTACAACACCTCTCCAACACCTATTCATTTGTGAAAAATGGAGTTCAGACGCAAAAGATACGCCCCTAGGAGTGAAAAACACAAGTTCTGACTTTGACTAGCAAACAAAACTGCAAAATGGAAAAATCAGAAGAAATGACCAAAACCACAGTAACGGCACTAGAACCAGATTTTCGACGATATCTCATTTTCACAAAACGGAGATTGTATGCAAAAAATACACCTAATTTCGTGAAAATGGCTCCAAAAAAGGTTTGAGGGTTAAGCCTAGTGGTTAGGCTAACCACTAGCATTAACCACTAGCATTTAATCGCTAGCAGTTAACTGATGGCGGCGTCCAATAATTATGTGATTTTTAAATAAAATCAATCTCAGATTGTGTGTCGTACTAGGCCGTACGACCCAGAAATGAAAAAAAATTACCTCCTGAAGTCACTATGTCCGATTTTGATGATTTGGCAGTCAATTTAGGAGTTTTTGGGTGCTCTGAACGTGATGGGAACATCCGTTTGGCCCAGAAATGCATAGAAAAATCGCCTACCCCTAGGTGCACAAAAAATTAGCCTGGCTTGAAACCCTTGCAAAGAAAAAGATGTTGTGAGAGAATATCTTCAAATCATGAACAGGTAGCTGTAGGTCTGGAGCTCTGATACCATGTAGAAGTTGAGAAAATACAACTTCATAGGTGCCCAGTGACCTCTGCAAGCAAAGAATACCTGTTACAAGGAGAAGCAAAGAGAACCTCATTTTTTGCATTCTCATCAATTGCATCATTAGTTGACATTGAATTGTAATTTTTTTACGACAAAATAATTTGTTATACATTTTATTCACATGTGTTCTTATTTGCCTCCAAGAAATTTGACCAAGAATATTATCGAGAACACCACTTTCAATTTTTTAAAAAGTGTTTTCATTAAATTCGACATCACATTCTAGATTTTCATCTTCATCTTCATCTTCATTTTCATTTTCATTTTCAACTTCAAAACGATTTACATTTTCATCAACAAAATTGTTTTCATTTTCATTTACATCAACAAAATGGTTTTTGTTTTCATTTTCAACAAAAGGATCATTCTCATTTTCATTTTCAACAAATTCTATAAAAATTTCATCTCTCTAAATATTATCATTGTCAACATCGTTAAATCCAACATCTTGTAAAACTTCTACGTACGAATTTACCATTTCACTAACATGTGGATTTGAAGACGTACTTGGATTTGTGCATATTGAAACATTTTCGATAGCATTGAAAGAGGGATTTGAAGACATAGTAGGACTTGCTTGTATAATCATATTCTTCTCCAAATTTACTTCTTGCAAATTAGTTTCATCTACAACCATGGTCTCCTCAATGTTTTCATCTTCAATAGTTGTGGAATTGGATGCACCCCCATCATTCATTGATTTGATTCTCACTCTTTTTTCTCTTTGTCTTTGTCTCTCCTCTTTTTTTGCTTCAATTTCTCCAGGAGTCAATGTCTTCCTCCTCTTATTACAATATTTATCTCCCATGATTATAAAATTCTCAAGCACAAATGAATGTCAATAGTGAAATTCTTCAAAAAATTCAATCCAAATTGGAAGTTGAAGACCTATAATGAAAAAATTATTCCTCTTGTGTTCCTCAAAACAAGTAGAAAACTCGCACAATTCCACTTTAAAAATGGCTTTCTTCATGCCTCCTTTGAAAAAATCAATCCATATTGCAAGTTGAAGGCCTTTTGTTCCTCCAAACAAGTACAAAGCTAACACAATTCAACTTCAAAAATGGTTTACATGATGCCTCCTTTGAAAAAATTAAACAAAAATGCAAGTCACCACCTGCAAAGACAATACTTGATGAAAAATAGCCCAATTTTATTGCTCTCGGTTGTACATGTGAGGTTGTAGAATTCGTGGAAAATTTTGACTGTAAATTTAAATAAAACGGTTAAAAAAATGGGATCTCATTTATAGAACGGGATATCATTTATTAACAAACGGGATCTCATTTATTAACAAACGGGATCCCGTTTTATAATCAAGATCTCATTCCCAATATTAAATGTGGGGACTGTTGAAAAAGGAACGAGATCTCATTTATAAAGAGGGATCTTTTTTCCCTGTCAATGGTCACGACATTTAATATTGGGAAACAAGATCTCACTTTACAAAACGGGATCCCGTTTCCTAAAATTTGAAATTGGTTTTTCTTTATGGTCGCGTTTTTGTCTTGTATTTTGGTTTGGGAAAAGCATTGGGAATCTGAACCTAGGCCTTCAACCTGGTTTGACCTACAAGTTGAAGGTCCTAACAATGTCAGAGAAAAATATCAAGTTTGGATATATGGCTAATGACTTTTTTTTGCAGAATTTTTTGATGAAATTAAAAACCATTTTAGACGAGACAATGTAGATTCCAAATATGTATTTTTTTTTACAATTGGATTATTTTTTCTATTTTTCAATTAATTTATGATGAAACTAGTCCATAAACTTTAAATATCAGGGTTTTTTTACTATTTTAATAACTTTTGATCGACATAACATTTTGATGAATGGATTGCATGAGAACAAACATTAAACAATTATTTTCAATTTAAATAAAAAATGATAAGTTTAGGTCATCTTTTGTGTGTCGTACATAACGATTTTTCAAAATGACAAATATGGCTAGTAAAAATTTAACAAAAAAAAATATTCAATAAACAATTAAAAAAAATATTGAAAACAAGCTTCAGTGAGTCACAAATCTTTTCCCAAAAGTATTTAGAAAAATACGATAATTTAGGTCAAAATATGGTTGTCATACACATGCATGGTATGGTAAAATAAAAAGTGACTTTTAAGCAATGGTTTTTAGAAATGCCTATTGAAACTCAATTTGTACAATTTGGGTATTGAAATAAATTACATATTTGGAAACTAGACTCTGAGTAATACATTTTATGATCAGTGACTTTTTTGAAGATTCCATCTCTAAGTGCTTCAAATTTTAAGGTCAAATGTGTCAAATTTTGAAAATCAAGGAAAACACTTCCACTTTTTGGCCAAAAAGTGGACTCAACTTCTTGCCAACACCCAAGAATGTATCTTTGAGGACATCATTACAAAAATTATTGGTAAAACTTTACCTCCAGATCAGAGACTTGAATCATTGGGAGAAGAAAAATATGCTTTGGAGGAAATATTTAACAAAATAATAAAGGAAGGAGATACTGTTGAGTCCAAACTTATGGATAGGTTGTTGGATATCAAGAGTGACATGCCGTGGGTAGTCGTAAACATCATCCAATTGAGAGACATCGTTGTTGCAGTGGACAAGAAGTTTGAAGACTCAAAGTTTAAAGCTAACTGGGTCGATGGACCTGATGATGATGCACTAAAATATATTTTTCAAAAGTATGATGAATATCATCATGAAGCTGATAAATAAAAGGAATTATTTCAGTTACCTTTCTTTTTGAGCAACAACATTGTCGTGACAATTTTTGAAAAAATGGGCGACTCCAGATCAGTTTTGGTAAGTCAGAGATAACTCATAGTGGCTAGTAGAGGAAAAAATCAAAGCTTGCTGTTAACTTTGATTGAGGAAGCATGTGGCATCCCTTTTTATCACTTACAATTTTCAGCAAAGACAACACTTGGAGTTAACTAGGCATCCCTACAATTGTGGATCTGGGCCTCCTAAATTTATGGATCTTGATTTCTAATAGGAGAGATTGATGCTAATTTAGTGGCATGTAGTGGGTAGTCGTAGACATCATCCAACTGAGAGACATTGTTGTTGCAGTGGACAATAAGTTTGAAGACTCAAAGTTTAAAGCTAACTGGGTCGATGGACCTGATGATGATGCACTAAAATATATTTCTCAGAAGTATGATGAATATCATCATGAAGCTAATAAATAAAAGGAATTATTTCAGTTTGTACACATCTAAAAATGGTCACAATTAAATCATCTACATATAAATACATTTAATTATTTATTTATATTGTTCATCTTTCCAATTCTTCTAATTTAGTTAAACAAATAAAGTTTATTTAATTATTGTTGTTTTCCTCTTAATTAAACTAAATAAATTTTATAATTTATTTATTTAATTATCATTTTGTTTCTAAAGTTTAAATGTTTAAATTCTAAACAATGGAATATTCTAATTTCATCCCATATTTAAATATTATATATTTAAATATCCTTTTTCACCCCACTTAATTAAATATTGTAAAATATTTAATTATCTTTCTTTTTCATTTCCCACATAATTAAATATTAATTATTTAAATTACAGAAAATTCTATTTGCACATGTCACAAGAAATTAAATAAATTTATTTAATTGAGCAATTATCCTCAAAATGCAACCAAATTTCATAAATGAAAGATAAATGCCATGTTTGTCTCCATTTTTTAATGAGGATGGTCTTGTGGGTTGAAAACATCCTTCCACTTTCCTCTCAACCTTCCACCTTTCTCTCAACCTCTCCATCTCTCACCGTTCATCCTAACAAGTTTGAATTACAACCATTGATCTCTGCCAACTAGATTCTTGTCTTTCAAAAATCTATAAATATAGCCATTTGGTAAGTAGATTTCATCCTATATTTCATACGTAGTTACTATAGTTGCATTCGAATTAGCATTCCAACATCATAACATTTCAAGTTCATAGTTTAAATCATTAGCAATGGACATGCTTTTTCAATTAATCTCATTCTCCTAAGCTGTCATTTCAACAAGCTTGTTGCTTACACAACTGAGAGCCATCAACTTTAATCAAATCCTTGGAGATAGAGGACAATGGGATGAATTTGAAGAAGTTGTTGTCATTTAAAAGAAACTAATTAGAAAGCATAAATATAAACTCTAATGACAGCAGCTTCTTCAAATTCATCCCATTGTCCTCTATCTCCAAGGATTTGATTAAAGTTGTTGGCTCTCAGTTGTATAAGCAACAAGCTTGTTGAAATGACAGCTTAGGAGAATGAGATTAATTGAAAATGCATGTCCATTGCTAATGACTTAAACTATGAACTTGAAATGCTATGATCCTATGATGTTGGAACGCTGATTCAAATGCAACTATAGTAACTACGTATGAAAACTAGGATGAAATCTACTTACCAAATGGTTGTATTTATAGATTTTCGAAAGGCAAGAATCCAGTTGGCGGAGATCGACGGTTGTAATTCAAACTTGTCAGGATGAACGGTGAGAGATGGAGAGGTTGAGAGAAAGGTGGAAGGTTGAGAGGAAAGTGGAAGGATGTTTTCAACCTACAAGACCATCCCCATTCAAAAATGGAGACAAACATGGCATTTAGCTTTCATTTATGAAATTTGGTTGAATTTTGAGGATAATTGCTCAATTAAATAAATTTATTTAATTTCTTGTGACATGTGCAAATAGAAGTTTCCATAATTTAAATAATTAATATTTAATTATGTGGGAAATGAAAAAGAAAGATAATTAAATATTTTACAATATTTAATTAAGTGGGGTGAAAAAGGATATTTAAATATATAATATTTAAATATGGGATGAAATCAGAATATTCCATTGTTTTGAATTTAAACATTCAAACTTTAGAAACAAAATGATAATTAAATAAATAAATTATAAAATTTATTTAGTTTAATTAAGAGGAAAGCAACAATAATTAAATAAAATTTATTTATTTAACTAAGCTAGAAGAATTGGAAAGATGAACAATATAAATAATTAATTAAATGTATTTATATGTAGAGACTTAACCGTGACCATTTTTAGATGTGTACATTTTTTCCCTCTTTGAAGTGATGTGTTTTACGCATTGCCTCAAAGAATTTTTCCCCAGAATTTAGAAATTAGCGATGCTATATGCCCCCTCGAGAGATAAATCGCATGATTTGAATGATAATGAGGATGTTTTGAATGATAATAAGGATGTTTTGAAAGGATGTTGATGATTTTTGGACAGATTAGGCGATTTAACTCTCGAAACAACACTTTGCCTAGTAAAAATTTGCATATTTTCATATTTTTACCCCCTTAAAAGGTGGAAGAGGTGAAAATTCATTGTCATTTGAACAGTAACCTTTGGTAATTTTAAGAGCTCTGAGAGGGATATTTGCAACGTCAATCCATTATGAGTGCCACAGATTCGAGTGAGCCTGTCGGTATTAGAGACCAGCCACATACAGACCTCCGGTAAGTCAACTTGATCCTCTTTGTAAAAATTTTTTATTGGTTTTCATGCTTTTTCAGATTTTTTAATTTTTTTAAATTATGTTTTCATGCATACGAGCCATAATATAGCGCATAGATGAGATATATTCACATATACAAAGTAGCACATAGATGCAAAACAGTCATTCATAGGGTTTTAGTTTAGGGCATAGCGTAAATCGGCGCGTAGGATGACTGAAATAGCGCATACAGAAATGCTCGCCGCGTAGGATGCTAGATTAGCGCATAGGGTAAAATGGTGCATAGGATGACCGAAATAGCGCATACACTTGATAAAATAGCGCATTGATAGATTAACGCATCCAATGCCTATTTTAGCTCATTGATTAGATAGATTCACGCATAGGTAAAGTCATGCATTGATGACCTATTTTGGCGCATCCATGGATTAAAGTTGTGCATACATGGTTTAGCGCATTGATGACCTGTTTTGGAGCATCCAAGAAATTTTGCCGAATTTGAAATTTTGAAGGTCATTTAATAATTGTTTGATGATTGTTGCTAGATTAGACGACTGGTTTTATGCTTTTGAAAAACATGATGACTAGATTAGCTTGATTTGATAAACTTTGTCTTCATGCTTGAAGAACAAATAGGTCTGATAAATTTTCTTTCTTGTTTGAAAGACAAATAGTAATGATGTTGAGTTGATTGACTGTTAAATTTATTTCCATGTGATATGAAAAACAAATAGCAGAAATGATAGATAGATTTTCTTTCGCGATTGAAAGACAAAAATAGATGAAAACCTTACTTGCCTTCCTGCTTGAAGAAACAAATAAGATTTGATTTGATTCGATGTGCTTATATACTGATTGATTTATATATCCCTTGTTGATTGATTTGCATGATTTCTTGTTATGTGATAAAGGAGGAATTTAGCCTCCTCCATATTAGAGAGAGATTCCCTCAGACATGGGAGATGATTCCTCGACTGTCACAGGATGACCTAGAGGTGATATACCATTGTGGTTTGAGTCCACTATTGAGGATCCCGTAGTATCAGATCAATAGGGCATTTTTTACTACGTCAGCTGAGAGATGGCATAGCAAGCATAACACTTTTCACCTACCGACAAGAGAGATTACCGTGACGCCGGAGGATGTGTACAGGATACTGGGTATTCCTGTAGTTGGTGAGCTTGTGATCTATGATAACAAGGAGATCGGGGGGACTGATGCTTCGAAATGAGTCTTCTAGGATCCTCATGTCTCCGGATATGAGCTTCCCTGGAAGGAGATGGTGGAGAGATATGCCCCACTGCCATTGATTTTAGCAGGTTTCATCAGTGGTTTCCTTTGTCCTGATCATAGGGAAAAGGGACTATCAGTTGGGTGGGGTAGGATTCTAGAGGATATGCTTCTCCACCATACTAGATACGCATGGGGATCATGTATGCTTGCCCATCTGTACCATGATCTTCATCAGGTCATATATACAGATGGGAAGAGTCTTTCATGTGGAGTGACTCTGTTGCAAATATTTGCATGGGAGCATTTTGCCATCACTCGTCCCATTGTTTAGAGGGATCGTCCCCTTGGATTCCCATATGTTTACGCATACATAGGTCCCCTTTTCCAACATGTATGCTAATGCAGGATGTGTTTGTGATGAAATGATTCTAACATAATGATATATGATGCAATCTAAAATGATTTTTCTTTATAATGAATGTGAGATGTAATGGTGTAATGGTAAATTCTTTTAATGAGATAATATACCTGATAAAATGATATGATGTAAACTAAATGAATGAAACCTAAGTTATATGAAGCGAAATGATTATGTAATATGTAATATGTAATGAGATGGTTAATATGTAATGAATGAGATGCACATGATATAGATAATGATGTAATATGATAATGGTAACTTAAATGATGATTAGAAATAAAATGACATGGATGCAATCTTATTATAAATGTATATGTATGTGAAAAGACATGCAATAAATGCAAATGTAAATGTTAATGTTATGATATAATAATGAGATGAATGATTAAAATAATGACCATGCATATGATATGAATATGATGAACCAAAATGATATCAACAATGTAATGATGATGCAAATGCAAATGCAATAATAATGATACCCTAACTGAGTGTTGGTGAAATGATATGAATGATAATGGAATGAGATGTAATAAATGTCCAAGTGTACTCAATCGTTGTTTTGAGAAGATATATCAAATTTTTACCAAGCTTCAAAAATTCTACCTTATATAGCCTTCAAAATGCAAACCTAAATGAATCATGCAGTCCTAGAATGTAGTAATGAATCATTCTCCCTTTTGTCATTTCATGTTGTGCGTGATTTTCATCATTTGAGCCTTTTGATATGTTAAAAGTTTAGTACAAGCATCAAAGTGTATGTTAGCACCAATGATGACCTGAGTACAACTTTCATGATTTTTGATATAGCAAGTTAATACAAGCATCGAGGTATAATTGAACCAAGATGACCCGAGTATTGCTTGCATAAACAAACAAAAGTTAATCATTTTCCTATGCAAATTCCGAAATGTCATCAACGATACGTTCTAGAGCATGTCCCATGACAAATTTTCACAATACTAATGATTAGCTTACATACAACAAGCAAAGAAAATCATACTTCTTCCTTGTGATTCTAGTTCAATAAATCATTGAACCACCCCAGAGATATGATGTCATCAAATATCACAACAACAATTGTAACTTATGATTTTAGTGTTCCATTCATTTTATTCAAATTAAGATCATCCAATTTCTTTTTGTTTATCTGTCAAAACAATCATGTAGTCTCAATTGTAACTGGACAATTTTATTGTTTCCAATCTTCCCATTTCTAACACATGTTGCCAATTGCCTGCTAGAAAGCTCCAAGAAGAAAACTGCCTCTCCCTAGTGACACTGTACTTTGACTCACGTTAGACACAACTACTGATCCAGGTGGATCTTTAGGACCTGAAAATTGAAGTGTTCCAGTTTCTCTCAAAAGTAGCGCCATTATGTAGAGCACAGAATTTTGAATCCGGTGCAACTTGAACGGGTGAAAAAGGAGTCCGTTTGCTCAAGTTACGCGCAGTCAAAGTTCGGTCAAAGGTTGGTCAACTCAGCTATCAGGGACGAGAAAAAAGGTGGAAAATTCATCATCACCAAATTGGTCGAAGTTGACGTCATCACGAAGGTCTCATCATCACGATTCCAATGGCGTTCGTTTCATTGAAAACGAAGCATGTACGTGGGAGTTAGAGCCAGTCAAAGTTTCCGGTTGACTGAGGTACAAGTGGTATGGTTGCTGACGTCAGCATGACGTCATCCTGCTGACTTGGCAGCAGGGTCATCGTACGGATGATGACGTGGACCAATGGGGTCTTGACACGTGGCAGTCTGTACAGTCCGTACATCTAACGTGGTGTGGTGACCTGGCTGATGACATCATCAAAGTCGGGGAATTGGGCGATGACACGTGTCTTTCTTATGACGTGGCAGCTGACATGGATGCTGACGTGGTATCATCGGCGAGTTGTTTTCGGACACGTGGCCTCCTGAGAGCTTGACACGTGGCTGTGACGTCGGTGTTGGATTTGAACAAAATGGTTGTAGCCCGTTTGGGGCTCGACCCCATGATCTCCCCGGAAATAGCGGACGGTTGAACCGTTGCACCGTCGGTCGATGCCTTTACCAAATATAGGGGGCGGTTTCTTTTGTTATAAATTTTGTTTTAAACGGTAAAAAAAAAAAAAAGAACCGACGGTCGGGAGTTGAACCCGGAACCGCCGGGCTCCCAAAAGTTTTGTCACCGTTGAGCCACGAAACCCTTTCATTTATTTGCGGGGCTCAGTTTTCTTTTGTCAGTTGTTAGGCCCGAATGCCTAAAGCAAAATAACCAACTAATGGTTATTGGTTTTAAATCAAAACAAACCCCTCAAACTAAAAGCCCAAAATAAATTGAACGAAGGGCTCTAAATTAATTTGAAAGATTAAGGGGTTGTTTATTTGATTTATATGTAAATATGGAGGATTTTATAACTTTATGGTTATTCCCCATATCGGGTAAACTTCAAGTATAAAAGGGAGGAGTCTTGGAGTGTTTTGAAGGAGCCATTAGTGGGGATCAGCCATTAGTGGAAGATCCATTAGTTGATCATTCTCCATCGTATTCCTTTCTCTTAGTCTTTGAGAGGCTTTTGTGAGAGAATTTTTTGAGGGAATTAGGAGAATATTTGAGTTGTGATGTATTGTTGTTCTGAGTCTTGTAGTAGATCCTATTAGGCAAAGTTAGTTTTCTTCCTCTTTGTTAGTCATCCCTAGCCTTGAGAGCTTTTGAGAGGGGTGTGAGTGAGAGACTTTTTATATGACTTTGTGGAAAGGCTACAAGATATTGTAAAGCAGTGTTACAAGAGGCTCGTGGAGATTGTACTGCGTTTCAGAACATTTCAATACATTGGTCACTCGATTGAGCTCGACCCGGAGACGTAGTCACGTTGTGGCGAACTCCGTAATCAAATTCGTGTCTTCTTGTCTCTCTCTTGATTCTATGTTTTGAATTCCTTCTGATTAATGTTCCTGCTACTTCATTGTTGATGTCTTTATTCCTTTGTTCATAATCACTTAAGCAACGTTTGTCATAGATCCCTTCCGCTATACGGATCAACTACTGCTAAGGATAACCTGAATCATCAAGCCATGACAAGATCCTTGTTTTGTTTCAAGGAGATGTTGCAATGTATGATGCGAATGTAATGGCTAGGCATGTATGTGATGTCAATGAAATATGGATATGAAAAATGTATCCTAATAGATAAGAGAGCCAAACGAAATCACAAACAATGCCTATTTGCCAGGTGTTCACCATTTGTTTTTATTGCACTTTTTCCTGATTTTATGATGATTTTTTTTTTTGAATTTTTGAATTTTTGATGTTACCAAGACGCCTGTTTTCCAGGTTTTCATCAAGGCAACGATTTTTTTTTTCTTATTTTAATATTGTTTTTGATATTTTCAGGCATAAAACTTCTTCAGATGTATGTTGTTGGTCAAATCTTTAAACAAGCCCCCTTCTGATGTTGACAACTGATATGCCCCCAATCCATATGCCGCAATGATAACGAAAGGGCCCAGCCAATTAGGTTCAAACTTTCCTTTCTTTTCCTGATCCTGTTGATTATGAGGGTTTTCTTTGAGAACTAAGTCACCCACTTGAAAATTTCATGGTTTGACTCTGTGATTGTAGCTACAGGACATAACTTGTTGATATCCCTTCAAATGATTAACTATTGTTTGACACCATTCATCTAGTAGTTCCAGATCTTGCAACCTTGATACTTTGTAGTCTTCATCATTGATTAACCCATTGAGTGATACTCGAAGTGAAGGAATCTCAACTTCCAGTGGTAGAATAGCTTCAGCTCCATAGACCAAAGCATAAGGAGTAGCACCTGTTGCTGTGTGAATACTTGTTCTACTTGATTCACAGTTTTCTTCAAAATCTTCAAAATATTTTTGTTTGAAGCTTCAACTTGACCATTCCCTTGCGGATAATAAGGCATAGAGAACCTGTGTTGGATGTGAAATCTTTCACATAGCTCATCAACATCCTGATTTTTAAAGGGTCTTCCATTGTCTGTGATAATGGAGTTGGGAATACCATATCGACAGATGATATAGTTCAAAATAAATGAAGAGATTTGTTTGCTAGTAACAGTTGTTAGGGGAACAACTTTAATCCACTTAGGGAAAAACTCAATGGTTGTAATGATGAATTTATGTCCATTTGAAGATGATGGGTGTATCTTGCCAACCAGGTCCAATCCCCACTGAGCGAAAGGCCATGTTGTGGTGAAGGGTTGTAATTCTTGAGCAGAAGCATGAATGAGATTCTCATGAATCTGACATTTTGTACATTTCTTCACAAAAATGAATGATTCCTTCTCCATGGTCGGCCAATAGTAACCCAATCGAACAATTTTCTTGGCTAAGGTTAGTCCACTTGAGTGTGTCCCACAAATTCCACCATGTACCTCTTGTATAGCCTTTTCAAATTCATCGCGTTCGAGACATCTAAGGAGGGTACCATCCAGACCACTTCGGTATAAGACATCAACAATTAAGGTATAATAGGAGGATTGACGGATGAAATTTATTTTCTGATTCCTAGACAAGTAAAGGTAAAGTAGTATCCCTTAGGTAAGTTTAAATTTGGCCATACAAGGGAGAATCAAAACTGGTTAAATAACAAATGATCTGAGTTTTAGGATTGTCATAGGCGGGAGAAAAAAATTGTTCCACCAGGAAATCATATCGTGTTTGATTCTCTGATTACTGAAGTAGAGAAGCTATTATAGCCATTGCATCGGCTGCTTTATTATCAATACGTGGAATCTGTATGAACTTGATATCAATAAACTATTTCTTGAAATCATCCACCATTGTTTTTTAAGGTATCAACTTGTCATCCTTAGTGTGATATTCATCATTGATTTGATTTATAGCAAGTTGTGAATCACCAAAAAATTGAAGTTCTATGATTTTCCAATCTACTACAATTCTCATACCAATTACCAATGCCTCGTACTTAGCTATGTTGTTTGTGCAAGGAAACATTAGTCGATAAGATTTTGGAATTGTATGTCCTTGAGGTGTAATAAAAAGAATCCCTGCTCTTGAACCATGTTGAGTGTAAGAACCATCAAAATAAAGTGCCCATGACTGCTTAATAATTGTTGTGAATACATCAGCAGTAGGAAAATCAATGTGTATAGGGTGTTTTGTTTGTCTTGGTGCTTCTACTAATTGGTCTGCAATCACCTATCCCTTTATAGCTTTGCGATCCACATAATGAATGTCAAATTCGCTCAAGATCATGACCCATTTAGCCAACCTACTAGTCAAGGTTGCCTTACTTAGAAGATATTTAAGTGGGTCAATCTTAGCCACAAGCTTTACTATATGTGCTAGCATATAATGTCACAAATTTTGAGAAGTGAATACCACTGCTAAGTAATATAATTCGATAAATGTGTAATTTAGCTCATGACTTGTCAAAGTTCGACTAATGTAATAAATTGTTCACTCCTTTCCTGAGTTGTCTTCCTGTGCCAATAATGCTCCTAGGGACACTTCCATGGTGGAAATATACAATATGAGTGGTGCACCTTGCACTAGAGGAATCAATACTGGTGGATTCATGAGATACTACTTTATCTGATCAAACGTTGCTTCACATTTGTCCTCCCATTTAAATGGAATATTCTTGTGTAAGAGATGTGTAAATGGTAAACTTTTATCCGCCAATTGAGCAATGAATCTTTGAATGGATTGTAACCATCCCTGCAAAGAGCATAATTGATTAATGTTCCTTGGTGGTGGCATATCAAGAATTTCTTGTACCTTAGCTAGATCCACTTCAACTTCCTTTTCTGATACAATGTAACCTAGCAATTTTCTATATTTCACTCCAAAAACACATTTCCTTGGATTAAGTCTTACTTTGAACTCTTCCATTCTTCTGAAAATTTTAGATAAAATATCTATGTGTCCTTCCCTGGTGTTAGATTTGGCAAGGAGGTCATCAACATAATCTTCCATGAATTTATGCATCATATCATGAAAATTTGTTGTCATTGCACGTTGGTATGTAGCCCCTGCATTCTTCAACCCAAAGGGCATTACGTTCCAGCAATAGGTACCCCAAGGACATGTGAACGTTGTTTTATCCTGATCCTCTGGTGCAATATTTATTTGGTTATATCTTAAAAATTCATCCATTAATGAGTACATTGCATGTCCAGTAGTCAAATCAGCAATCATATATATGTTTGGCAAAGGGAATTCATCTTTGGGACATGCTTTGTTCAAATCTCTGAAATTTGTACAAATTCTAATTCTTTTGTCTGGCTTTGAAACAAGTACGATATTGGAGATCCATTCTACATAGTCGATAGACCGAATGAATCCAACATCTAAAATCTTCTTTAATTCCTCTTTAACCAATAATGCAGCATGCGGGTGCATTTTTCTGAGTTTTTGTTTTACAGGTTTTTCCCCCGGCATAATAGATAAATGATGCATGATGAGATCTGGATCTAAGCCAGGCATATCCATGTAGGACCATACAAAACTGATTTGATTGTTCTTGAGAAATTTCGTGAATCTTGGTATTTCCTCTACTGTTAAAGATGCAACCAACTGCAAGATCTTGGGATTTTTAATAGTACCTATATTGAGTGCCTCTGTTGGTTCGATTAGAATGGAAAACCCTTCTTGGTAATGCTTTGGAAGAGTGTCAAGTTTCCCATCCTTTGGTGCCTTTGAAAGGTTTTCACCATTGGATGCGCTTTTTATTTTTCTCTTTTCTTGATCTAATACTGCCTTTGTTAGATTTTCACCATTAGATCTTTCTTTTATGTTATTTATTTCACAGCTGAGAAACTTGGCACTTTCTTGTCGAAAACTATGATCTTGTGATTCCCTAGTGGAACCTATTTCCGGTTGGGATGAACAAAGAAAATTTATTATGGTTTTGTCATCAGGAAAAGTTGGGACATCAATAGGTGCGGCTTGTTCCCAATCGATGAGTTCAAGATGAATCAATGGAAATGGATCATTAGGATGGGTAAGGTCATTGGCCATTACAGTCATGATACTATTGTTAATGTCATTATGGGGGAGGTCTAGAATGGTATCCTCTTGTGGATGATTTGTCTCACTTTGAATCAAATCGGTTTCGCTTGATTCATGATCTCTTTGCAGAAAGTAATCAAGCGGAGGCCTTGAGCTTTTCCCTTGTAAGAATGCGGGTGTGAATCTGTGTATAAAATCCACCCTTTTCTCTAAGATGCAAGTATCATCAAAGAATTCATCCCACTCATATTCATTGGAGTCGGTGTCAGAATTATTTGCTTGAATTCTCAAGATTTTTTCAGTTAACTCCTCTTTAGACATTCTTTGCACCACTTCCTCCTTTGTATCTTCACCATATCCTAACCTAGTCTTATCCTTCGATTGCATTGTTTTCAGTTGGACAGGTTCAATGATACCCTCTTTTATTTTACCTATGGGGCCATTTCCTTCATAACCTATTTGTTGCACGATCGCATAACCTTTTCCATATTGTTTTGTGGGTAACTTGATATGTTGGACTGATTCCTTTTCATCTTTGTAGAGCCAATCAAGGATAGCGCTATCTTCCATTTCATTTTATTTGATAAATACCCCATTAAACTTGGTGATGGGAACTGAAGCTGAGGCTAAAGCTATTGTAACCTTTTGTATGGATTTTGATGGTTGTCCATGGGATCTTGGAGATATGGGTAAATTAGAGAGAGATAAAGAATATTCTCCCACTCCATTATCTTTCAATTTTAGCTTGGCACCAAAATTACTTATCATTTCTTGTGCTTTCTCATTGTACTTGGAGGTAGAGATGGCCAAGGCCTCTCTATTATGTGGGATGAGTGTGTCCTGAGTTGCTCTTAGGTTAGAGAAATTTTGACTACTAATATGATCAGTAGGCATTGTCACCTCTTGTCCATCATATGGAAACTTCAAGCATTGATGATAAGTAGATGGAACAGCTTGCATGTCATGGATCCATGGATGACCCAAAAGTATGTTCTAAGTTAGATCCTTATCTAGAACCTGACAAAAGGTATTCTTCACAACAAGTCCCACTCTGATTGGTAGCATCATAAGGCCTTTTGAAGTCCTTTCCTCATCATCATATGCCTTGATTGTAATCTTCCTTCGTGGATCTATAGATTCTTCTGAATATCCTAAAGCTAGGACCAATTTTAATGTACAAATGTTTAATCCGGCTCCCCCATCTATTAGGACACGTCTAATACGAGCTTTGTGAACCATGACCTCTAAGTAGAGTGATGAATTATGTGGATGGGTTATGGATGAGTCAGATTTTTCAGTAAAGGATAAACATGCGGATGAGGGCAAGTGTCCCATGATGGCTTGAAATTTATTAATATCCAGATCAGGAGATACAGCTGTATCAACAAGTGCCTTTTCCAGAATGTCCTTATGCGCAGGTGACAATTTTAAGAGCTCCGAGATAGAAATTTGAGCTGAGGTTTTTTGTAGTTGATCAACCAAATTGTATTGACTTGGAGGGGGAATTGTCACTTTTGATGAGCTTCCTTTTACAATGATTTTGGCTTGTCCCCTTGTCGTAGCATTGACCTCTCGATATTCTTGCTTACCTTTGATTTTGATAGCATTGATTTTTTTATCATCAATATAACTATGATTGATAATGGTGTTGTGGACATAATTAACATTCTTTCCCTTGTCACCCGAAGATTCCCACTTTTGATAATTAGGAAGCGGATCTTTGAATACTTGATGGTCATCATTGAAATTATGTCCCTCAACTATAATGGTGCGATTATCAATCAGATCTTGAATGATATTCTTTAACCCTTGGCAATTGTTTGTCTTGTGACCTTTACACCTATGATAATCACAAAAGTGTGAGTCATTCTGTGATGGTGGTTTAACTCTAGGCTCATAGTCTCTTTGTGGTGGCAATTTAATAGAATTTTGATTCAATAATTCTTTGAGAATGGATTCCAAAGATTGGCCCAAGGGAGTAAAACTCTATCGATTCGAAAAATATGAAGATTTGGGCACATTTGAATTTTGATTATTTCCAAAATTAATTCCATGATTATTAGTCACATTCCCTTGATTGGAAAAAATACCTTGGGTAATAGAATTTCCAGAATTATTGCTACGTTGAACACCTGACACATTAAGGATGGTAGGCTTCACATTCACGTTGTTAGCATCTACTACCCCATCATTCACAACATTTTTATTTTGAGTCCAAAATCATGACTTGTCATTGTTGTTACTGTTGTTGTTGTTGTACGAATTTGAACCTTCTTTATCAATTTTCAGAACTCCACGCTTGACCAAAGCACCTCCAATAGTAATCGTGTTTTCAATCAATTTTTCAAATGATTGAGGACAATGAAGGTTTAGTCTGTAACTCATCTCTTGATTCAGACTATCAATAAAGATCTCCATATTTTATGTTTCAGGAACAGGGTGAGAGTATCTAGCAAACACCCTTCTCCACCTTTGAAAAAATGTAGTGAAAGATCCCCCTACTTTTTGTTTTACCCTACAAAGATCAAGCATGGTTATCTGGTGTTGGATGTTGTAGGAGTATTGTGGTATAAACTTGTTTATCAACTCCTCAAATTTTTTGATGGGGGGAGTGATCTTTGAAATCCACTCCATGGATTTTCCACCCAGACTTTGTGGGAACAATCGCATTAAGTAGGTATCTTCATGAGAAAATTCTAAGCTTATATTTCGGAAATCCCTCACATGTTCAATGGGGTCATTTTTCCCATTGTATCTATCAAATTTAGGGATTTCGCAATGTTTTAGAAAAGGAATCATTCGAAGACTCCTATCAAATGGATAAGGACATATGTCATCCAAAACATACTTCTTTGTTGCACCCCCTTGCATTTCTTTTATTTTCCCTTGAAATTCCTATATCTGTTGAGTAAGGGCACTAAAATCATTAGGAGAAGTTTCAGGATCTTCTTTAATCCCTTCTTTGTCAAAATCAGCAGGTAACTTAGCTCCTTGATTAGCTAATGAAAGGAAATATGTTTCCTTGTTTCGTTCTAAAATCCTTTCCATAAGAGTATGGAATAGTGGATCATGCTCTGCATCTTGGAGATTTTCTTTCGTTATCTCTTCAATATTCTCATAATTATGAAAGGGGTTCTCTTCCCTCTCATTATTATCACCCATTTTTCTTACTATACTTTCTCTTTCATCTTTTTCTATGTGCTTTCGAGATCTCGTGACAATAGGCATAAGCTTGGCCAATTTTCTACTAACTTTGATCAAAAGAATGAAATAGTGCAATTTTGGTGGATATGAAAGTTAGAAATAGAATGAAGATTCTATGACTTAAATGATTTCTAGTCTTTAGCTCGTGTTTTCCTTGATTGAAAGGATGAAAATCCTGCTTGCAGGAAATTAAACCAAAGATCAAGAAATAAAAATGATTTTGCACTTTGTGAGGTTTTGATCATAGCTTTTTAAAAAGATGGATTATGATAAATTCCTAATGTGCTTGAGTTCTCTATTGCAGAATTTGATTGGGATGAGTAGCATACATTATTGCAAGTTGGGGAATATAAGAAGAATGAATACGTTGACTATGGTTGTGCCTTTGAGAATGGGCTCTTCTTTGAAAGAAGGCTCGTGAGTATAAAGGTTCTACAACATAATCGTTAGTGAAACCTCTAACATAGTCGTGATATCGGTGAATAAAGGTCATGTGTTCAAGAAAGACCTTTCGAATTTCATATATAAATTTCCTCATTTTTAATAACTTCTTATAACCGAGAGATTTCTTTGGCTTTCTAATGTTCCTTTCTAGAGACTTTTTGGCAAAAGTTGCAGACTTCCAAATTCTGAGCATGGAAAAGACTAGACTGAGAAGACTGATTTTTGAATGTCAAAAAAGTCAAAAAAATAAACCTAGGTTCGAAAAACAAATGTGCTCAAATAGAGCATGAATTCGCCAAAATAGACTATCTATGAACCAAAAAAGTGCATAGATGCACTGGAACAGAGCAGCGATGCACCGAAACAAAGTAGCAATGTGTCGAAACAAAGCAGCGATGCACCGAAACAGAGTACAAATGCACTGAAATAGAGCAACGATGCACCAAAATAGAGCAACAATGCACCGAAACATAACACGGATGCACTGAAATAGAGCAGTGATATGCCGAAAAAGAGCACGGATGCGCTAGAACAAACCGTCTATGCGTCGAAACAAATCAGGAATGTGCTAAAATATTTGTTTAAACTTCTAAGACAGACATTTTTGAACAGTTTGATATTTTTGAATGATCTTAATCTGATTTAAATGTGAAAAACATGACATACAATAGTAGATAGTTGTTGTGTTAATTCTAAAAGCTAAACAAAGAGTGTATGTTCTTGATATTTTCATATGTATTGAACAAGATAAGCACTTCAATTAGACTGACTCTTATTTTGTCAAATAGGTCATCATAACATCCACAACCCACATCTTAAAATCGCGTCAACTCACATAGCCATGTCACCCCCTAGAGGTCGCCCATTTTTTTGTCTTTTTCTGATGTGTACTCTAGGTGATGGAAGCAGATACCGAATCCCCTAAGCAAACAATCCATTGTGATTATATGGTGAGTGTCTTGGGGGAAGATTCTTCCCTCCCCTTGCACTGTGTTTGAAATGATGTTTGGATACTGACACGGTTGGCTTTCTACACTATGGTTCATAGTCAAGGTATCCATTCGGTGTGGCAATAGATAAACTCCCTAAGGAGACCTCCTAATCTTTAGAACAAAGATTTTGGAGATGGTTATCTTGCTCACTTCCATTGAATATGGGTTTCCCCAAAATTCACTTTTGATTATAGTGGGTTGGAAAACCTAGCTTTGGTTGTTCCCACTTGGGTCGTTCCTCTTGGGTGAGTACTTTTTCCCACAAGAGAAGGCCCTCTAAAGGATGTAAGAAAGAATAAACATTGCAGAAAATGAAAAAGACATTCTGGTATTTTGGTCACCCAGTTAAGGGGAGAGCATAGACCTATCGCCACAGACAAAGCAAACAATGTTCTTTTTATAGCGCCAAATCACAATGATCTAAACTAAGTGAATATTTTGCTTCACAATATGCATGAGGTTCATTTTAACTGCAAAAATAGTGTGTGGTGACTACCCTAGATTGCTTCATTTTAAACCGTGTCTATCCTAGGGTTGCTTCTTTTTAAACCAAAAAGATCCTGTCTGCGGAAGGCGTCAGAATCAGGATCCTTTTTTTTTTTTACAAAGCCCTTGTATGCGTCGAAACAGGCCACCAATGCACCAAAACAGTTGACGAATGTGCTAAAAGATCAATATGACATGCGTGAAAATAGGTTGTTTATGTGTCGAAATAGTCTGTGGATGTGCTAAAACAATTCGTCTATGCATTGAAACAATCCATCTATGCACCGAAACAGTCCATGGATGCACCGAAACAGTCTATCTATGTGCCAAAATGAGAATCGTATGCGCTAAAGTGCAACTCCAGTCCATCACCTGTCAGAAATTTTCTGCAATAAAAAGATTAAAACGGGGGGACGCCCCACGGTGGGCGCCAAAAATGTGTTGTTAGAAAATGTGGATTAATTAAACAATAAACTAACACACCAATAAGACATTTTATTAAAGAAAACTAGCTAGAAAGCATAAATGCAAACTCTAATGATAGAAGCTTCTTCAAATTCATCCCATTGTTCTCTATCTCCAAGGATTTGATTAAAGTTGTTGGCTCTTAGTTGTGTAAGCAACAAGCTTGTTGAATGACAGCTTAGGAGAATGAGATTAATTGAAAATGTATGTCCATTGCTAATGATTTAAACTATGAACTTGAAATGCTATGATGTTATGATGTTGGAATGTTGATTGGAATGCAACTATAGTAACTACGTGTGAAATCTAGGATGAAATCTACTTACCAAACAGTTGTATTTATAGATTTTTGAAAGGCAAGAATCCAGTTGGCGGAGATCGACGATTATAATTCAAACTTGTCAGGATGAACAGTGAGAGATGGAGAGGTTGAGAGAAAGGTGGAAGGTTGAGAGGAAAGTGGAAGGATGTTTTCAACCTACAAGACCATCCTCACTCAAAAATGGAGACAAACATGGCATTTATCTTTCATTTATGAAATTTGGTTGAATTTTGAGGATAATTGCTCAATTAAATAAATTTATTTAATTTCTTGTGACATGTGCAAATAGAAGTTTCCATAATTTAAATAATTAATATTTAATTATGTGGGAAATGAAAAAGAAAGATAATTAAATATTTTACAATATTTAATTAAGTGGGTTGAAAAAGGATATTTAAATATAGGATGAAATTAGAATATTCCATTGTTTTGAATTTAAACATTCAAACTTTAGAAACAAAATGATAAATAAATTATAAAATTTATTTAGTTTAATTAAGAGGAAAGCAACAATAATTAAATAAACTTTACTCATTTAACTAAACTAGAAGAATTGGAAAGATGAACAATATAAATAAATAATTAAATGTATTTATATGTAGATGACTTAATCGTGACCATTTTTAGATGTGTACATAGTTACCTTTCTTTTTGAGCAACAACATTGTCGTGACAATTTTTGAAAAAAAGGGCGACTCCAGATTAGTTTTGGTAAGTCAGAGATAACTCATAGTGGCTAGTAGAGGACAGAATCAAAGCTTGCAATTAATTTTGATTGAAGAAGCATGTGGCATCCCTTTTTATCACTTGCAATTTTCAGCAGAGACAACACTTGGAGTTAACTAGGCATCCCTACAATTGTGGATTTGGGCCTCTTAAATTTATGGATCTTGATTTCTGATAGGAGAGATTGATGCTAATTTTGTCTATAATTAAGAATTCTCTCTTTATTGTAAAGGTCGGCTAATTGAAGTCTGATTAGCTCCCCGGAGATTAGAATTTTAGCTTTTATTGTTATTTAACAGCTTTCATGCAAGATACAAACACGTTTTACAATTTTAATAAAAAAAAATATTTTTAGAAGTTATTTTAGCTCAACGATGGTGTTGATAAACAATGGCTATTTGTATGCTAGTGCTTGTTGTGCATAAATGTTTTTTATTTGATGAAAATCAATAGAAGACTTCAAAATTGAAACTATTTTATTGCATTATTTGTGAATGATGTTTCTTAATATTTGTTGATCTTCTAATTCTGGTAATGAGCTTGTCATGTTTATTCTTGAAAAGTAAAAAAAAAGTGATGATGAATGGTTGTATGATTCAAATTTGCACTGTGAATGGATGCAATGGCATGGATTTAATTTGTAAATTGTATGTTCTATAGTTTACTTAATTAGGAAGACGCTCATTGTTAGAATTGCATGTCTAAATTAAGGAAATATGTGTTCATGTTTTGTTGTCCTAAATCCTTGATCGATCTTTTGATATTTATTTTAAACCCCCAGTGTTAAGTTATATTATACTCTCTAGTTTGTACATGTTTATGAGCAGGCCCCTTGAACATTACAACCACATTGACCCTCAATAAAACAACAACATTGTGATCGAACATCTAGGACCTTGGAAGATGATTGATTTAACAGTTCTTTTTCTTTTTTAGGAGAAGCAAGGTGATTACATCTTTCTTGCATGTTGTTGTATCAATTTGTGCATCAACAAGAAGAAGGCACAAGAGGATAGCAGCACCACACCTTGGAGAGTCTTTTTTGATGATGGAAGAGAAAAATTCATCTGAGGAAGAGGGAAAATGTGAAGAAAATGGGTCCCTTGAGGCTAAAATTTTTGCTAACAATACTTGTGAGTATGTGTTTACAAGTGCAAAAAATGAAAATTAAGATGGAAAAGAGTCTAAAGAAGGAGGAGAAATACATATATTGTATGAATATTGTTAGACAAATGTAGTGCACTATGGGGATGAAAATGTTGCAAAACCAACCAAGGTAATGGTTGCATTTTCTAATTTTATGGAGATGAATATGCTGACATATTGTATTTGAATGTTGAAGATGAAGACATAGATGGTGGTACTGAGGCATATGAATAATAATTTGAATTTTGGTACCTTAAAGTTGAGAAGATGCTCAATGAGAGATGGTACAAGAAGAAGAAAACGGATCTAGGGAAATTTGCAAAGATGAAGGACAAGTTGCCAAAGAATTGGAAGGCCAAGAAGAGAGAGAAAATTAGCATTTTGGTTTTGTTTGATGTTCTTCCATGTAATAAGGTCTAGAAAGACCATTTCATGTATTTTGGGGTCCAATAAGTGTTCTTGGTCATTGATTAGAGTCTAGATTCAAAACTTGTAAAAATTTGCACAAATGTTGTCAATGTTGTAAAAGTTGCAAAAACATGGAATATAAAGAGCCATAAGTTGTAAATGAGGGAATCTCAATGGTTGTAAGTTGGAAAGTTGGTTGAGAACCATTGGAAAAAAAATTTAAAGTTTTTAAAATTATTTATCAGGTCGAAAACATGGTTGGGGGGTGTGGTGGTTGAATTTTTGGTAGTTGAAGCAATAAAAATACCTCTATTTTTTGTATTTTTGAATGTTTCCTTGTTGTTATTTGATATAGTACAGATTTTCATGATCCCATACTGACTCCTAATCAATTGTATTTGTTAAAATTGTGAATCTAGTATCTATTGGCATTGGTTTCATTTAATTTCATCAAGTTTTCAACAAGTTGTGTCCATTTTACTAAAATAAGTCTGAAACCCTAGTAAGCCTAATTTGAGGGAGAACAGTCCAAATTTGAGTCTTGTGTTTGAAAACAACCGTACCCCAATTCTTAGTATCTTGTATAAAGCCCAAATGCGTATCTATAACTGTGTTTATATTTTTAGTATCAAGTATAGTTTGAAAGTTATGACCAAAATACATGAATTTCATGCTCCACTTCAAGCCTAGTCAAGAGTAGAACAATAAAGTTTTGAACCTTTCCTTCCAAAGTAACCATATCTGATTTATTCATATGTTAAATAGATCCATAAATGGTATCCAAATCTTGGTTTTTATTTTGGAGATAAATTCTACTTGGGAAGTTGTGCCCATTTTAGTCAATTTGAAGTACAATTAGGAGATTGAGGCCTAATGAATGAAAACCATCATGTGAATGTTTAGAGATTGAAAGTTTTCTTTTTTGAGGATTGTTTGGAGTTGTCCACCCCTACTATATATCATAAATTATTGGTTTAATGGATTATGAGCTCATTCATGTCAACATTAATATCAACCTTACACGAAATATTTTGCTCATAGTTTGAGTTTGAACTCCACCATTGATTTTACAAGATCAAACAGTTGATGTGATTCATGTATTTAATACCACTTTATCGCCACCACTTTCTCTAACTACCATCGGATAGAGAGGTATAAAACTCTATATCATATGCTTCTTTGTATTTCACTGTGGGGTAGTGGAATCCTTACCTCTATATCGCAAGCTTGACTTGTATAACTCATGATACTGTGGTTTACATTAACAGTTCCTTACCTCAATAACACAATATTGACTTGTTTAACCTACAATACTATAGTTTACATTAACGGTTACCACCATACCCCATGCCCTGTCACATCCTTCCGTAGTAGAGTAGTTCATACTGCCCTACCACATGCCTTTATGATCTTCCCCATGGGATGGCGAGTTATTCCCCACTATACCACACCCTTCATTTTTCCTTCTCGTAGTATGATGATTTATGATGTATTTTAATTCTCTCATACCACCCAACCACATCCTCATCATAATACATTTGTGGTATGGCAGTAAAAATCTTCATTTTTTTTGTTACACACCGCCAGCCTGCCAAGGGTTCGGATTACTTATGCAGGATCGTGATAAGAGATTGTTAAGGGATTTGGAATGTTTTTAGTTGGACATGATTTTGTTTAAGTATATATTTGATGAAGTTTTGGTATTTTTAGTAAAAAATAAAAAGGAATATAAGGTTCAATGCTTGGGTCATGGAGCTCAAGGTTAATTGTGATCATGGAACTAGGCAAAATTTTAAGGCTCTAACACACCTCATGATGAACTAGACTATGTTTTTCCTTCATCCTGCTTGTGTTATGTTTTTATGAGTTCTTCCCTTGTGAGTATATCCCTAAGGAAATTTTTTCTAATACTTGTAATTTTAAACATCTTCGTTTCTAACTACAAATTCTTTTTAATCTATAAACTGAATTCTATTTTAAGTTTTCATTTGCAGTTATCAACTAGTGTAGGAGCACCCTTAGGACCTGATGCCTATAGGAGGAAACGTTTCAGGTTTTTTTTTGTGTGGTTGTTTCATGTTAATAAGGTCATTTATGACTATTTTGTATCATTTTGATCCATTTTGGAATGTTATAGGTCCATTGGTCAAAATTTGTAAAAATTTGCAAAAAAGATGTAAAAGTTGTCATTGTGAAAGTTGTCAAAAGTACATTAAAGTTACAACTATGTTTAGGAAGCTATTTGTGGGTGGTTGGTAGTTTGATAATTCTTGGGAAAGAATAAATACATGTTTTAAACATTAATTTAAAGGTTGGGAAGGTTGGGAGGAGATTGGAATGAAGAAATTTCAATTTTACACTCTAAAAGTTTTATTTTTCTAAAAAAATTGACTGTTCTTTTCATTTATGTGAATTGTACTTGCATTTAATGACCTACACTTGATTGGAGATAATAGAGGATTGAATCACCTTCCAAATTAAATTTTTTTGGCTAGCCAATTTCATTCATGGTTTGTTACTTGCATTGTAGGGGTGTTTCATATTGCTATGCTTATTTGAGTAAGGGTTCAACCATGGTTTCATTCATTCATGGAAAAGTGGGCCTAGGTTGTGAGATGTGTTAAGAAAAATTTTATTGAGACCATATGAGATGTGTTTGAAGTATTGGAATAGGATTAAAGATCCCTTGAATCCAAGAACTCAGTTGTGTCATGCCTAATTGCCCAAGTAGGCCTAGTAAGAAGGAGGATGGTTAGTTTTTGAACCCTTATGTACAGAAAAACCCTACTTCATTTTTGGATATATGTAAGAATGGCCAAAAGGTTATCCTAAATGGGTCTCTTATTTCTGTAGAGCAGGTCTATTCCAAAAGATATGACCAAAAAGGCCTTTTTGAAAGGCTAAAAGGAAGAATGGTGGTTTGGGAAGGAAATCCCATTGATTCATGCCTAGGGGTTCTTGTGAGTGGTTGTCTGATTTTGTTGGATCATTGTACACCCTTTTTTTGCATCATCAGTAGATTGGAAAGTCAACAATTATCAACTTATGAACTCAATAAAAAATTTACTAATTCAAGTTGTTGATTTATACATTATTGTTTATTTGGACTTCATGAAATGAAGACAAGAACTATAAGGTGCAAATTAGATGATGTTGATCATAGTTCAGATTCTAGAGACAAAATATGAGTGTGCACCTACTAAAAAAGTGGCCAAGAATAATGAATATCTTTTGAGTCTTGGCTTGAAAAGGCAAGTTGTAAATCCACTAAGTAGTATATTATTTGTTTAATAGTGTTTAACCAACTTTTATAGGCAAGAAATTTATGTATATAGATATAATACGATTATATTATTTATAGGAAACAAAAATAGTGCAAATGTGGAGAAAAAACAAAAGGAAAAAACATACAATGTCGCCATCTCATAGAAGCCAACACTTTTTTTATTCAAAAAATGCAGCTGGTGAAAATGATAGTTGTGATGATGTGCAACCTGGTATAGCACATGGTGATGTGTAGCCTAATATAGCACATGGTGATGTGCAACCTGATATAGAACATGGTGTTGTGCAAGGTTGTGATGATCTCTTAGGAATAATTCTAAGAGAGTTTAAATAAAAACATTAGGGCAAAGGAATAACAAGTCTGCAAATAACTTTTTCCAACATTAAAGAACGTGTTTAATAATTTGGAATCCACAAATACCAGTACTAATCTACCTACTCATGACACACCTAATTTGGCCAAGGAGCATGAAGTTTTGGTTAATGAAAGTCATGAATAGAGACTGCTTGCATATGTTGTGCCTCAGTGTGCACCTGTTGCATCTAGAACTTTTGATGGAACTAGTGGATCGGCCATAAATACTGGTAGTGGTAATTTAATAGAATATGTGGATGTTTTTTTCAAAAGACAAATATTGATTCAATATTTGTACACATCTACTTAGAGGAATGCAAAAGAAAGAAAATTAGAAGGAAAGAAGACATTCTTGCTTGAGGTATTGAGAGATGGTGAGCCCATTGGGCCAAATGCTATAAAGTGGGCCATCGAGTTGGGTGTAAGATGTAGGGCCCATTTGGATATTTGAAAATCAAATTTTGCATATCAAGGTCCATGAGTTGTGGAAAATTTTATACAAAAAATAGAAAATGCTTTTGAAACTACCTTGGTGGACAAATCTCTAGAAAATATTACAAGCAAAGGATGAGAGTTTCAATGAAAAATTATAGATACATGTGAAGATAATCAATCATGTTGGGAAAAGAGAGGTTCGACTCTAGTTTATCTCTCAAAGAGTGGGAGGCATTGAGAGAAAGTATGCAATCCGAAGAATATTTGGCAAAGAGTAAAAAAGGCAAGAGAGAAAGAGATAATGTGAGGGATGGATATACATTTAACCGAGCGGGTTGCATGCCAAAATGGAAAAAATTACAATAAGTGTATGGATTTTTTATTCAATTTTGTATTTTACCGACTATAGGTTGAAATTGACATTGTATTTTAGGCGAAAAATAGTAATAGAGAAGTTAATGCAAAAGATATTGTTAATTATATGGCAGCGCTAGATGCTAGTAAATCTAAGAGTAGGATGAAGTTGAAATCTAGTTCGTCAGCAAAGAATTCATAGCCATCTATTCAATTCCCAGTAAGAGCCTCTATAGAACATGTCAAATCATATGAAAAAGGGTACTAAAAGGTAATGAATTGCATATTAGGTCTCAATCACCAAGTTTCACAATTGTTTGAAACTATTGACCCCATGGTTTTTGCATGGAATGAGCATAAATCCATGGATTCAAATGAAGTAAGAGGCTCTATTGATCTCATTTCTTCTTGTTTAGCAGTTCTATATACAAATGACTCTTAATATGTAGATTATTGAAATCTGAGCATATGAGAATCCAACCCAATTTCTTTATTGTTGGAGTGATCCCAAAAATGTTCTTTTGTAAAAAATTTATAGCTTGCATTCTTTACTTGACTATTGAATGCTTTGTATATTTCTTACACGATGGTTAAACCACATGCAGAGAAAAAATTTCAAAGGAATGAGAAAACAAAAATGCCTTTAGGGTGTCAACAAAGCTATCAATATTGATAGTGATGAAGTGGACAAGAATGCGCAACACAATCATCTTAGTTGTCCTAAAATTGAGGTAATTAATATAATAGTTTCCAATTATCTGTCCCAATGTTTTTTCATTCTTCATGCTTAAAATGTTCTTTTGGACAAAAAATTATATCTTTTGCATTCTTTACTTGACTTATATTAATTTTTGCATGATGATTAAACCACATGATGCAGAGAAATTATATGAAAGAAGGAAAAAAATAAAAATGCCTTATCAAGAGAACTCTCTGCAAAGTTGTACAACTTAATGTCTACAATGACATTAATAGTGGTTATGATGATGAACTCGATGAGCATGCACATGATATTCATAGTGGTAGTCGTGTTGAACTCAAGATGAGTGTTATGAAACCACATGCAAGTAAGTACTATTCAAGTAAGTAATGGTTTTTTTATTATGTAAATAAGGGTAATAATTACCTATTTGATAGAAGTTGGAAGTTAGAATAGTAGTGAAGTGTAATTAGCTAGTATACATAGATTATGGAATTAAGGGAGAACATATAACTTACATATGGAAGCTTAGAGCTTAGTTGTAATAGAGTGTTTTATCAAAGAACATACAAAAAATAATTTGTTCCAAGACACGAGACACTACATACAACTGTCAAAAATAATATGTGTTTTTTTTTACAGATATTTATCTGATAAACTCCAAGAGGGGGATACCATTGAGGTTTTGGATCCACATGATGGTGTTGTTGCAGGCATTAGGTGGATTCAATCACTATGTATTATGCATGGAGTCAAATTGAAAGGAACATGAGATACACATATATGTATTTTATAGGTCTTAAGTAACATACCCCTTCCTCATGTAGACAAAATAGATGGAGTTTTCCATCTAAAAGAGAAAGTAGGGACCTTCGTACGATGGCCACTAAAATATTTGAAAAAAATCACAGAGAGTTAGTCGTAAGTGAAAAAGAGAAAAATAAGGGTTAGTAGTAGCAAAGTGTGGAGAGTGAAGTTGCAGATAGAGAATGTATTGAGACTGAATAAGTTGAGCCCAAACAAAAACAAAAAAAATTGATTTGAGTGTACATTCTATGAGTAGAACAGAGAATGTTCTATCTTACTACACCTATAATGTAAAACCCCTTGATTATGTTTTTCTCTTTTTGTTTGGGTTTCACTCATTCAAATTGGTGCATTATATAAGAGGGGATATGTTGTTATGTAGGAAATAGACCTAGAGAATAGGGGTGTAGAAAAAGAAGTAAATACAAAGCAGATAAAGAGGTGTACAGAAGAGAAAAAGTTGCAGACAATCCAACACATGTATGTACAGTTACAAATAAGTTACAACATAGAATAGTCATCAAAATTGTAATATCTTGCATAACCAAAAAAATGCATTGTAACTCTATTTTCTCAATCACAACACTAAGAAACACACTTTGTAATAGTACATTTTTCAAAGAAAAGACACATTTATGTCTTGTACATCTGTTGTAAGAACATGTTTTATCAATAAAATTTTAGTATTTTCCTTCTTAATAGCCATTTCATTATGTGAAAATGAATGATTGATTATGTTTTTCTATATTTTATATGTTTAAACCTCAATTAAAGCATTGTCTCATTTCCAGCACTTATAGGCAAAAAGCAATGAACAAAAACAATTAAATAAACTACCAATTGACTAAATATACTACCAGCTGATTAGTGAATGAAAAAATGACTGAATAAGTGACTAGTTTAAAACATTTAATGACTAAATTAACGACTAAATTACACACTTCCAAATCAATCAAATTAACAACTAGATCAACAACCAAATTGATCAATCAAACAACTAAATTAACGAGCAAGTCGATCACTCAAACAATTAAACCAATGACTAAATTTATCAATCGGGTGACTAAATTAATGACCAAACTCAATCAGCTGAATGACTCAAAATGGTTTACTCATATATTTGGCCATGTTATAAATGATTGGTAATAAACTACTACTAGTCACGCGACAATGTTCATGTTGACTTTTCAGTTTTCTTTGGTTGTCCTTGATGACAAAATCAGTTGGCATTCTCTTTGGTATCTCAGATAATCATTCAGAGGCTTTGTTTTTGGTATTCATGTTCATGATGATTCAATTTTTTCATGTTGATATTACTCCTGTGGCTTCTGGTTCAGATTTATGAATGCAATATATTTTTCAGATAGTTATGGTTATTGAAATTGTGATAAAGCATTATTATAGGTCATTCAAGATGATCATGCAATAGGTTCAGGATATTCAATTTGACTGGTTGGCCCTTCTTTATTGTATTCCACAGGGCATTCATCAACTTCAGATTTATGACATTGTCACCTTGACATGTTCAAGTATATCATTTCGGTTGATCTTTTTCCAAATTGATCTTGGTTTGGCATCTATATCATCTTGGCATATTTCTATCTTAATGGTATCAATGGTTATGAATTATTGATTGATAAATATGGCATATGAATTCTGGTTCATTGTTTATTTATATTTATTTAACAATCAATTAAAGTGTTTAAGGATTCAGGTAGTTTGGTTATTGATTCACTTTTTTCTATGAATTTTGTCTTATTGACATCATTGCACTCGTGTCTTTCTAAAGTCTCTAAATTCATCTTGAATTCACATTACTTGGAAGCATTGAATTCATATTGGTTCAGGCAACGTTATTTGTTTGATGGTATTATTGATACATTTGGCATATGAAATATGTCTAAGGCTTTGGGCATTATGGTATTACCACTGACCTTTATTAATAAAAGCCTTTATCAAAGGTCACCTCTTATAAAGGCATAAAGGAGTCATCATTTAAAATTAAGTAAAACCTATCGGGTTTCCTTAAGCATTTGATATAAATGATAACACTCCTAATGGGCCTTATTGCATTGGTAAATGAATTTGAATAAAGTCATATCATTTTTTGGATCAACCATTATATTTCATCATTTTACATAACTCTATGTCAACATCTAAAAAGGTATCAAACCCTATCAGGTTTGCTTATGTTTTCATTGGTGGTAATATGTATCAACGGTTTGTGTAAAATATTTGGAGGCAATGATTGTGTCAGCATACTTGATAAAATATTTATGATAGCAATCTTAAATTCATTATGATGTTGTATTAAATCATGACTTAAGTCATTCTGGACTTAAAGCTTCATTGTGTTTTGGTATAGTAATCGAATGTCTTCATTTGAATGGATATTAGGCCAATCCTTTTTGATCATTCATTTTGCTAAGGGTTGAAACCCTTGCTTTAGTCATCGCCATGGTAATCTATATTTCTACTAATGGTTGAATTTAGTGGTGTTGTGTGTTTGATGTAAGTCTGGTCTGAGATGTAAGAGCCAATGCAAGCTCGACAGCTCAGTCAAAGGAGTTATGAATTTGGGCAACTATGATGATAAGCATCAATTCTCTCTATTTTTTATATGATTTTCTTGCAACATGAACATGTATTATTATTCTTTGCTTGAAGAAAGTTATTATGTTCAGAAAAAAGGAAAGGCAATTACTAGTTTTTGTTCAATTATGAAAATACATAAGTGGATTCTTGTTTATCTCTGTCAGGATGGCATGATATGATTTTTGTTATATTATTTTCCCCTATAATGGGAATTCTGAAAGAAACATTTCTTTTGGATATTAAGTTCATCGTGATATGGGTTTGGTTACAAATCTTTGTCAAGCCCTTGCAGTGATATTATTTTATAATTTTTCAACTTGAAAGAGGGTTTCAGGAAATGGGTGATAAAAATTCGATAGACATGTTTAATATAATGGGTTTTTGGTTTTGCTTCAGATCTAAGAATGAACTTGTGTATGGTTGTTACAAAAAAAAGATGCTCTTTATTCTACTCTATTATTATTATTATTTTGTGGTGCCTGAAAAAAACGGTTCCAGCAACCAATTGGGAAAAAGATTCTTTTGAAAATGACATTCTTGAAGACTCTTTTTTCAGCAGATCTATATTTTTTGAAAACATATAAATACAGTGTTTCATCACTATGATATTTTGATGTTATTGTTGAGATTGTAACTTGTTACTCTATCGAAAAGAAAAAAATTTAAAATCTATGTAATACAAAATAGAAAATATGTTATTGACCAAAGATGTTTACTTAGTTTATTTAATATTTTAGGGATTCATTGTTTTGAATATTTAGGGTATTAGATAGATTAAGGGTGTGGGGTTCTATGAGCTTATCTGGAAAATAGAGAGATTCTATGTGTTATTTTTATTCTATAATCTGAAAAGGGGTTGGTGCTCCTTGAAATTGGTGTTTCAAAATGAGGGGTTGGTGCTCTGAAATTAGCCTATAAGGCATCGTTGATAGTGGTTTTCAACTAAGAGCCTGAAAGGAAACATTTTCAGGAGTGGTTTTTCTACCCCAAGAGGGTTTTCCACTCGACAAATCTTGTGTCTCATTGTTTATTTGTGGTTTCATCTCGACAAATCTTGTGTCTCATTGTTCATTTGTGGTTTCATTTCTTTACTGTGATAATGTTGTATTGTCTATTGTTTTTCTATTACATTTCTCATTTTAGTTTATGAATGATTGCATTCAACTCATGAATGTATTTATCATTGAAATATTGAGAACAAATGTGTGTTATGGTTTATTTTCTGAAAAATGGTAAAATATGTTAAGATACTGATTCACCCCCCCTCTTAGTGTCATTTTCACTTTAACAATTGGTATCAGAGCATAGGGTCCTCTAATTGGTCTAAACCACCTAGGATCTATTCAGGTCTATTTTAAATGTCTCAAGCTCATGAAGGCACATCTGTGACTAGAGCTCCATTATTTGAAGGGAATAGATTATGTGTTCTGGAAAATCAGAATGGAATATCTTATTTCTATTGATCTCGATGTGTGGAGCATAGTATTAAATGGGTACATTGTGCCAGTCACATTACCCACAACTACTGATGAAAATAAAAAGTATGAAACTAATGCTAGAGAAAAACATTCTCTCTTGAGTGCATTAACTAAAGATGTCTTTATTAAAGTCATGCATTGCAGTTCTACTAAGGAAATCTAGGATAAACTTGAAACCATTTATCAAGGAAATGAAAAATTTAAACACTCAAACTGTCCTTACTCTAAAACATCAGTTTGAGGAAATGAAAATGAGGGATGATGAAAAAGTGGTTGATTACTTCTTGATAATAGATGAAGTTGTTAATGCTATGAAAGGGCTAGGAGAAGATGTAAAATAATTTGATGTAGTAACTAAGGTCATTAGAACCTTACTGCCTAAATTTGAAGCTAAGGTTTCTACTCTTGAAGAAAATAAACATTTTGACCAGCTTACCTTAGATAGTTTACAAGGTACTTTGACTGCCTATGAAATGAGAATTAGTAAAAAAAATTCAATAGGAAAAGAAACTGCCTTTAACATTGAAAAGAAAGAAAAATATGAGGTTAGTGAGTCAAAAAATTTTGATTCTAAAGAATCCCATTTTGTTAGAAATCTTAAAAAGGGATATGGAAAATATAAGGGAAAACTTCCCTTTAAGTGTTTTTACTATGGAAAAATAGGTCACTTTGCTACAAAGTGCCCCTATGGTGATCAAAACAATGACAATGAGGAATCTGAAAAATAGCCTAAGAAAAAGGCCTATAAACCTAAACAAAAATTCAACTTCAAAAAGAAGAAGAGTTTATTTAGTAAAGATGAAATAGACACTGAATCTGAAGATTCTTTAGCTGAAGAAGATGAAACACTATTCATGGTTGAAATCATTCAGCAAGAAGATACAAACAACAATGATAATGAAGATGGTGAAGTAGATCTAGAAGGTGAACTGAAATGTGCTTTAAAAGAGATTAAAAAACTCGAAAAGAAAATTCTTGCTCAAGAAAAAAAATATGCTCAAGAACAAACTTCAAACAAAGAAATAGTCTCTTTGAAGACTCAACTTGAAGAAGCCAAGAGATTTGTGGATTGTCTTCATGTTGGTATAATTCATAAAGATCAAGAAATTCCAAGACTTGAACATGAAATTGTTGATCTTAGGAAGACCATTGAAAAGTATGAAAGTACTTTAAAACTGAATGACATGCGTAGCAAGCATAAATTGAATAAGGATAAAACTGGTGTTGGGTTTGAGAAGGGTGAATGTTCAAATGATGATGCAAAGAAAAATATGATGCTGCAAACAAAATTTATAAATCAAATCATCTTGATTCTGATAAGAATCATGTTCATCCTTTTAGGAATAACAGAACATCATAAAAATTCAACCCTTTCTTTTATGGGTATTGCTTTTTCTACAACAATTTTGGCCATAAAGTGAGCTCTTGTAGGCTTATGAATCCTAGAATACCTAGGTTTGTTCATAATCAATAATTTGGTTTTGCTAAATAGATCAGATTCTTTAAATGCAATACTTTGGTTCATTTTGTCAAACAGTGCAAAGCTAATCTACAAAATAAACAACAAAAAGACCAAAATGGTTTGGAAACGTAAGAATGTCAAAAACATAGAGAAAACTATGTTAGTCCAAACTTATTTTCATTCCAAGAAAAAGGACTTGTGGATCCTAGATAGTGGTTGTTCTAACTACATGACAAGAGACAAGGATAAATTCATCAAACTTGAAGATTATGTAGGTGGATATGTGAAGTTTGGTGATAATTCTAGTATACAAATCAAAGGTAGAGAGGTTCACTTCATAGGGATGTGAGATTAAAAACAAGCTTGGATAGGTTGTTGCGGATAGAAGACGGACTAAAGGAAATGTTTACGATCTTCTTGACACATCTAGTAATGAAAATAATGAAGGTGTGTGTCTAATGGGTCAATTTGAAGAAAGTTGGTTGTGGCATAAGAGACTAGGACACATAAATTTTGACAATCTAGTTAGAATCAACAAAAATAAAATGTTAGAGGTTTACCAGTCCTTAACAAACCATAAAATTTTATGTGCAAAGAATGTTTAAGTGGTAAACAAACTAGAGTCAGTTTCAAAACAAAAGAACATTCTTCATCAAAACCTTTATAGCTAATGAATATAGACTTTTGTGGACCAAATAGAACAAGGTCTATTAATGGTGAAAAGTACTTTAAGATATTTGTGGATGATTATACTAGAATAGTTTGGGTCACATTTCTTAAACACAAATCAAAAGCTTTTGAAAGGTTCAAAATCTTTCATAAAATGGTTGAAAAAGAATCAGATTTAAAGCTCAAATGTATAAGATTTGACAAAGGAGGTGAGTTCACCTCTCAATGTTTTATTGATTATTGTGAACAACATGGTATTAAGAGGTAGTATGTTGCCACTAGAACACCCCAACAAAATGGGGTGGTTGAATGTAAAAATATAACAGTAAAAGAAATGGCTAGAACAATGCTAGATGAGGCTAAGTTGCTTGATATGTATTGTAAATAATTTGTTCATACAACTATATACATTTTGAATAGAGTGCAACTTAGGTGAAATATAAATACACCCCCTATGAACTATGGCATGGAAAAATAGCTTTTGTGAAGCATTTTATAATTTTTTGAAGCAAGTGTTTTATTAGGAAAGATGATGATCATCTTGGAGGATTTCAACCAAAGTGTGATGAGGGTATCTTTTTGGGATACTCAACACATAGTAAAGCCTATAAATGTCTTAACAAAAGGCTTAATAAGATTGTTGAAGTAGTTAATGTAAAAATTGATGAAATACGACATTTAGATGTTGAACCTATGCAAGATGATGAGGAAGAAGAATTTTGAACTTGAAAAAAATTCAGAAGGATTTGAAATAGCAAAGACTAATGTTGAAACAAGTTCTAAAAATGATGAAACGAGTCTTAAAAAGCGTGTGTCAAAATGTAATACCCCTCCGTTTTGCTTCTTGTTCAGTTTGTTTTATGCTATGTTTGGTTGCAGTTACTTTGAGACTGGATACATTTTGTTATGATGTTTTGATCACTACTATTGAGTGACAACTATTATTGTGGGATGTAGTTATCTAATTATTGTTTCACACGCATTATGGATTAATGATGTTGTAGAGTTAGCATGAGATGTTATTATGAGACTGTTGGAATTATGATGGAAGTGTCAGTTTCAATGACTGTATTGGTGAAGAGGACGGTTTCGCATCACTCACTTGCGAGCGCCCTGTGAATCCATGATTTTTTTTTCACGGTGTGTATTATATGCTAGATATATTGTATGATGTTGTTTACTTGGTTGTAGGATTGCAGGTACATGACATCGACTCCACCTAGTTTCATAGGTTTGAGCTTGTCGATCCAACGGTTAAGTTGAATGGGAGATAGTAGCTAGGTAACATGTGTCAAGTTTACACCCTAGCCTTAGTATGTCGTCAATCGTGTGTGTTGAGTCATTGTCTGTCTTATTTTAATGTTATTTGATTATGAAGGATTACTGATTTGGAAATAGATATTTAGAATAATTGCATTTAAATCATGTTGATGGTTATTTAATTTAAATAATGCAATGTGGATAAAAGTTTATATTTAAATTAATTAATTATATTTAGTTTATTTAATTAATTAAATTTGATCCAAGGGGTTGAATTTAGTTATTAAATAATTAAATTAATTAATTAAACGTGATGCAAGAGAATGAAAAGAAATAAAAGAATTAATATTAAATTTGGAATTTAATTGCAACGTGTGGGAATAAATTGGAAATTGTAATTAAAATGTTTATTTGGGAAATTAGTTGCAACTTTGGATATTAATTTATTATTTGAAATTGCATTTTAAATTGAAAGTGAAATTGAAATATCTAATTTGCATGTAATGTGAATTAGGTTGTATTAGGTATTTTTGATTTATAAAGAATACATGTTTTAATTTTTAGGGCAGCAGAAAGTGTTAGTGTAATTAATTAATTAATTATTACACTAGCATAAGTTAACTTAGGGTTAATTAATCATATAAGTCCTAAGTTACTTTTTATCATTTAATAATGGTGTTGAGATAAGATTCCCTTCTAGAAGATGAGTTGTCTTTTCTAGAAGTTATCTCCATCTTGTTATCATTCCCTAGGTAGGGTTTCATGTTGTCACATGTTGTGTGATTTGAACACTTGGCAACATCTTATGCATTCTAGGTTTAGCTCTTGCCTATATAATCAAGCATATGTACACTTTGTAAATCAATCCAGATCATCATAATAGAATCTCTATTTTGAATGTCATTATCATACTTTTTGTGTGGGTGAATATTTCTTCTTGGCAAAGGTCCTCCATTGAAGTCTGCAGCTTCATCAAGGCAACCTGTGTATCCAGCATTCCAACATGGTATCAGAGCTGTTCCAGTGAAGGTTCATCCCAGGATCAAGAAAGTTTGGCTCCGATTTGGACATATTCAGCCATTTGAGGTATATCTAGGGTTTTTGCATTTTGTACTATCCATACACGTTTGCAAAAAAAATATCCTCCCTTTCAGTCCTCCATCATGGCAAAAATTTTTTAGGTCACTGGGCATTTTTTATTTCTAAAAACGGACTATTTTTTCTATAGTTCTGGCAAAAATTGCGTTCTACGGGCGACCTGCTATTTTAATACACAGTCGGCATAATTATATTTTTTTGTGGGCTATAGTTTTCTATCGGGTGGCTTTAATATTTTCTGCAGATTAATAATCAATTTTTAATAAATTTTGAATTGTTGTTTAAACAATATTCAAAATTTAATTAAGTCAGCCCCGCCGACTAGTCTGCAGCCACCGACAAGGTTGTCGGCCTCCGTCGCATCCGCTGGCATCATCGGTCGGACCGGTCACATCTTCCGGAATCAACCGCCAGTCACATCACCGACCACTATTGTCGGCACGTCACATCCACGTTGCCGCCGACCACCGGTGTATTTCCCCGGAGTCCTTCCCACCTACCGAATGGTGACTCCCGCCAGCCGTCCAGCACTCCGACCGCTACCCTCCGCTCTATCCGAGCAGTGCTGCCGCTCCGCCCGAGATCTCCGCCCCGCCGCCGCCGGCAGTGGCACCTTTTTTTTTACCAGCCCAGTGCCTGTGGTCACATCAACGACCAGGTGCTAGTGCCCGGGGGTGCTCATGTTTTGCACCTGTTTAGCTTGCAGGCCCTAATAGGGCATATTGTTTCAAATCGCCATATCTTCCGCATACGTTGTCGAAAATTCACAAACGATATACTGTTGGAAAGGTATCGACGTCTACTTTTCAGTGATCCACTCTATTTTTCCACATTCTGCTTCTATCAGACATACCATCCAGTTGAAGTGCAACCCCTAAATTGGGGTTTTTGGAGGTGATACTTTTTCAGTTTGTTGAAATTCTGCCATCAGCAGGGTATTACTGTTTTTTTCCAGCATTTCAACACTATCATTAGATTTTCAGTATTCTTTTTCAGATATTTTTTGTCTTGTTCTCTTTTTCTCTCTAATGGTTGAATCAGGTTTTGTGCTTTTAACTCCCCACAATTACCACACATGGAAAATTGGTATGCAACGTCTCCTCTGGTCTAGAGGTCTTTGGTCTACATTGGATGTGAATCAACCGAATCTGACTAGAGAATATGAGAGGTTTCAGCATCGGATCAAGTGTGAGGAGGCTATGGGACTTATTGCTCTTCATATCTCCAATTCACTATTTTTCCACATCGAGGGGTGTAATACTCCTAAGGAAGTTTGGGATAAGCTCAAGACATTGTTTGGTTCAATAAGTGATATTCGGGCACTTCAATTAGAGTCAGAGATTGCTTCACTCTCAGTTGATACTTTTCCCTCTATTGATGATTACTTGGTGAAATTCAAGTCCTTGAGAACTCAACTTGCAGGGTGTGGTAAGGACAAAACTGACAAAGAAAGCATCTTCATGATCTTGTCTAAATTAAAAGGATCTTTTTCCTACTTTGCTACTTCTTTTTATTCTACAATGGATGGACTTGGAGACAGTTTTGTGATGCCTTCATTTGAGACTTTCTGTGAGCGATTGACTAGGGAGCAATCTAAACTCCTCCAAGTTGATTCATCTTCAACGTCTCATGCTCTCATTGTAGCACCATCCAAAGGGAAAGGAAAGCATAAGGGAAAATTCAAGACAGGATCTTTTGAATCATCACAGCACAAGGTAGACAGGCCTACAAAGGAGAGGCCCAAATGCAACTTTTGTAATGGGCTTGGACATCGTGAGGAGACTTGTTTTAAGAAGGAGATTCATGAACTGAGAGAACTTCTCAAGGATCATAACATCACTCTTCCTTCTTCTTCTGTCCTCTCATCCCACTCTTCTTCACATGAAGAGTCATCTTCAGGTACTACTACAATTGCCTCAACTGAGAATCTTGGCAAAGGACATGCTTTGATCACTACTCTTGTTAATAGACAGGAAGGTTGGGTCATCGACTCAGGAGCTTCGAGGCACATCACCTATTCCACAAATCATATTCTTTGGGAGACTATGTGTCCTCCATATTTTGACAGAATGTTCACTGCCAATGCAGACATGGTTCATGTTGCTGCAATTTGTGATGTTACTTTGGATGGGAGGCCTCTTTCTGATGTTGTTTATATTCCACAAATGGCTCATAATCTACTTTCTGTTTATCAGCTTGCTTAGGAGGGTCTTAAGATCGAGTTCACATCTGATCTAGCTATCATCAGGGATCAATTTGATATTCTCATTGCCTATGGTGAGGTTGATCATCAATCCCGAGTGTATAAGTTCACCAATTTTTGGGATCGCACTCCATCTTCTACGGCTTCTCCAGATTCCAGGGTAGGAAGCAATTCTCCTCCCCCTCGCCAGGGTTGTGGCGGTTGGATTGATTTGGCTCTTCTTCTAGCACCATCTTCTTCCTCCTCTCCGTTGAGATTTGTTTCAGCAGAGCAGTGCTCATCCATCTCTTCCGACTTGTGGCATCCAGATGGGTTCACAACAGGTCTTGGTGACTTGGCTTCTCATTTCTCCACAGGTTTTGAAGACATCCTTGAGGGGACCACTCTCCTTTATGGGGGGGATATCTAGTCTCCTAATCTTTTTTGTATTCTTGTGATGATTGTTGTCCTTGGGGAGATGATGTTGAGTCCTCCAAATCATCACCTTTTGCTTTTTATCTCCTTTTTGGAGAGGGGTTTTCTTCCCACTGGGTTTTCCCCTTTTCTCCATTTGTGGGAGATTAGTTGCATTATCATCCTATGTACATGGGTACCTAAAATGGCCATCAGTCGGGATCCATCATCATCATCATCATGCATAATCATTGCATTTTCATTTCCTCCCTAAGTTGCACTTATGGGGGGGTGTTAGTGTAATTAATTAATTAATTATTACACTAGCATAAGTTAACTTAGGGTTAATTAATCATATTAGTCCTAGGTTACTTTTTATCATTTAATAATGGTGTTGAGATAAGATTCCCTTCTAGAAGATGAGTTGTCTTTTCTAGAAGTTATCTCCATCTTGTTATCATTCCCTAGGTAGGGTTTCATGTTGTCACATATTGTGTGATTTGAACACTTGGCAACATCTTATGCATTCTGGGTTTAGCTCTTGCCTATATAATCAAGCATATGTACACTTTGTAAATCAATCCAGATCATCATAATAGAATCTCTATTTTGAATGTCATTATCATACTTTCTGTGTGGGTGAATATTTCTTCTTGGCAAAGGTCCTCCATTGAAGTCTGCAACTTCATCAAGGCAACCTATGTATCCAGCATTCCAACAGAAAGAGATTTAGAAAAAAATACATTTTTACAGCAAGGAAAAAATTTTGGAAAATTTACACAAGGGTTTGAAGAAAGTTTGATTGTAAAATTGATTGAAGGAAAGATTGTTTGCATTTGTTGGATTTTGGATTGGATTCATTGGAAGATTGAAGAAAATTCAGGAAATCCTTGGAGGAGGCTTGCATTAGAAATTCATCTTTTCCTGTAGCTTCTTGTACCAGGTTTTCCTCTTTGTGTTTTATTGTTCTTGATTGTTTTCTTTAAAATAGTAATGATTAAAGATTTGTTTGTTAAATCTGTTTTAGAAAATAAATTTGATATTAGAAGAAAAGAATTAAACAAATTTACAGCCTTTGCTTGTGAAAATTTTTGAGTGAAAATTGTGAAAACCTTAGTTGAATTTAAATTATTTGGGGAAATCGATTTTGTTGTTATTGAAATCAAACATAGAGATTGAACAATGCATTTATAATGTTTTTAGAAAATGAAACCTTCTGTTTATTATTAAAAAACGGATTTTAAAATCTATAGTATAGTTATATTTTTCATGGTAAAATGGTCTGGTTGCGTCGCCTATAACTCCACTTACACAAACTGGGTTGTTGGGAAATTTAAAAAAAAATTGCATTTTGAAATTTTCTTATCTCTGTCAAAAAATCGCAAATACCCATATCGTAGTTTTTGAGTTATGCTTGAAATATGAGACTACTGTTAAGTTATTTTCCCATGGCTGTTCTGAAAATAAAATAATAATAAATTGATATTTATAAATATTAATATTTTATGTATTGTTATTATAATATTAAAATATTATTTAATAATATTTTATATTATAATTTATAATATTAAAGTATTATATTTATTTATATTATTTTAAATAAAATTTGTATATTAGATTAGTAGAATTAAAATTATAAACGTATGGGGAAATTATTGTTTATTTTAAAATGGCATGTTAAAGTTTAATTGAAGGAGTTAAACATTTGATTTAAAGAATGCATAATTTAAAATTTAATTGTGGAATTTAAATTCATGTGTAAAAGGTCCAATTATTAATTTGATTTAATTGGAAAAATATATATATATTTTGGAAAATTAATGATAAGGGATATTTTATTTTGAATTAAACAATTTAATATTCTGTAAAGAATAGAAGATATGTTAATGATTAAATATATTTAAATATATTAATTTATATTTTGTATATATACATTGAAGGTATATATCCATTTGAGAGAATAAATAATATTTTATCTTATTTTATTCTGTTGTTTGCAAATTGGGTATTATTAGTGTTCTAAAAGAAATGATTAGTATGTGTAGAAAATGTATAGAGAAAGATATATTTTTTTAATAGAAGTAATTACTTGATTTAAAAGAAAATATTTATTTTGTTAATATGATTGAAGAAAATATATTGAAATGTATATATATATCCATGAGTATTTTCAATCAGTATTTACCTTGTTTTATTTAAGTGCGTGTAATTTAGCTTTGCATGAAGAATTTAAAAGATAAATTTTGAATGTATGTTCAAAATTGATAAGGAAAAAAATATTTAAATATATTGAAGAATTATAGAAATATTTATATTTAAATGTTTGTTTTAATTAATGAGATTTAATTAGAAACATTATGAATGCGTGGTCAAATAGATAAGCCAAAAGATATTTTTATACATTGATGAAATTGCATGTTTTAAATGGATAGTTGAAGAGACATAGACTCCGGATAGAAAATTGAAAAGATTGTTTGCAATAGTGTTAGGTTGCATTAGAAGTAAATTTAGGAACTAACTATATTGAAAAAGGTAAATAGTTATTATGTTTTATTTAGTTCCATAGAGTAATCTAGTCATTGTGAATGGAATATTAAAGAATATATGTAATTAAATTTATTAATATATATATTTGGTGTCTATATAATATGGAGCATATATATATATATATTAAGTGTAAAATTTATTATCGTATTTTATTTTAATGAGATGCATGCAATATATTATTGAATAGAGATTTAAAAATGGATTGATTAGTATATATGGAAAATGGATAGAGAAACAATATGTTATTATATTAAAGTGATTGAATGTTTTAAATAGAAAATTGAATGAGATGTAAAAGTTGGTTAGGAAATGGAAAGAGTTACTTGCATGGATTTGTGTCGATTTAAAAGTAAATTAAGAAGTAGTTTTATTAATGAGGCAATCAATTATGTTATTTATTAATTTCTATTTAGATTAATTGAATCATTGTGATTGGATTATGAAAGAGATATGGATTTAGTATATCCAAAAGTAATATATTCCTCATGATTATCTTAAAGGATTCAATTATCTGTATTCAGTAAAAGGAAGTAAGTTTAATTGTTGTAGATTTTCAATTATGAAAAGGGAAATAGGGGTTATGATTATTTTAGATGATCTAGTTATCGTGTCTTTAACTTTGTCAACACTACCTATTGAATGAGTATGGATTTAGGAAATCCAAATATTAGATTTGATTAATGACTTGAATGCTTTGGTTGCTATGTCGTCAAGTTGCATTGTTGGTTTTGGGATTTAGTGTTAGTCCTAAATTATAATTCTTCCAAAAGATCTTAGAGGATAAGGGTTGTTGAATCTTTATGCCATCCTAATGTTTTCCCTTGGGTAGTGCATGGCGTCTTTTCAGTTTTACCCGGTTTTCATGAACGGGGATGTTTGCACCTCCTTGGTTTAGGAGCAGATTATGGGATCCGTGTCTCCTTGTATGGAGTGACCTTGTTATGTGGTTTTATCTTGTTGCCTCCTATGAAAGGGGTGGACTATGTGTTTATTGCCTCCAAGATGTTTGGAGTGAGTTATATTATTTGTATCCTCCTTGTGTTGGAGTGGATTATGATGCCTAGTTGGTATGCACTTGTGGTTCCCTTGGTGGATTGTTTGGGTGTGTGTTGTCGAATAGAAGAGTGGCTTCTGTTAGGCGCCAGAGCCCGAAGAGGTAAACTGGATAACCTTTAGGAGTGATTTAAACAAGTGATAATTAAAATAATGTACTTAGAAGATTAGGACTAACTTCTCACTAATCAAGATAATTTTACCTCACTCATAGACACAAAGGCTTGTTTAGACTTGGGATGAGTGGGAAGGCTTGGAATGGAAAGATCAACTATCTTGTCCGTACGAGAGATAGTTGATTCTGCATGAGTGAGTATGAGTGTCGGGATTCGATTGAGGCCACCAGGATTACTTGTGCCGAAACCTATGAAGAATGCCCAGAGGAGATCTCATGACAAACCTTGCGATGACACTCTATCTAGGACAACTATTGTTAATTATTTTATATGTATGGCTCTGTGAACATACTTGATCTACTTTATGTCTAGAAGCAATGTGACCTATGTCAGTGATGTAAATGTTGTACTTGAGTTGTACTGGATTATATTTGATTATGGATTTTTGGTTGGTTATAACAGTATGAGTCAATATGAGTCTGCCTTTGGTTAGAGGTAGTAGAATCTTTGTCCATGTTACTTTGTTACTATCTCCTAGCATGGGGGGTGGGTCTTCGGGTACCACATTGGTTGGGTGGAACATGCACCAAAACCGTTGGGTCCCCATCTATCTTCAGTACTTGGTGGCGAGACATCCAGATGGACAGCTCGCGATTCTTGTTGTAATTTCTTGCATTGTAATATTTTAACTTGTATAAGTTATTTTATCCCTCTTATGTTTATGAGGTGGAATTTTGTAATTGTAACCTTATGTACTATTGTCTCATTCTGGGAATGAGTGATGTAACTATTGGATTAAGAAAATGTTTATGAGATTGTATCTTGGTTGATTATCTTACTATGTTATGTGGTATTCTTATGATGTATGATGTTTGTTTCATAAAGTTATAATGCTACGGTTATATGTAATATGTATGTGTGGGTTTTAATAATCCTAACCTTGTAGCCTTAGAAGTTGTTGTTAATTAGTAAGTGAATGTGTATGTTAAATGCACTTTATAAAAAAAAAAAATTGGTTCGCTTATGATGTTAATTGCAACTTCCTTTAAGGTTACTTGGCGGGGCATTACACAAAAACTCCTTCAAAATCTCTTGCTAGATACCATCCTAAAGATCAGATTATTGGAGATAAATATGTAGGAGTTCAAACAAGAAGAAAGACTGCTAAATCTGATGAAAAATCTCAAATAGCTTTTTATTTAGTTACACAGTTTGAGCCTAAAAATTATGATGAAGCTCTCACAGATGAATGTTGGCTTAATTCTATGCAATAAGAAACTGATCAAATTGAGAAAAATCATACTTGGGAGTTAGTCCCAAGACTAGATGACAAGAATGTCATAGGTGGTAAATGGATTTTCAGAAATAAACTTGATGAAAATGGAAATGTTGTTCACAACAAGGCAATGTATGTATACAAAGGGTATGCTCAACAAAAATGTATTGGTTTTGGTGAAAGTTTTGCACCTGTTGCTAGAATTGAATCTATTAGAATATTCTTGACTTATTCTATTTTCAAGAAATTTCTTGTTTATCAAATGGATGTCAAAACTACTTTTCTAAATGGTTATTTAGATGAAGAGGTCTATATAGAACAGCCTGAAGGGTTTATTTGCAAAAACAAGCCTAATCATGTTTACAGGTTGAAAAAGGCCCTATATGGCTTAAAACAAGCACCTAGAGCATGGTACTCTAGGTTGGATAATCATTTGATTTCTAATGGATTTTTTAGAGGAGGTGTTGACAACAATCTTTATGTTAAGATTGAAGGTTTTGATATTCTGGTTGTTGAAATTTATGTAGATGATACTATCTTTGGCTGCAAAAATGTTGCTTTGAGTAAAAATTTCTCTCAGATTATGGAATCTAAATTTCAAATGTCATTATTAGAAGAACTTACTTTCTTTTTGGTTCTTCAAGTTTCTCAACTTGAAACTGATATATTTCTCTCTCAAACAAAGTATGCAAGAGAGATGATTAAGAAATATCAAATGGATGAATGTCATCTAGTTAGCACTCCAATGGTTACAAGCTGCAAACTTACTAAGGTTGATGATTCTCCTAATGTAAATCCAATTGAATATAGTTCAATTATTGGCAACTTGTTATATCTAATAGCTTCTAGACCTAATATTATTGGCAAGCTTTCAATCATATCCTAAGGAATCTCATGTTACTATTAAAATAATTCTTAGATATGTTCAAGGCACTCTTGATTATGGTCTTTGGTATCCTAGAAGAAATAATTTTCATTAATTGCATATATTGATGTTGATTGGGTCGGTTGTTTGGATGATAGGAAAAACACTAGTGGTGTTGCATTCTTTTTTGGTGATCAATTAGTGGCATGGTACAACAAGAAACAAGAATATGTTTCACTCTCTACTGTTGAAGCAAAATATATTTTTGCCACTTCTTGTTGTACTCAAGTACTTTGGATGGAACAAACTCTATCTAATATGGGTATTGAAGTTCCTAAACCTATTTCTATTCTATGCGATAACACTAGTGTGATTAATATCTCCAAAAATCATGTTATACGCTCTCGAACTAAACACATTGCTATCAAGTTTCACTTTCTTCGAGAAAAAGTGTTGGCTAATAAGGTTTGTTTACAATATGTTTCCTCTCAAGAATAGGTTGCTGACATTTTTACTAAGCCTTTAGCTAAATAAGTATTTGAAAGGTTGAGACTTCGATTGGGAGTTATTTCTCAATATTTACTTCTCTGATTTAGCCAGATTTGTCTTAGGGGGAGCCTATTACAACGTTTATTCATTCACAACTCTCTTGTATTTTCGGTTTGTTGCTCTTATTTTTTTACTTGCAGCTCGTTCATACAATTCTTTGTTGGCTTCTTAGTTGTGGTTGCATTGCATTTCTTTTTCATTGAGGCAAAAAGGGGGAGAGTAACATGTGTTTTTCCATCAAGGACAAAGGGGGATTTTGTTGGATTCTCTATTGTCTTTGGTTGTCCTTGATGAAAAAATTAGTTGTCATTCAATTTTCTATCTCAGATAATCATTCAAATGCTTTGTTTTTGGTATTCATGTTCATGATGATTCAAGTTTTTTATGTTGATATTAATCATGTGGATTCTGGTTCAGATTCATGAATGCAATATATTTTCAAATGGTTATGGTTACTAACAATGTGATAAAGCATTATTACAGGTCATTCAAGATGATCATGCAACAAGTTCAGGATATTCATTTTGAATGGTTGGCCCTTCTTTATTGTATTCCATAGGGCATTCATCAGCTTCAGATTTATGATATTGTTACCTTGACATGTTCAAGTATATCATTTCAGCTGATCTTTTTCCAAATTGATCTTGGTTTGGCATCTATATCATCTTGGAATATTTCTATCTTAATGGTATCAATGGTTATGACTTATTGATTGATAAATATGGCACATGAATTCTAGTTCATTGTTTATTTATATTTCTTTAACAAGCAATTACATTGTCTAAGGATTCATGCAATTTGGTTATTGATTCACTTTATTCTATGAATATTGGCTTATTGACATCATTGAACTCATGCCTTTCTAAAGTCTCTAAAACCATATTGAACTCACATTACCTGGAAGCATTGAATTCATATTGGTTCAGGCAACGTTATTTTTTTTATGGTATTATTGATACATTTGGCATATGAAATTTGCTTCGGGCATTATGGTGTTACCACTATGACCTTTATTAATAAAATCCTTTATCAAAGGTCATCTCTTATAAAGACATAAAGGAGTCAGCATTTAAAATTAAGTAAACCCTATCGGATTTCCTTAAGCATTTGATAGAAATGATAACACTCCTATCGAGCCTTATTGCATTGGTAAACGACTTTGAATAAATTCATATTATTTTTTGGATCGGCCACTATATTTCATCATTTTACATAACTCTATGTTAGCATTTTAAAAGGTATCAAACCCTACCAGGTTTTCTTATGCTTTCATTGGTGGTAATATGTATTGATGGTTTGTGTGAAATATTTGGAGGCACTGATTGTGTTGGCATACTTGATAAAAGATTTATGACAACAATCTTAAATTTATTATGATGTTTTATAAAATCATGACTTAAGTCATTCTGGACTTAAAACTTCATTGTGTTTTGGTATAGTAATTGAATGTCTTCATTTGAATGGATGTTAGGGAAAACCTTTTTGATCTTTCATTTTGCTAAGGGTTCAAACCCTTGTTTCAACCGCCACCATGGTAATCTACATTTCTTCTAATGGTTGACTCCAGTGGTGTTGTGTGTTCGATGTTAGTCTAGTATGAGATGTAAGAGCCAATGCAAGCTCGACAGAGGTAAAAGGAGTTACGAATATGGGCAACTATGATGATATGCATCGATTCTCTCTAGTTTTTATATGATTTTCTTGCAGCATGAACATGTATTATTATTCTTTGCTTGAAGAAATTTTTTAAATTCAAAAAAAAGGAAAGGCAGTTACTAGTTTTTGTTTGATTATGAAAATTCATAAGTAGATTCTTGTGTATCTCTGTCAGAATGGCATGATATGATTTTGGTTATATTATTTTCCCCTATGATGGGCATTTCGAAAAGAAACTTTTATTTTGGATATTGAGTTCATCATGATATGGGTTCAGTTACAAATCTTTGTCAGGCCCTTGCAGTGATATTCTTTTGCATTTTTTCAACTTGAAAGAGGGTTTCAAGAAATGGGTGATAAAAATTCGATAGACATGTTTACTATAATGGGTTTCTGGTTCTATTTTAGATCTAAGAATGAAATTTTGTATGGTTGTTACAAAAAAAAGATGCTCTTTATTTTTCTCTATTAGTATTATTATTATGTGGTTCCTGAAACAAAATGGTTCCAGCAACCATTTGGGAAAAATATTCTTTTGGAAACGACATGCTTGAAGACTCTTTTTTCAACAAATCTATATTTTTTGAAAACATGTAAATACAGTATTTCATCACTATGATATTTTGATGTTATTGTTGAGATTGTAACTTTTTAATGTATTGAAAAGAAAAAAAATTGAAAAATGTTTGTAATACAAAATAGAAAATATGTTGCTGAGAAAAGATGTTTACTTAGTTTATTTAATATTTTAGGGATTCATTGTTTTGAATCTTTAGGGTATTAGATAGATTAAGGGTGTGGGGTTCTATGAGCTTATCTGGAAAACAAAGAGATCCTCTATGTTATTGTTATTATGTAATCTAAAAAGGGGTTGGTGCTCATTGAAATTGGTGTTTCAAAATGAGGGGTTGGTGCTCCTTGAGTTGGTGCTTAGAAATTAGCCTATAAGGCATTGTTGACAGCGGTTTTCAAAATAAGAGCCTGAAATGCAGCATTTGTAGGAGTGATTTTTCTACCCCAGGAGGGTTTTCCACTCGAAAAATCTTGTGTCTAATTGTTCATTTGTGGTTTCACTGCTTTATTGTGATAATTTTGTATTGTCTATTGTTTTGCTATTACATTTCTTATTTCAGTTTATGAATGATTGCATTCAACTCATGAATGTATTTATCATTGAAATATTGAGAAAAAATGTGTGTTATGGTTTATTTTCTAAAAAATGGTAAAATATGTTAAGACACTAATTCAACCGCCCCTCTCAGTGTCATTTTCACTCCAACAGTTCAATCATTTATAAGCAATTTTTAGTAGTTTTTCTAGTCTTATATTGTTGTTTTTGTACTAGTGGCACATCATTTGGATTTGGATTCTTGATTCTTTGATCTTTTAGGAATGTCTTCTCCAATCACCAATGGATCTATTTATTCCTAAGGGAATAAATGTTGTGTGTAGGTAGTGTATCATGTTTTTTCTTCAACTGTTCATCATTAACATATGAGATCCTTCCTTATAAGGGAGATTTGTATCCTCATTTTATCTCTCATATTAGGGGCACAACTATTGTATTTGTGTGATAAAATCAACCCTTGGGGTTCAAATTGATTCCTCCTTCTTTTCTTCTTTCATTAGTACAACTATTTTATTTTCTCTCTTTTGAAGATGATTTTTTCCCATGTGGTTTTTCTCCTTTTCTTTGGTTATAAGAGATTCATTTTTTTTTATATGGGTACCTCAATAGGCCTTGTAGTGGGAACCCATTTTATATCCATCATTACATTCTTCATCAGGTCTTTAGCTTCTTCCTAAGTTGATCTTAAGATGGGGTATTAGAGTAATAGGTTAATTACCTAATTAATTAGGTACCCTTTTACTTTAATAACTTGGCCTAAACTTAAGAATTTATTTTTTATTAGATTGGCTAATTATAGCACATGCTATCTCATTGCATAGGATGGTGACACTTGTCACAACATAATCTAACCCTCACCTAGGGTTTTAGATCTAGGGTTTCTATCTCTTCTTCATAAGGATTGATCATTTATTGTAATTATTCATTCAAGTTATTACATCAGTACAATTCTCAAGTTGTTGATAAAATTAGTTGTTTTGATCTTCTTTTTGTGATAGGATGATTGCTTGCAAGTTATTTCCGGGAGCTATGGGGTTAAATCAACAACTCCAACAATCTTAATGTTGATTATTCACCTTAATATACATATCACACAAGATAATTTAATTCTTAGAAGTATATAACCTTCTACATGCTATCTTTATCAATATGACAAGGAAAACATCATTCACATTTTGTGGACTTTTAATCATAGAATTGCATGGGATCATTGGTACTCAATCGTGTGAATATGTTCTTATAAATTTTTCACTATAATTAAGATAGTTAATCAATTTATTTAACAATCATTTATATTAAATGGCTTAGCTCTTCTCCATGACCTATGTAGAGAAGGATATATTTTATCATGACGCCTTTGGTTAAAATGGAAGCAAGTATATTTTAGAAATTAATATCAACCTCTAAACATGATGTATAAATAAATAAATAATTTAAATAATAAAAATATATTAAATAGGATACAATCTTCTATGGAAAATAACACCCCAAATAATGGACCTTCAAAAATTACTTTCTTCAAATTTTGGAAGGCTTGTGAAAACTATAATATAATCTTCTTAGAGATATGTGTTTCTATAAAAACTACATTATATTATACTAAGCAATATAAATCCTTTCAGAGATATATTTTTGTATCAAAACTAAATCTATATATATATACAAAGAAATTGTGGACTTGTATGGTTCTTTTTAAAGTATATTTAGAGCTTATTAAGAAGAATTTCAACTTTAAAGAAAGGTAGTTACTATTTATTTTAAATAATATGATTGAAGTCATTACACAAGATAAAAAAATTGGAATAACTTTCATATCATTGTCATTTTCTCACATTCTCATGTCATGTCTTTATTTAAAATACATCGATGGTTTATTTTTAGTGACATGTTCAACAAGGAATATATATATATGTGTGTGTGTGTGTGTGTGTGTGTGTGTGTGTGTGTGTGTGTGTGTGTGTTGTATATGTGTACACCCATACAAATATATATAATACATATATTCACTTTTGAAAATGTCATTATATATACATAATAAGTGTATGTATATGTGTATATATTCACATGTATATATACATTTACATATATATATATATATACATATAGATATATACACATATATATTTATATATGTGTATGTACATATACATATACATATATATATATATATATATATATATGTATATGTATATGTATATGTATATGTATATGTATATATATTTTTATACATTTGTGTACATATATACATATGAACACACATATATACATACACAAAAAACATATATATACATACACACATAGATATATAGATAGAGATATCTCTAAAATATTTAAAGATAATTATGAAACTAAGGGGGAGATCTTAAGAATATTTTAAATTATTAGCCAAGTATGTGATTGGAAACTAATATTTTAATTCTTATTCATTATTGAGTATAATTTAGACTAAGCGTGGATTGATAACCAAAAAAAAAAACTAAAATAGAGCCTTATTATGTTTTAACTAAATTTGAGATGATTCACTTTTGAACATATAAAAGTTGATACTTTGAGGTATACTATTAGAAACTTGTTAACTTATGGTAACTACAAACTAGTTATTGCATGTGATCTAAGTGCAAACAATGATTATCCATATTGAATCTAATATGATGATTGATTAGTAATTTAGAACCTTACTAATCTCAAGTAACTAAAGGTGTAAAAAAGGATGAAATAATCCTAAATCAGCAATGTACTCATCTCATATGGTGTTTGGATCTAAAATTAAAATGATAAAACTTGAACGTTCTTGTATATATAAATTAAGGTTTTAGTGATAACAATAAAATATTTCATGACTTGATGGTTATGACATGGTGAATTCAAAATAAGACATCAATAATTAACATCATCATAAATTAGAATATATCATTTAAAATGCTTAAACATAAGATCATAGGAATTCTTTAGAAACTTGGTTGACTATTTGATCTTCACTAAAATTGCTTATATGGCTTTAAGTACCAAGTTAAGAGTAAGTGATGATCCCACAAAGTTGGTTTACAATTTTTGAGAGGAACTGATTTATGTTGAAATCACATATTTTTAGAAAATATAATGATTTCAGCCTTAAAAATTTCCATGTTAAGGATTTTAATTGAAGAGGCTTTGATCAAACCACCTTAGATCAAACCCCCTTGGATAGAACCTCACTAGTTTTAAACCATACCTATAAATGAGTCTCTTTTACAAATATCAAAATGTTGATAAAAAATCACTTTTGATTTAACTTTTGGGGGACCAAATTAATTCATTTAAATTTTATTTCAAATAATTATGTTAGTCCTCATAACGAGCTATCCAACGAATATAATTTTAATATGTTTTGGTTTTATTATGTTTTTTTTCTTTAGTTTTATTAAACATAGGTTTTTCATCAAAAATTAAGGTCTTTGTTCTACACATGTAGAAAAATAGCAAATTATCAAAAAAAAAATTGAAATATATGAGTGCACCAGATATTGAAGTCCTTAATCCAACAACAACAAAAAATTGAATTTTGATATATAAATAAAAATTTGTGTTATATGGTCGCACTATGTATAAATTGTAATTAGTTTGACTTTGAAACTTGATTAAAGGAAAAAATATTCAATAAAAAAATATCTAACCAAGTGGAAGTACTAGATATCGGAGTTAAAAATCTAAATTCGAAAGAATTAGAATTTTATCCTTCATGGAAAAAAAATTATGTGTTATACAATATGCGTCACTTTTTTAAAATGTTGTTTTCTGAAAAAAACCAATTTTAATGGGAGATGGAAAAAAAAGAGCAATTTGATTCCAAAAATTTTGAAAAAAATATTTTTAGAATCTAAAAATAAAATGTGACAATACTCTAGTTTGCATCATCTTCAAATTCCTCACGGTTTAGCCGCTATAGGTGCCCGAATGTGAGGATTTAGTTAAAAATAATAATTTCAGTGCCCAATTTGGCCAAAAATTGTAAACCACTATTGTGGGATCACTAAGGTGACTATTGGTGATTTTTTATGGGAGACAAAATTAATCTCACCACTTACCTATGAATTTACCAAAATTAAATGGTTAGTAAGAGTAAGGATTGGACAACACTTAAGTAAAGGTTTTGAGGCCCTTACTTCTTCACTTTGAGCTCAGTCAAACTTGAGATGGTGATCCCTAACAGTGCTTTCATAATGATAGTCCTATGTCGTTTATATCAATAACATTGTAATATGCACACATGGTTCTCATATAGATGCTCAATAAGAAAATATGTCAAAGAAGTTGGCTACTTCTCAAACATAATTCACACTTAGAGCATGAGAATAACAAAACCTCATAACTTTCCAACCCTTTTTATAAAATTTGATTGAAATGAGTGGGTGATGGCCGAGTTAATCAACACAATAAACATAAATACTCTATTCTAGTGACTCATCCTTGGAACGAAGTCAAAATCAATATTTATACATAATAGTAATGTTAACACCTGAAAATATATGAAGCTCTGAAAGGCTGCATTATAGTGTTTCAACATTGTACTCTAACCCTTACTTCTTACTAGCATTTTAGCATTCAGTTTGATACAAAATTACAACCATATTCAAGCACCTACATTGATTATTTGAATTAATAAACAAGAATAGAGCCATACATCCATCTTAAATTGATAGAGACAAATAAGATAACCTTGATTATATTATTCATAATTTACGAAGCTGGTACATAGCAGAGAAAAATGGTGTTGAACTTGTGCTAATACTATTCTATATTGTCAATATTACTATTAAGATTATATATGTGTATTGATAGACATGAACCTAAGACATATCACAAGACTATTTAGCAGACCTTTTAACCCCTATGTGAATAAAAAATTAGAATAACTCACCACCCCCAACCTCTCTTTATTTCAAGCCCTAGAATCTCATTTATAAAGACATGGGAGAAAACAAGCAGCAAGCCGAAATACAATTACATTTTCACTTTAGGAAAAATTTCACCCTAATTTCAAAGATATTCTCTAGACGGTTACACTTAATCATTTCAAAACGAGTGGAAGAAAAATATAACAAACTCCATCTACTCAGTTGAAGAAGATGAGCCAGACTTCCAAAAGGCACTGTTTGTTGATGCAGCATCACCGAAATCATGCATCCATAGAGACCAAAGAAGATTCTCCACAAGTGCCAGAAGCAAAAACTTACACACTTCCTGGAAAAATCATATTTTACATTAAGGATATGGAGTCCAACACTTTTCCATCACACCAACCCAAAATATTTCCATGTCAACACCAAAGAGAAAAAGTGGCATGCATGTTGAAGAGGATGACCCTGATGCAATGGCAGTGGTCTCATTGAAAACAAAAACTGGGTCGAGATGCTTGTTTGATTCATCAACATTAGAGTATACTCACCCTCTTCGTTCTCACATTGAAACTAGAGGAGCAACTAATCCTCCCTCATCAAAATCCTCATATGGTACCAAAGAAAGAAAATAGTGGCTATACTCTAGGTCAATATCTCCCCCATCACCCGAAGGGCTATTAAAAATCTCAATGGGAGAGTCGTGCCTCCCCAAATAAGCCTTGTGATACTTGTTTCTTTTCTTTGTATTCTTCTTAGGCTTAACCAACTCCTTCCCCTTAACTTTGATCAATTCTTCAAAAAAAAATTGGCTCCTTAGATTGTAGGTTCTCACAACACCATCCTTCTTATTTTTTCCACATGATTTTCTCTTGCCCTTTGGTGGTGTGGATGCCTCGGGTGCCTCATGCTCAGTTATAGAAATGTCTTCTTAAAATTAAAACACATTGAGCCTTATTGACCTCCTAATGGGTTGAATAGAGACACTCAAATTGCCCACCATCTTAAAGACACGGGAAAAACTAGAAACCACCAACAATGAAAAAGACGCACTGCCAAAAACCCTTAAAAAAAAAACCCTCAAACTTAAACAATTTCAAGCAAACCCAAAGAATGAAACTCTCACACCAAGTAATGCATGAAGCATAATAGAGCTCATATGAAAACCAACTTACTAAGGATAAAAACTTGAATACTTCTGCAATTGAAGGTCAAAAACTCACACGCTACCTCATTCTGGCTCACACTTCACAATTCATGAAGGCTGCAAATGGTGAGATAAATCAACAAGCAATCTACAATAAGTAGAAAAATCAGGAGCATGTAGCCATTAATAATCAAGTGGTGTCTCATGCGAGTGAGCTGACAACTTAGTCAAATAGCTTTGAATCAGGGTCGTCAATCCTTTTGGATTTAAAACATCATCAATGGCAACTTCAAGTGTCGTTTTTGCCTTTTACAATCTGTGCCTCAAAAATAATGATATCACCACAAAGAGTCGCCATGTTTTACTTTTAACTTCATTAGTCACCTCTAATCTAAAAATTACCATGCATCGCCACCCTAGTTCATGCTCATTCATTCATATTGGTGAAGTACAAAGAGTTGGTAAATGAAAGAAAAAACATTCAACATCCCATCGCCCATCATGGATCTACCTCAACCCTCCAAGTTTCAATCAATGACAAGAGAACCGACACGATGGAATCATGATCGTTGGATTACTATCCTCCTTGGAGATCTTCATCTCACATTGTGCATCACTAATAAACTTCACCTACTATAAGTTCTTATAGTGATTTGAGCTTCCCCATGATAAGATCTTAGTCGTTGGATCGAAGACCCATCCTTGATCATGTTCCCTTTTCCATCATGCATTGCTAATTCATGCTTCATTTTCCAAACCATATCAATGATAGGAGATAAGGCGATAGAAAAATATTAATACATGTATACCTACATGAAAATTAAAGGCACAAGACATATCGCGCATAAGATTAGTTTAGATTAGCGAAAGAGAGATTGAATAAATGACCTCATCACCCATCGATGATTTGAAATTCAAATCCTAAAATGGTTACGCAAAGAGAGATACAAAGAGTAGCAAGGGCCATCGTGTATCACTAATTGACATTACAAAACTCATGAGAAATTAGTGATAAAAGAGAGGTCAGTGATAACATACAGAACAAGTGCATCATGCATTGCTAATTCAAAATCGAACATTCAAAACCTATCTGTGATGAGAAATAAAGGAGATGGTAAATGCGACTTAAGTGAAGAAATTAGCACATGCCTGCAAGTTGTTTTGAAAAGGAGAACTGCCTAGGACAACGAATAAAAGGCCTTAGTGGACATAAGAACATTATTTCGAAGGATGTAAAGGCCAAATAAGATCAATTTCTTAACTTTATAAAATAAAATAAAATTCAAACCTAGGTATAAGGGGTCAGTACTTTCACGAGATCAAATGAACTAAGATGTTCTTAGGATGACTAGGGATGGAAAATAGGTCAACGAGAGAACATAATATCAACTAGGCCAAAGACATAGGGCTTCAAAAGAAAGAGATCCTAACAAAAATCCCCAAGGTAAGAGCCATGACCAAAACCCTTAGTCTAGGCACACTACAACTAACTGAATTTTTCAGAGTTAAATATGGAACAAAAAATTTAGGGTTTCCATCAGCGGCTCCAATTTGGGATGTCTATTCCTCAAGAATAGAGTGGTATTCCAGAATCTTAGATGAAGCGGACCAGACATAGAGGACCAAAAATCTAGAACCAGCCCAGATCGGGCAAGAAAACCAAAGCAAATTGAACCACATATGTACAATATTTACATAAGTTATAAGGTCATACCAAGAGATCCAAACTCCACTTTCATTGAATCCTCATCTGGTATGCAATCTTTCACTTTGCATCCTGTAATTTCACCAGACTTCAACACTATTTAGTGGCCCCAGGCCCCATACTTAAGATTAATACTTTCCTCTATCAAAAATCTTATTTTCCATTGTATCTACCATACCAAGATTGAGAAAATTCTCATGAATTATCCACTTGTTGATTACACTGTAGTTACTAAAATCAACCATTATGGACATATGTTTGAATTTATTATAATCCTTTTCATTCATATCCAACTAAGAACTATAGTCGATCATTGATTGGAACACATGATTGGTGTAGCACTATATCTTATTCAGCTTACAACCATATCCCACCAAATTTCCATGCAACTAGATAGGAAAAGTGAAACATTCATAGTCCATCATATCAATATCATCACATAAGTTGACATCAAATTCATTTTTCTTTCTAAAATGAAAACCCCTATAAATACTCCTTTTAGGAATCACATCTAGGGGCACATACTAAAACCCTTTGAAATGATACTACAATTTTATTTTCAGTATTCTAGGGTCATAATCATTTGATTTCTACTCCACATTGAGCACACATTCACTTTGTGTAATGAAAAAAATATTCATATACATGCTTCTTTTCAAAATAGTGTTCAATTTTTTTAGAGCACTATAAACCAATCATGCTGCCATCTATTCTATTTTCTCAGGAAATTGATTTATTAAACTCCATAGCAATCTTGTTCTTATTTCGTTCATGCATATCCCCACAAGTAGCTTTATCCAAACCATACCAAGCGTTAAAGAATATCTCCATTTCAGGTTCATTATTATGGTTCAATTTACCCCTTGTATCAAAAACCATCTCAAAGCAAGATGTCTCATAAGATGAGTTGAATATTTTAGGAGTGATAAGGTCAATAATAAAGTGCCCAAATGCTTCCTCAATTGGTGAATGCACTGGATCTGATATAAAAAGTGTGTTACTACCTGAATGTTGTTCATTTTCAACCATACATATCTCTTGATCCACTTACCTGACAAATACAAACATGTCCATATCTGCTAAGATACTCACATATTCCTTTTTTGTTTTATATGGGCAGTCATAAATAACCAAGGCTTGATCTTGTTGGTTACTAACACAACTCTCATCATTCTTAGCATTATTCTTAGGATCAAGATGTTGAACACACACAATCTTATCTTTGAATTCATCACCAACCACACTATTAGCACTTTCCAGTTCCGATATAACTAAATTTTATTCCAAGAATTATTCAAAGATATTTTGCTCATTTACTGGTAAGGACAAATCCTTGTAAGAAATGATGTTGTTGCACCCTTTAGGTATGGAGAATGCCTCAATATTATCTTCACAAATAGATTCATATTACTCATAAGAATAATCATAATTCTCATTTTCATTATCTGGGTTATCAATTTCTAGAGCTACACTACCAATACTTACAAATATACTAATGTCTTCCTAAGATCTCAATTTTTGTATGTGATCATGCTTGGCCTCCTTATAAATTCTAATCCAATCAATTATCTAATCAAAATCTTGGGGTTTCAATTCCTAGGGTAAAGTACTAATACCTGGCTCATAAATGTCACAGAATAAGTCGATACATACTAGATCTTTAGGTCTCAACATTTTAGGAATTTATAACAAGGAATCTAAGAACCTTCCTAACAATTCATATGGTGATTCTCCCTCATGTCTTTTCATGCTAAAAAAAAAATTAATAAAGAAAATTTGATCAACTCTGCTAAAAATTTGTTGAGATTCATCATAGATTTGTCTATGATTATTATGTTGTAATGGTGAAGGATTTTCAAGAGCATCATCACTCTGATCTCCTCTTTCATTCTTGTGGATTTCATTTATATAATGTGTTTTAGGACAACTAACACTTGCAACCATATATCCCTTCACCATTGAATATCTCATATTATTTTCAATATCCATTGTTATTATATATGCATGTTGCAATGTTAAGGGATCCTTATAGATCAAATAGACCATCTTACTATCAAAGGCACCCAGATACACAATTAAACATTCTGCATCACTAGGTCTCATATTTTTAGGAATATTTCTTAATGCCTATGTAAATCTGAGCTTGAAGGATGTAATCAATTACTCTTCATCCTTTTGGATTTCCCTAAAAAAAAATCCTTATTGCATTAGGATTAATCCCTGAATTGTACGAATTCTACCATTAGCTCACTCCATGAAGGGATAGAACATACTGGCAAATATGAAAACCAGTCTCTAGCATCTTTCTTTGGAGATTGAAAAAACAATTTCATGACAACATCTTCATGATCTATCTCATAATCCTCCATCAAGTATGAAAACTCCTTCAAATGGTGAAATGTTGATTTTGAGCTTTGATCCTTGAAGTTTGGCAAACATTCCCTAACTTTATTAGGAACATGATTTGGGAAACCTTGAATACCACTGAAGGTTAATGGTGTATATTGTCCCACATAATTTTTTTCTTTGAGAACATGACAAGGGTTGCATACTCTTCATGTTTACTTTATGCTCCCCACAAGGATACACAAGTGGATGATACATTTGATTACATCCCCTTAAAAACCTTAAAAATCAACCCTACAGTTGATCACTACCCTATTTGTTTCTTTTAAAATATTACAATTGACAATATCATATACATCATTATTTGCTATTCTCTCTAATAGGCAGACTTTCAAGAATAAGAAAAAAAATTCATTAAAACTTCAAATTATAGCTCTGAAGTATGAAAATATTACTACTAGCATTCCCTTTATTAGTGCTTAACTCACTTAATATGGAATCAACATTCTTTCAAACTATATTACATACAATTTTCATACAATTTTATACTCTATGAAAATCGAAATAGGGGAAATACCTAAATGTGTTATAACTGCCTTGAAGAATGCTTATGACTGAATTTTTCTTGCAGATTTGAAGCCTTCATCACATCTTCATCAGGTTTTTCATAGATTCACCACCTCTTCTTCATATAGGTTCGAGCTTCAAGCAATATGAATCTCATTCAAAGATGAATTTCATTTTGGGTCTCCTTGAACAACATGAGTCACACAAAGATTTTGTATCCTTTCTTAGCAAATTTTCATTATACCTCAAATATTTCACACTGGTGCAAAGATCTTGGAGTCTCCACCCATATTTAGTGATATTAAGAAAATATTTTAGAGTTGTAGTTGATCTCCAAAAGGATTTGCGGTTTCAAAAGAACAGAAAATTCATGAAACATTTTTTTCATTCAACTTATTGGCATCATAACTATAGAACTCGAGGGATAAAATACTTAGAAAAACATTTGACTCTTCATTACTTGAAATTTTTGGTTATGTATCATCTTTAAACTTCAATGACTCTTAAGGATACATGATCTTTTATCAAAAATTTCTGAAATTATCCCTAGTAGAGTCACCATTTTTGTTGGTGATTTTTTATGGGAACCAAACTTAATCTTACCACTTACCTCTGAATCTACCATAGTTCAATGGTTAGTAAGGGTAAGTATTGGCCAACAATTAAGTAAAGGTTCTTAGTCCCTTACTTCTTCACTTTGAGCTTTTTGAAACCTGGGAAGGTGATCCCTAACAGTTCTTTCATAATGATACTCCTATGTCATTTATATCAATAACACTGCAATATGCACAAATGGTTCTCATATAGATTCTTAATAAGCAACTATGTCAAATAAGTTAGTTTCTTCTCAAACATAATTCACACTTAGAGCATGAGAATAACAAAAACTCATAAATTTATAACCCTTTTTATAGAATTTGATTGAAATGAGTGGGTGATGGTCGAGTTAATCAACACAATAAACATAACTAATTAACCTAGTCCGGTGCATCATCCTTGGAAAAAATTCAATATCAATATTTACACAAAATAACAATAACTTTCACACCTGACAATATACGAAGCTCTAAAAGGCTGCATAACAGTGTTTCAACATTTTACTCTAACCCTTACTTCTTACTAGCATCCTAGGATTCAAGTTGATACAAAATTACAGCCATATTCAAGCATCTACATTAATTATTTAAATTAATAAACAAGCATAGCCATACATCCATATCAAATTGATAGAGACAAATAAGATAAACTTGATTATATTATTCATAATTTGAGAAACCAGTACATAGGAGAGCAAAATGGTGTTGAACTTGTGCTAATACTATTTTATATTGTCAATATTACTGTTAAGATTATATATGTGTCTTGATAGACCTGAACCTATGGCATATCACCAAACTATTTTGTAACCCTTTTAACCCCTGTGTGAACAAAAACTCAGAATAACTCACCACCCCCAACCTCTCTTTATTTTAGGCCCTAGAATCCCATTTATAAAGACATGGGAGCAAACAAGCAACATGCTCAAATAAAATTACATTTTCACTTTAGGAAAAATTTTGCCCTAATTTCAAAGATATTCTCCAGATGGTTACACTTAATCATTTCAAAACAAGGGGAAGAAAAAGATAATAAAATCCATGTAGTCGGTTGAAGAAGATGAGCCAGCCTTCCAAAAGGCACCATTCATTGATGCAGCATCATTGAAATCAAGTGTCCACGTAGAACAAGGAAGATTTTGCACAAGGACCAAAGGAAAAAAACTTACACACTTCCTGGAAAAAGAATATTTTTTGTTGAGGATACAAAGTCCAACACTTCACCATGACACCAGCCCAAAATATTTCCACGTCAACACCAAAGACAAAAATTGGCATGCATGTTGAAGAGGACAACCCTGATGTAGTGGCCATGGTCTCATCAATAACAAAACTAGGCCAAGATGCTACTTTGATTCGTTAACATCAGAGTATGCTCACCCTCTCCATGCTCGCACTAAAACTAGAGGAGCAACTACTCCTCCCTTGTCAGAATCCTCATATGGTACCAGAGAAAGAAGATAGTGGATATACTCTGGGTCAGTATCTCCCCCATTGCCCTAAGGGCTATCAAAAATCTCAATGGGAGAATCATGCCTCCCCAGATAATCCTTGTGATACTTGTTTCTTTTCTTTGTCTTCTTCTTAGGCTTAACCAACTCCTTTCCCTTAACTTTGATCAATTCTTCATAAAAAATTCGGCTCCTTAGATTGTAGGTGCTCACAAAACCATCCTTCTTGTTTTTTCCACAGGATTTTCTCTTGCCCTTTGGTGGTGTGGAAGCCCTAGGTGCCTCATGCTCAGTAACAAAAATGTCTTCTTGAAATTCAAACATACTGAGCCTTCTTGACCTCCTAATGGGTTGAATAGAGACACTGAACTTACCCATCTTCTTGAAGACACAATAAAAACTAGCAAACCACCAACAATGAAAAAGATGCACTGGCCAAAAAATCTTATAGAATAGAAAACCCTCAAACCCAAATAATTTCAAGTAGACCCATAGAATGAAACTCTCATGCCAAGGAGTGCATGACATGGAATAGAGCTCATATGGAAACCAACTTAGTAAGGACAAACACTTGAATACTTCTGCAATTGAATATCAAAACCTCACACACTACCTCATTTTGGCTCACACTTCATAATTCATGAAGGCTGAAAATGGTGAGATAAATCGGTAGGAAATCTACATAAAGTAGAAAAATTGGGAGTGTGTAGCCATTAAAGATCAAGTGGTGCCTCACGCGAGCGAGCTGAAAAATTAGTCAAACAACTTTGAATCTAGGTCATTGATCCTTTTGGATTTAAAACATCATCAATGGAAATCTTCAAGCGTTGTTTCTGGCTTTTACAACCCGCGCCTTAAAAATGATGATATCGCCATAGAAAGTTGCCATATTTTACTTTTAACTTCATTAGTCACCTTTAATCTAACAATTACCATGCATTACCACCCCGGTCCATGTTCATTCATTCATATCGGTGAAGTACAAAGAGCCAACAAATGAAAGAACAAATGTTCAACATCCCATCACCCATCATGGATCTGCCTCAACCCTCTAGGGTTCAATCAGCGACAAGAGATTTGACATGATGGATTCAAGACCATTGGATTAATACCCTCCTCAAAGATCTTCATCTCACATCGTGCATCGCTGATACACTTCACCTTACATAATTTCTAACAACGATGGGAGCATCCTCACGATAAGATCTTAGTTGTTGGATCTAAGACCCATCCTTGATCATGTTCCCTTTTCCATCGTGCATCGCTAATTCATGCTTCATTTTCCAAACCATATCAATGATAATAATAAGGCAATATAACAAGATTAAGGCACGTGTACCTGCATGAAAATCAAAGGCACAAGACATATCACTCATAAGATCAATTCAAATCAATGAAAGAGAGTTTGAATAAATGACCTCATCGCTCATCGCTGATTTGAAACTCAAATATTAAAATAGATCCCCGATGAGTGATACAAAGAGTATCGAGGTCCATCGTGTATCACTAATTCACATTAAAAAACTCATGAGCAATTAGTGATAAAAGAGAGGTCAGCGATAACATACAAAACAAGTGCATCATGCATCGCTAATTTAACACCGAACATTCAAACTTATTTGTGATGAGCAATAAAGGAGACGGTAAACGAGACTTAAGTGAAGAAATTAGCACATGACCACAAGTTGTTTTGAAAAGGGGAACTACCTAGGATGACGAATAAAAGGCCTTAGTGGACATTAGAACATTATTTCAAAGGATGTAAAGGCCAAATAAGATCAATTGCTTAACCTTATAAAATAAAATAAAATTCAGACCTAGGCATAAGGGGTTGATAATTTCACGAGCTCAAATGACATAAGATGTTTTTAGGATGACTGGAGATGGGCAATAGAAGGTCAACAAGAGAACATAAAATTGACCAAGCCAAAGACATAGGGCTTCGAAACAGAGAGGTCTTGACAACAAAATCCCAAGGCAAGAGCCATGAGAAAAACCCTTAGTCTAGGCACACTACAACTAGCTAAATTTTTCAGAGTTAGAAATGGAACCAAAATTTTAGGGGTTCCATTAGTGACATTGTTTATTTTCTTAAGTAGACGAGCTAAATGGGATAAATGATATTATTAACATTACTATTACATATTTAAGGAATTGGATACTAATGTGTTTACATCATTCTTGGTGATGATATATTTTTTATTATTCCTAAGGGATGTGTTAAATTAACTGATTTATTTCTTTGTTAGTAATTGTTATCAATAAGTCAAAATAATGATATTAAGATCGTATTCACATCTAATTGAGATATAATTTTCATCATATTATTGTATGTGGGTTTTATTATTAAGTATAACCTAGAAATAATTGTAATACCAAAAGAGATCAAGAATCTAATTTCAAATTATCAAGATGAATTAGGGAATTATAGAAATTCCTTTTATTCTCATAAATTAGGATATGTAGGCGAGCCATAATAGGTGATGTTCAAGGAATGGACTATGTTTTGGAATTAGATTAAATGTGTGGGTTGATGCTAAAAAATGATACTTTATTAGGTGAAGAATTGATAATCAAATTCATTTTACAAGATTGACAAGTAGAAGTGCAAACCTTATAGGCACAACTATTGTAATTGATTCAAACATCTCTTTCATGTTTTGAATGATAGACACATTACTAAGAGATGTTGTGTATTATGCCATTGGCTATATTGAATATATAATAGAGATGAAGACAAAATTGATTAAGTAATTTTCAAGAAATAAAACTAGTTTAATTAAGTTCATATTTATAGATAAATTAATGAGCTAAGAGAAGGGTTCATTATAAATTACCACTAAATTTTCTTTATATGAAAAAAAATTAGACCTAACAATGGTAAATCAAAGCACCAAAAAACATGGAAGGAAGGTGAGAGAAGAAATGTTGTTGGAAATCATTGATGTTCAATTAATCTCTTGCATGTGTAACAACTCTATTGAGAAAGTAAATATGTGGACACATCGTTCATAAAATTTTAAAATTTTCCAAACAATCCATATGTCTTTGGAAAGATAAAAATAAAAAATAAAAATTTCTCATTGTACCGTTAGTTAAAATAATAGATAATAATATATTATTGAGAAGAAGATTAACAATTTTGGGTAATTTTATAAAAGAAAAAATATTTCTATTTGGTAGAGTAAATATAATATAAGATAGGCATTGTTGTGCCTTGTACAACATGTCCCAAATCTTTTGAATTAGAGACCTATTTTACATGAAAATTCTAATATAATTGTGTTCTAGATGATATTTTCACCATTCCTTGAAAATTTATTTAGTACACTTTCTCTAATTTCTCGATTTATAATATTTTTTTATTAGATTTATGTGTTTTTTATTAAGAGGGGTAAACGCTTTTGATCCAGAGCTATGAACCAGTGAAGTCATAAACAAAGGACCTTATCCCCAACATAAACACTCAACAATTACATCCGAATGGGGTTTGAATCTTGATGACAGAAACAACAAAAACAACAATCATCAAACCATACCACTATTGACGATTAAACTTATGATTAATCTCATACATATTTTAACATTTTTTTTATGAATAATATCTTAAAAGTACGGCTGCTTAAAATAATGACTTTATTAATTACTTACTTTGATCTTGGTTTAATCATGTTCAAATTTCGGTCCTTAGTTTTATTTTTGTAAAACCACTTTGCCTTTTATTTTTTTCATTCCTTTCCTCGAGAGAAATAAGGGAAAGAAAGGACATCTTTGATGCCCGAGTCAAATCAATGGCGTAAAGAATGACCACACATACCTAGAAAACATGAGCATGGTGAGCCCACTTCGTGGCTTGATTGGCTGCAATCAATATTTGCCTAAGGGATTAAGTTGCCCCACACTTTTCCATTCCCCATGGTGGAGATTAAAGTTGATGTTGAGAGCTTTGGCTGCAATGAATATTAACCATTGATCATTGTGGGGATTAGCATATAGAGTAAAGGGGTCAAAAGAAAGTGCATGAATGGAGCGTAATCATAGGATTAAAGCACATCAAATGCCTAACTCCTTTGGAACTTGTTAGAGCTATTACACTACACCATGGGCCCTTGGATTGATTTATATTGACAGCTAATGATGGATGAAGGTTGCCTCAGTGTTTATGCTTGCCACCATGTAACCCATACTTGGGAGACACATAGGTTTGAGTGCAAATAACATTATTGGCCATTTCTTAGTGGAAATGCTTTATGAACTTGAATGTAATGAAAAAGTCCCATGAATTGTGATTTAAGCTAGTAATATAATCTAGATTATGAACTTTGTCCATGAATTATAAGAGCTACGTTTGTATGCTAATGATGTTATGATTCAAATTTCAAGCTATGATGATAAGTAGGAAAGTACAAAGGATATTTGGAATTTTAAAAGTAGAAGAGAAGTATGGTCTTTTTAATTAAATTATAAAGTAATTGTTTTTTTTTATACATGTGTTGAATCTTGTTGATGACCGGTTTAACATACATATCAATTTGGGTAAAATATAGGTGCATTTCATCTCTCTTGAAAGAAAATTAAAAGCTTGAAAGAAAAGTTTTCCCCAATGTCTATATCACAAGGTTATTGTCGCTCACAATAATTTAGTGATCATTGTAATGTTGTTACAATTTAAGGTGGATTGTGATATAACTGAGTGTATTTAGGAAAAAAAACTTGTTTCTTGCACAATTAAATTAGTGTTTTCAGATTTGACCTCTAGAACAAATTGATTAGAGACATCTTGTTACATTTGTAAGTCACTTAAAAATATACATCAACAATGAGTTAAGACTTGCAATCATGTAAAATATGACTTTTTAGACTTAGATCACAAGTCCTAATTTTTTCTATTCTAATCAAATGTTCAAAAAAATTCAAAAGATATAAGGTTGAGAAGAATAGAAATGAGCTTGTTTTACAATAAAATTAATTTAGACTTTATCAAGAAGGCAAAACTTTGAGTAACAATCTTTTCTTGATCAATATTTCACATAGTTGGTGACAAAAAGAGGTGTAGATATTTGAGATGAGACTAGGAAGAAATGATACATAAAATTGGTATATTTCATTTGTAAATTTGGCATACAACCTTTCAATTTTTTTAATTTTGATAATTTCTCATTAAACACATGTAAAATTTCAACATTCTTAATTTAGTTGTATAATTAAATTCATAAAAGCATCTAGCTCACTTGTTGGAGAACTCATAAAAAGTAGAAAAGAAAATAATAAATTAAAAGTGTAAAATTGCATTCAAAATTTAAATCTAACCTTTACAAAGAGTTTTGAATATGTACTTACAAGAAAACAACTTACAATAATACAATGTTTTGCTCCAATAACTTGGGTACAAATAAATTCAAATTTACAACATTGGTTCCAATTTAAAAGATCTAAGGGCCTAAATTAAATGAGCATTTAATGATTGTAGAGAAATAAGGCCCCTTCATAGAAAAACTACCTCTAAGAACATTTTTTCATGGCAAGGAAAGGTGGCACAAGTTACAAGGTAAGATCGTTCCCTTTTTGATATGTTTCTAACAACACACTTCCCTTAATTCAATATTCATGTAAAATAAATCGTAAGAAACTCCTAAGGAAAGAAAGTCCTCATGGCAGCAATCATAATCAACTTCTTAAGACATAAGTATTTAGTAGTGTTGTTCCTTGCACTCACCCTATTGTTTTGTGCAAAATGGGAGGCCCCCTTACTTTTTTCTTGCCTTTTTGTTCATTTTCTTCTCTTGCCTTGTTTTGGTTGGGTTTGGATATTTTCCTTTCCCCCTTTCCTTTTATTTTTATCCTCACATGTGTTAGAGTTTTGGGGTTTCTTATGATTGCATGCCATCCTCGTTGGGATCAATTCCCAACATCTTTCATTTTGATGTCTTCTAGCTTGACATATCGACCATCAAGGTTTTCATTGACAGTATTCTCTTTGTGAGAACATGGATGCCCAATGTCTAATGGAAGCAATGTCTTGTTGTTTCAATTTTTCCACCAAACAAAGCATTTAATTGCCTCACTTGCATTGATAGTGCTTTAATGTGTTGATTGATTTAGGTTTTTTATGGGTTAGTTCTGTGGTTTTATGTGTCATTTGAACATTGTAATTTATAAGCTCTACATTTTTTCTCCTCACAAATCTCTCATAAACGATCTTTTTAAGTATAATATCTAGTGTGTTCTTTGGCTTAAGTGTGTCCTTGTTCATGCTTGGCATGATTCTAGTTTACTTTGGTGTGCTTGATGTGCTTTCATTTTTTGGTGTGTGTCCTCTTCATTTTTTTGTCTACACAATTCTCAGGTGAATCTTAAAATATTGTTCAATTTAATGGTATTTTCCAAAGTTTATCATGTTCTCGATGTTACTTGGGTTTGTTTTTTTGTTTTTTTTTTTGGTTTGGCTCAAGTTTCTTTCTTGTGGTTTTTCTTTTGTCCTACCTTTTTTATAAATGTTTTTTTGGTTTCATTTCATTCTTCGTTGCTTCCTTCTTTTTAAATTTTTCCCTTTTCTCCCTTTCAATTTGAATGTTTGTTATAACTCAACATAATGATCAAAGTTTTTATGATGTCATCATCACACCTCATCAAGTTCCAAGTTTCCTTTTGATCTTCAATCATCAAATGGCATGTATAATCTTAATGATTATTGAAATATTTCTTAAAATTTTAAGGATTTTCTTTGATCCTCAACTCTCAAAGATGGGTACCCAAAATCAATCATTTATCAGTAATCAAAATTTGGAGATATTCTCTAATGATTAATGAAATACTCCTTAAAAGATAGGATTCATTGCTAATCCCTGATTCTTGAAGTCAAAAGTTGAAACACGGGTAGTTCTTGTGATTTTTCGCTCGTCGGGAATATTTATCACAAGTCACAATTGTTTAGCTTAAGGGTTAGATGATATATCTGATTCCTAATGACTGACACCTTGCTCTAAAATAGAAAATTTCTCAATGTTCTAAACAATCTTCAACTTTCGGTGATTAGACACCCCATTCAGTCTTACTAGTTTTCAAGGAATACTATACATGTTCTTGCCATATGTCGATTTCGACAATGACATTACTCTCTTTTTGATAACTTTTGGGTCTCCATCTTCAAAATTTTTCCTTTAAAATAGATATTTGATAGAACAAGAAGTAAGGGATATCCCCAAACTTAGATAATTGATACATTAGTTCAATGTTGACATATCTATCAAATGTCAGTGTTTAGGTTGATTTCCCTCTAAATAATGAATCTTTTAAAAGGTGATAAATGATACCTTGAAGGCTTGATACTCAAATGCATGGAATTTTGGCTCAGTGTGGATTTAGAGCTTATTTCTTTGCAATAGGGCATGAAATGACAACTTCAAGACTCAATAAGTATAACTAGTTCTAAATATGAAGTTGGCTTTTCTATACTCTAGTGGATGATAATTTGAATATGCATGAAATATGCAAGGAGAAGGTTAAAAAATAAAGAAAAAATATAAGGGATATCACCCACCTTCAAATATGTTCTCTCCCTACATGGACATTGGAGACACCAATCTAGGACATGTGGAAATGAATGTGTTCCTAAGAAGAGTCCATATGAAGAAGATAGAACAACAATGGCCACATCCTTGACCAAATTAGAACTAGTGGAGGGAACAACATTTCATGTATCAGTATAATCTCTTGAAATATTGTACCTTTCCTTAGTTTCATCAATAATCAACTCCTACTTAACCCGAGGAAATTGACAATGACCAAAGTACAACATAGAAGTTATTTTAGAGAGAATTACAAGGATGAAATCAAACTCCTTAGTAGGGTTTATGGGCAACCTCATGCTAGAGACTTCCATCCCTAGATGTGTTACTACATCCTAATAGTTTTTTTTACAAGATAGATTGGGCTACAATCATTAGTGATACATTGTACGATTAGTTGATAGATGTATGTACTATAGAGAACCAAATTTTATGACTTATTATTTGGTGTATTTTCTTTCCTATTAGAAATTTTTATTGGGATTGGTAAGGTTATAATCTCTCCAAATGGGAGAAAAAAATATTTATGAGAACTAACTTCAATTTGAGCTAGAAGCAAGCAGCACGAATTACTTCATATTAAATTATGCTTTCATATATGCAATCATCAAAGGTTTAAAGTGATTTTTCAAAAATAATATCAAGTAGGAAAGCTTCCACAAGGATCCTCTCAGGTTGCCAAGACACCTCAATGACAAGATGATTTCTAGAAATCATAATTTAGGATATTCCTTCCCCATAAAGATGTGATTTTATTCATGTGCAAACATGCAATAAAACAAGATCACAAAAAAAGAGCTAGCCTCAAGTTGAAAGTGAGTCTCTATAATGACCCTAGGACCAAGTTTGACCTGATTGGGAAAATCAATAAGGTCATTGGCTCATTTTATATACATGAATCTACTTTGGAAGACCATTTTTCCAACTATAAGGGCAAATATGGGGTTAGAATGTAGGATTATTGTAGATTGACCATGATCCTAATGAAAAGTTGCAATGTGGTCAGAGTTCCCAAAGATTTGAAAGGGGATCCAAGAAAGAGTTGGATCCCATTTATAGTGACCAAGGTATTTTCAACCAATCAATTCATAATGTGGATTGCTCAATAGAAGAATATTCAACCATGGAGGTTATTGCAACTAATGTGATAGTATGTTTTAAATGATGGTTGTCTTCCCCTTTTCTTATGATGGACTTTCCATGGACTAAGATCCAACAGAAAGAGACCAAGAAGGTTAGTTATTCCTCCACTACCACAACTATAAAAGTAAATACAACATCCACAACAATGGGCTCAAGAGGAAAGAAAGAGAGGATATCATAATCATAGATACTAGCAAAGAAGAGGGTGAAAAAGAAGTTCATCTTCATAGAAGAAAATAAATACAAGTCTCTCAAGCTCCTTCTCAACCTCTATCTCCCTCCACGTACCCTAAAAATGAATCTTAGTCACCTACTTCTTCATCATCCCCTTCGCATAAATCTCCTCTTCCATATCCACCACCATCTCCTCCATCATAGGTAGCAATCCATACTCCTCCTTCACCTCAAATTCCTCTTCCTCATATTCCCACTCTTCCTCCTTCACTACCTCATAATTCATCCCTACTCCTCCTCCTACATTCCTCCACCTCTCAAAGAAGAAGAGCAACTTGGTGAAGAAGTTTTGAATGAAGGTGGACAAGAGGAAGATGTTGGAAGGGAGGAAATTGAACAAGAAAGAGAAGAAGTTGAGGATGACCATGAGAATTATCAAGCTTCACATCATTGAGGCCATTCCTTCTCTTCAACAAGAAGTAACATCCATGCTCCTAGTATGGTTAAACAATACTATTTAGAAAAGGAAAAATACACATGTATAAGAAGAGGAGGAGGATTTTTCTATTCTTGCTAAGGAATTTCAGGTGTCCATCAAAAGAAAGAAAAGGGAAATAAGTATTTCAACAACCTCAATTGATGAACAAGGAGATAAAATAGCATATGTTACTATCTTTGGGGTCAAAAAGACATAATCAAATATTATGTTTGAAGAATATTAGATACAACAAATAAAATTTGGGATCCCAGATTAGGAAGGAAGAAAATAATTCCTTTCAATTGTTTGTGTCTATCATCCTCAATAAAATGCAAAAGGATGGAAACACCAAGGAAGAGCTCAAAGCATAGTTTTTCCAACTTAAGTTTCTTATGTTAATCATTTGATTGGTCCTACTGATTTAGTTTTTCCCACTACAATCTTACAGGTTTCATTAAATAAGGATGCTCAATGTCCAAACCTTAAAGGTCCACTTTCCATTACCAAGGAATAGAGAGAAAACCTGCAAGCATTAGGGACCAAGATAATAAAAAAAGGAAATAAAGGCATACCATTGTATTGGTGATGAATCGAGTTTGTCCCATGAGGTTGGGTTAGAAGTAAATGAAGACTTGCTCATGTGGGATGATTATATCCCAATGTTGTGGAAATTAAAGGATGCATCTATAAAAGAGATAATAAAGGTAGATGTGATTGAAGAAGCCTACCAAGATAAATTGAAAGAATGGTTAAAGACTAGATAGTTTAGGGTTAAATTTTTGAAGAAGTGCAAAGATAAATTCAGTGGGAATAAAGGAATAGTCGATTAAGCTATGTTGAAAATAACACAGTTTATCAAAAAAATTGGTTGCATATTTTGGGAAAGCCTATCCTTAGTGGCCTCTTAGACAAAGATAATTAATGAGTTTGAAGAGTCCCTAATTTAAGGAAGCTAAGGTAGAAGAACAACTTACTACAATAATTTTAAGAGGAGAATAATGCATTTGAAACTTTTACAGATCTTTAACAGTTACAAAAACTTAAAGAAAAATAAACACAAATATCATGCATACCACAACACGATGATTTACGTGGGGAAAACCCTTTCGGGAGAAAAAATCCCACACTCCAAAAGTCTCCCAATATATTATTCAAAAATCAAAAAGATTACAATATACTTGTAGAGCAAGCTTCTCACAAGAGTATCACCACTCGAAGATTCAAAGGCAACACAACTGCTATCAGACTCTCATAATACATCGTAATTCATAGTTGTAATACAATTCCCTCATAAAATAGGTTTTCCTTCTAGGGAAAGTCAAGATAATAAAATATCGACCACTGGATATGAGACATAATGATGAATGGTCCATATTTATAATAATAAAATATAAATAAAATTTCCCTTTCGATGGAACTACCCCCGAGCCCCACCAATGTGCGCTACCCCTGGACCCTAGTCGAGGGGATGATCCCCCTGGAATCCTCATGGGGGGAGGGGTGTTTCCCCCCCACGCCTCCCACCTATCATCATCAGCTAAATAGTTCCTTATTGTATCAATGTAATTGCAAGGTTGAGACACATTTTATCAACACCTACATTATCATATCTTTCAATGATCTATTAATCAAATGATGCAATGAAAGGTAGGCATTTAGAATTGCAGGATTTAATGGTGACTCCTTAACACCCCCAAGAGCGGTTTCTAGACCAAAATATCTTTTGGATAAGAGAGAAAATGACAAGAATATCTTGTTATGATAATGGATGCAATATTACAAGATTGAATATGTAAATGTATAGGAGAGGCCTTTCTTATAAAAGAAAGATGAAGTAAAGGATTAGAAAATATTGTGACAAGTGTCTTAATCCTATCGCATGAGACAACTAACGCATAACAACCTAGGATAAGATAAAGTCTAGATATGACAACCAATACTTCTAGAAGGAATCTTATAAGCCTAAGTAAACTTAACATAAGTCCCCACTAAGGAAATTAACTAGGTACAAGATATTTATTCACGCCAACACCCCCCTTCACTGTAACTTGGGGAGGATATTATTATGCAAACTATGCAAAGAGACTATGGAGATGGGTCCCAACTAAGAGGCCATATTAGGTACCTATTTACATTGCAGATGAAATCTCTCACAAATGGAGAAAAGGAGGAAACACAGTGGGACAAAACTCCTCTCCAAAAGAGAGAAAATAAACAAACCAGATGATGTATGGAGGACTCAAAGATACCCCCAAGGAATAAATCCATAATCTGAATAATCAATGAAACCCCATAAAAGGGGAAAATAGAGACAAGATATCCCCTCGCAATGAAGAAGCTCCAAAGAAAATGAAGAATTCCTGAAAACAAAATATGATCCAATACTTGCAAGCAACACATCCTCCCTTAGGAACAAACAAATCCAAATTTCAATGAAGAAGCCACTCCATATCCAACTAAAATGGGGAAGGATTAAGTTTCAACATGTATGCCTCTAAAAATTGATTAGGAGTCTCCAAGATTGAATAAGTAAAAATACAATCATGGTCAAAATCAACCAAGAAACATGAAAAATCAAGAGAATAAGGAGACTCGTGAATGCCAATCTACAAATATGAATATGATGGGATACCAATTGTGTTGAAATTATCATCAAATAGGAGAGAAACCCCCTCAAGTTTTTCCACCAAATCTACAATATAAGACTCCACAAACAAGTTAGAAAACCCTGTCAAATAATCATCCCATAAAGAAAGATCTAAAAACTATGACCATCTTGCTTAATAGAAGCACTGCTAGCTATACAAGTAGGAGGTGAAGGATTAGGAATCTCAACAAATTTCTCTAGAATACCAAGGTTTAGATGAATAAAATTCTCCTCACAAGCATGATTCACACTTGATATGCAATCAAAGGAACATTAGCATCAGTTGAAGCAAAATGTGAAAAGGAATACAAATGAGATGAATGATCAACTATCTCAATAGGAATGATATCCCTAGTCTCTAAGTCCCTTATGCACACTCTAGATTGGGAGTGAACTCAATTGTTTTACCTTGTCCACTACGAGTAATTTGATAAATAGAAAGGATATTTGATGCCAAGATAGGAAAACAAAGTAAATAATTAAAATTCCCTTTCCTCATGTCAATAGAACCCTTCCCACATACCTTCATATATGTATTGTTACCCATAAAAATATTAGGTGAATTACAAGGCTCAAAAGAAGAGAATATTCCCATAGATGATGCCATATGATGAGATGCTCTTGAATCAAGAAGTCATCTATATATTCAAGACTTGTAGAGGCCAAGAGTGCTTGTCCTTTCATTTTGTGTGACCCAGTTGTAGATCTTGTATTCCTTGGTTGTGATGATGAAGTTTTTATTGATTGAGATGTTGAAGAAGAAGAAGACACTGATGAGGGAAGTAGTATGTTATTCTTTTGAAGGTGTGTGAGTTCATCAATCTTCTTATCATAACATCTATGCTCATAATTTCCTAGCCTTTTACAATATGTACATTTGAACTTCTTATTTTTAGATGATTCCTATTTAAAAGAGGGAGTGGAGTTAGGAGTGTTATGTGAAGGTGAATCTTTACCTTTCTCATTAGAATTGGGGTCCTTATTCTACTTCTTACCTTTTCCACTTGAAGCCTTTTGATCACAAGAAGAGCATGAGATTCGTAAGACTTGAATGTGCCCATGTGTGCCAACTTTTTTTATTCCCTTGTGAGTTGAGCTGAAAATTCATCAAGAGAATGAATGTTTTAAGCATTTCCAAGGGCATCCATTGCAACATAAAATGTAGAAACAAACATTAAATATTTAGGACCAAGCTTAGAAAGAATAGAAATAATCAATTGTTCATCCTCTTTTATGACACCACAATTAGATAACTATAGTCTAAGAGAGTTGAGCTTAGAGAGTAAGTCTTGGATATTGTCAAAATCTGAAGGATTTAGACTCATTAGTTCATTCTCCAACTTAAATTTCCTCATTTTATCAAGCTTACCAAAGAGACCCTCTAAAGTAGTCCAAATTTGATTAGATGTGTGCAAGATGCAACATGATATCTACGATCTAGAGAAATGGAAAAAAGAAGAGTCATAAGTGCTTCATCCCTCCTATAAAACCATTTTATTTATTTTGTAGCTCATGTGGATTCCTGATTTGTGCCAAATGTGATTCTTGCAACTTCAATGTTAACAATAAAATATCCATTTGTGATTTCCATTCATTATAGTTATATGGAGTTAGAGGTACCACTTTTGGAAAATCCATGATAAAATCTGAAATTACAATAGAGGAAAAATCCATAGTAAAATTTAAAATTATAATAGAGTAACAACAAATTTCCCTTCACAATATAAGAAATTAACCCCTTTGTCCCAAACAAGTTAACACTTTTTTTGCATATTTACAACAATGTATCCAAAAGTACCAAATCAAATTCAAACTAAAATTTTGGAAATAAATCTTCAAAAAATGCATGTATAGAATTGTAGTTCTCTTGAATACCTTCTTGATGCTACAAGAATCAGGAAAATCATAGTTTGAAGAAAAAAATTATGATCTTGTAGGTTGAAAATCAAGATTTGGATTCAACCTATAAAAATGGAAAAACCAAAAATATTCTGCAAAACACCTAAACCACTAAAAAATTCAAAGAATCTTTTTTCTAATGATATTTTGTTTCAGAAAATTGGCCTCTTGGACCAAAAGTTTTGCAATTTGAAAAAAAAAAACTTATTTTAGGGCTTGGGGGACAAATTAGGCTTCTAGGCACTTAAAATATTGGCACCTGGTCACCAATATGATTGCGGGGCCAGTCAATACAAAATTAAAAAATACCACCACCCAACAGGTAGTAGGGCAGTGGTGATAGGAGGTGGTTGGATCAACAACTCTGCACACCACTCAAGGCATTGTCGAGGATACTAGCCCCTCAGCTATGAACAAAACTGAGGGCTTAAATGCCCCAAGCAAGGTCTAAAAGAAAATTGGAGATGAAAATAAAAACTAAAACAACTGTACAGAAAACCACTTGTCACTTGCAATTTGCAAAAATCATGTGTACAATCGTCGCAGACAATTAAATATGTTGACAATTTTTTTAAAAAGCCCAAAAATATTAAATATACCATAGATAATTAAATATGTCAACCACAATTTTTGATGAAACTATAGAAAACCCAGTAGGAATATTAAATACGAAATATTTGCCTGAAACTGCACAAAAATTTAGCCTGAAATATTGGAAAAAAAATTATATAAATTATTTATACAAAAATAAAATGTGTACCGCCTACTCGAGGGGTTATATTGCTTGCCCAATAAAAAAAAATTACCTCAAAAACACTTGAGGCCAAACATAGGAAAATTTTATATCAAAATTCATCTTTAGAGCCTTCTAATCATGATGGCGAGGTTGATTTGGACAGAAAGTCCCCGATATTTTAGCTACCTCCAAATATTGCAACTAAAACTCTCAAAATGCAACCTTTATAGATCAAGCAAAACATAACCAAATTTGAAAAAATGAAAGGAAATACTAACTTTATTTGACGCTTTGGATTCAATCCTGAGGTCCTTGAAACCCCAAAATGCACCCAACAAAATCTTCAAGCCAACACAAAACCCTCAAATCTAGGAAGGAATCTGCAATGTTGATGCAAGAAGTTGGGTCCACAAAAATCTCAAAAAGTGGAAGTATTTTGCTGTTTTAAAGAATTTGTCACACTTGGACTGAAACTTTGAGGCACTTACACAATGAATCTTAAAAAAAATCAGTAATATGAAATTTATAATTTTGAATCTAGTTTCCAAATATGTAATTTATTCAAATACCCAGATGATAGAAATTGAATTTTGATCAAGATGTATAAAAACCACTTTTTAAATGTCCATGTTCTTTTACCATACTATGCACGTGTACGAACACCACTTTTTGACCCAAATAAAAGTATTTTTCTAATTCCTTTTGGGGAAAGAAAACTAACAACATGAAAATTGATGAGGAAAATTTTAATAATTTTTTTTTGAATATTTTTTTTTATTGAATTTTTATTGGCCTTAATTGTTGTTTTTAAAAATCAACGTATATGGACAACATAATTGGACCTAAACTAAACATTTTTTAATATATTTTTTTTTTATTGTGTAGAGAGTTTTCTGAAGATTGATGCCATAAGTTTTTTTTTACAAGAAACTTAACCAAAAAAAAGTTATTAAAAAACAAAAAAAAACCTAATATTTCAAGTTTAAGGACTAGTTTTCTTAAAAATTAATTAAAAAATAAAAAATATAATCCAATCTTAATAAAAATTATATATTTGGAAACTAGACATTGTGTTCTCTAATGGGTTTAATTTTATAGCTTGATTTAGAAAAAAATTCCATCAACCATATTCCAAAGTTGGACATTCTTCTTCAATCTACCTTAGTTTTTTAGTTGCGGGTCAAAGGCTAAGGTCAGATTGCCAAGCCTATCCTAAGCCTAAAACCAAGGCTGCATGTGGGTTGGAGATTAAAATTTTTAATAACGTGTATGTATTTTTAAAAACGCGTACACGTTACAAAACGCATATGCATTCTTTATTTATTTGATTCTTTTTCTTTTTTTTAAATTGTTTTTAGAAACGGGTACCCGTTTCAAAATGCGTACGCATTTTGAAAAGAAAAATGCGTATGTGTTTTAAAATTGGTACCTGTTTCTAGAAAACATTTTTTAAAAAATAAATGACTTGTACGTGTTATAAAATGCGTATGTGTTATATAACGCATACGCGTTATATAACGTGTACGCGTTTTTTAGTGCATACACATTTTTTTAGGCTCAGGTACTCGATGCATAATGCATACGCATTTTTTAATAACGTGTACACATTTTTTGTGAGATTTTTTTTTTGGCTGAAACTTCCCCTCTTCATGGACCCAACTTCTTGCACTTACACAACACTAGTGCCCTGATACCATGTAGGAGTTAATGGTGACTCATCAACACTCCCAAGAACAGTTGGTAGAACAAAATATCTTCCATAATAGAAAAAATGGAAAGAATAGATTACGATGATAATGGATGCAATATTACAAGATTGAATATGTAAATTTACATGAGAAGCCTTACTTATAAAGGAAATATGAGGTGAAGGATTAGACAAGATTGTGACAAGTGACTTAATCCTATCACATGAGACAACTAACTCATAGCAATCTAGGATAAGATAAAGTCTAGATATGACAACTAAGACTTATAGAAGGAATCTTATAAACCTAATTAAACTTAACATGTGAATATGTCCCCTAAGTCCCTAGTAAGGAGATTATCTAGGTCCAAGACATTTATTCACACCAACGAGAACTTCCAGCAAGAGCTGGTGACTTTTGATGAATTACATGGAATGATCGAGAGTTCCACCTTTTTGTAGAGGGTAAAGCTGCAATATCACAAAGCAACGAGCATGACTGACTTAAATGAAGTTATTAATACCTTTTAGAAGAGTTTTCCCATTTTCAAGTGATGTTATGTCAAGAAATTATTTTAAATAATTTGTAATAAATCAATGTCCAAATTGGTAAAGTTTTGATGTGGCATTGAGTTTTCAGTACTTATGTAGTTGCATGGTTAACCTTTAGTTAGTCTTAGTTCTAATTTTAGTTAGGGCTAATTTCCCAAGTTAGAATCTAGAAGACTACTTTTATATCCATAAGTTATTTAATGTTTGATTCCTATATATTTTGGCTTTGTGAAACATTTTAGAGATCATAAATCATTTGAATATAAAAATATATATACATTTTCAATGTGAGCATTTATAATAAATTTTGTGAATGATAATATAATATCAAAGGATAACACATATTGTTAGAGAATGATTTCTTGGTCATTGGTTATGATATGTTCATTTTTATCTATATTAATTGAATACACTAGTGAAGTTATCGATTTATCATTGTATTACATAGAATCTTGTCTCAAACCTCCACATGCAATATAATAGTTTGATTTGATGTGGCTTAAAAAATATTGATATTTTGTATTACATAGAGTCTTGTCTCAAAATTTTCAATGCCTTTTTACATGGTAGATTTTAATCAATGTCAAAACTTACAATTCTATCAACCAAATAATCAGAGTATGAGTCTATCCCACCACAATATCATTTCACCAAATCATTACATCCCCAAAAAGAAATCCCAAACACAAACATCCCAAAAATGAGCATACCAAACATAAATGTATCAAATCTAGACATGTCAAACCCAAATTTGATAAACTATGGGAGCAATCCCTTAACCACATTGTCCTTACAAAACATGTATCTTCATCAACAACCAACCCAAAAAAACATAATCCCATCACAACAACAATCACTTCATTAAACATATCAATATCCACCTCAACAACAATCTTCTCCATGAAATCAATACACTTCACAAAATCATCAAAATATTTCCTCCCATCAACAACAAATTCCATCCTTAAAACAACAAATTAACCAACAACAACAAGCCTTAAAATTCAACAAAACCTCCAAATTTGAATGCAATCCTTTAGGGGATCCAATTGAGTTGGTGTTAAACAAACTAGTCCATTTTAAGCTTATCAAGCTTCCAAAGTCACTAGGTGATTATGAACCTCAAATAAAATTCTCATGGTACGATGACAATATTTATGGTGAATACCATAGAAAAAAAATCATGAAACATCAAACTATATAAAAACCAAAACCTCATACAAGACCTCATTGATCAAGAAGCAATCATTATTTCAAGGATAACCTTCAAGATTCATCCACAAATGATCACATTGACAATGTCTCTACCTCACATAGTAAAAAATCGACATACATCAAGAATATTTTTTAAATCATGATCAATGTCCTTCACTAGTGCCTAGCAATAACCCATTTCAAGACATATTGACATTATTTAACCTCATGATTTCAAATATTGAAGAGATCCTTTACCCAACAATTGACTCAAATTCACTTCATGATCAAGATACTCTTATTCCAATACTTATACCCAATGAATAAACTATAATCCACGAGCTATCACTCGCATGTCTATATTTTGAAGACATCCAAGAGTCATTTGCATGCAACCCATTCTTTAAAATTGATTCATGTCAAGAACATAATCCAAATCATAACAAAGAAAGTTTTGAAATGAATCAAGATCAAGAATCCATATCTCCAAAGCACTACAATGACTTAATAAGCATCTACCAAGCCACACAAAGTTTTCCAAAAGAAGACCATATCCATACACCAAACATTCCCACATCTACCCAAGAGATTCTTACTTCTAATGAACACTTAGATGATCTTCTTCCAAAAAAACAGTCCCTCATTCTTGACATCCTTGTAGATGATCAAACTTTAACAAAATGCGTAGAATTTTATAGTGATCTTTCAAAAAGTGACTATCAAGAAGATTTTTACACCAACTTTGAAGAACAATCGAAATCCAATATTTTTACTACAACCTTTAAATATTCACAACCATGTAGAGAAGAACCTTGTTTCCAAGATAAATCATATTCATTTGTAGTATGGAAATAAATGCATTATCAAGACAGGATTAAATCTAGATGAACAAGGTATCCTAGAATCAATACAAAAAGTCAACAATCCTAAGCAATAAGGTCTTGGTTATTCAATAATCAAAGAATCTAATCATGTCAGTGATACCTCAATAATACTAGGGGTAGATTTATCTAATGCAAACATCAACACAGGATGTATGAAGGGTTTTTATGATAAAACCACTACCAACACTACAACTATCCATATCATGAGTCATCATCCTCACATATTTTCGTCCACTAACTGGGACCAACAATAAGAGAAAAAGTTTTTTTTTTCTCTACAACTCCATGCGCTTTTGAATTTTCAAAATTCTTTGTGCCACCTTTGATCTTGATGTATCAGAATGGTGGGAGCTCCAACATGGATCCCCACCAAAGCTTAATTCTCCTTCTTTTGAAACAACTTTTTCTTCTCTGCTAGTTGAAAGATTTTTCCGTACCCTTGGAAAGTCTCCTCTTGCGAATCATGTGGATAAGGATGTCTTTCTGGGAAAGGGGAACCCAACTTCCTATGTGTACAAACTTGTGGGGGAAAGTGCATTGATGAAGGTCCCACTGGGTGATGTGTCTTCTTTTTGTATTGTGGATGGGGATGAAGTGGATGTCCCTAATCAGCTCCTTGATGCAACTATTAATAGTCTTAAGCTATCTTTGGTTGGGAATTTCTTAGCCACCTGCCCTAATATTGATTAGGTACGAAGTTGGGCTTTTGACACTTGGAATATTAAAGGTAGTGTTTCTATTAGATATGGATAAATGTTTATTCTTGTTTAGCTTTGTTATCCATAAAGATATGATTAAGGTCCCCACAGGAGGCCCTTGGGCTTTTGATAAAGGTTAAAATATTCTATCCCTTAGTAAGTGGAAACTAGGTTTTGATGCTTTTACTACTCTTGGGTCAATGGCCCTGACCTAGTTTCAACTCCCTAGTTTTACCTTATAATTTTGGAATGAAACTATTTTTAAAGGAATTGCTAAGTCCTTTGGTTCCCTAGTGACTATTGACAATTTTACTTAGCTTAAATGTCAGTTGGTTTTCTCCAAAATTTGTGTGAATGTAGTTATTAACATAGTTCTTCCTACTATCATGACACTAAAGTCAAAATTTGGAAAATGGATCTAACGCTTGGAATAAAAAAATTCTAAGATCTATTGCCAAGTTTGCAATAAGTTTGGTCACCTACAAAATGTGTGTAACAAGGTTGGTTGACCCTAAGAGTAAGCAACATCTTGGGTTATCCAATCCCCCTCAAATAATGGTTGAACAAAAATATGTGGGGAAGGAAAATGCTTCTTCTTGTCCTCCTTCCTCGAATTCACCCCTTCCCAGTAAGGACTCAGAGCCTTCTCTTAACTCCTTGGTTGAAAACATAGTGGAATTTAAGTTGAAGCCCATGGAGATTATTGCTCCCTCTTTAGAGTTTTTGAATGTTTTTGGGAGCCCTCTACCCTACCCTAAAGATAGCTATGTATCCTTTCCTATTATTGATATGTTTGAAAATAACCAAATATTTCCATAGGATGGGAATGATGAAGAGATTATAGCTCAGAAAGTAAGTAATGTTAGCCTAGAGGAAGGTGAAATTGACAATCAGGTGGATGGGATTCTACCATCTTCAAAGGACCGAGATTTGGAGGATAGTGGGTGGAAGGATGCCACTAGCCCTGAGATAAAATAAGAAATAGACAAAGAGCATAAAAATGGAAAGGGTCAGTTGTCTCCTTCTTCCCCCCAACAACCTATTGGTGGGAAAGAAGAGTAGAACCAAGTGAATTCAAAATCTAGAAAGAAGAAAAAGCTAGATGTTGGAGGAAACAATAAGGTTCATAGAACTCCTCTGAAACAATCAAGGAGAAAAGATACAACAAGGGATGTTACCTCGGGAAAATAAAGAACCATTGATTCCCTCTCGGGTGTCAAGGCCGGAAGTAAGTAAGTGGGGGGATCACCCCTATTTTAGTAGTATCAAGGTGATGTTGTCTCTCATTGCTTAAAATGAGGTTGATATCATGGAATATTAGGAGACTACATGCCCCCTTCAAACAACACTTAATCAAAATGTGTCTAGAAGATTTGAAATTGGATGTTATGTTGATTCAAGAAATTAAAATGAAAAAAGAGACTTCAGAAAGAAAAGATTAGGATTATTTGGCCAACTGCTAATTTTGTGGTGAGTGATGTTGACGAGGCTTTTGGTGGGATTTCTACTTGTTGGAATCTAGCTAAGATATCTACCTTTCTTGGCTTTAAGAGTAAAAAATTTCTTGGTGGTCTCCTTGAAAGACAATACCACCTCTATTAAATGGAACCTTTTAAATATTTATGGCCCTAACACAGTCCTTGAAAGGCTTAATCTCTAGATTTTTTTGGAAAGAAACATAAGTTATAAAAAGGAGGAATTTTGGATTTTGGAGGGGATTTTAATTTTCCATTGTTTCCTTAAAAAAATCTCGAAGGCCTTGATGAATTCTTAGATAACATGATGGATTTGGTGGATTTCCTTAACTCTATAGGCCTGATGGATATCCCATTGATCGGGTCTCTTTTTACCTAGTCAAATAGAAGATAAGGGAATCATCTCATTCAAGTGAAACTTGGATGCTTCTCGATTTCTTGAAATTGGAGAATTATTCAAGACCTCTCTCCTACCAACCTCCCAATAACTGGATCAGATCATAGTTCTGTACTCCTTAATTAGGATGATAAAGTTGCTAAAGGGCATTTTCCCTTTAGATATGAAATAATGTGGACCCATCATCCTGATTTCATAACTCTTGTTGATAAATGGTGGAATGAACCATGTTTGGGCACTCCCATGTTATATTTTGCGCATAAGCATAAAAAGATTTAAGGAGCGGGTTAAAGGATGGAACAAATACTCCTTTGGGAATATATTTAGTATTAAAAAGGAGTTAAAATCAAATATTAAGGAAATTCAGGATTTGATGGAGCATGGGGTTGTGGATGATTCAATCTGTAAAGAAGAAAGGAATTTAAGAACTCAATGGTACAAAATAAACAAAGAATAAAATATTTTTTGTAAATATAAATCTAGGGTTCAATGGTTAATGGAAGGAGATAGAAATACAAAAATATTTCACCAATCTATGATGAAACATAGATGCAGAAATAGGATAAGATCTCTGAAAACATAAAATGGGCTAGTCCTCTAGAAGGAAGATGAAATTTATAAAGAGGTGGTATCATTCTTTCCAAACTTTTAGGATATGCCAACTGGATAATTTTCTAAGTGTTATCCCATAGGTTATTACTAAATAGGACCTTAAAGAATTATCTAAACTGGTCTCCCTTCATGAATTCAAGGATGTGGTTTTCTCCTTTGGAGCTTTTAAGGCATTGGTTCCAGATGGATTCCCTCCAAGATTTTTTTAGGACTTCTAGGATATTATCTCCTCTGATCTCTTAAATGTTGCTCCAAATTTTTTCAGGTCTGATAGACTCCTTAATCAACTTAATGCTACGTTTATAGAACTTGCCCCCAAATTGGAAGAAGCATATTTAATGCATGACTACATACCAATTAGTCTATGCAATATGACTTATAAGATATTCTAAAAGATTATGGTTAACAGATTGATGTTGGTCTTGAATAAAATGATTTTTATTAATCAGAAGGGGTTTGTTCAGGGAAGAAAGATTTTAGATGTGGCAATTTATACTCACAATATTTTACACTCAATGGACTTAATTAAAAAGCATGGTATGGCTCTGAAACTTGATATTTTGAAGGCTTATGATCGTGTCTCTTGGCCTTTTCTTTTTGTTGTTCTTAAAAAAAATGGTTTTAAGGGAAAATTTCTTAACCAAATTATCTCATGTGTCACTACCCCAAAATACTCAGTTCTAGTTAATTGTGTATCGAAGGGTTTATTTTCTTATGGTAGGGGATTAAGACAAGGTGATCCTCTCTTGCCATATCTTTTTATCATAGTCACTGAAGTGCTGGGAAGAAATATTCAAAAATAACTTAACAAAAAATAGCTAAAAGGGTTCAAAGTTGCTTCCTCACTGCCCCTAGCTTCCCAAAAATAATTTGTTGATGATACCATTCTTTTCAGGGAGGCATCAGTCTCAGAGGCTAGATAGTGAAAAATTGCTTTGGAGAAATATACTAAAATTTTGGGCCAACATATTAATTATCATAAAAGTAAGATATACTTCTTTAATACTGACCAAAAAATAAGAGAAAGTTACGAATATTTTGGGATGTCAAGAAGATGTTCTCTCGGCCACTTACCTTGGCCTTCCTCTTATATCTAAAAACCTCATAGCAATTTTTGGAACTACATCATTGAAAAAAATGTAAAAGAAACTTGAGGGTTGGAAAGGGAAGATGATAAGCCATGCTAAAAAATTACAACTTTTGAAAGCCCCCTTGCAAAATATCCCTATCTACTATCTTTCCCTTTTTAATATCCCAACCTTCATTGTTGAAAAAATACAAATGATAAAAAAGACACTTTCTTTGGTCGAGGGATGAGGAGAAGAAAATACTTGCTCTTGTTGGTTGGGATAAAGTTTGTAATCTGAAGGAAGATGGTGGCCTAGGAATTTGAAGGCTTAAACTCTTCAATAAAGCCTTAGTGGAAAATATGGGTTGGTTCCTGTTGGAAGGAGCAAAGGACTAGGTTCATATTATAGAGGAAAAATATTTGGGTAATAAGGACTTTCTAAGGAAAGATAATATTCCTTTTGGCTCTATCTTTTGGAACAATTTGATTAAGGTGAAAGGAACCCTTAAATTAGGGGTGAAAAGGAGAATAGGGAATGGGTAGAGTATTGAATTTTGGGATGATCTCTAGTTGGGTAATGCTCCTTTGTCTTCAAACAATATGTTTCAACAAGTCAGAGTTAGATTGAAAAGGTCAATTGGTTAAAAGGTGGTTAATTATATTAATTGGGATGACCCGAAGCTAAGTTGGAAAAAAATTATGAATCATATGGATTGTGTTGTTCTAAGAAGGGATCAACAATAGAATTTGGAGAGCTCTCTAGGAGTTCTTCAACAAATTGGGGAATGAGTATTTTTTCGAAGGTAAGGGAAGATGAATGGTTATGGACCAAAAATGCTTCGGGAAATATTTTTTTCAAATTTATCTATGATGTTTTGGTTAAAACTTTGATTTGTAAAGAAGACTTTAACTAGAAGAATGTTTGGAATAAGAACCTAATCCCTAAAGTCAACTACTTTTCGTGGAATCTGGCCCATGGTAGGATTATTACTATAGATAACCTCAAGAAAAAAGGGTTCTATTTGGCAAATAAGTGTTATTTTTGTAGTGAGAGTGAGGAAACTATTATTCAACTGCTATTTCATTTTCCCTATTTTTAGGAAATGTGGGCCTATTTTCTAAATATCTTGATTGTGGATTGGGTTTTTCCCCCGTTAGTTAATTTGTTTGTTGATGGATGGAGCTTTTTCCCCCACTATCATAATATCATCTTAGACCTTTGGAGACAAGTCCCCAATTCCTTACTTGGGGCTTGTGGAAAGAATGAAACAATAGAGTCTTTAGGGATACTACTAAGGGTAGAAAAGAGATGTGTATGGCCATAAGACATTAGATACAAGAGAATATTCATAATTACAAGTACAATCCTAAGAAATTGTCACCCTACAAAGAGCTACAAATCAAACAATTATGGGGCATATCACAAAATCTGTGTAATATCAACTAGTCAAAACAACTTATTCAAAGCAACAAAAATTGGATACCCTTGAATGTTGGATGGATTAAGTGTAATTTTGATGGTTGTTCCAAGAGGAACCCAAGGATGGCTAGAGTTAGGGGGGAGGGTGTTTAGAAATCACCATGGAAACTTTATTGACGGATACAACAAACGTTCTAGGTGTCACTACTAATCATATGGTTGAGGTGAATGTGGTATGGGCTTGGATAAATAGATTGAAGTAAAAAGGTTACACTAAGGTGTTTGTTGATGGAGAATCTAAGCTTATTCTAGATTATTTAAATAATGTGGCTAAAGCACCTTGGGAAGTGAAGGATATTTTGGATGGTTGTAAAGGAATGTTAAAAAAATTTCAATAGTACAAAATATGCCACATGTATTGGGAGGGTAATATGGTGGTGGATACCATGGCAAAGGTCAGCTTAAGAAAATCTGACTAGACTTATTGGGAATTCATCTAATTTTCACATTAGATTAAAGAGTTAATTGCAAGTAAAAAATTTGGCTTATCAAAATCTTTGGGAGTCATTGGAAATTTGAATTGATGGAAGGTTTAATGAGCTATCAAATCAAAATCATTTTCGTTATATGTTTCTTGCTCATAAGGGTTATGGGTAATAGGGAGGATTGGAATAGATGTACCCAAAATGATTGCAAAGGTACACGAAATCTCCATAAGCATGTACGAGTTCAGCCTAAAAAATTGTATCTTTTAGCTACCCCATGGTGGTGTAATTTGGGTAATTATTTGGAAGTTTACCAAATATTTTTTGTCCCCATGAAAGTGATTTACAATTCTGGGTCATGCCGGCTACAAGACACCTCTATGTAGAATATCTCAGATTACTTGTTGTACTTTCAAAAAAAAATTGTAGCCTTTTATGGTAGAGAGATTGTCATTTCCATAAAAGGTGGGATGGTTTGACACACTTTATCTTATATTTACCAAATGGATTGATTTAAAACCACTGATAGTTGGATTGAATCAATGTTTTTACAAATCAATTGTCCCAAAGTTATTCTCAATACCGAGAAGTTAGAAATCCTGATGGTTTCAATTAAGGATGATAAGGGCCTAAGAACTGAATTTTTGCTTCTTCGTTAGGATAACCTTACCAATGAAGATAATATGGGTGGCCCTAGGAAGAGAATTAAGTCAATTAAACATGATTCTCTTAGGAAAAATACTGAACTTTGGAGTCTTTTTGAACGGGTGGGGTTTACCCCTTATTTCGAAGCCCTGGAAGGATATAACAAGGAGCTTAGATACAAATTTTCTAATACTTGGAGGGATGGAAAATTTGATATGGGTGATCTAAATTTCATTAAAAAGAGCATGGGGAATTACTCTAGGTTGCTAATCCCCCCCCCCCCCCACCCCTATCATAATGTGAGTTATTTTGTGATGAAATACTTCACCCTTGAACGTCGATACCATTCTTTCCATGGTTATCACTTTCTCATACTTAATCATATTCGTCATTTGGATAAAATAAATTTTCCATTTTACCCTTTCTCATATTTTCAGCAAAATCTTACTAATGGGGCTAACCCCCCTTTACACCAAAGCTTGATTAGGGCCATCTTCAAGTATGCCTTTACCACCACCCCATAAAATAATGTTTTCCTTAGCCTACTTGAGGGTATCCAAACCTCTAATAGCTCTGTTAAAATCAATCTAATTGAAAGGCACCCCCATTCTCTGAAAAAAGACACTAAGAAGCACAAGATTATTCCCTCTAAGAGTGTGGATCCCTCATGGTCCGACCTTCTTAAAACCACCCCAGAAAAATGAAATTCCACCACCCCCATTTCTTCTAGAGATATAAAGAAAAGAAAAATTTCCAAGCAGAAAAATCCAAATACCCCTACAATTACCATACAATATGATAATAAATCAACCTTGATAGTGGTTCTAATCCCCCAACTGATCACAAGTCAACTCGTTTGGCCCTTTCTACTTCAGAAGGTAAAGAATCGAGGGAAAAAATCAATAATTGTGGGGACAAGAAGAGTGTGGCTTTATTGGATCCTAAGAATAAGAAAAGGAAAAAGGGCACCACAGATGAGTCGAATGCCTCCTCAGAGGAGGAGTATGTTCCAAAAACTCTAGATGAATCATATAATTCAAAAGAGGAGGATATTTTGGCTTCTGAAGAGGTTGAGAAATCCAGTCAGGATGTGGAATAAAATGATCCTCATTAGGTGATGGATTTGCTTGGAAGTAGACAAAGTAAAGAAATATACTAAGGAAACCCTAATTTATCTTGAGGATATAGTGATATAGGGTAGGGTGTATGAACACAAAGTAACTCGACAACTCAAACTCTTCAACCTTAGAACCCTATCTTGATGGGTTTCCTTCACAAACCCTCCTATTTCCCTAGTAGGACAACAAATGGGGTTTTTCTGATATAATTTCCACACCAAAACTCATACCTAGAATATGAGCATATATTTGATTACCCTTTTTGTCCCTACTCAACATATCAATAAATCAAGTGTGGTTGTTTTGTAACACAATGATCAAAATTATATTGCTACGCTTGGACTAGGCCTAAATAGGCTTGTTTAGATAGGACTCCACAAGATTTTAAAAACCCAGACCTCAAACCTTCATACCAAGGCTTCAAACATTTCAAATAGGTTCTTCCTAGAAATTTCCACTCACTACTAACAATTCCTCAAGATATTTTTACCAAACCCTAACTCTTAAGCAACTTTTATGAACAAAACATGTGGTTTTCATACTAGGGCATCAACAAATCTTCACCAACCTGCCTCCCCTGATCGTTCCACTTCAAGAACACAAAATAAAACATTTTTACCCTCATTCCACCAGGTTTAAGGTTTATTCAATGGTGGAATGAGGAGAAATCCATGATTTTCAGTCAAAACTCACCCTAATGAGGATTTCAAGCAGTCTAAAGAAAAGTGCTCTAATTTACTCAAAACTTAATGAAATCAAATGGAACCAACTTAATAATAACAAGGATTCAATACACCATGATTTCCAATTGAATTTTTCTCACTCTCAAGTTGTACAAGGTCGTACCATTTGATGTAGCAACAAATTAGCTTCAAAAACACAGAAACATGGAACCTTGTGATTCAAAATTCAAAATTTACAACTTATAACCTTGCCTCAACCTTCAAAATGATTATTTAATATAACCAAACAATATCCAACTGATCCTAACTAACTTTCAACTCCCCAACCATTCAACTTCCTACAAAATACAAAAATGCAAAGTTGCTTTGACAAATTTTGTAACTTTTACAAATTTTACCCTATTGACTCCCAAAATGACTCCTAACCAATTAAAAACATGAGAAATGGTCTTAAAGACCTTATTACAAACAAAAACATTGCTTAATTACAAAATACTAACATTAGACCTCTTTAGCACCATGAAGGCCTAGGTGCCCTGCACCATATAGATAATACTACTTTTCACCCTCTTAATGTTGACACTATGGTGGAGCAAAGATTGGGTAGTGATAAGACGACTGTGGAAATTATCCTTGAAATAATGGAGCAAGTTGAGAAAATATTACATAATAAAAATAATTATGCTAGATTGCAAGCTATTGAGAGTGTAATTAAGAATGTTTGTAGAGTGATTGAGGGTGTCATGAAGAGAGCTATTATGGGAACCATCTCTGGTTAGGGAAAGATCAATAAGAAACTAAAGAAAAAAGGAAAGCAGGATGATGCAGAGTAGTCCGAGACTATGGAAGAAAAGGAAAGTCTTGGAGGAACGGCGGATGACCTGAAGTCAATATGGAGCCTAATAGGGGAGTCCTAATCCTTTGTTTTCTAGTTTTTTATTTTTTGTTTTGTTTTATGGAAGAGTTTTTTTGGTTTATAGACTATCTTATTATGTTTAAGTTTGATAGTGGTTCTTTTATCTCGAACTTGATCTATATGTTGTTAATTTATGCTTTGATATTCTTTGGTCTTTTGGACATTATGGATAGGCAATGCCTACTTTATCTGTAGACTAATATTAGTAGTTTATGGTTATTATTATACTGGTTCTTAGATAATTTCATCTACTCTAGGATTATTATGTTTGGTTAGTGGTTGTTTCTTGTGCTATGTTTGAGGATACCTTTTGTTGTTTTGAATCGGGTTTGGGTGGTATAAAGTTTTTGTTGTTTGTATGGGCTCAAGGCCCTTTGCCTACTTATCTAATAAAAAAAATAAGAGAAATATTTACAAAAGAAAAGAGTAAGTCATCAAAGAAAAAGAATCAGAAAATCAAAATGGACAAATAAAATTCAAATGAATTCCAAATAAAAAGAAAGAAAATAATCCCTATCAAACTCCATTAGTCAAAGAAACTATGGGGCAAAAAAAAAGGACTTTCATCCATCAAAGATGTCCACCAATGCAAAAAAAATCTTCCAGAGCGATATACAAAGTATATGAGGAAGTTTTTCATGATTCCAATCGAATCTCTATATCCACCCTTCATCATTCATCATCCCAAGTTTAGAGAATCAAGGATTCCAAACTATTGATCAATCCATCTCATATTCCTCATCACATTCCACCATCCACTTCGACATCTATGATATCCAAATCTCACATTGACCATGTCTTGGCATAAAAAAATTATCATAAGGACTCTAAGTGCGCTCTATCACGATGTACATGTCTAGGCAAGGTTAACTCTGGTATCAACAAGGAAGACAAGAACATTTAGGGGTTACACACAAGTGCTCGTATCTTAGAAAAATAACTCCTCCAAGAAGAATATTGTTGTCATATCTTGAGAGAAATAACATCTATATCAATACCACCAAGTGGTTCAACATGATCATATACCTTCAAAAAATAATAAAAATAAATTAAAAATTAAAAAATCATGAAAATATTAAAGATCTAAATCATCCTCCAATGAGAACCACTTTGGAGGCACTTTGGGAGAGTACCATGATGAAAATATAAAAAAAAGTGTCATGTGTATAATTGAGAATCTATGTGTGCTATTTCAGGTGGAATCATCTCATCCCCTTCATAATAAATCCAACATTGCATCCATTCATCTTATCCATCTTCATCCAAATATTCCAAATTATCTTGATCTTGACAAAGGTTCGACACACACTTCAACCTTGCTTAGGGAAACATATTGACATGGTATTTATCAATGATCCTATTTTATTCCATGAAGTCTCATAGCCTATATTCAAGCACTATCTTGATGATATTATCACAAGAAAATCTTTGGCATCCTTCACATGCTTATCCATTCATTATCTTGATCTATGCATCTGCTCATGAAATATCAAACATTGATAGACACTGGGGGCAGGCACTTGCATCTTTCTTTCAAATAAATCTTGATCCATGTACAAAATCTCATAATTTGATATCAAAATCATGATCTAGGTATCATTCAAAAAAATCCAAAAATGTCCAAATAAGTTCAAAATCCAAATACATTCATAAAACATTAAAATCAAAACATCATTAGCCATCTTGTGCTAATATCAAAGTCCAATAATTGAACTATGATTCCTATGTGTAGTTAGATAGGAAAGGCCATCTTTGATGAGCCCTCGAGACATAGGTATGCCCCTTAAGTCTTGTTCTTTGGGTCTAATCTGAAAACTCAAAAACATTTAAAAATTCAAAAACCTGAACAATTGGAAAATTTCACATAAAACCCAAAATAGCCTCAAATATCCTCACAAACTCAAAACATTTATAAAACCTCAACATCCAAAAAAACCTCAAAAAATTTCAAACAAATCAAAAACATTGAAATATTTAGAAAATAAAATCACTCATCTCATATCACTTTCACTTGCAATAAACATTCAACCATAATAAATTCATCATCCTCCTCACCTTTGGTGAAACAAACAGAAATAGGTACAACACTTATCCAAAAACCAAAATTCAACGTAAAATCAAAACCTTGATCATTATCAAACATGTTAGTTAAACCTCATATCAATAGCCTATCAAACAACTATCAACCAATCCTCATCCAATGTATGTCTTATGGATAGATTTTTCCTACAATAGACATCATTTTAGATATAATCTAAAACAACATCTTTGGCAAGAGAAATGATGGCATTGGCATTTTTTTCATTTTAATCATTTCCTTTTGATTTATCTTATTGAACCATTCTGATGATCTCTCGGGGATATCTAAAACTGATTTAGAGAGAAAGGAATGGGGCATTGGTCATTTCTTTTTTTTGTGCTTGTTGGATATTCTTGTAACACGACCTTGGTGAATACTTGTCTTGTGTGTGTGGATAGGATCTCAAGTAAAGCAATGGCTAGGACATATTATGTTCTTCATACCTTTTGGGTATTAGTCTCCTTACTTCAATGGCTTCATTTTCTCACATGATCAAACAAGGTTTATGTATGTCAGGTATGAACAAGGATACTCTTATTTGTTTGTAGAGTCAAATTCCATGCATTAGATACAAATTCACCTTGGTACTTCATACCCTAGTGCATCATATCTATTTGCTATATCAAAAATAAGGATTTCTATGATTAAAATAATTATCTAAAAGAAAAAGAAAAAGCATCACCTATCTCATCACATATCTAATAAAATCTTGGAATAATCACAGGTTTATTGGTATTTTAATCAACATCATCATCTTATTCTAAAATTTATCTTCTCATTCTTCAATTTCATTCTTCTATCTTTACTAACATTTCTATTTGAGTATCAAACCTTTGTCATTTATATCAAATATACCTAAGGATACCCATAGCTTATGAGTGTGTATATATCGTAAAATCTGTCTACATCAAATATGTAGGCCTCCTAAGACTTATTTTTTGTCCTTTATCTAGCAAAACCACTCTTGACATCATGTTGCGATCTCAACCTAAAAATCATTTTTTCTACTTGATCTCTTGAGGGGGCAGCACACTAGCATTCCTTTGTTCGTTGGGGCACAATGGGGCATCATGAAAAATCAGGAAAAAAAAAATCGATTTAAGTAGTATTATTTCTTTGAAACAACACAACAGGTACCTCGCTTCAAAGAGGGGAAAAATGTACACCTACAAAATTTCTTGAGTATATCACACACTTCGATTTCACTTACTAACATGATTTATCTCATAATTCACTTAATTCATTTGTTTAATTAAATAATGTCTAATTATTTAGTTAAATTCACTTTATTCTCCTATTAATTGAATAATTAAGGTTATTTGATTAATTCATCATAATTCATCATTTTCTCCCCTTTTGATTAAATAATGTCAAATTATTTAATTGGAATGCTAATAATCCCACTTGATTAAATAATTCACAATTATTTAATTAAACTTTCTAATTCTTCCAACTTGCACAATTAAATGATTTTCCTCCAACCCTCCAACTTGCATAAAGAATATTCCCTTTTCAAATTTGAATTCTTCCCTCCAACTCAAAATATCTCCAGCATAATTCCTAAAATTAAGGGATATTGGTGATTTTGTCATGGATTATGAACCATCGATCTAATCCTTGATCCATGCATCATGGATTATCAACCACTTGGTCCATGTCTTCATCCTCAATTTCATTGCATCCTTTGATTTCAATTTTTAAATCCTTACCATTGATTAGAATCTTAAGAATCCATAAATACCAAGCCTTTCTCATATCAATTCATTCACAATCTTTGTAGAAAAGTTACTCTCTAGGATTTCATGCTCAAATCTTGAGCATTCTAGAGCATCTCTTGTGAATCAACCCTCATCAAGCATCTTCAATCAAGACTTTTTAGAATGGATAATGCATAAAACTGAGCAATCCACATCCATCTCAAAATTATGCATCAATCCACAATGATATTGAGAGGTGTGCATAATAGTTTAGGTTCAATTATTTTAAATTGTGTTTAATGCTTTTGAATTGAGTCTTTATAGTATTGTGTAATTGAATTTTATTGAGAGTATTTCTTTGATTGATCATTATCTTGTAGGTTCTTTGATTTGATTTTTTAAGATCCTAATTTCTTACATTTGAAAGTTATTGTTGAACAAGACAATTGAGAAGGGGGGTGAATCAATTGTCACAAATTTAAACCTTAATTCATTCATTGGAACTAATCCTTAATACTGCTTAAATTATTAAACATTAAGTGAAAGTGCAAAAATTGAAAACCATCACAAAAACACATCAACACCAAATATACGTGGAAAACCTAATGAGGGAAAAACCATGGTGAGGATTAACTCACACTATAGATAATATCAAAATTGATTCCAAAAACTCTCACTACCTGAGAAACAAAGCTCACTACCAAAACAAGGACTCGCTATCTAGATCAGACTCACTATCCAACACGGCTAACAACTTGGAGGGCTCACTACCAGAGATATACAAAGAAGATAGAAGAGATATGTTATAGATAGAAGACAATCTCAATGCAATAGAGAAATCCACCATAATTTTTTCAACCACTTATAAACATGCATGAATGATAGAGTACACCTTCAACTCACTATATCTGGAAACTCAACATTTAGGCTTCACACTGATCTTCCACACTCACATCACACACACTCATTGATTTGCATCAATCTTGCATCTATCTACTCTATTTCTTTGCACTTATCTCTCTTTGTACTCACACACTTTCACCACTAACTCATCGTGCATTTATACCATCTTCAACTTGAAACATATCCAAAGTCAGCCATCCAACATTGAATTCACATTAGATCAGTGCCAAAACATCCTAGGGTCGAATTAGAAGGAGGGTGACCCAAACACACACTTGATAATGACCCAAATAGATCCAACATGCTTCATCAACTCTGAAGATAGTTTTCAACACAAGGTTGGCCAAACCAGCATAAAACACATAGAAAAATTAAGCACAAACCTTCTAGATATCGAAATTATCTTCAATACAGTAAAAAAAGCTCAACTCTAGAACCACAAGTCATAAGACTTTACCAAAGAGAAATTTGGACCAACAAAATTTCTCCTAGACCGTGGCCAAAAACATAGTAAACCACAGTTCACAATCGGTGAACATAACTCACATTATACAATGAATCAACAACCAAAAATTTAGATATAGCAACTTCCAACAACCACGATCAACATATCTTAACCTCACAAACATAGGAGCGAATCCTAGAGAAAAACTCAGAACAACCACTAAACACTTACAACCTTTCTTCAAAACAATTTTCTCAATATCCTCAACATGAACAACCAATAACTTGCAACCATGACATTAATGACAACAACAACCAGTTGATAACCAATTGACCAGTTGACATCAATGAAAACACCTTCATCCTTTCCATTCTTGCAACAATCTCCCCATTTTTCATTGATGACAACAAATTATGTGAAAAACCATCAAAGACAACATACTAGCTCTGAATACACTTCTCAAGATTTTTCTTTCTATTTCCCCCCCTTAGTAGATAATATTTTCCACATTCGTTTTCTTCTCTTTTTCACATTCTTCCTCTCCCCCTTTGACATCAATGGAAAAGGAAAAATATATTTTACATTGATTTCACCTTTGACATTAAAAAAAATACTCACAATGACAAAACATAACACTACCTGCTCCCCCTGAGAGGTAGCCACCAAAACATCATTCTAGAAGAAGATCCATAGATCCACCTACTGATGCATCTCCATATGCATCAATTTTAAGAAAGGAGGGGAAATGACCCCTAACTTCTCCCAAAGATACTCAAAAGTATCTTTAGGAAGAGCCTTCATAAATATTTTAGCAATTTGATCCTTCGTCGAGACATAATCAAGTTTTACTTCATTCTCCATGACCTTCTCTCTCAAGAAATGATACCTGATAGATATATTATTTGTCCTCGAGTGCATCAATGGATTCTTTGAAATGTTAATTGCACTTGTGCTATCACAAAAGATAGAAATAGGATCATCATACACCACTATTATATCTTTCAATGTTTGTTTCATCCATAGAACATGTGTACAGCAAGATGGATCAACAATATACTTAGCTTCAGTAGTAGTCAAGGAAACTAAATCTTTCTTTTTACTCAACTACGCCACCAATCTGTAAACAAGAAAAAATGCACTGGACCACTTGTACTCTTTCTATCATCTACACATCTAGCCCAATATACATTTGTATAAGAACTTAGTGTAAATTCAATATCCCTAGGATACCATAACCCATAATCCGGAGTTCCAGTCAAATATCTAAATACCCTTTTAACAATATGTGTTTCCTTAGGATCTTCTTGAAATCTAGCCACAAGACAGACACCATGCATAATATCCGATCTAGTAGTATTTAAATACAATAGTCCACCAATCATGATCTATACTTTCTCTTATCAGCCTTAGGTGAATCATCATCTTTACCCAATTCGCAATCAGTCACCATAGGAGCACATACAGGTTTGGAACCATCCATCCCAAAAAATTTCAACATTTCTTTCACATACTTAGACTATGAAATACAAATTCATTTCTTTGTTTGATTAATTTGCAACCCAAGAAAGAAATTCATCTCTCCAAACTTAGAAATTTCAAATTATTTTTGCATCTCTTCTCCAAACAACTTACAATAGTTTCATTTCCTCCAAAAATAATGTCATCAACATATACAGCTAGAATTAGGATTTTGTCATTTTCAATCTTAAAATATAGATTACTATATGTTGTACCTTTTTTGAAACCTTGTTCAATTAAGTACATGTCTAACCTTGCATATCAAGCTCTACAAGCTTGCTTCAATCCATATAAAGCTTTCTTTAAATTACACACCATAATTGGTTGATCTGACAACTGAAATCCTTCTAGTTGTTCCATGTAGACCTCTTCTTCTAGCTCACAACTCAAAAATACAAACTTGACATCCATATGATAGACCTTGAAATATTTATGAGCAATAAATGCTAAGAACATCCTTATAGTTCCATTCTTGCCACCAGAGAAAAAGTCTCTTGAACATCTATGCCTTCTACATTTGAGTAACCTTTACACACAAGCCTTGCTTTGTTTCTGACCACTTCTCCATTCTCATTCAACTTATTTATGAATACGCACTTTGATCCAATAATGCTTTTATCTACTGGTCTTGAGGCCAATTCCCAAGTTTGATTCCTCTCAATATGCATAAGTTATTATTTCATATCTTCCATCTAATATTCATCTTTTCATGCTTCACTTATATTTTTCGGTTCAATCTCATAAAATAAACACATATTTACTTCAGCAACAACTCTACTTCTTGTCAATACTCCTTTTGTCTAATCTCCAATTATCTAACTTTTTGAATGATTCTTCTGCACATATCTAAGTGTCTTAGGGGATACCACCAAAGCTTTTTATTCTCTTTCATTTTATTCATTTTGCTTCTCTTGCTCATCCTTTTCCTATTCTTCCACAATTTCTTCAATTCTTACGCAATCAGGTTCATCAGGTATATATCCATCAATATCAATTGAATTCTTCATTTTTTCATCAACCTTGAAATTTGCACTTTCTACAATCTTTCTTAGTCTTTTATTGAAACATTTGTATGCTTTTATTTTAGTAGAGTATCCAAGAAAAATGTCTTCATCACTTCTTGCATCAAACTTTTCTAAAGTTTCTTCATCTCTTCTGATATAACATTTTCTTCCAAACACCTTGAAATACTTAACAGTAGGAATTCTTCCATACCATAGGTCATAGGGAGTCTTTATACTGTTTTCTAGATTGCTTGAACTTGATTGAATACATAGACAATAGTATGAATATATTCTCTCCACTAAACTTCTGGTAAGCCAACCTCAGTAATCATTGATCTAGCAGCCTCTTGAATTGTTATGTTCTTCTTTCAACAACTCCATTATGCTGAGGAGTTCTCAGAGTAGATAACTAATTTTTATTCCATGCACTCCACAAAACATATTAAACTCATGGGAGGTGAATTCTCCACCTTTGTTAGACCTTAAACATTTTATCATCAAATTCACTTCATTTTCAACCATAGCTTTGAATGTCTTGAATCTATCTAATGCATTTTATTTCTTTCTAAGAAATGTAACCCATGTATATCTAGAATAATCATCAATCAAAAGCATAAAGTACCTTTCACCTTGTAGACTACTCACTCTTGTAGGACCACAAAGATTTGTATGAATTAAATCTAGTAGTCCAGTAATAGATTGTTCCTTTGATCTATAATGGCTTCTAACTTGCTTTCCAAACTGACAATTCCTATAACTAACATTAACAGGATTTTTAATCCTTGCTAAATCTCTCACGGCCTAAAATACAATAACCCTCACCAAGTTATCAAAATTTATGTGACACATTATCTAATGCCACACCCAACTGTCATTAATTTGAGTCAAGGCATCATCCATCATCTCCTTCAGATTTCTTTCCTATAGGAATCACTGTTCTCGATCCTTTCTAGATCTCACATCTCTCATCCTCAAACACAAGATTATATCCTTTACTTCACATCTTTCCAACACTCAAAATATTATTCCTTAAACCTTTAACATAGTAGACATCATCAATATTATTCTTTCCATAAAAAATTAATGAACCTATCCCACAAATTTTAGTACTAGTATCATCTCTAAACATAACCAAGCCTCCATCATATTTTTGAAGTTTAAAAAACTTAATTTTATCACCCATCATGTGATGTGAGCAACCACTATCAACAACCCAATAGTTATTTTCCTATTTAGCTTGTAGGCTAGAGATTACAACACCTTCATTTTTTTCTTTCTTCAAAGGGTATTCCTTCACCTATTTTTTAGAATTAGTAGAAGCAGGTTCATCCTTTATAGCCAAGAACAAGCGTTCATTGTCATAAATATTCTCATAATAAAAATCCTCATTAGATATACTAGCATTCTAATTCACATAATATGATCTATTGATCTTTTTACCTTTCTTTTCTTTCTCATATCTTTGTTTATTCCTTTTAGCTCTTTCTAGACACTTTACAACATAATGACCTATTTCTCCACAACTAAAGCATTTAAAGTGTAACTTATCTCCATACTTACCATAGCCTTTCCTCATCCTTCTCACAAAGTTGGCTTCTATTTCATAAATATTTTCTTCATCTAGATCTTTAGCTTTTGTAGCCTTAAAAGTAGTCTTTGATTTTCATCCATTACTCAAATTTGACTTTCTCATTTGATAAAATGTCAAAGATCCCAACAATAGATATTTAGTGTAGGTATTATAATCTATACACTATTCAATAACACACACCTTCTCATTGTAAGCATCATGGATAATTCTAAGAATCTTCTTTACAATCTTGGTTTCATCTAAAATAGCACCAATTCCTCGAATTCTAGCTACTATCTCATCCAATATTTGTACATAATATTTAACATTCTCATCTTCAGACATATGTAGGAGCTCAAACTGTGTTTCCAAATTCTACAATTTTTCCTCTTTAACCCTTTCATCACCTTCATGTGCCCTTTCAAAAGCATCTCAAACTTCTTTAGAAGTCTTTAGATTCTGAACCTTAATCAACTCATAATGTACAAGACTATTCTTCAAAATATACTTCACCTTATTGTTCGCTTCATGTGCTTTGATCTAATCAATCGTACTCAAACTAGGAGGAGTGTAAGGATTTTTGTAAGCTTTCTCCACATCATATCCACAATATTCCAGATACTCTTCCATCAATATTTTCCAGATAGCATAATTAGTTCCATTGAACCTCAGATAATCATAAGTAAATTTTCTAGCCATCCAGGACCTTCCTTAAGTGGTTAAGCTCTTCTCCAAGGAACCAAGCTCTGATACCAATTGTTGAGCAAGACAAATGAGGAGGGGGTGAATCAATTGTCACAAATGTAAACCTTAATTCATTCATCAGAACTAATCCTTAACACTGCTTAAATGATTAAACATCAAGTGCAAGTGCAAAAATTGAGAACCATCACACAAACACAACACCAGATATTCATAGAAAACCCAATGAGGGAAAAACCATAGTGAGGATTAACTCACAGTATAAAGAATATAAAAAATGGTTACAAAAAGGCTCACTACTTGAGAAACAAGGCTCACTTCTAAAACAAGGACTCACTGTCCAGATCAAGACTCATTGTCCAATAGGGATAACAACTCGGAGGGCTCACTTCCACTAAGATACAAAGAAGATAGAAGATAAATGTTATAGAGAGAAGACAATATCAATGTAATAGATAAATCCATCATAATTTTCTCAACCACTTGTAGACATGCATGAATGATAGAGTACACCTTCAACTCATTACATCCAAAAACTCAACGTTTAGGCTTTACACTAATCTTCCACACTCACATCACACACATTCACTAATTCACACCAATATCACATCTATCTACTCTATTTCTTTGCACTTATCTCTCTTTGTACTCACACGCTATCACCACTAACTCATCCTGAATTTATACCATCTTCAACTTTGAAACATATCCAAAGAAGGCCATCCAACATTAAATTCAAATTAAGTCGATGCTAAAATATCCTAGGGTGGAATTATAATGAGGGAAACCCAAAAACATGCTCGATAATTACCCAAATAGATCCAACACACTTTGAAATCAACTTTGAAGATAGTGTTCAACACAAGGTCATCCAAACGAGTGTAAAACACATAGAACAGTTAAGCATGAACCTTCCAGATATCAAAATTATCTTCAATACAATCAAAACAACTCAAATCTAGAATGCAAGTCATAAGAATTTACCAAAGAGAAATCTGAACCAACAACATTTCTCTCGGACCTCAACCAAAAGCACAAAAAACCATAGTTCACAACTAGTGAATATAACTCACACTGTACAATGAATCAACAACCAAAAAAATAGATATAGCAGCTTCCAACAACCACGATCAACATATCTGAACCTCACAAACATATGATAAAATCCCAGAGCAACCACTGAACACCTACAACCTTTCTTCAATACAATTTTCTCAATATCCTCGACATGACCATCCGATAACATGCAATCATGACATTAACAACAACAAAAACCAGTTGATAACCAATTGACATCAATGGAAACACCTTCATCCTTTCCATTCTTGCAACATGAATCAACCCTCATCAGGCATCTTCAATCAAGCTTTTTCACAATGGATAATGCATAAAATTGAGCAATCCACATCCATATCATAATTAAATACACCAATCAAAAATGATATTGAGAGGTTTGCATACTAGTTTAGGTTCAATTTATTTGAATTGTGTTTAATGTTTTTGAATTGAGTCTTTCTAGTATTGTGTAATTAAATTTTACTGAGATTAAATGTCTTTGATTGATTATTATCTTGTAGGTTATTTGATTTGATTTTTTAATATCCTAATTGCTTCCATTTGAATTGTATTTGACCACTTGAGCTAACATACTTACAATTATAATATTTTTAAAGGAGAATATTTGAAGAGATACATGGTCGAACCTTTCACATTATATGGAAATTATTTACCATGGTATTAAATAGTTATGTCAACTATATAATTCCATTAAGGCATTCACCTCCATATTTTGTAACTCTATTCTAAGGTGAAATTAATAAAAAAATTAGTTATTTGATGCATGGATGAATATTATGGTGTGCATTATAATTACTTAGGTTTTATTTTTATTTTTAATGAGGTATCCTTTTTCTAGAGATAGGTTAGACCCAAGTTAGGTCCATCAACAAATGTTATTCAAATAGATTGGTATTGTGAAGGCTTTGTTTTATTGTTTAGTAGTCTCTTGGGAGGGTTACATAATTTTTTAAATAAGTACCTCAAAAATAGTTATTTGTTCTCAATAACTAAATTAAATCTAGAATGAGATTTTTTGAGTAATAAAAATGAAGTGTTTTTATACTCTAAACTTATTATTCTTATAGAGGTATCAATATTATTACTATGAATTTTCTTAGTGAGACCCTTACATGGGTGATAGGGATTAAATTTTAAACTAACCTTTATTCTAGAAAAAATCTATATTTTAAAAATTAAAAAATGTTCATATATATTGAATATAGACATTGATGAATATTGTATGTTAAGAACATTGCCAATAACATATATATCTTCGAGATTGTCTTAGGGGGTTCAAATGATCCTTTTGATTGATATTTTCCAAGGAGACTTATTGATGCAAAACCGAAAAAATATTAGGTATAAGAACATATAATTAAATATCTATTGACCTCAGTAACATCTCAACTTATGAGAGAAAATTGTGGTCTTTTTCCCCTTTACATACGGTGACTATGAAATGAGTTCTTAACCTATGAAAAGATAAAGTTAAGTTAGAATGAATATTTATTTTTGGATTATTGATCTCTTGTTTTAGAATGGGGATACCAAATGGAAAGAAAACCTTAAAATTGGTCAATTGGAGATTAATTGATTATATTTTGGAATTAAAGATTTTGAGTCTAAATTTTATCTTAGGAATCAATTAGATGTATGATGACAATAGTTACTTAAGTATTGATCATAAATAACAATAGATATTTGAGAAATTTGTGTAAAGGAGTGTGGTTTCCATTAGGTCCTATGTAAGCAATGAAATTGTCATATCCAAAGATAATATACAAATATATTAATATGGTAATATAAAATTATTTGAGTGCATTATCTAAAAATTATATGATCTAATGATATAATAGAATTTTATATATATGCTCAAACTTACATGGATACACAATATTTCTATGTGATAATATTCACAAAATTGATTGTATATCATGGCAAGATAATAACCACAAGGTGCATATAGTTAAGTAATTCAAAAGTACTATTCTAATATAACTTTCACATTCCATTATGTGAGGAAAATTTATAGGAGATGTATTGGTAGAAATATGGTTCTAATATGCCCCACTAGGGATGTGAGAAATGAAAGTGGAGAATGGTGGTGGGTATGATAGTAGGAATATCTTCTTATTGATATTCATTGAGTAGAAGTTGTAATATAGAGGAAATTTTTTGGTCCCCTATTTAGCCTCATTTCAAACAATAAGGAACAATTTGGTGTTTGTGCAAGGTCCAAGAGATACTAGTTTCACATTATTATAGGTAAGAAATTGACAAGATGGTTGTGTTCCACTAGCTTCTAAGATCTCAATTCTCTTGAATAAGGTAGTAGCTAGATCTTTAGGAGTGGCTTGGTCATGTTGTTGGTTGAGTTGGTTGGTATTTATGTAAAGACAATTTTGAGAAGGGTCTTGTGTTTTATCATTGATTTGATTAGCTTGTGATGGTGATTTCTCTTTGTCTTTCTCAATCCTTCAATTAGTGTAAAAAAATATTTAAATTTATAGCTTGATGAGGGTTATTAGGTTTAATAATTCTAATAATACATTCATGAGCCAAATTGTCTTCCAATTAGTCAACTTGTTTCTCAATATAGCTTTCCCTCTATTTATGGGGTGTTAGACCTACTTATCCCTTATTTCAAGGGGCTTGGAATTTTAAAAAGAGAGACGAAGGTGAAGAAAAGGGATAAGGAAAAGAAGAAAGGAAAACATAAACATTTATAATTAATTTTGGGTTCATCAATTTATGTATTCCTTCAAAAAACACATAATTTATTGAGGTCATGTTGAGTCAAGCCACTTATGTGGATGACAAGTGAAATTTTATGATTTTGGTGGCCTAAATGATTAATGAGAGTGCAATGTAGAAAAATATATCCCTTTATAATTTCACTAATGATTTGGAATTAATATTAAAATTAACTTAATTATGCCTTAATTTAGTGTTGTAATATGTATTTTACATATTCACATTAAGTTTAGGGGCCTATTAATTAAAATTGACTTAATTGTGCCTTATTTTTAGTTTTGTACAGTGTACCACTTTACACTTCCACACTTATTTAGAGATCCTTTAATTAATTGAGCTTAATTTTCCTTCATTGGCCCCTTTAACTCAAATCCAAGCCTAATTTATTGCATTTTACAAAGAGGAAACCTAACATTCATTAATGCCTAAACATAACACTTCTTACTGAGCAATGTGTGTCCTAAGTGAGTGACCTAGGACTCATTCACCCATGGGCGAATGGGCCCTCACTTAGACCTATTACCTAAATTTAAATTATGTTTTTGGCAGTATTTTAACAAATTAAAATCCATATTCACATGTTGGCTTGTTTTATTTGAATTTTAGGAAATTAATGTTACATACCTATAAATACAAGGTCATTTCCACTAAATTTCACCTAGAAAGTTTAATGAAATCAAGTTTATGAGATCAAGATAATTTCAAGAGAAATTCAAGACATTCGAGAGAAGATTTATTGCAGAAATAAAGATCCAAATGTCATGTCAAAGTCTTCTTGCATCATGCATGTTATTGGAGCTAATATGATGATGCAAGTTTCATGATCCATTCAAGTATTCAAGGAATTGTTTCAAATCAAGTTTTAAGATCAAGATCCACATCCATTGAAGTCATTCCATGCAAGTTGTAGATGTACATTCCAAGGTTCATTCAAGTATTTGATTTGTATGTTGAAGAAAAGTTGAAGATCTCAAAGTTGCAAAATTACAAAGTTGCATTTGTTGTCACCTTTCTTGCTATTTCATGGAAACTCAAATCTTGGATTTATTTTCAGTTGCTCAATAGTGAAATCAAGAATATGGAAGTGCAGAAACAAGAGAAGAGGACCCAAAAATAATTTTTTAAGAGCCCTACATACTACCCATTTTCCATAGGGTGAATGAGTCCTTAGACAACTTCTGAAAACACCATTTTGTGAGAGGTACATAACATTTATCTCTTCCATATTTTCCAAAATAAATTGTAGTTTCCTTCAATTTTATGCTTAATCTACTAAATCCAAGTTGTAGATTGCATTTTGGAGTTAGTTTTATATTTTTAATCTTTCTCCCCAAAGTGTTGTTTAATCATGACCCACATCCACACACAAATAAGGGAAATTTCAAGATTCCTCAAAGAATTCACTCACCTTTCTAAGAATGCCAAGAAAAATTTTCTCTCCCACTTATGAGAATGTTTTGGTGAAAGAGAATAAAATAGTGGACAATCATGACAATAAAAATTGGTCTTCTCCCAATATCTCTCCTATTTGTAAAGAAGATATTTTGGTGTTAGAAGATCCAATCAGCGAGAGTTATGAGAACCCTATTTGTTTCTCTTCCCCTACTAAGGAAAAAATTATTGAAAAATAGGATGTCATCATTGATAAGAAAGAAAATCCAACCATTGACAACTCCCCTACTTGTGATGAAGTTATTTTAGAAGAACCAACCATTGAATTTCATGAAAATCTAGTTTTTTCTCTCCTAAAAGCTCTCCTACTAGGGAATATATCATGGTGTGAGAAAATGGAAACATTGACAATAGTGATGTGGCTTCCCTAAATGAAGATGATGAAGTGAAATTAGAATCCCATTCACTAAGAGATCATGAAAATAAGGATAAGTATTTTGAGGTTATGCACATTAGATATCCCTTGAAATTATCTCCTGAGCCACTTCTTATCCTTTATCCACCCTCACAAGCATCTAATTCAACCACTTTAAGAGAAGAAACAAATTACACAGCAAGATTTGATGAATTTGATTATGAACAACCACCAAATCCAAAATAAATGAAAAAGATTTATGGAAAATTTTATGAACTTATGAACAACTTGGTTATAGTGGAAAAGGATGTGGTGCTAGAGAACAAGATATTTGTATCCCTATAGAGCCTAACACACAATAAACCACTAGTAGTCTTGGTTATTTTCCTTCAAAAAAACAAAAGCATCAAAAAATCCTTCACTCAATATCAACACTCTTACAAAAGATCCTTCTAAGCTAACTCTAACTTTGGTGCATCTTGAAATAATCGATACTACAAGAAAGAATATCACATTAGATATGCATGAAGTTGATATTTTTTCTACACATTATAATCAATAACATTAGTTGTTGCTCCTTGTCATGTGGTAGTTGTAGTATCATAGTATATTCATTGTCATGCATGAGGGTATAAACTTGGCTTTATGCAAGCATATCTTCCTTTCGCAAGGAGCAACATATCATCATCCATTTTTGGCTCACCTTTTTCCCTTGGGGGGAAGGAGTTAGTTAGCCTTGTCCTAGTTTGGCACTTGATGTTGTCCCTTTGGCTAGTTATCTACCTTCTGCATATACTAATCAAGATTGGGATGCGGATGACCTACTATAGGTTCACTCGCGAGTGCCTTAATAGTCTTTTTTTTTTTACATGTTATTTGTGTGATTGCATGTTCATAATGCGATCCCCATATTGTTATATTTAATGCATCTCTCTTCATGTACATTCCTCTATTCTTCTATATGTTGTAACACCCATATCTTTTCATTTTTCTCGTGTTTTCCTTTTGGGGATGATGCAAGTCATCGAGACATTTAGGTCTCATCCATGTTGACCCAAAACATTTTTCTTTGTTTTCACTCTTTATGTGTTATTCTTCTTGTTCTATGAGTATTTGGGGAATGATGGCATTTTCAAGCTCTATAATCACATTAGAGTAAAGATATACTGACCCTGAATCCGTAGATCCCTTATGTGTTTATTTTGGGGGCAACCCCTTCCTTTATTTTTCATGATGAAACTTCATTCGGGAACATATGACATGGAATAGGGATTTTTGAATAAGTTAGATCATGTCTTCTTCATTGACTACTTTAAATCAAATTGGTCTCGACGATGGTGCTAGAAATTTCTTTAAAGTGGGGGCATACATTCGCATTATTTTTGGCATTCCTCATGTTTCATTGTGCAATTTTATTTCTTCTTGTGATGTGTCCTTTTCTTGATGGTGTTATTGGGTTTGATGTCATATGAGAGCATGATATTTCTTAGCGTATGACTTTTCTCTTAGTGGTGATGCTATGTGTTGCATTCCCTAAGTTATGATTCTCTTATTATTTGACCTATCCTCTCTTGGAGACATTAGGCATGTTGTTCCCTAAGAAGAGACCTTACATGAACTAAGCAAGATCCCTTTGAACAAACCTTTTCTTCCCATTTTGTTCATAAGTGTTTAGCATAATACAACTTACTAACCTTGTGAAGCTAGAACCCTCTTTCAAGGCCACCAAGCATAACACAATTTTCTTGCCAATGGAACCTTGCCCTATTCATAAGTGCTTAGCATAGTTCACAACTTGTTAGGTCTTATGAAGCCCAAATTTTGTGTGGTGCCTTATTGAAGTTTTCAAAGGGATAAATTTGATATGGTATGGGAACCTAATAAGATTCTCTCATTTACCACCTATTGGGGGCTCACTTAGTGGATGGTATGAGGTGCCATTAGCTCAGAGTGAGAACACACATCATTTCATAGTGGACATTGAGTTATACTTATGAACATTCCTAAACGAACAATTGAGACATGTTCCACATCGTGTTGGACAATTAAGGCTTGATCATCCCCCTTTCTCTTGGACAAATAGTTGAGATGTGTTCCACATTACACTGGACAATTGAGGCTTGATCTGCCTCCCTTTTCTTCTAGTTTTTGATGTTGTATGATTGAGTATCTTTGTCATTGATGCATACATATGTGTCTTGAATATCTACTTTAGTGTGAGTTTGACACGGGGTCATCCTCTCACTAAAGTGGGGGCTAAATGTAGTGTAAAAAAATGTATCCCTTTACATTTTCACACCTAATTTAGAATTAATATTAAAATGAACTTAATTATGCCTTAATTTAGTTTTGTAATATGTATTTTACATATTCACATTATGTTCAGGGCCCTATTAATTAAAATAGACTTAATTGTGCCTTATTTTTAGTGTTGTAGAGTGTACACCACTTTCAACTTTCACACTTATTTAGGGATCCTTTAATTAATTGAGCTTAATTTTCCTTAATTGGCCCCTTTAATTCAAATCCAAGCCTAGTTTATTTCATTTTTTGAAGAGTAAACCCGACATTCATTAATGCCTAAGCATAACACTTCTCATTGAGCAATGTGTGTCCTAGGTGAGTGACCTAGGACCCATTCACTCATGGGTGAATGGGTCCTCACTTAGACTTAGGACCTAAATTTAAATTATGTTTTTGCTAGTATTTTAAAAAATTCAAATCCATATTCAAATGTCAACTTGTGTTATTTGAATTTTGGGAAATTAATGTTACATATCTATAAATACAAGGCCATTTCCACTAAGTTTCACCTAGCAAGTTTTATGAAAGAAATTTAATGAGATCAAGAGCATTTCAAGAGAAATTCAAGGCATTCAAGAGTAGATTTATTGAAGATTTATTGTATAAATCAAGATCCAATTGTCATGTCAAAGTCTTCTTGCATCATGCATGTTATTGGAGCTAATATGATTATGTAGGTTTCATGATCCATGTAAGCAATCAAGGAATTGTTTCAAATCAAGTTTCAAGTTCAAGATCCACATCTATTGAATCCATTTCATGCAAGTTGTAAATTTACATTCCAAGGTTCATTCAAGCGTTTGATTTTCAGGTTGAAGAAAAGTTGAATATCTCAAAGTTGCAAAATTGCAAAGTTGCATTTCTTGTCACGTTTGTTGCCATCTCACGAAAACTCAAAACCTAGATTTATTTATGACTATCTGATTGTAAAAATTGAGAATCTAGAAGTGTAGACACAGGAGAAAAGGACCCTAGAACAAATTTTGAAGAGCCCTACCTAGGACCCATTCGCCATAGGGCGAATGAGTCCTTAGACAACTTCTAAAAATACTATTCTATGAGAGGTGCATAACATTTATATCTTCCATATTTTCCAAAAACTTTGTAGGTTCCTTCAGTCTTATGCTTAATCTACTAAATCCAAGTTGTAGATTGAATTTTGGAATCAAATATTTTCTATTTTTAATCTTTCTCCCCAAAGTGTTATTTAATCAAGACCCTCATCCTTGCAAAAAAGGAAATCAGTAGATTCACACTTTGAATTGACTCACTTAAAGTTTGATAGTTCTTTCATCGCGTGGATCTCATTTTCTAATGAAATATAGAGAAATAGACCTCCCTAATTAGTTCATCAAATCCCAATTTCCTTGTTTCATATTTTCCTTCCATATTTTTCTTTGTTTCAGAGGATAATGCGACAAAAACTAAAAGTTGAACAAGATGGTAGATTGGTGGATGGTTGAGGTAGAGGGGTTTTGCAATTTTTTATTTTTTGTTTTGATGGCTCTTTTTGAATTTATGGAATTTACAACAACAAAAGGATTCCTAAGTATTTTCCTACTCTTGCAATATTTGTTTGATATCCTATTAATATCACAAGATCTTGAGTTTCTCTAAAAACATGAAAAATTTTAATATTTTGCAAGGATGTTGTGTTAAATTGTTCGATTTTAAATATTTTGAAATCATTCATTTGTGGTTTTTGTAGATATTATTGTTATGATTGAACTAAAGGATTTTTACTTCAACTAGAATAAAAGTATGCAACTATTAATATTAGCAAATGATTGATCAAATGTAGAAAATAAAATCACTTCTTTGTTGTTTTGTTTAACTACTAATAACTTTCTACCTTTTGTAAGTAAATCTTTCTAGATAGAAAGAAAATGGATTTTCGAAGAAAATAATTGTTTCTATAGAGAACACATATTTTTTTATTTTTGATGATATATGCAACCTTTGTAAAACAAATAATAAATAAATAACAATTTATTTTGCATAGTAAGGTTCCTATAAATTATTTTATGCTTAAAGTTCTACTTTGAAGGAAGGTTATTAAATATCATTGAATGTTTTCTAAAATATTGTCCTTGCAATTCATGTCTAAGAAATCCCAACGGACTCCTACAAGGATCTTATGGGGGAATTCTATCAGAGTTGCTAAGCTTTTTGTCTAAGTTGCAAAGAAGTGTTTATGTGAATTTTATTGCCTTTAGAGAAAAATAACTTATTTTTTAAGGAAAGAAATACCTTAAATATGACTGTACATATAATGATAACAAAAAAATAAAGAATAAACATTGATAAGCATTGAATAATAAACAAATGAATGAATGAAAAAAACAACAATTCTTATTTTACCTTCTTACATTAATAACTCTTACTAACAAATTAGACTAAAATTATAACATACAATATTTTCTAATTTATAAGAAAATAATTACAAGAAATTTCATAAAATGGGACATTCACACTTAGTTAGATTAGTTATAGATGTAGAATAAATTTTAATATGGCAATATGTATCCTTAGAAATCGTGTTTTCAAGTCTTCTCCTACTTGAGTAATTATCTATGGATAAGCTTCTAGAGTATAGCTGGAAGGGAGCACATATCCTAATGATGCATTACAGTTGATTGAAATAGATTCATGAAAATAATATAGTCTAAGTAGGAAAGCGTTAATGGAGTGCTAGTTGCATATCACAATTTTGAGGGCCTTTTCAAATGATTGGATTGGATTTTTTGTAAATTGAGGCTAATAAGAATCATGTATGTTGAAAGTGGATCTTGATTGATTGTAACTAGAGGAGAAGCAACAAAGGAATTGTGAAGGAACTCACAATTTAGAAGAAAACTACATGTGACATTGGAATGTTGAATTCACTACTTTTGTGTGAAATTAATATGGTGAAATTATAGCTATTGTAGCAAATAATGATATACTATGATGTTCAAAGAAATATTATAACACATGCACTAATATACTACAAAAATTAAAGAAACACCATGGGAAACACTTATATAATATCCAGTGAAAATATATTTAGCACAATGAACTCACAATTATAATGGTGAAAGTACCAAATATTGTAGCAAATTCACTTGGATAAGAAAACACGACTATTTTTAAGCTAGACAAAAAATGTAGAAAAATATAAAATTTGACAAAGTAATAGGAATGGAAGACACTGAGAGGGTCCTAAAAGGTCAACAAATGAGGCCTTACCCTAGAGACACATATGAGCTACCACATACTCATTTCATGAATGTCATTCTAGGTTTATCTAGGATTTGTAGTCATCAAACATATCATTTTAACATTGTCTATTGCATACATTTATTGGGTCAAATAATGATATTTGCCAACTTCCATGTGAAATTGACCATTTCACTCACTAGTTGATGTATTTAAAGATAATCTAATCACCGTAAATTTAAAATACATTGATATTCAATTTTTACCATTACAATATTATACATACATATACTAAATTGTCAATCTTAAAAATTTACATATATTTAAATAAAATTATTTTTAAATATTAATAATTTAATAATCAAACAATAATTTTTTACCAATTGAAAAAGACAACCATTTACTACTTTTAAATATAGATAAGAAACCTTTCATGTATAAGAAGTTTTAAACAGTGCGGTTCTCAATGAAAATATAATCCAATGTTGAAGATAGTTCATAATTTAACATTTATTACAGTCTTTTTGTTGAAATGATGCACCATTTTCTTTGCTTGCATTAGAATAAGCTTGCTCCACAAATCAGGTATCACTTTCCCTTTGCTTATCTTACCGCTTGCATGAATTTGGACTATAACCGTCAAAACATTGAATTCAAACTTTTGTACCTTCTCCAGTGCAATGAATAGACGTCTCTCTCATACCTAAAAAGAGGCCAAAATTCTACTATATTTAGCAACCATAATAAATTGTTTGGAAAGCCATTTTACAGAGAGAGATTTGAGGTATGGTGGTGGGAGGATTAGATAAGAAGGCCACAGAACAACATGCTAAGAAGAAAAACTAATGAAGTCATGATGTAGACAAGAAAAAAAGGAAGAGAATTAAGGTGTTTGGTGCAGCAGAAGAAATAAAGCTGATCAAATCCAACAACTTCTGTTGTTTTCACAGAGGTAGGTTGGGATAGAGATCTGCCTTCCTTTAATAGTTGGGGAATCGCCTTCAACATGGGTGATAGAGGTACAAAGAAAGGTGGCTGCCTGCTAGAGCACGCTTAGGGGGGACTTCATTTTCATCCTTTTTTGGAAGTTAGTTAAGCAGACACAACCACCCTGTAAGCCTCTGCCTGAGAGAGAAATCACAAACTTATAAGTGCCTTCTGTGAATTTATATGAGAATTGTTTTGTGTTTTTTATATTGAAAATAATTTAAGATGTAGTTAGTTTAGTGTGAATAAGATAAAAAATTACTTGACCTTTAAATTATTTAATATTTGTAAAGTAGAATAAGACTTAATGGGTTTAAGTTAAGAACTTTGACTATAGAGACCAATCATTATTATATTTTTTAGACTACAGGAATTGGGTAGGTCCATGGTAAACTTTTTTCACGTGATCAATGACGCTGGCACAACACACTCACTAGTACCACAGGAACAGAGGAAACTAGACCTCGTGATCTTTTGCTTGCAACATGATGTCCCCCCGCCTCTTCCCCCGATCCATAGAAACCAATCATTATTAAAAATTAACATGATTACAATGTTTTTTTAACAACTGAACGGCTCGATATCTCAAACATCCGTCTACTCTTTTGTTTGTTGCTGCTCTTGATCTCATAAACTGCTTTGATCTTGTGATCGTTATTAAAATCAATCTTTCGTTCATTTATTATATAACTTTGGATATGGATGGGAATTAGCTCAGCTCTTCAAAGGGTAAAGGCGAGGAGGGGCCCCAATATAAAGTGTAGGAGACTAATAGAAAAGCTACATATATATTGTGGGTCAGTAAAAAGCTTCGAGTACTTCTGCATCACCGAACAGTGGCTACCATCAAAAGCTTTCTGTCCAGGGAATACCAAAGGCTTCATCCCAGGGCCTTTTCCTCTCTTGATTTTATATGCAGGAAGCTCAAGGTAGAGGAAAGCTTCAGGGAAAACAACCATAAGCATAACAATAAGAATATCTCTGAAGAAACCATTATGCCTGAAGAGCAAGGTCAAGTTACACATAACAATGGCGATGGGGAAGGAGAAGAAGTAATTGTGGGCAGCTTTCTGAACTTTGGCAATATCAGAAACGGACGTGTGGTCGACAACAATGGTGGAAAGGAGGACAAAATAAAGGAAGAGAAATCGGATTCTGTTTCGGGTGAGATAAGGGCAGTGGCATGCGTCAAATTGGAGAGAAAACTGAAGGAAATTTTAATGGAGGATGAAGAAACTTTGATGGATATTCAGGAGTTTCTTTTCTATTATTCTCGGCTTACCTCTCCTCTATTCATCGACATTGTTGACAGGTTTTTTGCAGAACTTTTTGTTTAGTCTTGTAGTGATTGTTCATTGTTAGCTTTGACAGATCATATTTGATCTTTTTCCGTGTAATCCAAATAAATCAACATGAGTTGTCAGAACAAGTGGTAGGCTACATTAGACTTTCGTCGTTATAATGGGGATTTCTTCTGTTCATTGATTTTACATTTAGTTTGAATTTATGGAGTATGCAAATGTACAACGTAACGGTTGTCCTCACGGGTGAGGTCGTACTTGTATTAGTTGTACTCCAAAAGAAATATAATATGTTTGGGATTGGAATAAAAGTATATTTTGATAAGATAGTTATTTAATAATTGAAATAGTGATTTAAATCTAAAGTGTGTTTATCTAATATTTAAATAGAGTGTGTTTAGTGATATTTAAATAGAGTGTGTTTGAAGAAAAATGTATTGAATTTTTTATTAATTAAAATTTTATTTTATGTTGTTTGCAATTTGTTTTTGGATGTTAGGTTTAACATTAGTTTCTTCAGCATATATAGAAAGTTTGTGTTTTTAGTTATTTTATAAATGTGAAGAAAAATAAAATAAACTTTTCATGAATTCAATCTAGATTAATGAAGTAAGATATATTTATATAAGCTTATATTAATCTAGATTAAATAATTATCATTAAATATGTATATTTTAAATTAAATATTAAAGTATAATAATTAAATGTGAAGGAGAGACATACTTAGTTATGTGATCAAATAATGAATGTATTTAATGAAGATTTTGGAATTTGGTCTATTATAGTTTTAGAAAAGTGTGCTCTCAACTTGAATCTTTTTTCAATACTAGAAAATTTTGTCTACTCTACAATGGAATATGTGTGTAGATTAGGGTCAAATATGTACTTGTTGAAATGTCTTGCACCGTATTGACCAAACTTTCAACATTCATCAATTTTGTGTATAGAAGTGCTTTAGTGCCTAATGTTAACCCTAACATGTGCTTAAAATCTCTAATATATCCACTTGATTGCCATTTTCTATTAGGGTTTAAATTATTGGCCTAGGGTTTTCTAATTTGTGCATGTTTGTTATGAGGGTTTGTTGTAATAATATTTAGGGGGTCCCTTTGCTTATGTTTGTTCTTGTGTGCCTTGGTATTACTTTATCTCTAATGGTGGCCAACCAATGGGCTCCATTGATTGGCATAAAATTTTGCATTGCTAGTGTTTGTTTCTTTAGCTTTAAGGGGTGTCCTATGTGTTTCTATGATCTTTAGGGAATGTGTTTGTGTTTTTAGTCTCTATGGTTGGTAGTGCTTTATCATTTCTCTAGTTTGTTCTCCAATATTAATTTTATGGTAATCTACACAAAACCCTGAGCCCTAATTCCATACTTTACCTTAGTTCATATTCCCATGACACCTAAATTAATATATTTTACTCATCAAAAATGCTTATGCACTTTATTCTATTTCATTGTTGATTGCTACTACCACATCACTCGACAATTCAAAGCACATGCATAAAATTCTTAATACTATCACTATCACCTTACCAAGTCTTCATTATAGTCTATCACTTGTAACACTTGTGTTGGCAAGAGACACTATGAATATCGTTTGGTGTTGTCATTGATGGAAACCCTAGTCGATGATTGGATCCGCACATCATCATTTGATCATATCGACAGTCAGATTACAAACAGTTAAGGAAGAATAGAGCATCCAAAAATTTTGTGTTCATTGATTTACATGAAGATTTCCTGTTAATATTTTGTGATATGTATCTCAGGGAAGGTTGATCAATGT